>CM053627.1:198049887-198090247 GCA_028646595.1 Phalanger gymnotis
GGGGAGAGAATTTGGAATTAAAAGTTTTAAAAACAGATGTTCAAAAAAAAAGTTTTTGCATGCAACCAGGAAATAAGATATACAGGCAATGGGGCATAGAAATTTATCTTGCCCTACAAGAATGTAAGGGAAAAGGGGATGGGAGGGTGTGGGGTGACAGAAGGGAGGGGTGACTGGGGAATGGAACAACCAGAATATATGCCATCTTGGAGAAGAGGGGAGGGTATAAATGGGGAGAAAATTTGTAATTCAAACTCTTATGAAAATCGATGCTGAAAACTAAATATATTAAATAATTTTTTTTAAAAGTGGATTCTTTTAATTTCTATTTTGCCCTTTGGTTGTGATATATCAGGACAGTTTTCTTTGATAACTTCTTGAAAGATGTTGTCCAAGCTTTTTTTTCTTTTTTGATCATAACTATATAATTCTTATATAATCTCTCCTGGATGAGTTTTCTAGGTCAGTTGTTTTTCCAATGAGAAATTTAATATTTTCTTCTCTTAATTCTTTACTTTTGTTTTATTGTATCTTGATGTATTATAGAGTGATTAGTTTCCAATTGTTCAGTTCTAATTTTTAAGGAATTATTTTCTTCAGTGAGCTTTTGTACTTCCTTTTCCATTTGGTCAATTCTATTTTTTAGGGAGTTATTTTCCTCAGGAAATTTTTGTATATCTTTTCTCATATTACTGACTTTTTTCATGGTTCTCTTGCATCACTCATTTCTTTTACCTGTTTTTTTCTACTTCTCTAATTTGCTTTTTAAAATCTTTTTAAAAGATCCTCCAGGAACTCCTTTTGGACCTGAGACCAAATTACATTTTTCTTTGAGGCTTAACACGCGGCCATGTTGACATTATTGACCTCTTCTAAGTTTAGGCCTTGATCCTCGCTATCACCATAGTAACTTTCTATAGTCAAGTTCTTTTTCTTTTGTTTGTTTTTTGCTCATTTTTTTCCTACCTTTTTGTGACTTGGAGTTTTTATGTGGAAGTTGGGTTCTAGTCCTAAACCTTCCCAAGCTTTTTTGCTGGGACTCTAGGTCTTACTGCCAGCTTGTACCAGACTTCAGGACTTAGATGCTTGCTTTCTTTGGAGGGCAGGCTTCCCTTCTGTCTTATACTGGGGGAGAGGGCTCCCTGTTGGTTTCCTCTGTGTGTGGGGTTTAACTGCTGACCTGGTCCAGGGGTGGGGCCTTGCTGCTGGGTTGCTATGGAAACAAGGTTTCTCTGCCAGTAGGCTCCAGAGGTGGTCTTGCTGTTGGCCAGACCAGGGGCAAGACTTTGCTACTGGTCAGCAATGGGGTCAAGGTCTTGCTGGTTGCTTGTGCTAGAGGTAGGGTCACTGGTGTGGGGTCCTGCTGCATGGCACAGACTGCTCACTTGCATAAGGGGCTGATGGTTTGCAGAAAGGCAGGGCCTCACTGGTGGATTGGCCCAGGCTTGGAGCCTTGCTGCAGGCCCCCTACTGTGAGGCTGGCTGGCTGCTGCTGCTCCTGGACTTCACTCCCTTCCCACTTTAGTGAGACAGACCTTTCCTGCCAGGCTGCTAAGCTGCTTTTCTGCTCCTAGGTAAATTTTGAAGTGGTTTCCTTGTTCTTTGGAAAGGAATTTGGGAGGACTTCAGAGGGTTCCTTCCTCACTCAGTCATCTTGGCATTAGAAGTGTTTTTAATTATTTAAAGAACCAACATCTGGGGGATAGATTTATGCTGGGCAGAGGCAGAGAATAAAACTAGGTCCAATGGGCAGAAATGCAGAGAAACAGCTTTTTTTGCTCATTGCAAGGAGAAGTTTCTAGCCATTAAGCCTGTCCAGGAACAGAATAGACTTTCTAGTGAAGTAGTAGTACATTTCTTGTCACCGAAAGTATGTTTCACAGCTGTTGGATGACACCTGCACGTCATCCAAAATACTGTAGAGGACCTTCAAGCAGAGGGTAGGAGTTTGGGCTCAGGAGCCCTCTGCCTCCATGGCTCCCACAAACCTTGAAGGAAGGAGGTAGTACAAATATCACACTTCTTCCTCCTCCACTCTCCCTTTCTAAACTCAGCCTGTGATTTTATTGGTTTATAGGAAGCTCCTGGTAGAGAACTTCCTTTACCAATTAAGAGATCAGCAAGTTCTCTATCTTGAGCAACTTAGTTGAGAAGGTGAGGGGTTATGTGACTTGCCTAGGGTCACACAGCCAGTATGTACCGGAGGTGGGAGTTGAAATTGTTATCTTCCTATCTCCAAGGACAAGCCTCTTATCACTATTCCCTGCTTCCCCTTATCCACATCTTGCAGATGAGGAAACTGAGGCTCAAAGAGGTTAAGTGATTTACCCAAGGTCACACAGACAGTAAATATTAAGGCCAACTAGTCCTGACTCTAGATCTAGATCTTCAAGTTCAAAGATTTCACCTTTCAAAGTCTCAGACAATAAGGTACAACATTTTCCATGGAAAACGGAGTAGTCAAATATGGCAGAGAACTCAGAGAAAAGAAAAGCCAGAATAGGACACAGCAGGGAAGAAGACGTTAGGCTAGAAGAACCTAATATAGCCTTAGTTTTTATTTGGGTAGTGGAGACTGTAGGCATATAAGAAAAAGAGCTCATAGATCCAGTCTAGAGAAGACTGTAGCACATTTAAGATTATATACTGATGTAAATAAAAATACTCAGAGATCTTCATGACCAGGACTTAGCATTTGTACACTATTTTTCATAAAAATTTGGGTATTTTTATTTGTTAGCAACACCATAACAGTTATCATCTTAGTTCACTCACTTCATCTGCCTTTGCAGAAGCCACTTCTAATTCCTTCTCCTTTACTGCAAGATCTTGTGATAGCTGAGCAACAGATTCACTTGCCTCCATCAGCTTACTTAACCCTTGGGAAATATAATTAAGCAATTTACATACATATATATATACACACTTGTATATACATTTATATATATATCATATATATATATATACTTATATACATATATATACATCCACACATATCCCTTTACATATGCATATAATTGTTGGATCTATGAAAGAAAAGTTTATGAAAGAAAACTTAAAGGCCAAAATGAACAATATTGAATGACAAGAAAGGATTATAATAGAAAGTCACAAATACACTTCTTGTCAGATAATTGCCCCCATTCTACTCTAGCCTCTTCTTATGTCAAGCTGTAATCTCAGATTATTGAGATGAAAAAATAAACTGAGCTTTATTACAGAATGCCAAATGAAATGCCTTCTGAAAATACCAATCTAAGCTCTATGACTTTTTGAGAGACCCAAAGTCTCAAAACGTCCAATAATCATTTCTTACATTCACCTTAGGTAAATTATAGACATCTTGAAGGGTAAAAGGTGTCTCATTCATTTCATTCTTCCATGATTTATCTCAGTGAATCCTCACCAATATAGCTTCATATTGTGGTTGGTTAATGTGTTGGCTTGATCCTAAGTGTGCAGTCTTGGAGGGAGGATTTTTATAACTTGTTTTCAAACAACATTATGAAAATGAATAATTTTTGAAAGAGTTAATAACTCTGGTCAATACATTGACCAAACTTGATTCCAGAGAAGTGAACAGGAAGCACTCTCCCCACTGTCTGACAAAGAAAGGACAGGCTCATTGTGCAGAATGAGATGTATATTTTTCTATATAAATCAATGTGGAAACTTGTTTTGCTTGATTCTGCAAATCAAAGATTTTGGTTTTTTGGGAGGAGGAGGGGGGGATGAGAGAAAAAAGAAATGCTTGTTGTTAATTTAAAAAATAAAACTAAACTTAAAAAGAAACAAATTATCACTGTTAGTCATCACTATCTATTTCCATTGCAGTGTTTCTCTAGAATAGACCCTTTCATAACTCCTCTATTGTTGCCAGCAACATGAAATCCTCAAAAGCGGGGATTACTCTTCTTTCTTTTTTTTTTTGGTCTTTGATCTGTCAAGGTGGAAAATTAAGGTAAAATGAGGCACAAAGTTCCAAGCACATTTATTGCTAAGGCAAGTGATGACCAATAAAAGGAGTCTCTCAAATCAGTCAGTTAAAAGACCACAAGGTGTGTCTTACTAGCCTTCATATACTTTTGGGAAGTACAAGAGAACCAAGAACAGTAAGCATAAAACAATATGATTAGTCACAAAGTCTGAAGTATCATAGATGATGGAAAACAATATGATTGGATGGAAGTCAGGAATGCAGGGCTAGCAACAATCCCTACTTCCCTCATCAGTCATCTTGATTTTTGTCTTGCCTCTGGACTTTGATGATTTTGGAAGAGAAAGTGAGGCTGACAACTTTTCACAACTCTGCCTCACTTAAATACAATTCAAGTGCAAGTCAAGAAATCTCTATGCCATGTCATTGGTCTTCAAAAACAAAGGATGAACAACAACAATTATCCTGGTGATATGGAAAGCTCATTGGTGATGTCCACCTTCACTGTTAGTTGGAGTCACAGTGATAGCAGTCCAGATTTTCTTGAAGGACAGTCAGTGTTGCAGAGATAACCTTGCAAGGCTTGTTAGAATGACAACAGATCTCTCTTAATTGTACATAGGCAGTTATGGAATTAATATATTTCTTTGAACTAAGGTAATTTATGGGACAACTTAGCTCAGCGAGGGGAAAAAAACTTCTGAACTTAAGTCAGAGACAAAGAAACATGGGTTAGGCAATTCTAAAACATATTGGGGATGATACAGAATAGAATCAATTACAAAATGTAATCAGAACAAACTTGACTTTCTCAGATCTCTAATGTTTAGCACATTTTGTTTATTGAAATAATTTTCATTCATATTTAAAGACAAAATTCTGATGCTGTTAACCACATGTACCTATGTGAGTGTAAATACCTATTCATTTCTATACCGTTTGCATGTAAAAATTAAGTGTAGTAGGGGTTAAAAAAATGTAATCTGAGCTGTGATTTGAATCAGACAAAGTTGTTGATGTTTGTAATTTCTGTTTGTTTTTGTCTTGAAGTTCAGAGGGCTGATCTTTTCCCCCTACTAAGTGGATAATATATGTATGTTTAATTAAACTGAGACTGTTAACCCCATAATGTTGCTTTCCTTAGAAAAGCAGATCAAAGAACCTGTGTCAGCAGCCCTCTGTATGCTGGTTGTTATGGGTCTTACACAGCCACAGTAGCTGCTAGCAACATTGTTGCTACACACTACCTAGGTGGCTCTTACTCCATGTCTCTGTGTCCACCTACCATTGACCTCCTTGTTGTCATGGGCTAATCTGAAATTTTAATTCAATTTAATCCAATCAATCAGAAAACATTTATTTTTTTAAGATTAATTCATTTACAGTAACAACATTGATTTCCACAAGATTTTGAGTAACAAATTTTCTCCCCCTCTCTACCCTCCTCCCCACCCCAAGATGGCATTTATTCTGATTGCCTCTTTCTCTAGTCTTCCCTCCCTTCTATCACTCCATTCCCCCCCCCCCGCCCCCTTATCCCCTTTATCCTTACCACCTTGTAGGCCAGATAGATTTCTATACCCCACTACCAGTATATCTTATTTCCCAGTTGCATGTAAAAACAATTTTTAACATTTGTTTTTAGAACTTTGAATTCCAAAATCTGTCCCTTCTTCCCTCCCCACCCATGCTCCTTGAGAAGGCAAGCAATTTAATATAGGTTATACATGTATCCTTATGCAAAACACTTCCATAATAGACATATTGTGAAAGACTGTATTTCCCTCTGTCCTATCCCATCCCCAACTATTCTATTTTCTCCTTTGACCTTGTCTCTTTTCAAAAGTGTTGCTTCCGACTACCCCCTCCCCCAATCTGTCCTCTCTTTTATCATATCTCCCCCCCACCACCTTATATCTTTCTCCCCTACTTTCCTGTATAGTAAGACACCCAGTTGAGTGTGTATGTTATTCCCTCCTTAAGCCAAATCCAATGAGAATAAAGTTCATTCATTCCCTTTCACCTCCCCCCTTTTCCCTTCCATTATAACAGCTTTTATGCATTCTATCTCTCCCTTTCTCCTTCTCCCAATATATTTCTCTCTCACCCTTTAATTTGATTTTATAAAAGCCACTAATGTAGAAGCTGCTAGATCTTGTGTTATGCTGATTGTGTTTCCACAATACTCAAATTGTTTCCTTCTGGGTGCTGGCAATATTTTCTCCTTGACTCCCATGGGAGAAATAAAAGCACAAACATGGGGAAACAGGATGGAGAAAAAGACACAGGTAGTAATCATAACTGTGAATGTGAATGGGATGAAGTCAATCATAAAACAGAAGCAGATACTAGAATGGATTAAAAACCGTAATCCTACAATATGCTGTTTACAAGAAACACATTTGAAACAGGGGGATACACACAGAGTAAAGGTAAAAGGCTGGAGTAAAATATATTGTGCTTCAGCTAAAGTAATAAAAGCAGGTGTAGCAATCCTAATCTCAAAGCAAAAGTAAAGATAGATTTAAAGAGATAAGGAAGGATGCTACATCCTGCTAAAAGACACCATAAACAATATCATTATTTAACATATATGTACCAAGTGGTATGGCATGCAAATTCTTAGAGGAGAGGTTAAGGGAGTTAGACGAAGAAATAGCAAAACTATAAAAATGGGCGTCCTCAACCTCCCCCTCTCTGAACTTGATAAATCTAACCTCAGAATAAATAAGAAAGAAGTTAAGGAGGTAAACAGAATTTTAGAAAAGGCAGATATGATAGACCTCTGGAGAAAACTGAATGGGGATAAAAAGGAATATGCTTTCTTCTCAGTGGTGCATGGCACATACTCAAAAACTGACCATGTACTAGGGCATAAAAACCTCATAATCCAGTGCAGAAAGGCAGAAGTAGTCAAAGCATACTTTTCAGATCACAATAAAAATAATTTGTAATAAAGAACCGAAGAAAAATAAGCTAAAAATTAATTGGAAACTAAATAATCTAATTCTAAAGAATGAGTGGGCCAAAGAACAAATCAGAGAAACAATTAATAACTTCATTCATGAGAATGACAATAATGAGACAACATACCAAAACTTATGGGATGCGGCAAAAGCTTTGGGATTTTTTCAAGAGGCAATTGCCAGATTCTTTCAATTTCTATTTTACTCTCTGGTTCTAGAATATCAGGGCAGTTTTCCTTGATAATTTCTTGAAAGACAATGTTTAGGCTCTTTTTTTGATCATGGTTTTCTGGTAATCCAATAATTTTTAAATTATCTCTCCTGGATCTATTTTCCAGGCCAGTGGTTTTTCCAATGAGTTATTTCAAATTTTCTTCTATTTTTTCATTCTTTTGGTTCTGTTTTATAATTTCTCGATTTCGGATAAAGTCATTAGCTTCCATTTGCTCCGTTCTAATTTTTAAGGAATTATTTTCTGCAAGTGAGCTTTTGGACCTCCTTTTCCATTTGGCCAATTCTGTTTTTAAGGCATTTTTTCTCCTCATTGGCTTTTTGGATTTCTTTTGCCATTTGGGTTAGTCTATTTTTAAGATGCTATTGTCTTCTCCATTTTCTGGGTCTCTTTTAGCAAGCTGTCCATTTGTTTGCTATGATTTTCTTGTATCCTTCTCATTTCTTTCCCCAATTTTCCTCTACTTCTCTTGATTTTCCAAATCCTTTTTGAGCTCTTCCATGGCCTGAAACCAATTTATACTTTTCTTGGAGGCTTTTGATGTAGGTTCTTTGACTTTGTTGACTTCTTCTGGCTGTGTGTTTTGATCTTCTTTGTCACCAGAAAAAGGTTCTATAGTCTGAATCTGAGTCCTCTTACACTGCCTGCTCATGTTCCCAGCCAACTACTGGACCTTTGAGCTTTTTGTCAGAGTATGACTGCTTTTAGAACGGAGAGTGTGTTGTCCCAAACTTTAGGGGCCTTGCGCTGCTATTTTCAGAGCTATTTCTACTCCACAGTCACTGCAAGCTCTGCCACACCAGCGCTACTCCTCCACCAAGAATTGCTAACCAGGCCCGTAACCCAGGGCAAAGCAAGAGAACCCTGCCTCTGCGCCAGCAAAGTAATCCCTGTACTCCAGCTCTGATCTGCTGCTTGATTCCTCCCACTGAGTGGGCCTGGGGCTGGAAGCAGCTGCAGGAGCTTCCTGCTGCTGCCACTGTGCCACTTTTGCTGTCCCCAGGGCTGGGGCTGGATCACACACTTCTCTCACTCAAATCCAGCAGTTTTCCCACTAACCTGCTCCACTGTCTTTGGCATTTGTGGGTTGAGAAGTCTGGTAACTGCCACAGTTCAATGATTCAAGGCCCTGAGGCTTGCTGTGCCCAGTCTACTCTGCCCTGGTATGTCCTAACCCTAACCCTAATGCGGCCCACATTGGGCTGGGCTCAGCTCCCAGCACAGCGCAATAGCCCCTTCCCAGTGACCATCCAAGCCATCTTGGGCTGGAAACTTGTTTCCATGTTATTTCGTGGGTTCTATAGCTATAGAATTTGTTCAGAGCCATTTTTTACAGATGTTTGGAGGGATTTGGGGGAGAGTTTAAGTGAGTACCTGTTTTCCAGCTGCCATCTTGGCTCCATCCCCCAGGAGAAATATCTACTTATTTTATTCTTTTTTCTAATTTGGTTTTGTTTTTGATTGATTGTACACAGATGGCTGACTTAGAAATGATTTTCACATCAGTAACCAATCTCCTGTCATTTAGAGTAAAATAATTTCTTTTTTTTTTGCTGTATTATTTCAGGTTTTCCATATCCAGTGCCCCTTGACTGAAGAAACTATTTACAATTTTCCAACTGATAAATGGAACAAAGGATAAGAAATGACAATTTTCAAAGGAAGAAATACAAACTATTAATAGCCATATGAAAAAGCATGCCAAGTCACTAATCATTAGAGAAACACAAGTTGAAGCAACTCTGAGGCTCTATCTTACAACAAAAGCATTTATTACTATGTGCCAGGCACTGGATTAAAACCAAGAAAGGCAAGACATTCTCTGCCCTCAAGGAGCTCACAATTTAACAGAGCTGATAACATGCAAACAATTATATACAGGATAAACTGGAAATAGTCACAGAAAGGAGGCACTGGTGGACACTAACATGAGTGAAGATTGCTAAAGGCTTCTTGCGGGAGATGAGATTTTAGTTGAAACTTGAAGGAAGTCAGGGAAGCCATGAGATAGAGACAAAGAGGAGAATTCTAGGTAAAGAAGTAAGTCAGCAAAAATTCAGAGTTGGGAGATGGAGGCTTATTTTGGAAGAACAACAAGGAAGTTTGTGTCACTGGATTGGAGAGGAATAAGTTGTAGGTAGCCTGGAAAGGTAGGAAGGGCCCATAAGATTGGCAAAATTGACAAAAGACAAATGTTGGAAGGGATGCAGGAAAAAAGGCACATTTGTGAACTGTTGGTGGAGCTATGGATTGGTCTGGTCATTCTGGAAAGCAATTTGGAACTCTAACCAAAAAGTTATTAAATTGTACATACTCTGATCCAGTGACACCACTACTAGGCCTACACCTCAAAGAGATCAATGAAAGAGGTTATGAAAAAGACTCATATACAAAAATAATTATAGCAGTTCTAAGAAGTACCCATTAAATAGTGAATGGCTGAACAAATTGTGGTATATGAATGTAATAGAAAACCATTATGCTATAAACAATGATAAAACCAGTAGTTTCACAGAAACTTGGGAAGGCTTGTAAGAACTGATACAGAGTGAAATTGAGCAGAACCAGGAGGACAATTTATACAATACTCCTGAGTCATATATTCTACTCTGTCATTGTGAAATAAAAAAGTAGAATGGCAAAGGACATTTCGTATTTGTTTATTTGCTGGGTTTCCACATTCCACAAGGCGCAGAATAAAAGTATGACTCACCCTAAATCAATTTAACTCAATAAACATTTATTAAGTGCCTACTATGTGCCGAGTACTGTGCTAAGTACTGGGGATACAAAATGAAGCCAAAGACAGTCCCCGTCTTTGAGGAGCTTACAATTTATTGAGGGAGACAACATGTAAACAAAGTATACAAAACACACAGTACAATTCATTGTTGTTTTTCAGTTATATCCAACTCTTTGTGATCCCATTTTGGGGTTTTCTTGGCAAAGAGTGGTTTGCTATCTCCTTCTCCAGCTCATTTTAGAGATGAGGAACTGCAGCAAACAAGATTATGTGACTTGCTCAGGCTCACACAGCTAGTAAGTGTCTGAAGCCAGATCTGAACTCAGGAAGATGAGTGTTCTGACTCCAGGCTCTGCTCTCTCTCCACCACACAACCTAACCTAGCTGCCCCAAACAAGCTATATACAGGATAAACAGGAAATAATGAACATAGAAACAAAAAATATCAGAGTAGTGCTCTCTACACCAAGAAAACATAGGTGCTCCATCAGCCACCACCACACCATCCATACGTGGAACCATCAGTTACAGCAATGGTGAAGTTCTGAATGCTGTGGATAAGTTTACTTACCTTGGTAGTATACTTTCCAGGGATGTACACATTGACAATGAGGTTGATGCACACATTGCCAGAGCTAGCTCAGTGTTTGGGAGGCTCCAAAGGAAAGTATGGGAGAGAAGAGGTATTAGACTGACTACCAAGGTCTATAGAGTCATTGTGCTGACCTTGTTGTTTCATGCCTGTGAAACCTGGACAGTATACCAGCGCCATTTCAGGAAATTGAATCACTTCCATTTGAGTCGTGGGGAACAGCCAGAGAGAATGCTCAGAGCCTAGGGATGGTGCATCTTGTTTGTGCAATAGCCAAGAGGCCAGTGTCACTGAATTAAAGAGTACATGTTGGGGAGTAAGGTATAAGATGATTGAAAAGGTAGGAGAGACTAGGTTATAAAGAGCCCAACAGAGCATGTTGTATTTGCCCATAGAAGCAACAGGAAGCCCCTGGAGTTTATCAAGTTGGAGAGGGGAGTGATCAGATCGGACTTGTGTTTGAGAAAAAATCACTTTGGTAGCTGAATGGAGATAGCATTCCATCGCAATCATATAGCACAACTTGTCCAGCCATTCCCCAACTGATGGGCATCCCATCCATTTCAAATTCTTTGCCACCACAAAAAGAGCTGCCAGAAATATCTTTGCACATATAGGTCTTTTTTCTCTTTTTTTGGAGGGGAGAAGGGAAGGCAATTCGGGTTAAATGACTTTCCCAAGGTCACACAGCTAGTAAGTGTGTCAAGTGTCTGAGGCCAGATTTGAACTCAGGTCCTCCTGACTCCAGGGCCGCCTAACTGCCCTAGTTCTTTTCCTTTAAAAAAATCTCTTTGGGATACAGACCTAGTAGTAGTATTGCTGGGTTTTATAGGTATGCATGGTTTTATAGCCCTTTGGGCATAGTTCCAAATTGTTCTGTAGAATGGTTCAATCAGTTCATAACACCAACAGTGCATGTGCCCAATTTTCCCACAACACTCTAACATTTATCATTTTCCTTTTCTGTCATATTAGCAAATCTGATAGGTATGGGGTGGTACCTCAGATTTGTTGTAATTCTTATTTCTCTAATCAATAGTGATTTAGAGCATTTTTTTCATATGACTATTGATAGCTTCAATTACTATGCCTGAAAACTGCCTGTTTAAATTCTTTGACCTTTTATTAATTGGAGAATGGCTTGCTCTTTTATAAATTTGACTCAAATCTCTACATATTTGAGAAATGAGGGCTTTACCAGAGAAACTTGCTATAAAATTTTTTCCACAGTTATAATGATTATTCTGTATTTCCCTCCATCCTATTTCCTCCCCCCCAATTAATGTTACTCTCTCCTTTCACCCTGTCCATCCTCAAAAGTATTTTCTTTGGACTACCTCCTCCTCCATTCCCCCCACTTCCCCTTCTACTTTTATGAAGGGTAAGACAGATTTCTATACACAAATGAGTGTATGTTACTGCCTCTTTGAGCCAATTCCTATGTGAGTAAGGTTCAAGCATTTCTCTCCACTTCCCCCATCTTCCCTTTCACTGTAAAAGCTTTTTTGTGTCTCTTTTGTGTGAGATAATTTGCCCCATTCTACACCTCCTTTTACCTTTCTACAGGTGAATTCCTTTTTATCACCCCTTCATTTTTTATATCATCCCATTATATTCAACTCATACCTGCACCCTCTATATATACTTCTTCTAATTGCCCTAATAATAATGATAAAGTTCTTAGGAATTACAAGCATCATCTTCCCATGTAGGAATGTAAATAGTTTAACTTTATTGGATCACTTATGATTTCTCTTTTCTGTTTACCTTCTTATGCTTCTCTTTAGTCTTATATTTGAAAGTCGAATTTTCTATTCAGCTCTTGGCTTTTCACCAGGAATCCTTGAAAGTCCTCTATTTCATTGAATGTCAATTTTCTCCCCGAAGGATTATACTAGTTTTGTTGGGTATATAATTCTTGGTTGTAATCCTAGACCCTTTGCCTTCCAGAAATATCATATTCCAAGCACTCTGATCCTTTATTCTAGAAGCTGCTAAATCTTGTGTTATATTGTCTGTGGCTCTATAATATTTAAATTGTTTCTTTCTGGATGCTTGTAGTATTTTCTCCTTTACCTGCAAGCTTTGGAATTTGGTTACACTATTCCTGGGAGTTTTCATTTTGGGGTTTCTTTTAGGAGGTGATCAGCGGAATCTTTCAATTTCTATGTTACCCTATGGTTCTAGATTGTAAAGGAAGTTTTTACTGATAATTTCTTGAAAGATGATGTCTAGGCTCTTTGTTTGATTGTGGCTTTCAGGTAGTCCAATAATTCTTAAGTTCTGTCTCTTTGATCTCTTTTCCAGGTTAGTTTTTCCAATGAAATATTTCAATTTTTTTCATTTTGGGGGGGGTTTATTTTATTGTTTCTTGGTGTCTCATGGAGTCATTAGCTTCCACTTGCTCAATTCTACTTTTTAAGGAGTTCTTTTCTTCATTGAATTTTTGTACATCTTTTCCCACAGGGCCAATTCTACTTTTTAAGCAGTTCCTTTCTTCAGTGGCCTTTTGTGCCTCTTTTAGCATTTGGCCTATTCTGTTTTCAAAGGTGTTATTTTTTTCAGTACAATTCTGTTTCTTCTTTATCAAACTGTTGACTTTTTTCATGATTTTCTTACATCACTGTCATTTTTTCCCTAATTTTTCCTCTACCTCTCATTTGATTTTTTTAAAGGCCTTTTTGAGTGCTTCCAGAAATACTTTTTGGATCTGAGACCAAAAAATATAAATGAATTCAAGTACAACGGAAAGAGTACTGCCTTGGGAGTAAGAGGACCTAGGTTCCAGTCCTGACTCTGTCATTTCTTACCTGTGTCATCTTAGACAAGGCTCTTTGAGCTTCAGTTTTTTTTTATATGTAAAATAAAGAATTAGACTAGATACCCTCTGAGATACCTTCTACTTGCGAATCTACGATCACACTTTAATGAACACTTTGTGAACCGCAGGACTGGTGTTTATGAATTTTTGGCCACAAAGTCATAATGAACCCTGGCTTGTATCATGACCTTTGAGGGTGGGAGAAATGGTTTAGAAGTTGAACTTTCTTGCTGCTCTAATTTAAATAATAGCCTAGAGTTTTGTTATAAATAAAGAACACATGTTAAGAGCATCCCACTAATAAAGCCATTTAGAATATGAATCCCAATCTGATGCACAAGGGATTTTCAACCAGAACTTCACCCAAAGAGCATGGACTTTTCTCTAAACAGACTAGCGTTCTTACCTATGTTCATTCGTTCAGCTTGGTCATTAATGTATTTCAACTTTTCAGCATAGATATTTTTATAGCCATTTACAAAAGAGAGATAAGATTTGGGTGTCACATGTGCTCTTCGCCTATACCTATAAAGTAAAATATATAAAATTATATTTATGTCTATCATTTTAGTGTGAACTTTTCACACTTTTGATATACCATCATCATCATTATTATTACCATTCATTTTATTTTATCAAAATTCAACTGATGATCTTATCCCCCTGAACAATTTATTATTATTTCTTGTTTTCACTTTTTTTTCTACTTGTGGCAGATTATTTTGGCTATTGACCTCCAATAATCCTTTAGCCCAATAGGTCCCCAAAATATGATTCAATATTCCTGAGGTCAAAACTATTTTCATAATAATATTAAAACTTTTTTATTTCTCATATAGCGAATATCTATAGATATAACAAACATAAAGAACAGCTCTTTGGGGAAAGTTTTCAATCATTTTTAAGATCCTAAAGGGATCCTGAGTCCAAAAACTTTGAGAAACCCTGCTTTATACCATAAAAAATGCATCCTTCTCCCTGAATCTCCGAGGTATAGCTTATCACTGGTCATTACATGCTTCTGTTCTGCTCCTTTGAGTGCAGAGGGCTAAAGATGAGGGCTAAATTTCCTGAGGTCACAAGTTTCACTACCACTGAGTTGGTACAAATATCAATGACCTAGACAGATGAGAAGAAGTCATCACTATTTCCATGGTGAAAAAAATGTGTTATTCTTTTTCATATAAAGGGGATGTCATTGATCCAGTGGCAGTAAAATACACTTTTTGAGTCATTTCTCCAATAAAGGAGAGAATTTTGTGCTAGGTAGCCCCAGGCCCCCTCCGAGATCTAGAGAGGTTAAAGCCACTTCTAGGTCATGAGTTCCTTAACCATATTAAAACAATGAGGGTTCATTAAAAAAAATTGGTCACCACCGCCAGCAACAAAAGGAAATAATTATATTTTTAAAAATCAATTAATGATTTTATATATAAAAATGCACTTATTATTATTGAGGAAAAATTTATCCTTTGGGAAATATCAGAGTTTCTATTAAGTTGTATTATACTGAGTGCCATGAAGACATTCTTGTTGAAAAGGTAATATAGTTAGTTCTTAACCTCCTTTTTTGAGTTTGAGTTGTAGAATAAATGGCTCTTCTAGTACTCTCTTTGACTCTTAAGTGGTCCACATATTCTCTCTCAAGATCTTCTTGGAAATAAGCAGCACACAAGGTGTGTAGGGCTGTAGGCTGTGGCCATGAACCAAAAGTAGCCTTTTTTAAAGAGATTAATCCTTTGACCTTTATCTCATTTACATGAGCTTCTAACTGATTGAACTAGTCAGCCACAGGCATCCTGTAGTAATTTTATAATTAAATAGAATGAAATTTATTAACCAAAAATAAAAGGGCTTTCTGACATACAGAACAAATTCCAGTTAAAAAAAACAGAACTCCATAAAATTAGTCTACTTTTCATGTAATGCTTTTCAGCCTTAAAGTTTTGAGAAGGTTGCATTACAATTTTTGTGAATATAAGAAATAATCATAATAGCTGACATTCACAGAGTATTTTCAAATTACAGAATACTTTATATCTATTATTTCATTTAAATCTTAGCACACTCTTGGGAGGTAAGCAGGGCAAGTATTCTTATTTAATTTCACAAATGAGGAGGCTGAGACACCCAGGTGAAGTGACTTGCCCAGGATCTGAGGTAAAAGGTGGAATTGAAGGTAGAAGATGGGGTTTTGGACCCTGTCTCTCTACTGTTACCCAAGAGGATGAAAAAATCTTTATATATGGAGTTTTTGAAGGGTAGGATAATTTTTTTTAATTTATTAAGAATGGTTTGGACATATCACTGGCTACACAAGATGAGATAACACACTTGAAGTACCAAAGAGTTTTGTAAACCTTAACGCATTGCAAAAGTGCTAGCTAGCTATTATTAGTGACATAGACTAGATAACTTCTGGATGGCAATTTTAGCTTTTGAATAAAGACCTACATTTGTTAGTCTTGTATATTTCCTACTATGCTCTGAATGAGTTCTATTTTTTACAGAGGTAAGATATACATCTTAGCATTTTCAAGTTATCTCTAACACTCAGGGAATGTGAGTTTCTATCAGTTAACTTGCATTTTATTTTATTAAGTACTTGACATGAAATAATTTATGAGTGAAAGCAAAATTAAAATTTCCTCCAAGCATAAGGCAATGTAAAAAAAAGTGATTTTCTTAGAGCAAAATAAATAAAACATTTTAAAAAACAAACATGGTTAATTTGCAAATTTTCAAAATAAATTTAAGTAAATAAAATGATTCATTAGGCATCTGTTATTTGGGGGCCAACATAGTTACTTAAAAAAAACCTGTTTAATTATCTTACATTGTTAATCTGTTGTCACTAGAAAATCAAAGAGAATTTCAATACAGCTAGGAATCCGTACTCAATCAATGAGAAGTATAATTTATGGGAATATATATTCCATTCTTAATCTTCCTTTTAAGTGGTAATATATTTTTTCATGATTCTGTTAACCATCATATTTGCATAAATATTACCTTTGGAAGTAATTTTCACAGCCTTCTGAAACCATATCGTGAAAAAGGCCCATTGTTTCTACAACTTGTCTTTTAATTTCATGAGAACAGACAATATTATATTCCAAAAGGAAATAGGAGGCTACAGCAACCAAAGCCTCCCTAGGCCAGCGACTAAACCAGTCCATAGTGCAACCTGATATGAGACCAGGGAATTTCAAAGAACGTGTACGAAACTTCTCACCAACCTATTAACAAAAATAGCAATAATAAAGGAATATTAGAGCTAGCTTAGTAAGATCATGTTATTATAACATCTAGTCCTGTAGGAATGTGATGTGGCTTCCAAAGAAGCAATTACAATCTTAGGTTGTGTTAGTAGTATATTATCCAAATAAAAATAGGAATAATCCTACTACACTCTCTTAGAACATATGTGGAATCTTGTTTATATGGCATTGTGTTCTAAGAGAAATGTTGATAAACTAGGGAATCTTCAGAAGAGGATGGCGAATGGTGAATGAATTAGATACATTTTTTTCCTGGGAAAGAGAACACTTAGGGAGGCAAATTATAGCCTTCCTCAAATATTTTAAGGACTTTCTTGTGGTAGAAATCTTATACTTAACTATGTCTTACTTATACTTAGTTATGTTTGACTTTAAGGTACAATGTGGTGTAATGCACAGAGAGCTGGCTATGGGGTCAGGGAAACCTAGGTCTAAGTCCTGTCTCTGTATGTATCATCTGTGGGACTCCCAACCTGTCCTTTAGTCTCCTAATGCAATTTTGTAAGACTTCAAGATGCACAGAAGTCACTAGCCTGAATTGGTAAAGGGAGTTTCTTCCTTTGGGACATACTTAAGCCAAAGAAATCACAGGTCCTTTCTCTATCTCTGTCCTGTATAACTCTACAGTATACCACGTAGAGTCAGTGGGTGCCACTTAACACTAACAGAGGGTTTTGTCTTTTGATAAAAACACTGCACAAAATAATGGAAACACATCCCAGGGATGTTGTAGAGGGTATTTTTTTCTCCCTTAGGTGGAAGGTTGAGCCAATGCCTTCTATGAGCTTTTCTAATTCTTTGGATTCAGTGATTGTGGGCAAGTCAACAAATGCTCTAGGCAAATCATCCATAGTGTATCTTGCTATGTTATAACTCCTTTTTTATTATCAATTTTTTGTAGGGCGGGATCTGGACTCATAAGTACATGTGTGTGTGAAGGATCCCACTGTAGAAACTCCCTCTGCTGATTAATTTAATCCTATTCAACAAGTATTTATTAAGTATCTTCTGTGTTCCAGTCACTGTGAAAGGTGCTGGGGATACAGTGAGAAAAATGAAAAAGTCCCTTCCCTCAAGGATCTTATATTCTATTGGATTAATAAAACATGAATGCAGATAGACAGGTAAATATGAGATGTGTGCAAAGTAAATGGAATGATTAAAATAATGCCTTAGGGTGAATGTACAGTGGCAAAAGTAAACAAGAGTTGGGGCAGATCAGTGGTCTTCCTGGGACAACCAGAGAAGATCCAAAGAAAGATCCCAGGATGGAGGTTTGGCCAGAGCTAAGAATAAACACTTCCAGGCTAGCTTTGCTCAAACAGCATGGCAAGGCCTGGAAGGAGATGGATTGGGAGGTATCCTCGACCTCAGCCACAGGAATTTTCACCTCCCAGACAGTGGGGGGTGTCAGGCATCTGAGCAGGAAAAGATTAAGCGAACTTATGCTGACAAAGAACACCAGGCCCGGCTGTGCTGCCAAGATGTGGTCCTGGGTGATAAGGAACCAGCACATTCACGGTGAGTGTAGAAGCAGTGGGGTGGGGATGCTGCTGGCTGTGGGCACTTGCAGGACAGCAGAGGTCTTTGGCTTGGTTCCAGACCAGAGGGGAAAACTAAAGGTTACAGTCACTGGAAGGTTCTCAGGGAGCAAGAGCATTTCCAGCACAGTGTGGCTGGGGGTGCCTAGCTATGGCTTGGAGGTGGAAAGGACAGCAGAGGTTGGGTCCAGAACAAAGCTCAAAAAATACCAGTAAGAAGGGCCTGAGACTAGAGGAACCATCCCCACACCCCAAGAATAGAGGTGATCATAATAATAAGGTGCTAAAAATTAAAAAGCACAGACAAAGGAGAAAGAACCCAAAATAGACAGTTACTATGGGAATAGAGAAGTCTTGAGTTAAGTATCAGAGTGTGACAGTGAATCAAAAAAAATCTCCTACCCCAAAGAGTAATGTTACATGGTCACCTACCCAAAAATAATTCATAGAAGAACTCAAAAAAGACTTCAAAAATCAAAGAAAAGATATTGAGGAATTTTTTTAAAAAGTAAGACTAATCCAAGAAAAATAAGATTATGAAAAGAAAGTCACCCAACTGGAAAAGGGGATCCAAAATCTTAAGAAAGAAAATGGCTCCTAGAAAATTAGAGTCAAAGGGGCAGAGCTAAGACAACAGAGTGAAAGCAGGGACACAGCTGAGCACTTTCATAAAATCTTTCAGATACCTCTAAAAAAGTGAATCAGAACAAATTTGAGAGTGGCAGAATCCACCAGGAGACAGAGTGTGGCAGATTTCCAGCCCAGGAGAGTCCAGATCAATGAGAAGGATCTGCTGCACCAGGCTGGGAGAGCGCAGAGTGCTTGGTCCACACTTGACCATAGTGAAGTGGGAGCAAGCCTGGTGGCTTGAATCATCAGAGGCAGTGGCGATTACCAAACCTCTCAGCTCAGAACTCTAATCAGAGCTGGGTGAGAGGAGTGCAGGGCCTGTGGCAGCAGCACCAGCTACTCCTAGGGCTATCAGCCCACAGACTAAATGTTTCAAAAGTGACTACTTGAACTTCAGGGAGCCACGATGGCAGAGTAAATCATAAAGAAAAATCCCGAAATAGGGGAGACAGAAGTAGGGTATAGCAGTCTTTTAGCCCAGCAAGCTAAGGAGATGGGTCCCTCTTGATGAGGCTGAAGGGGACCAGTGAACAATGGGAGGCATCCTACCAAGCTTCACCTCAGCAGATCAGTGGGAGTTCCTGAGACTCAGGAAGGTGGAGCCAGCAAACACCAACACCAGGATCCCAGGCGTGCCTATGCAGAGCCAGGGGAATTGGCAGACACCAGCACAGATGATGGCTGAGGCTACCCATGCTACAGGGTAGCCCTACGGGAAGAGGAGACTTCCAGCAGCCAGACCACTCCCCCTGACACCTCATAATGTGAGCTTCAGTGTAACACCAGGGAAACTCAGAAACACTTAATCAGACCTCAATCGTTCGCACACACCAGCCAGCACCAGCTTAGCACCAGGTGAGCAGCAGCATTATATAGCTTCTAGCTGACAAATCTAGAGGCCACAGAACACAAAGTCAGTAACCAGGACCCTAACTCCTAACACAAGAAAATTGAGACAGAGCCCCCTGTGCCCCAGGGGCAGAGACCCACTTTAAAATCCAGAAAAAAAGCAATCACCATGAGAAAGCAAACTAAAAAGGCAAAGAGCACAGAATCTTACTATGGGAACAGGGAAGATCAAAATACGAATTCAGAAGAGGACAGTATTGATACTGTCACCACATCTGAAACCTCAAAAGGAAATATGAACTGGTCTTAAGCAAAAAAAGCATTCTTGGAAGGGCTCAAGAAGGAATTAAAAAGCCAAATTAGAGAGATAGATGAAAAACTGACCAATGATTTTAAAAATACAATTGACAAAATGAAAAAGAAATTCACTGAAGAGAACAACTACTTAAAAAGTAAAATTGGCCAAATGGATAAGGAGGTACAAAACCTATCTGGAGAAAATAACTTCTTAAAAGGAAAAATTGGCCAAATGGAAAAGGAGGCACAAAAGCTAACAGAAGAAAATAATTTGTTAAAAATTAGGATTGGGCAAGTAGAATAAAAAATAGAAGAAAATGTAAAATATCTCATTGGAAAAACAACTGACCTGAAAAGTAGATCCAGGAAAGAAAATCTAAGAATTATTGGTCTACTGGAAAGCCATGATGAAAAAAAGAGCCTGGATAGTATCTTCCAAGAAATCATCAAGGAATACTGCTCTGAGGTTCTAGAACCAAAGGGTAAAATAGTCATTGAAACGATCCACTGATCATCTGTTGAAAGTGATCCCAAATTGAAAACTCCAAAGAATATCGTAGCCAAATTCCAGAATTATCAGGTCAAGGAGAAAATACTGCAAGCAGTCAAAAAGAAACAATTCAAATATCACAGAACTATATTCAAGATCACACAGGACCTTGCAGCTTCTATACTAAAAGATCAGAGGGACTGGAATATGATATTCCCCATAAGGTAAAGGAGCTTGGACTACAACCAAGGATCAACTACCCAGCAAAACTGAGCAAAATCTTTCAGGCAAAGAGATGGATATTCAATGAAATAAGGGACTTCTAGACCTTCCTGATGAAAAGGCTAGAGCTCAATGGAAAATTTGATCTTCAAATACAAGACTCAGGAGAGGCACAAAAAATGTAAATGGGGAAAAAAAGACCTTGTTATTCAATAAAGACAAATTGTTTACATCGCTATAAGGCAGGATGATACTGGTTTATCTTGAGAACGGTACATTTATTATGACATTTAAAAGGTATATACATACATATATATATGGGTGTGTGTATATATAGAGAGAGGGGGGAGGGGGGAGAGGGAGAAGGAGAAAGAGAGAGGGAAGGTGTGGGTATAAATTAACAGATATGATAATAAAAAACCTAATTAAGGGGTGCAAAGGGATTGCAAAGGGAGATAAAGAGGAGGCAGAAAAGGGTTAATTACATCCCATGAAAATGCACAAAAACATATTATAGTAGAGGGAAAGAAGGGAGGGAGAGGAGCATTGTTTGAGCTTTACTCTCATAAGATTTGGTTCAAGGAGAGAATCACATACTGTTTATAGAAATCTAACCTGCCCTACAGGCATCAGGAGGGAAAAAGGGAAGGAAAAGCAGGGGGCGGTTAGAAGGGAGGGAAGAAGTAGTAAGGGAAAAGGGTAAGATAAGGGAGGGAGCCTAGTAAGAAGGGAAAATTGAGGGAGGCAATGGTCAAAAGCAAAACTCTTTTGAGGGAGGGAAAGGAGAAGGGAGAAATAAAAGCATAAATGGGGTGGGGGGAACAGGATAGAGAGAAAGACACAGATAGTAATCATAACTGTGAATGTGAATGGGATGAATTCTCCCATAAAATGGAGGCAGAGAGCAGAATGGATTAAAAAACATCATCCTACAAACATGTTGTTTACAAGAAACACATTTGAAACAGGGGAATACACACAGGGTAAAGGTAAAAGGCTGGAGTAGAATATATTATGCTTCAGCTGAAGTAAAAAAAAAAAAAAGCAGGAGTGGAAATCCTAATCTCAGACAAAGGAAAAGGAAAGATAGATCTAATTAAAAGAGATAAGGAAGGAAACTTTATCTTGTGAAAAGGCACCACAGACAATGAAGTAATGCCATTATTTAACATAAATGCACCAACCATTATAGCAGGCAAATTCTTAGAGGAGAAGTTAAGAGAGTTACAGGAAGAAATAGACAGCAAAACTATACTAGTGGAGGACCTCAACCTTCCCTTCTCTGAACTTGATAAATCTAACCTCAAAATAAATAAGAAAGAAGTTAAGGAGGTGAATACAATTTTAGAAAAGGTAGATATGATAGCCATCTTGAGAAAACTGAAAGGAGATAGAAAGGAATATACCTTTTTCTCAGTGGTATATGGTACATACAGAAAAAGTGACTATATACTAGGGTATAAAAACTTCACAATCCAGTGCAGAAAGGCAGAAGTAGTCAATGCATCATTTTCAGATCATGATGCAACAAAAATTATTTGTAATAAAGGACCATGGAAAGATAGACTAAAAATTAATTGGAAACTAAATAATCTAATCCTAAAGAATGAGTGGGTCAAAGGACCAATCATAGAAATAATAACTTCATTCAAGAGAATGACAATAATGAGACAACATACCAAAACCTATGGGATGCAGCAAAAGTACTTCTTAGGGGAAGTTTTATATCTCTAAAGCTTACATGAATACAATAGAGAAAAAAAGAGATCAATGAATTGGGCATGCAACTGAAAAAGCTAGAAAAACAACAAATTGAAAATCCCCAATTAAATACCAAATTAGAAATATTGAAAACCAAAGCAGAGATTAATAAAACTGAAATCAAGAAAACTATTGAACTAATAAATAAAACTAAGAGCTGATTTTATGAAAAAAGACCAATAAATTGATAAACTTTTGGTAAATTTGATTTAAAAAAAGAAAGAAGAAAACCAAATTACCAGTATCAAAAATTAAAAGGGTGAATTCACCTCCAATGAAAAGGAAATTAAAACAATAATTAGGAATTATTTTGCCCAATTGTATGCCCATAAAATTGACAATCTTAGTGAAATGGATGAATATTTTCAAACATAAATTGCCCAGATTAACAGAAGAGGAAGTAAAATACTTAAATAATCCCATATCAGAAAAAGAAATTGAAAAAGCCATCAATGTGCTACACTAACCCAAATGGCAAAAGAGGTCCAAAAAGTGAAATAAAGAGCTAAATGACTTAAAAAACAGAATTGGTCCAATGGAAAGGAGGTCCAAAGCCTCAATGCAGAAAACAATTCCTTACAAAATATAGTGGAGTGAACGGTAGCTAGTGACTTCATGAGAAAACAAGAAATTATAAAATAGAACCAAAGGAATGAAAAAAAGGAAGACAATGTGAAACATCTTATTGGAAAAACCACCAATTTGGAAAACAGATTCAGGAGAGATCATTTAAAAATTATTGGACTACCTGAAAGCCATGATCAAAAAAAGCACCTAGACATCATCTTTCAAGAAATTGTGAAGGAAAATTGCCCTGATATTCTAGAACTAAAGGGTAAAATAGAAATTGAAAGAATCCACCAATTGCCTCTTGAAAAAGGTCTCGAAAGGAAAACTCCTAGGAATATTGTAGCCAAATTCCAGAGTTCCAGGTCAAGGAGAAAATATTGCAAGCAGCCAGAAAGAAACAATTTGAGCATTGTGGAAACACAATCAGGATAACATAAAGATCTAGCAGCTTCTACATTAAGGGAATGAAGGGCTTGGAATATGATATTCCAGAGGTCAAAGGGGCTAGGATTAAGACCAAGAATCACCTACCCAGCAAAACTGAGTATAATACTTCAGGGCAAAAACTACTTTTAATGAAATAGAGCACTTTCAAGCTTTCTTGATGAAAAGACCAGAGCTGAATAGAAAATTTGACTTTCAAATACAAGAATGAAGAGAAACATGAAAAGGTAAACAGAAAAGTGAAACCATAAGGGACCTACTAAAGTTGAACTGTTTACATTCCTACATGGAAATATGATATTTGTAACTCATGAGACCTTTCTCAATATTAGCGTAGTTGAAGGGAATATACACATACATACATAATATATATATACATATGTACACATATATTTATACACATACACACACATTATATATACACACGCGTGTGTGTGTGTATAAAAACATAGACAGAGGGTACGAGGTGAGTTGAATATGAAGGGATGATATCTAAAAAAATAAAATTAGGGGGTGAGACAGAAATATATTGGGAGAAGGAAAAAGTGAGAGATAGAATGGGGTAAATTATCTCACATAAAAGAGGCACGAAAAAGCTGTTATAATGTAAGGGAAGAGGGAAGAGGTGAAAGGAAATGGGTGAACCTTACTTCCATTGGATTTGGCTTCAGGAGGGAATAACATGCACACTCGACTGAGTATCTTACCCTACAGGAAAGTAGGGGAGCAGAATTAGAGAGGACATAATGGTAATCAGGGAAGGATTTTTTCCAGGTCTCTTAAGTGCCTTTAATGAGTCTGGCCTTTGTTTGAATGGGGCAGGTAAAGTGGGGTCTTTTGTCTTGGAATGCTTCTCAGCACTGGCGAAGTTAAAAGTCGTGCTTTTCCACAAGAATTCCACAAGAATGCTAAATTGGCCCCAGCCCTCAACAGGGTATAGTGTTTCACTTTTGGAGGTATACTCATTGAAAGAATGTGGGTGATGAGACTCTGGGCAAGCCATTGAAGCCACCCTTCCTGCTTTGTAACCCAGATGTTGGTGATTCTCTGGTAACTATGTACTGAGACGTTGGACAGAAAGCTAGAAGCCTGTCTACTGGTTTGTGTTATTTGATCTGTTGGTATTTTCTCTTTGTATTTGCCCTGAAGTTCAGGGGGCTGATATTTCCCCTTGAACTAAGTGAATGATGTATGTATGTTTAATTAAACTGAAATTGTTAACTCCTTAAAGTTGCTTTTCTTAGAAAAGCAGATCAAAGAACCTGTGTTCGCAGCCCTTCCTGTGTGCTGTTGTTGTTGGTCTTATACAGCCACAGTAGCTGCTAGCAGATTGTTGTTACAGCCAGTAGTCAAAAGCAAACCCTTTTGAAAAGGGACAGTGTCAAAGGAGAAAAATGAATAAATGGGACATGGGATAGGATGGAGGGAAATATAGTCTTTCACAGCATAGATTAGTGAAGTGTTTTGCAGAACGATACATGTATAACCTATATTGAATTGCTTGCCTTCTCAAGGAGGGTGGGTGGGGAGGGAAGAAGGGAAATAATTTGAAATTCAAAGTTTTAAAAGCAAATGTTAAGAACTGTTTTTACATGCAACTGGAAAACAAGATACACAGGCACGGGGTATAGAAATCTCTCTGGCCATACAAGAAAGTAAAGGAGAAAGGGATAGGAGATGGGAGAGTGGAGTGATAGAAGGGAGAGTAGACTAGGGAAAGGGGCAATCAGAATACATGCCATCTTGGGGTGGTGGGGAGGGTAGATACGGGGAGAAAATTGTAATTCAAAATATTGTGGAAATGAATGTTTAATACTAAAAATAAATTAATCTTAAAAAAAGAAGAGATAGAGAATGTTACAAAATGCAAAATGGATAATTTTGATTACATTAAATAGAAAAGTTTTTGTAGAAACAAAACTAATGCAACCAAGATTAGGAGTGAAGCAGAAAATTGGGAAAGAATTTTTACAACCAGTGTTTCTGATAAAGACCTCATCTCTAAAATATACAAGGAACAGAGTCAAATTTATGAGAATACAAGTCATTCCCCAGTTGATAAATGGTCAAAGGATATGAACAGGCAGTTTTTGGAGGAAGAAATTAATGATATCTATAGTCATATAAAAATGCTCTAAATTACTGTTGATTAGAGAAATGCAAATCAAAACAACTCTAAGGTACCATGTCTCACCTATCTGATTGGCTAACATGACAAAACAAGAAAATAATAAATGGTGGAGAAGATGGGGGGAAACTGGAACACTAATGCATTGTTGGTAGAGTTGTGAACAAATCCAACTATTCTGGAGAGCAATTTGGAACAATGCCCAGAGAACTATAACAATGTGCATACCCTTTGACTCAGCAATACCACTTCTAGGACTATATGCCAAAGAGATCATACAAGTAAGAAAAGGACCCAAATGTACAAAAATATATATAGCAGCTCTTTTTGTGGTAGCAAAGAATTGGAAATCAAGGGGATGCCCAGCAATTGAAGAATAGCTAAACAAGTTGTGGTATATGAATATAATGGAATATTGTGCTACAAGAAATGAAGAGCAGATAGATTTCATAATAACCTGGAAAGACTTATATGAACTGATGCTGCTCTTCCTGGAGCAGAACCAGGAGAACATTGTACATAATAACAGACACATTCTATCTGTGATGACTAACTTTGATAGACTCGGCTCTTCTCAGCAATGGAGGGTTCTAAGACAACTCAAAAGGCTCATGATGGAAAAAGCAAGTCACATCCAGAGAAAGAATTACAGTCTGAAAACAGACCGAAGCAAACTATTTGCTTTCTCTCTCTCTCTCTCTCTCTCTCTCTCTCTCTCTCTCTCTCTCTCCCTCCCTCCCTTCCTCCCTCCCTCCCTCCCTCTCTTTCTTTTTCCTCGTGGTTCATTCCATTGGTTATGATTTTTCTTTATAATTTCACTATTGTGAAAATATGTTTAATGTGAAGGTATACATAGAATCTCTGGCGGATTACATGCCATCTTGGGTGGGGAGGGGGAGAAAATCTGAGTCTCAAAAACTTGTGCAACTGAATGCTGTAAACTAAAAATAAATTTAAAATAAAAAGATAATTAGAATTCAGCGTGGGGAAGTGAATGACATTGTAAGATACCAAGAAATAATAAAACATTGAAAAGAATGAAAAAATAGAAGAGAGTGTGAAAAATCTTATAAGAAAACAATTGATTTAGAGAATAGATCAAGAAGAGAAAACACAAGAATAATTGGACTACCTGAAAGCTACTATCAAAAACAGGATCTTGATCCAATAATACAAGAAATACAAGAGATCCTCAGAGGAAAACCTACAGGAATTTCATAGCCAAATTCAGAAACCCCCAGGTTAAGGAGAAAATATTACGAGCAACAAGAAAATATTTAAATATACTGAAGCCACAATTAGAATTACACAAGACCTAGCAGTAGCTACACTAAAAGATTGCAGGTCTTGTAAACTATATATCAAAGAGCATAAGAACTGGGATTGTAGGCAAAAATGTCATACCCAGCAAAGTTAAATATAATCCTGAACAAAAAAATGGATATACAATGAACTGACAAACTTCAGGATTTTGTTGCAAAAAGACCAGAATTTAATAGAAAATTTTACATACAAGATCCAAGAGAAATATAAGGTAAACATCAAAGACTAATTACAAGGGATTGAATAAGGACAAATTATTTACATTTTATACATGGAAAAGTAAACTGTATGTCTAAGATTGTCGCTGGTAATTGGGTAGCTCAAAAGAAAGAAGAGGGTAGAGTTGAGTATGGTATGGTTCCAAAAATGTGATTCTAAAAGATGGGGGAGGCGGGCTGGTAGTTCTGGAACCCAACTGTCATAAGGAATTGGTCAGAGGGAACAATACATATCTGTCTAGAAGAGAGGGATAGGGAACAGGGAGAGGCAAAAAGAGGGATAGGGAATAAGATAAGAGGGGATATAGAATGGTGTGTAGATTAACAGGAATGGAATAAAGAGGGAACAACATACATATTTAGAATGGTATGAAAATCTTCTAAATTCAGAAAGAAAGAAGAAGGTAAGGGTATAGGGCAGAGGGAGAGGATAAGAGATGGACTCTTGGAGGGAGGGAGGTTAAGAAACAGGAGGGCAAGGTAGCAGGTAGAAGCACAAGAGTGAGGGCAGATAGGAATAGGGTGAGAAGGACAGTAAGGAAAGTAGGAAGAAGGAAAACATACAAGTAATTATAGCTTAGAATGTGAATGGGATGAATTTACCCATAAAATAGAAACTGATAGCAGATTAAAAATTTGAATTAAAAAATATGTTGCTTTCAGGAAATGCTAGAAAAATGAGAGATACACAGAAACATAAAACAAAGATCAGGAATAGAATTTATTATGTTAGCTAGGTAATCTATTATGTAATGCCATCCTAATTAAATTACTAAAAGAAAAACTATCTTACTGAATCAGAAAAAATAATAAAAGGATTCATTTGGGAGAGCGGAGGGTCAGAAACTTCAAGGAAACCATGGGGAAAAGATGTGAAGGAACAAGATTCAGTAGTGTCAGACCTTAAATCATATTATAAGGTTAGAGCAGTGTTGAAGTGTAAAATGTATAATTTCGATTATTTTACATTAAAGTTTTTTTGTATAAATAAAACCTATGTAGCCAAGAATAGAGGATGTCTGGTCCCTAGTGGTGAAAGCCACATAGTGAAAGTCTTAACAAGGATCCAGTGACCGGTACACAACCTTGTGTGTCTGGACACCTGCCCAATAGCATTGGCCTTGAGTCCTGGGGATCTGGACTTAAGCCCAGTACTAATCAGTAAAAAAAACATTAGCTAAATACCGATGACACATGTAATGATGCTCTTATCACTCCTTTCTTTGTTTGGGGCTTTTTCAGGGTCTTTTCATCTGGCCACCACAAATGTATAGGGAACTAAACCAAATTTATAAAAATAAGAACCATTCCCCAATTGAAAGTAATATATCTATACTTTATAGTCTTAAAGACTGGGGACACTGAAACATTAAGTGAATTGCCCATGAACACATAGTTAAAAAGTATCTGAGTTTTCTGATTCTAAGGCTGGCTATCTATCTAATATACTACTGTTGCCTCTTATTATCAGCTTATTGAATTATAAAATATAGGATACAAGATTTTGATGAGATAAAAAACATGCAATTTAGTGAAGAGTTTGCTTCATCTACCTCAAGTTTAAAATGTAAGCTTACTGAGTCATCTTGCTAGAAAGAGAATTACTTTTATATTTACATATGTGTAAGGATAACTACATATATATATTACAGGAATATATATTCATATATGCATATATGGAAACATACAGATACACAAAAGAAAAACTCACTGGCGAAAAGCAGAGAACAACATGCAAATTTTTCCGTGATCTTCCTATGAAATACTCATAAAGATTATCAAAGGTAGGAGGATGACGAGGTATTTCCTTTTTCATCACTGATATTAGTCCTTGAGTAATCTCATCCAACTCATCCCGAGCAAATAAATTAGAGATCTTTGAGGAAGTGATAAGGAAATACTAAACGTTAATTTTTTCCTAAATCCAATATGCTGCCAAATCTTGCACTTTCCCCCTCTATATAGTATTTACCTCTGGAGTCTTTCTTTCCATTTGTCTCCACAATGGGTCTGGCCTATGGGTCATTTTCAACCTATACTACATGCCTTTCTACTAAGCCTTCAAAGGCTTTGTTTCTCACCAGTTAATTAAAATGGCTGTGACTAAAATAATCTTTCACCTACCTCTTCCAAGCCAGTCATTTTAAAAGCTTAGAATGAAACCTAGCCCAATAAGTATAATTAAGTACATACTGCTTCTAATTAAGGCGGGCATTCATTCTATTTCCCAACACCAACCTTTTAAAACTTTTAACAAGGCTCTTCGGTACAGTGGTTTTGTTGTGGAAAACAACCAAGGAAATACATTTTCTAACACTGCACCAAAAAAAGCATCTGTTTAAAATTTAGCTCTAAAAATGCTGCCAGTTGGCCAATATGGATCTCATATTCTTGCACTTTTTATTCTCAAATATAGTTTTTTTAGAACATTATATAACCGATGCTTATGATATTTTATCTATAAGTACAGAAAGAGTCAAACGAATAACAGACTCATGTTAAGAGACAGGTTCAAGGGCCATCTGAGAAATGGATCCAAGAAAAGTATAGGAATCTGGGTAAGGAAATAGAACATATAGAACACTGCACTTGGGCAGTTGCAAATTCACGTAAACATGAACTTTCATTTTTTCCAATAAAATACAAATTTGTTAGATTTACTCTAGTATCAGGCCAAAATTAAGAAGCAGGACTCAGGAAGCATATCTCTAAAAACCCGTTCTCCCTTTCAAATATTATTTTTAAACAGAAAAGATATGCCTTGTTTACTACTTCAAGATTCTACCTCTCCTGAAGATAGCAAGTTATTAAGATATTCCAGAAATGCCTCATCTTTTATTTCATTGTCAGTAAAGATAAAAGTGATTCCTTTTCCTTCAGCTCCAGCAACATGGTACAATCCCTTCAAGTCATCTGTCAGATTGGAGACATTATAAGACCTAAAAGGATAAGTAGTAAGAAATTTAAAATCACCTCCAAACAGAATCATGACATACATGTATAACACAAATCTATTGAGGGCTATGACTCATATAGACCCTTCTCACTCAGTTTTAAAATATTTTTAATAGCCTACTACATGTACAAAATGACAGCGGAAGTTAGAAAAAGAAAATATAGCTGTGATTACAAATTAAAAAACCATTTGTTGGAAATCGAATACCCAAAAGAACAGACTCTTAAAGATTTGGGATATGAGAAATATAACTATATTGTTTTCCTGAGGTGGCAATCTCCCAGAATTGAGACCTGAATACTGAATGTTGTATGGAAGGGAATTTTTAGTTCTGACAGGTCTAAAGAAAGATATTCTTAGCTTTACTCCAACAAATCAATGCAGTGATAGAATTAGAAGGAGAAACAGTTAACTGGGGGAAAAATCTTTACAGCAAGTTTCTGTGAAAAGATCTTTCCAAGAGCTATAGAAAATTGATATGAATAGCCAAGAGCCATTGCCCAATGGATAGATGGGCAAAGGATATGAACTGGAAATTTTCAAAAGAAGAACAGCAAGCTAACAACCATATGAAAAAATGTTCCAAATAACTGGTAATAAAAGAAATATAAATTAAAATAAATCTAAGATTCTACTTCCTACCCATTAGATTAGTGACAGGACAAAAAAGGAAAGTGATAGTTGTTGGAGGGCTCTGGGAGAAGAAGCATGCTAATATATTGTTGGCAGAGCTGTGAAGTAATCTGTCATCTAGTAAGAATTTGGAATTAGGTCCCAAGAGTTACTCAACTGTACATATGCTTTGAGCCTTATATACCAAAGAAATTTTTTTTAAATGAAAGAATCCATAGGTACAAGATTTTTTATAGTAGCATTTTTTTTATCATGCCAAAGAACTAGAAAAACAGTATATAACCATTAATTGAGCTAGGTAGCACGGTAGATAGAGTGCTGAACCTGGAGTCAGGAAGACTTGAGTTCAAATCCAGCCTCAGACACTCTCTACTAGTTGTGTGACCTTGGGCAAGTCACTTAACCACCATTTATCTCAGTTTCCTCATTTGTAAAATGGGGATAATAACAGCACCTTTCTCGCAAAGGTTGTTGTGAGGATCAAATGAGGTAACATTTCTAAAGTGCCTGACTAGTAAATGCTAACTATTATTATTATTACTATTATTATGATTATGATTAATTCAGGGAATAGCAAACTGACTATGGTATATGAATATAACAGTATATTATTAGTCCTTAAGGAATGACCCAAAGAGAAACTTGAGAAGACTTAGATAAACTGATAGAGAGTGAAGTGAGTAGAAATGGAAATACAATTTACACAATGACTTCAATAGTGTGAAGAAAAACAGCTACAAAAGACTTAAGACAACAATGACCACAATGGCCAGAGAGTTAGTGGGAGATAGTGATACCAAAAAAATGGAAGAAAAGAAAATATGGCCAATGAGTCATTAAAAATAAACAGAATGTGCAGTGCTGGAACTATGATATCAAATTTGAATTATATTTTTAAAAACCCAACAAGCTGTAAATAACGGAGGGAGGGAGGGAAACCAAACAAAAGTTTGCCTCCCTTTTTAAAATTTCTTTGTGAAATTAGATCATATTTGCTAATATTTATCAATTTCGTAATTAAAAAATCCAAAGAGGTATTATAAACATAATTATCTATTTTATAATAATCTGTTTTCCCCACTTTGTAGGAAAATCAGATTGAGCAAGAAATGAGTTAGCATAATTATTTCTTAAAAATGCAAACATTTAATTCCAAAGAAATTATTTGTCTATCTATCTATCCATCTATCTATTTATTGCATCATCTTGATACTTCTTACCTAGTCAGAGTTATCTGGAATATCCGATATCCAGCTATAAAAGAAGCCAACCTTGAAAGACTCTGTTTTCCTGAACCACCAACACCTACAAGCAGGGCATTTCCACATGATGTCCGAATTATGCGTGAAATCTACGTTGAAGCAATATAGTATTCATTTGAGGATACGTTAAAAGAATCTAAGATATCTTCACACCAAAATGGCCAATGGCTTACATGTACAGTACTGTCATGTAATGACATGAGAACGTTAAAATGCCACCAAATACTCCATTTCAAACTTGATAAAAATTCAAATACCAACCCCTTTCCTACCTCCCTCTTCTTCAAAAAACAAACCAAGCCGCCCCCACCCCCAGTTTTCAGTCATACTTAACTTAATTTAGCTGAGATAAGCAAAAAAGTTAAATAAGTATAGTTTCATGGCCCAGGATTCTAGGATTGTTAATCAACTAGTTAATGGATGGAGCCAAGAGGTACTGAGGCATCAATGTAAACCTTACACAATGCAAACCTTTTCAAAAAGCAGAAAATTGGGGACTCAAACTCAGGCTTTCTGAATCAAAATCCAGTGTTCTCTCTGCTGTAGTAAGTCCACCCTATACTATATAAAATCATACCAGTCTGATAGCTTAACACAAAGATCAGGCTTTTGCAGCAGCTTCTAGATTTCACTTTTAGGCTGACCTTGTAGGACCCTCAGTAATAAGCAGCTGCCTCTTACAAGCAAGTTTAGTCAGATCAGCATGCAGACAAGAGCATAACTAACAAGGCACACCCTAAATGTCAGGGTGCATTCCATTCATTTACATTCCTGCTTCTTCCTGTGACTCATTCCTTGGCAATTTTCCTGACAAACTGACTATGGCTTGGATCTCCTAGTCCTGCATCCCCTTTTTTCCCTGTGCGATAAAATATTCTTGAGTCACTCCCTAAGTGTCCATGGCCAACAGGGATCCTAGATGCTGCTATTTGGCCCCTGAGAAGCAGCTGGAAGAGCTGTAGACCTGGAACTCAACTCTTCAGCAGCAGCTGGATTAGACCTCAACATAAATGACTAATTTCCCGGAGCAGGTCATATTCCTGTGCGAGGAGACACTAGACCCACATCCAGTGGTGGGCACTGGAGACAACATGGCACAGTGGAAAAGCCTGCTGGGTCAGGAGAACCTGTGTTCAAATACCGCCTCTGACTCTTAATAACCAAGTGTCCAAAGACACATCTTCTCTGAGCTTCAGTTTCCTTAACTGTAAAATGAGGACAATGCTAACAGCAGTGCCTAACTTACAGGTTTATTGTGAAGATTAAATAAGATCAAGATCACCACTCCTCTACACAAAATAATCTATTTTAGCTTTTCCCCAAATAACAACCTGCTCTGCGGCCCTGTGTACCAGAGAGACTGAAGGATACCAAAGTCAATCTGGAACATTTTCTGTAGGTCACTAAAGACAGTGATAGGCACTGAATGCCCAAGGGCGCCCACAGAGGTTAAGGATCATAACTGATTTTCCATCAAGAGCCTCCACTCAGACTGGCCCTTTAATTATTAGATTTCAGATTGGGCAATTGGTCCATTCCTTTCAGATAAGTGAACGGAAAGCTACAGTCTATTTCATGAAACCACCAATCTCAAAATCTATTTACCTTTATATTCTTTCGATGGCAAGTATAATTTAGTCTATACTTATGTCTATCAAATCCTTGCTCCACTCTCAGTGATCACCAACAGATAGGAACTGATTATAGTGAAGAGGACAATAGAATTTAGATTTGTAAGGGAATTTTTAAAGGTCTAATCTCATCATTTTAAAGATGAGAAAATTGGGGTATATAGAAATTAAGAGATTTGCTTAAGGTCATTTTGGTGGTAACCAGCAGAGCTTAAATTCACATCCATGTTTTTCTGACTCCAAAACCAGTTTTGAATCCTTCCATATCGTTTTGTGTATTGGAGGAATTAAAGATTAGAAAAAGCAGATCTGTAAATCTCTAAGCCCTGTTGAGCTCATGAAAATTTCCCCCTTCATCTTGGTCTAGGGACCTGGGGTAGAATCCTAGAAGGTGGAATGTTAAAAAAAAAAAAAACTCCTGGACAATAAGAAGCTTCTTTGCATTAAACAAATATAAGGTCTTTAGGGTGCAGATTGAATATAAAAGGCAGAAATGAAGAATAGTATAGTCCTGAGTGACTCTTCAGTTTATAGTATTCTTTTCTCCATGCAACTGAATTGTCCCTATTCCTACTCCTCCACCTTTGATTTCCCAGGCAACTCAACCCTGATTTTGATTTTAGGGACTTATCTTGTTCTACAGCTAAATGAATGAGTTACCTATCTCCAGGTCTGTTTTATCCCTTAGAAAGTGAAAGGATTAGACTGGATAATCACCAAGGTGCCTTCCAAATCTGAAATTCTATAAAGGTCTGCGATCAGCTAATACATTCTTTTCATTTGCCTCATCAAATCTTGTCAACAATGATCACTCTTTCCGATTTTCTTTAGTTTTCTTTCTCATTCCATCTTTGACTCATCTACCAATTATTTTATATTATCACATAGTCACCTGTTATACATTTACATTTTACGATTTCATATACAGGGAAAAAATTTAACATAATAGCCCAATACCATGGAGGGATGGGATATTTCTTCACAGGAAGAACCTTCTGTAACCTCAGTAACAGGTTAATAACCTCCTTAAAAAATTGAAGTATAGAAGGACTCAAGTACAAAAACAATTCAATCCTGACTTTTTTCCCTGATAGTGCTACATAGATGAATGCAAAAAAAATTTTTTTTAGCCAAAACATTTGATGCAAGTTCTAATAGGTCCAGTCTATGCTGTTCTCCGCCCTACTCCAACCTCCACCCTTGCTCCACCATTCAAAGTATCTGATACCCAGAATAGTATAGTTGTTTATGAAATTCAGTTTTGGACTATCATGAACATATCAGTAAATAATATGACATAACCTTAATAAGATGAGTCATTGCATCTTTGAAAAACACCAAATCAAGACTTGTTCCTCTAATAAGTTCATTGAACTGTCTCTGATAAAACACTAGTTTTTCAGCCAGAAATTCGAAACTTGGTATCTGAGAAGCAGGGGGTGGAGAGGAAAAAACAGGGAAGGGAAAAGAAGTATTATTAAATCAAAAAATTTATAGTATCAACAAGTCTAAAAGCATCTAACTACAATTGTAGGGGAAAATTTCCCTTGGACTTCTGAAGAGTTATTTTCTTTCTCTTTTTACTGTTATTTTTAAATAATAAAATGATAATTTGATATGGTCAGAGTTCTCTTATGAACTTGTCTAGTTGTCCTATATTACCTTTTAAGAATATAGGCCTAAACAAAATACACTTGAAAATAGTCACCTATTCAAGGTGAAGAGTAAAACGAGTATCTGTTTTGATATCTATAATCCTCCCCAAGAATGAGGGGGATCAAATCACTAAAGTATGTCTTTTTAACTGAAAGTAGAGAAATCCCTATGGGTATATAGATGACCTAAAGTAACCTACTGAAATACTGATAAGTACCAATTCATAGATTTTGGGTACTTCAAATACAGCATCTTCAGGTTCATCACCAGTTGGTTCAGGCATGTCACGAAGAAAATCTACAAAGTATGGTTCTGGAAGAAGTAATGATACTGCATCTGGGTCGACATGTTCATCAATAACTCGAACAATTTGTGAATTAAACCACATTTCATCTTCAACACAAATGAATCTAAAATAGAAGATGAAATAATATAATATGGTTACCTAAAAGTCGACAAAATCTAGGTAGGAGAGCACAGTGATTTATTCAAATAACTAAAATAAAAAATAAATGACTGAACCTCATCCTAGTCCTGCCCCTCCCCTTCAGAAGCTTGAACTAATGCCCTCTACCATATGTAGAAGGAAGAAAGGTCCTCCATCTGCACCTTAGTTTGCAAAACTGGGTTAAAGGGATACTTGTTTGGAGTCAAAAGTCTATGGTCAGGAGCAAAGTCAGTTTGGGGTATTTTTAATGGAGTCACTTTCCTCTTTTCTGCATTATGAAGCTATTTTTACATAGATATATTACAGTGACATAATACTGCCGAACACCTTCACAAGTGAGGAAGCTATTGTGCATAAATATGAAGTGAGAAATTTTAAAGAGCTAAATAGCAGAGAGAAGGCAAGGATTCATCTGCACTCTCCCTTAAACCCTTCCAAATGCCTTTAAATAACGCCTTAAAACAAATTCTGGAGTGGCAGAAACCAACATACGGATGGGGTGAAACAATTTTCCAGCCAAAGACAACTTAGGTCTGTTGCACCAGGGTGGGAGCGGAACACAGTTTAGTGCAGGCCCCGAAGACTGGGCTCCAGCAAACTAGGAGCAACTGAGTCATCATCAGCAACAGCCACTGCTTCTGGAGCTCTCAGCCCACAGTCGAAGAACTGGTCAAAAGGAGATTACGGGGATTTCTTGTCTGGGTAAGACTCTGCTGTTTTGTCCATACAAAGATCCAAGTCATAGTCCTGGGTGACAGTCTCCAGGTGAGGATGAGCAGTAGCACACCAGAGGCTGCTGCTACAGTGGATCAGGGACCTTGTCACAGTTCCAAGGCAGAAAAGAATGCTTGTGGTCACTCTCAGACCAGAGCACAAGCCAGGTGAGTAGTTAACACACCTCTCTTTAGATCATACTACATTGGAAGAGCTGAAAACTTACAAGTCCTCAGAAATATCTCCAAAAACAGCTGCACAAAACCCCTGAAGCTTTGGATAGTGCACCCTCCACCCAGAAAGCAAAGCCTCACTTTAACAAAGAGCTAAAAAGTCAAGAAACAGGCTAGAAAAATGAGCAAATGACAGGAAAACTCTGACTATAGAAAGTTACTATGGTGACATGTAAGATCAAAAAATACACTCAGAAGAAAACAACAAAGTCAAAACTCCTACATGTGAAGCCTCAAAGAAAAATATGAATTGGTCTCAAGCCATAGAAGAACTCAAAAAGGATTTTAAAAATCAAATAGGAGAGGTAAAGAGAAAATTGAGAAGACAAATGATAGTTATGCAAGAAAATCATGAAAAAAAGTCAACAGCTTGGTAAAGGAGGCACGAAAAAAATTCTGTAGAAAATAATACCTTAAAAAACAGAATAGGCCAAATGGTAAAAATGGTGCAAAACCCAAGGAGCAGAACACCTTGAGAAGCAGAATTGGCCAAATGGAAAAAGAGGCCAAAAAATTGACTGAAGAAAAAAACTTCTTAAAAACTAGAATTGGCCAAGTGGAAAAGGAGGGACAAAAGCTCACTGAAGAAAATAATACTTTAAAAACTAGAATTGGGCAAATGGAAGCTAATGACTTTATGAGACATCTAGAAACAATAAAACAAAACCAAAAGAATGAAAAAATAGAAAACAACATGAAATATCTTGGGCAACTAGGTGGCACAGTGAGTAGAGCACTGGCCCTGGAGTCAGAAGGACCTGAGTTCAAATCCGACCTCAGACAATTGACACATTTACTAGCTGTGTGACCTTGGGCAAGTCACTTAACCCCAATTGCCCTGCCTTCTTCCCTCTAAAAATAATATTTTGTTAGAAAAACAACTGACCTAGAATATTGATTGAGGAGAGATAATTTAATAATTATTGGACTACCTGAAAGCGATTATAGAAAGAGAGCCTAGAGATCATCTTTCAAGAAATTATTAAGGAAAACTACCTTGATGTTCTAGAACCAGAGGGTAAAATAGAAATTGAAAAAAGTCTACCAATAACTTCCAGAAAGAGATCCAAACATGAAAACTCCCAGGAATATTATACCCAAATTCCAGAGTTTCCAAGTCAAGGAGACAATATTGCAAGCAGCTAGAAAGAAAAATTCAAGTATGGTGGAACCACAGTCAGGATAACACAAGATTTTGCAGCTTCTATATCAAAGGATCAGAGTGCTTGGAATCTGATATTTCAAAGGGCAAAGGAGCTAGGATTACAATCAATAATCAATAATAAACCCACCAAGCAAAACTGAGTATAATCATTCAAAGAAAAATAGATATTCAATAAAATAGAGGACTTTTAAGCATTACTGATGAAAAGCCCAGAGCTGAATAGAAAACCTGACTTTCAAACACAAGACTCAAGAGAAGTATAAAAAGGTAAACAGGAAAGGGAAATTATAAGGGACTTAATAAGGTTAAACTGTTAGCATTCCTACACAGAAAGATGATGTTTGCAATTCCTAAGAACTTTGTTATCATTAGGGCAGTTAGAAGAAGCGTGCATAGAGGGCATCGAAGTGAGCTGAATATGATGGGAAGATGTCTCAAATAAATAAAGTGAAGCGGTGAGATAGATGGATGCATTGGGAGAAAGGGAAAGAAAGAGGTAGAACGGGGTAAATATCTCACATAAAAGAGGCAAGAAAGAGTTTGTTTTTTGTTTTGTTTTGTTTTGTTTTTTACAGTGGAGAGAAAGGTGGGGGAAATAGCAGGGAACATTTGAACCCTACTCAGGAACAAAGAAGAAAAAACATATGCACTCAATTAGGTATAGAAATCTATTTTATCTACATGAAAGTAGGAGGGGAAGGGGATTAGAGGAGGGAGGGTGCTGACAGAAGGGAGGGAAGATTGGGGGAGGAGGCAGTCAGAAGCAATACACTTTTGAGGCGGGACAAGGTGAAAGGAGAGAGAGAATAGAATAAACGGGGGAAATAGTCAGCAATCATAACTGAAAAAATTTTTGAAGCAGGTTTCTCTGATAAAGGGCTCATTTCTCAAATATACAGAGAACTGGGTCAAATTTATAAAAATAAGAGCCATTCCCCAACTGATAAATGATCAAGATATGAACAGTTCCTTCAAATGAAGTAATCAAAGCTATGGATAGCCACACAAAAAAGTACTCTAAATTACTACTGAGAAATGCAAGAAGAATGATACGTTCACTCTGTCAAGAACAACATACTGCAATACATGAATAATGTTTACCTATTGACATTCACCCATAGGTGGTCAATCTTTGCCTGATTAACTGCCAACTGACAGCTTCCACCTTTCCTTAACCCTTTCCAACAAGATCAATATAACAGATATAATGAAGTACTACTTCACAACTATTAGATTGGCTAATAGGACAGAAAAGGAAAATGATCGATGTTGGAGGGGATGTGGGAAAATTGGGACACTAATACCCTATTGGTGAAGTTATGAACTGATTCAACCATTATACAGAATGATTTGGAACTATGCCCAAAGGGCTATAAAACCGAGCATACCCTCTGACCCAGCAATATACTACTAGGTCTGTATGCTAAAAGAGATTTAAAAAATGAAAAAGAAAAGGACCTATATGTACAAAGACATCTGTAGTAGCTCCTTTGTGGTGGCTAGGAATTGGAAAGTGAGGGGATGCCCATCAACTGGGGAACTGGCTGAACAAGTTGTAGTATACAATTGTGATGGAATACGATTCTGGTAAAAGAAATGAGCAAGATGCTCTCAAAAAAACTTGGAAAGACATGAGCTAATGCAAAGTGAAAAGAATAGAACTAGGAGAACACTGTACACAGTAACGACAATATTGTAAGATGATCAGTTGTGAATGGCTTAGCTATTCTCAGCAATGATCCAAGACAATTCTTTCTATTCACAAGTACAAAAATATTTATGTTTTTTATATTTACTTAATATATTTAGTTTTCAGCATTGATTTGCACAAGAATTTGAATTACGAATTATCTCCTCATTTCTACCCTCCCACCCGCTCCAAGATGGCATATATTCTGGTTGCCCCATTCCCCAGTCAGCCCTCCCCTCCCCTTTTCCCTTTTTCTCTAGTAGGGCAAGATAAATTTCTAAGCCCCAATGCCTGTGTATCTCATTTCCTAGTTGCATGCAAAACCTTTTTTTTTTGTTTGTTTTTGAACATCTATTTTTAAAACTTTGAGTTCCAAATTCTCTCCCCAGTTCCCTCCCCATCCATGCTCCCTAAGAAGGCAAGATATTCAACATAGGCCACATGCGTATCATTATGTAAAACCTTTCCACAATACTCATGTTGTGAAAGACTATGTTTTGCTCCTTCTTATCCTATCCCCCTTTACTGAATTTTCTCCCTTGACCCTGTTCCTTTTTGAAAGTGTTTGTTTTCAATTACCTCCTCCCTCTTTCTGCTCTCCCTTCTATCATCCCTTGCTTTTTTATCTTCTTCCTCCTTCTTCCCCATAGGGTAAGATACCCAATTGACTGTGTATGGTATTTGATCCTCAGGTCAAATCCAATGAGGGCAAGATTTACTCATTTTCCCTCACCTGCCCACTCCTCCCTTCCTTACAGAACTGCTTTTTCTTGCCACTTTTATGCAAGATAATTTACCCCATTCTATCTCTCCCTTTCTCCCTCTCTCAATATATTCCTCTCTCAGGGGGTGGAGCGAAGATGGCGGCTGGGAAGCAGTGACTGGAGTGAGCTCCCCACCAAGTCCCTCCAAAAACCTATAAAAAAA
>CM053627.1:198090747-198118081 GCA_028646595.1 Phalanger gymnotis
CGCCCCCCCCCCCCCCCCCGCCTCCCTCATCACTGCTAGTCCGCCCTGGTAGTGAGAGAAGCCTAACTCTCACGAGACTTGATCAAATAAAGCTTCCGTTTTTCCTAACTTGAGAAACCTCTTTTTTTTACTTGAGTCAGTGGTCTTCTGACCCACACAGCTGGGAGAGAATTGCTAACAGCACTCTCTAGGAGAGGCTGGATTTTACTCACAGCATATTGTATTACATGTGAAAGCAGGGACAGACTGTTACAAGAGAGAACTCAGATGGAAAGAGAAACGTCTAGCTCAAATGAGAATATTTCTTTGACACAGCAAGATGGGGAATATCAAGTGGCAGAAGAACAGATTATTGTTCAGGAATCGACTGATTTTGCTGTTAATTTGTCTAGAAGAAAGAGGAAGCCAAGGAGGTCAAGAATGCATTTGAGTTCAGCCCAGGTCGAGTCTAGCTGCCAGTTTGGTTGCCATGGTGACAGGGGAAGAGCATCAGGAGAGAATGATACAATATCAGAAGGTAAGGAACGAAATGTTACTTTGTGGTATGATGTTCCTGAACCAGAAAATGATACAGTATCAGACCAGGCTCCTCAGACAGAAGTGCGTCCCATACTGTAAAGGAGGTAAGAAACCCAAGATAATAATACAGTGTTCAGAGAGGTTTTGTGGAAGATTTTACACAGCAGGAATCACATATCTTGAGTAGATTTACCCAAGGAATGGGAGAATCATTAATATCTTGGATTGTGAGAATCAGTGATGAAGGGGCCACAGGAGTATCTGTGGATAATGTGGACTGTATGAAATTAAAAAGCATTAGTCAGAATCCTTTCGTACAGCAAGTTTTTAGGGTTTATCATCTGCAAGGCAGCCTGTTAGCTTTAACAGCAAAGGGATGTAACTGAGAGTAACCAATGGATTCTATGTGGCCTAGTGCAGATAGACCCTGGTATTCACTTAGGAACTGTATGAGAAAGTTAAAGAGGGAGGTAATGAAGACTGCTATTATTATGGGAAATTCAGATGCATACTGTGATACTTCCTTGGGAGTCTCTCACAGAAATGTAATAGTTAAGACAGCTCCTCCTGCTTATAGATACCTAATTCTGACTCTGCTAATTGGGGAGGGAGGGCACCTTCTTTCAGAGGTGCTAGATAAGATTTCACAGTTAACTGACTCAGGAGACTGGGGAAAAGATAAATTTCCTTGAGACAGAAGAGTTAATAGCCATCAGATGCACAGTCAGAATAGAGTGACAAGACAGGCAACGTTTACTGCTCTATTGAGAGCAGGGGTAGATTTTTAAAGAACAGATGGCATTTCAACTAATGACCTATACAAAATGTACTAAGATAAGGGGCTTAATAGCAAATGGAACAAAGAAGTAAGAGCTGCCCCTATAAATCCTACAGATCTTGAACCCTTGTATCCAAGTGAGTCACACCTTTAGGGAGACTAGGAAATAGGCCAAGCCCCAGTTCAGATTAAAGAAACACACAGACAGGTTTATAGACACCATATTAATCTGACTATATATTGGAAAAATGGATCAAATACCGTAACTAGGGCATTGATCGACACTGGGATGGAGGACACCTTGATTTATGGAAATCCTGACAAGTTCAGGCATGGAACTCCTATTATCATCACCGGACAAGGAGGAGCTGAAATGTCAACCAGACAAGTCAAACTGATGATGAAAATTGGACAATTGCCTAAGAAAGAATATACTGTGGTCATTGTACTTATTCCTGAATACATCATTAGAATAGATTGAAAGGCATGACTCTGAATTTACCTGAAGGGAGATACCAATTTGCAGTAAGGAAGATAGGAATTAATACAGTTTTAGTGGGAAAAGTAAAAATGGACCCAATCATTTTATCTGAACCATCTAAAGTAATTACTTTGAAGCAGTATCGTGTGCCAGCTGGGCAAGATGAAATTGCCAGTACTATAAAGGAATATGTTGAGGCAGGAGTGTTAGTTACTATAGCCACTAGTTGGAATACCCTGTCTGATCAGTATGAAAGTCAGATGGAATGTGGAGAATGACAGTGGATTATAAACAACTGAACAAAGTAACTACTCCCTTGTATGCTGCTGTTCCAGATACTGTTAACTTAATAGAAAGGATAGAGAAATATGATGAGACTTGGTACACAGTTATTGATTTGGCCAATGCTTTCTTTATGATCCCAATAGACTCCAAACAATGGGACCAGTTTGCTTTCAAGTGGCAGGGCTGAAAATGTACTTTTACACGCTTGCCACAAGGATATCTGCACAGCCTAGCTATTTGTCATAGGACTGTGGCTGAACATTTGGATGAATTAAAGTTACCTGGTGTACAGCTTATCCACTACATAGATGATATCATGATAAGGGAGAAAATGTAAAAGCAGTGGAGAAGAACTTGACACTTTTAATTGGGAATATGAAAAGCATAGGATGGGAAATTAACCCTGCAAAGATTCAAGGGCCAGCTCAAACTGTAAAATTTTGGGGTATACAATGGAATAAGGGAAAGCAAGAAATTCACCCACGAGCTCAACAAAAGATTCAAGATTTTTCTATCCCTACCAATAAGAAACAGGCCCCAAAGTTTATAGGACCGTTTCGATAGCACCACATTCCTCATTTTGGACAGATTTTGAAAGCCTTATATAAAGTGTAGTAGCAATTCAGATTTGAAGATCTTTCCCACCCATCAATAGGCCATTTGACCTGCTTAAGTCACAGGAAGACTAAGTCACGTGTGGTGGGAAGGGCTTCCTGACAGGAAAGGGAAGTTATGTCGAGAGAGAGAGAGAGAGAGAGAGAGAGAGAGAGAGAGAATGAGAATTTATGGCTGCTAATGGCTGCCATCATGATAAAGCTGAACAGGCTGACTTAGCTGTACTGTGAGGTTTTGGGATGGCGAGGCTCCATGTTGTGATATTGGGTGTTGAATGTTTTACTGCTCTGATAGATTGGATAAATGGCTTGTGGGATATGGTTCTCTGGTGTCTGAATAAATGGTTTACTTCTTCTACCTTCTATGTGGAAAGTCTCATATACTTTGCAATACAGAACTACATAGGCACTTTGACAATTATCGTCGACATTGTTATTATTGCCTTACCGATACAAAAGTTACCAGGAAAAAGTATGAATTTAATTGGGGACTTGAACAGAGTAAAGCTTTTGAAGAAGCCAAAGCTGCTATATAATTGGCTCTGGATTTATGGCCTATGCAAAGTGGCCCAGTGGAATTACAAGTGATTGTATAAGATGACTATGCAAACTGGAGTTTATGGCAAAAACAACAAAGTTGAAATGTGTCCTTAGGATTTTGGTCTAGGCAACTTTCTTCACCTGGCGTAAAATATACACCTTTTGAAAAGTAGTTGTTAGCTGCATATTGGGCTTTGGTAGAGAATGAACAACTGACTCTGGGCCATGAAACGATGTTGAGGCCTGGAATGCCAATTATGACATGGGTAACGAATACCCCAGCATCTCAAAGAATTGGATGTGCGCAAGAGGCTAGCACAATGAAATGGTATACTCAGAATAGATCGAAAACATGCAAAAGTGGAGTTTCTGCTCTACATCAATCTATAGCAAGCATAGACGTTGAGAGAAACGATAAACCCCCTGAACCAAAGCAACAGTTAGTACAATCCTTGGTAAAACGGAATGACAGATATGATGGATTGACTAAAGAACAGAAGAAACATGCATGGTTTACTGATGGGGCAGCAAAATATTTGGCCATAAAAGACAATGGAAAGCAGTAGCCTATAACCTATGTACTAAGAGAGCTTTGGAAAGTACTGGGATAGGTGGAAGTTGTCAATATGCTGAACATCAAGCAATCAAAACAGAACAAGTAGGGCAGTGTCATATATTCACTGATTCATGAGCGGTAGTTAATGGGTTAGCTACATGGATGCCAATGTGGAAAAATCAAAATTAGGAAATTCATGGTAAATAAGCTTGGGGCAAAGAATTGTGGGAAGATATATGGAACATGACTTTGGTTACTAATTTGTTAAGTTTTTCAGTAGACGCTCATGTGGCCCTTACCATGCCAGAACATGAGTACAATGCACATGCTGATCGACAGAGCAAAGTTTGCTACTGAACATACTGTCCCTACTCTGACACCAACTGATGATCTGGTACTAGCAAAATGAGTCCACCAAACAGCCATTCAGGGGTCCATGCCACACACCAGTGGGCACAAGATCAAGCTATCTGTATCTCTCATTCATTGTTAAAACAAGTAGCAGAGGAATGTTATATATGTAAATTAGAAAAGGAACAAACTGCTCCTAGCGTAGTAACTGGAGAAATAGCAAAGTTCCAGCCCAGATTTGGCAGATAGATTATATTGGACCACTGGCCCAAAATAAAGGATGTAAATTTATGTGTACTTGTGTTGACACCTATTCAGGTATAATAGTGGCTTGTCCTCATAGGAATGTAACTCAGAAGAACATTTGCAAAACTCTAGATATTATAAGTCTATACTATGGAACCCCAGTACAGATTCAAAGTGACAATGAGTTACATTTCAAAGGTAATGTGATGAAGACATATTATGTATTAAACAATATAGAGTGGATATATCACATTCTACATTATCCACAAACAATTGGGTTGATAGAAAGAATGAATGGATTGTTGAAAGAACAGTTAAGGAAGTTAACTTCTAATAATTCATATCAACATTGGAACATTTGTTCACTGCTTTATGTAATTTGAATGATAGACCATTAGGAGGAAGTACACCTCCAGCCAGAATGATGACCTCAAATCTGCAATTTAGAAAACAGCAAACACATAAGATCTCAAATATTGAGTACTGGACTGTGAGGGAAACCTTCTATGTAGAGTTATATTTTGTGATACAGAACCACATAGGCATTTTGACAATTATCATCTACATTGTCATTATTGCTTTGCTAATATAGTTGTGTACAAGAGACATACTTGAAACAGAAAGACATACCATCTCTTCATTTACTGGTTGCTTCTCTACTGCCTACAGACACATTCCAATGTCTTCTCCCAGCCTCAAAGAAACTTCACTTTATTGTTCCATCTCTGCTAGCTATAATCTTATATTTCTCTTCCTTTTTGTGGATAACATCTCTGAGGTCATGTAAAAATCATTGCCCCTACTTCCTTTCCTCTCTTTCTTAACTCTCTCTAGCCTGGCTTACAATATCATCATTCAATGGCTCTCTCTAAAATGATCTTTAATTGCCAAATCTACTGATTTCTAGGTATCCTCTGAAAGTGTTGATCACCCTGTTCTCCTTGATACTTTTTTCCCTTTAGGTTTTCATGACATTGCTTTCTCTGTCCTCCTCTCTCCTCCTACCTGTAAGACTGCTGAGTCTTCTTTTGCTGGCACTTTATCCAGGTCATGTCCACTAACTGTGGGTATTCTCTAAGTCTTGGTCCTGAGCCTCCATGTCTTCTCCCTCTATATTATTTTGCTTGGTGATCTTATTATCTCCCCGTGATTCAATTATAACCTCTTTTTCAGATCTATTTGTCCATTCCTACCTTTCTCCTGACAATCAGTCTCACATCTCCAACTGCCTATTTGGTATCTCAAACTGGATAACCCATCTTAAACCTGACAAGTCCAAAACTGAACTAATCCCCTCCCAACAAACCTTTCCCGTTTCCTAATTTCTCTATTAATCTTGAGGTAAACTACCCTCTTAGTTACCTAGGATCCCTGCTAGGTGTCATCCTCAACTCCTCTCTCTCAGCCTGATGTCCAATCTGTAGTCAAGACCTGTGGATTTTACCATGGTAATATCTTTTCCATACGCTCCCTTCTCAACTCTGACACTGCCACCACCTCATTGCAGACTCTCATTACCTCATGCTCAGACTATTATAATAGGCTGCTGGTGGGTCTGCCTACCTCAAGTCTCTTCCCACTCCAATCCATTCTCCACTCAGTTGTCAAAATAATCTTCTTAAATAGAAGACCTTTTATCCTCTTCCTCCCTCACCCTGCCCCCATTCCAGTAAACTCTAGTGGCACCCTATCAACCTTCAGGATTTAAATATAAAATACTCTGGAATTCAAAGCCCTCCTTAACCTGCTTCATCCCACCTTCCCAGTTTTCTTATACCATATACACCCCTCTCCCATGTAATCAATAATCCAGTTAACATTGCTCATTGCTGTTTCTTGTATCTGGACATTTTCACTTGCTGTCCTCCATAACTGGAATTCTCTCACTCCTCATCTCCAAATCAGGAAAAGATTTGTAAAACACTTAGCACAATGCCTGACATATGGTAGGTGCTATACGAGTGCTTATTCTCTTCCAATTCCCTTTTTCACCACCTTCTGGTTTCTCTAGCTTCCTTCCAGTTTCAGCTAAAATCCCACCTACTATAGGAAGCCTTTCCCAAGCCCATTTAATTCTAATGCCTTACCCTTGTTGATTATTTCCAATTTATCATGTATAGATTGCTTGTATGTAATTTTTCACATATCATACCTCCCATTGTGAGATCCTTGAGAGCAAGGACTGGGTTTTTTTTGCCATTCTTCATATTCTCAGCACTTAGCATAGTGCCTGGGACATATAGTAAGCACTTAATACTTGTTGACTGATCCAGACAGACCTGGAAGTTGTGACTACTTAACTATTGTTAGAGACCTTTGAAAGGTCTAGGAGAACAGGAGTGGATTCATTAGACTGAAGAAAGGGAATGTTGCCTCCATTTTCAAAAGAAGGAAGAGTATGGTGTCTACAAACTACAGATCAGTGAATTTGGCCTTTTTCCCCCTAGGAATTAATGAAAGCCAGCATAGTTTCATCAAGAGAAAGTCATGTCAGAGTAACTTTATAACGTTTTTTGGTCAGGTATTTGCAGATTGGGGGAATGCTGTTGAAACAGTATACCCAAAACATCTAATAAATTTTTTATGTCATTCTTGTGAACTCAATGGAGGGATATGTATTAGAAGTAGATGAATTTAGAACTGGTTCTAACCAAAGATAGGTATTGTTAGACCACTGTTCTATGTTAACTTGGAGTGAGGTCTCTAGCATAAAGTACTTCAGGGACGTATTTGCCTTTGCCCCTGTGCTAGTCGACACTTTTATTAATGACTTAGGTGATGGCATAAACGGCATGCTTGTCAAATTAGCAGGTGACACAAATTTGGAGAGAGTACAGCTTTTAGAAAATAAAATGCTACAGGTGAAAACAATGACTTGCATTGAATCAACTGAAATTCCATAAGGGCAAATGTAAAGTCTTGGGTTTTTAAAAAATCAATTTAACATCTCTAGGACATGGAAATTCATTAGACAATAATTGTTACAAAGTTTTAGTAGAGTATAACATGTATATAAGTCAAAAGTGGCTCCCAGAAATTTTGACAAAGATACTATTACCATCTACATTGATGATTATGTCCAGAATGAAGGTTATAATAGTTCTGCTTCGCTCTGTAACTGTCATGATAACTCTGAAGTACTATAGCTAGTTTAGGGTACTATATTTTAAAGAAAGACATAGACATATTTGGAATGTGTCCAAAAGAAGGTGGCCAACATGATGAAAGGTCTGGAGAACATGTCATATGTGGATAAAGAAATGGGAATATTTAACCTGGAAGTTTTAGGAGAAGTATAATGGCTGCATTAATGTATTTGAAGAGCATCATGTGGAAGATACATTTGACTTGTTTTTCTTGGTCCCGAGTACAGAAAGGGAAACAATGGTGTCACAGAAAGGCAGATTTAGATTTGACATAAGGACAAACTTTCTAAAAATTAGAGATGTCTAAATATGGATTTGGCTACCTAAAAAAATAGTGAATTACCCCTCATAAGATACCTTTATGAGAAGAGATGATCACTAAGTTGGTTAAGTTGTTGAAATGATTGGTCATGTATAGTTAGACTAGGGGGTCTCTAAAGTCCTTCCAACTCTTAGAATCTGTAGATCTAAATGATTTTATTCTTGGTATAAGTGCTTCCTGAACTGATGGAGATTACAAAGGCATAAGATATGGTGGAAAAGGTACTGGATTTAGAGTCAGAGGGCTTGGCTTCAAATCCCAGTCCGTTGCACGCACCTTTCCTCATCTATAAAACGAGAGGGTTGGACTGAATGATATCTGAGGTCCCTTTCAAGCTTGATCCTATATTCTCTAAGTGTTGCTGTGACTGAAAAATTCATCAGCTTTGTGGCCAACTCAGTGACACCCCTCTTCTAACTGAGGTTCACAAATGACAGATCTACAGATCATTGCAAGTTGCATCCTTCAAGTCTTTCCCATTTGATAAGACCTACTGGAGCCTATGCTACATTGGCAGAGCCTTCAAGGACCTCAGGTGAGCTTCATGGCATGGCTGAGGTATGAGAAGAAGGTTTTAATAGAAAAGCAAAGTTACATGTTCCATTAACTGGGCATGACTGTTCAAGCAGCTACAAACTAACCAAACTCTACTAACATACATCCCATATTATACCATTCTGACAACAAAGAATATTTTTATTAAATTAGTATAGGTCTAGGGTATTCCCCTTTCAAAATATCGCCAAATCAATCTTGACCTTTTCATTTGCCCTAAGTATGTTGGCTAAGTTATGGGGTACTATGCCATTTTGTGTTTTATACACTGATGATAAACCCAAAAACTGACACTATTACACAACCCCCAAATATTTTTTAACAACTGTATGGAATTAATAATTATCATACCTTTCTAGAGGTAGATGAAATAGCATACCCTGCAGTAGAGCCACTATTTCACAGGGGAGAGTTTATCGAATCTTTTGAAGAAATCTATGTATTGGATTGTCCAATGATGAATAGACAGAAAAAGAAGTCAGTTAGCAAAGTATTTTTTTTCCAAGAGAACTGTAGGTGGAGGATGATATCAATGCTATTACTTACCACTTACAAGTAAAACTGCTTCCTTATTTTAACTTGAGTAGATATATCAAGAATGTTCTATTAGTATAAAAATATCCTATATGCTTCACAAGAAATCATTTAGGTACCTACCTATCTGCAATTACTCTGTTGCACTCATGTTTGAAGAGTGACAGGAGAACACTTTGTGATTCACATTCTTCAGCTTTTATAGTTAACATTCCTTGCCAAATTCTGGAGAGATCTCGAAGATTGAAGATGTAATGAAATTTCGATGGAGTTGGCAGCATTTTTACCTAAAGCAGAAATATACCCAGTGTTCAAAACTAACATTTATATGGTAAAAAAAAAACCCCACAGGATTAAAACAATTTAAATATTGTTTAATATTTAAATAAGAATTATTTAATTCTTAATACACAATAAGAATTACACAAGACCTAGCAGCAGAGACATTAAAGGACCGCAGGTCTTGGAACACAATACATCAAAAAGCAAAAGACCTGGGGCTCCGGCCAAAAATATAATACCCTTCAAATTTCAGTTATTACCTTGAATGGAAAAAAATGGACATTTGACAAACCCTCAGACTTTCAAGACCTTGTTGAAACAATCCTTAACTTAATAGAAGATTCAACATACAAGAACCAAGAGAAACATAAGGTACATACCAAAGACTGACTATAAGGAATTCATAATAACAGATTGCTTACCTTTTATACAACATAAAATGTAAAATGTTTGTCTAACATTCTTATTAATAATTGTAGAGCTCACAAGAAAGAGGGGGATAAACCTGACTATGATATGAATTTAAAAGTAAAACTATTTAGGAACAACTAAAAACAGCAACTATTTTATACAAAAGAGGTGCAAGAAGAAAGGATACAGAGGATTTAGATGGGGCAGGAGGGTGGGTGGTTCTGGTAACCTGCTTTCATTGGTAATGGGTTTAAGATGGAACAATACATATATATTTAGAAAAGTATAAAAGTCTTCTAAATTTAGAAGAAATAAAATGGTAGGGTTATAGTGAGGGGGGAAAGGACAAGGGAGGGATTTTTAGAGGGGTGAATGAAGGAATAGGTAAAGGGAGTTTAGATTAATGGGAATGGGGGGATAGGGGAGGGATCCTTAGAGGAGGGAAGGCAAGTAATAGGAGGGCAGGGTGGTTGGTGGAGGAGGGGGGTAGGCAAGTAATAGGAAGGCGATGTAGCAGGCAGAAGTAAAGTAGAGAAGGCAGGAAGGATAGGAAACAAAAGATATGTACAAACATAAAAAAGATCAGGAGTAGATTATGTTTGGGAAAGTATATGTCTATACACGCATGTATATATGTGTAAGTATATGTATATATCTGTATGGCTCTATATATATATCAAGAAATATCTAAATTATACTGTAGCCTTCTGGGGGGGAGGAAAGGAAAAAAGAACAAAGTTAAAAAGTGCACAGCAGAGAACAAAAGAAAACACAAAGAAGCAAAGAAAAGATGGACACTTCTCAACACAAGGTGTATTTTTTATCATACAGGCTTTCTTGAAATGAAGATCTATTGTTACATATTTTGAATCCTCTCCTATGTTCTGCTATGTACATGACATGCTTTTTTTCTTTCTTACTTTATATTTGTTTCAATATTTAAGTTTATGATGTTTTTGTTTCTTTTTTCTATTTTGTATTTGTGTTCTGTTCAAATAAAAAACTTTTAAAAAAACAAGGACGCACACTTCTAGGAAAGAATGATCTTCTCTTATATACTATTCTAGAGGTATGGCCCTGGACAAATCACTTAGCTTCCATCTGCCTTAATGGAGACAATAATAGCATCTCCCTCTCAGGACTACTGTGAAGATAAAATGAGATGTTTGCAAAGCACTTTTCAACCTGTAAAGTGCTCTGTAAATGCTGTCTAGTATTATTGTTGTTGTTGCTAAAATACTCATACTTAGGGAATACATTCAGAATAGGTTTAGATTTATAAAGCTTTTTAAAAAACTGACAAAAGGATTCCAAACCAAAACTTCTAAAGTACATCCCAAAGTAAAATAATGTACTATTAAGGCTATGAAATATCTTATAGACACACAGCTATAATCCATAGTTATATCTACACCAATTCTTGTTCCCTAGAAAGACAATTTCAGAGGCACAGGTCTTCTTATCCTACATGCTGAATGTGAATTTTTAGGACAGTATGACTCCATTTTGTGCTGTATTTCCTGTTATATTTCTTTTTCTGTGTTACACCGAATATAATAAATGTTTCCTTCAGTACCTCTCTTACTTTACGGAAAATTCATAGAGCTATGAGCAATTTAAGGAATTCACTCTCTCTTCTTTATCCTATCTATTGAGGCAGGAAGTAGAAGGAGTTTAACTAATTTTAATTAACTAACCATTGATAAAGAAGAAATTGTTTTCTTTGGCCTGGTGTGAAAAGCTATGCAGGCCTTTGTAATGGTTTAAGCATACTTTTTCTTTCCTAAATACCTTGCCTTTTCTTACCCTCCCTATTCTTACCTAAACTCTCTGGATATCTTGGCTCAGGAGGACAGGCTACAAATATGTCATCTGTAGAACTGTGACACACATGTATCAATCACCTACAAATAGGGTGAGTTACACTCTTGAGTGGATAAATAAGTTGCAGTGTATCTCTCCATCAGTAAGTTGTGCTGGCTTCTTGGTGCAGTGGCTAACAAGCACCCTGAAAATTCTTGCAACATATGCACTGTGTCCTTCTGGATAGGCAGATATATAGATACAGATATAAATATAGACACAGAAACAGATACAGATACAGATATGTAGATTGAGACATATGACTAGAATGGCAATAAACTACATTAATTCATGTTCACTGCACCTTTATTAGAAAACACAAGCATCTGGACTGACATATGGATTTAATTTTTGAACTGGAGTTCACAGGAGGTAAAGAACTGGCATATAAGATAATATCTAATTCTGTTTGTTACAATTAGATAACATAAATGTTATTAAATTTAGGTTTTAATATTATAAATTATTGGCATAAGGTTTTTTTTTTGTTTTCTGCAGGGGAAATAAAGCTAAGGACACATATTATCTTAAGTATCTTCTGAATGAGAAATGGCTTGGCTGTGTAATGAATTTATTTTACTTGATCACAGGTTGCATTTAAGTTCTATCACTTTGAAGTCTTTACAGGTACAATTTTGTTAAGAATAGAATCAACTGAATTAAGATATAATGGGTTAAAAATGGGTTTTACATAACCTTCATTGGAAATACTGTCTTATTTAGAAAAACATCTTTGGCAAAATTATTTAGGAATAAAATAAGTGATCAATGGCATATTGATTTGTGAATATGAAATTCTTATTGATAGAAAAAACATGGCTATACCTTTGCAAAAATGGTAGATTTTGATACTCTGTAATGGTTTGGGGATATAGTCAGCATGGAATGTAGAGTTGTGGCATTAACCATGAAATAACTATTATGTTTGTATCCAGAGTATTAAATAGGTTTATCAGGAATGTTTAAGGATGAATAATTTATAAGTTCTTGCTATTATGTTTAGATTTGAAAAATCTGTTAGATTTATGCCATTGACAGCTGGAAATAAATTTTCAACAGTGTTGAGAGGTATATAAATCTAGGCATCACAAAGCCAGTTGCCTTTGCATAATTTTAAAGCAATCTGTACTTGTTTCCTTTCTATGAAATGCTTCATCCAGTAAAAGCTCCCTTGGGTATGTATTATTTGGGCAGTGTTGTAAGAAAGGTTAGATAGCTGGGGCTTTTTCCAGTGCACATAATTTTAGAAAAGACAGACAGTATTTGTAATTCTTTAATAGCATAGAGATCTTTTTTGTCCACTCTATCATAAAGTATTTTATATTGTATCATTCATAGTAGAGGAATTTCACTTGTAGATATTGAAGGAATCATTCAGCCCTAACATCTGATCCCTAGGTTTGAAGTCAAGTAGTCATAAGGAATTTATGTTTTCCTATAAGAGGAAAATTAGGCTGATTGATTAGGTGACATATTTTGATCTATCATACTCTTCTGTACCTTAGTCCATTGCCACAGTATTCTAGCAGCTGTAACTAATTTAATTATCATTTCACATATTTCAGGTTTGAAACTTCTACAAGCATCAAAGTAGCCACATCCAATTACTCCTGAAAATAGAAGAAATTAAGGACACAAACTTTAATAATGTTATACAGCATATCTTTATCATAAAAAATCATTGCACATATTTACATACTGATTCTAGCAGTAATTGAAGTAATTAATCTTAGGAACCAAATGACACTGAAACAACACTATAGCTATGAGCTATGAACAAGAAAAGCAGAAGCTGGAGGGTAAATCCAGTTTGCAGGTTTTTTAACCCCCTGCTAGAGTGCCCTTCATTTAAAATCATCAGTTTTTGATGAGTCTTCCTGACTTCAGGCCCAGCACTCTACTTACCATGCTACCTAGCTGCCCCAATGCCAACTATACCATTATAATAAATACTACTCTCTAAAAACTAATTAAGTCTGGCTAACTAATTGATATCATTGATAATCAATGGGGATAGGACACTATTGGGGTCTTATGAGCTAGAGCACTAGAAACATATCCCCAAATCTTTCTAAACTCCAACAGGAGAGGTAGCAGCTGCTTTCTGCTTGCTAGTGCAAATGGGGTTAGGAAGAATAGCTCCATATCATATGTTACATAAACAATTTGAAAGAGAAAGAAAATATACCAAATATTTTGTCTATTGATGCATTTGATGGCAATGTACAATTAAATACAGTAAACTGTCTTTTCAAACGTTGTGGAATATCATTTCGACCCCCTCCTGGATGTATCATTGCTGCTATTATCTGCACATCAACAATTGTAGTGAAGTCTCCAGGTTTATCCAAGCTATACATTCCATCCATTTCCATCATCTGTCTTACAATCTCATTAGTTATCTGAAATTTTGTAAAAAACAGAATTTTAATATCACCTTAGGATGATGTTCAATTTAATTCTACAAGCGTTAATTAAGTGCCTACTACCCAAAAAGCACCATTCTAAGCACTAAGGATTCAAAAGCAAAAGAGAAACAAAATCTGCCTTCAAGTAATTGACAAGTCTACCAGAGGGACACATAGGACACAGTATAATACAGGGAAAATTGAGGAGGAAGAGAGCACTTAACCAAGGAGATTTGGGAAAGTGTAACAACAGATAAGGTGGCTCCGGAATCTTAGAGGAAAGCAAGCATACTGGGAGGTAGAGAAGGAAAGAATACATTTCAGGCATGAGGAACAGCTTGTAGGGATGTGTAAAATTAGTAGGCGGAGGGCCAAATTTGGCAAATACTTGTACAGTTTGGTTGAAACATACTTCTATAGGAGAATAATATGGAATAGAATGGAAAAATAAGTAGGAGTCAGATTCAACAGAGACTTAAATGCCAGGCTAAAGGGTGATCAGATCTTTAGGAAGATTATTTTGACAGCTGTATGGAGGAAGAAGCTGGGAGGCCAATTAGGAGGCTATTACAACAGTTCAAGTGAAAGGTGACAGGGGCCTAGATTAATTCTAAATTTCGTAGAATTGGCACAGTAAAGCACACATCGAGCAAAGAGTTCACACACAAAAGGAAAAAAAACCCCAAACATTCAAACTGACCTTTATAGGCTGGGGCTTCTGAGAGAGAAAGACACTAGGTAGAATGTATGAGCAGTGTTCAGGACTAGAATGAGGGGCACAGTTCTGGGAAGATAAAGACTGGAAACAGGTTACTATAGAGTAATTGTAAGGTGTTGTCATTGAGTACTTTTAATTTGTGGGTTATCTTGGCACAAAATTTTAAAAAGCGAAACAAAAAAACCCCATGATTGGACAGTGTGAATATATGTAATATTTCAGTTATACCTGGTCTCCCCATTCATTAATTACTGGCATATTAATATCATCAATAAATACAGTCATTTTTCTTCCTCCTGGTGGTCCATATGTGCTTCCCATTCGCTTATCCACATAGCTTTCAATTGTTCTCTAGAGAAAAGTAAATGGTTTGTTTTAGGCTTTTTATTTATTTAAAAAAAGATCATTATCATTCTTCATATATTACTTTAGTTTTGTGAAATTCGTATATGTAGAATACACACACACACATACACACACACACACACACATATATATATATATATATATAGAGAGAGAGAGAGAGAGAGAGCGTAATTCCAAGAAAAATTCATTAACTATTTGAATATTAAATGATCATTGACTGGGGTTAAACCAGGAAGAGTTTCCCTTTACTTCAGGGCTTAAAATATGGTTATTATTTTGGGGAATCAGGAAATATACCTAGTGGAGATAAAATGGAAACAGATAAAAAGCCTCTTATCTACTCTAATGTAATTACTACATTAAAACACTTAAAATATTTTATAACCATACCCACCTATGAATAACCTATACAATACGGGCTTTACCTGAAACATCATTGGTTCTGTGGCAGATGAAAAGTTTAGGGATTTAGATAAATGTACTTCAGGGTCATACTTTTTCATATAGCCTTTAATCATGACAGTTTTTGCTGTTCCCTGTTCTCCTATGAGCAAAACTGCCTGTAATGACAGAATGAGAGATGAACAGTATTTGAAAATTTTGCATTTTCTAGAATCCTTTGGTGGCTTCATTAACCTCTCTCCTTCAACGTATTATACCCCTTTCGATCACAATTATACTCCTTCCAATCTCAGTATCTTTTACTTGGCGTCTATAGGCCCTTATCTTCCTCTCTATTTTCACAGTCACTGACCCATGTAACATCCTAGTTATCCACAAAGATTTATATTACATGATGATTAGGTGCCAATGAGTCTAAGGCTAACATCTTGGCATATAATATAGGGATCTGTGCCAACTGAAACAAATTGGCTAAAGGGCAGCAATGTCATACTTTCTTACTTACCACCCAGGAAAAAATAGGGTTCCAACGTGGCTGAAGATTCTTCTAAACTCTGAGTCACATTACTACCAATTCCTTTCCCCCTCAGATTGTCATCTACCTAGCTATCTTCTACATACCTAGTTATTTACAAGCTGTCTTCTCCATTGGAATGGGAGCTTCTTAAGGTAACTGTTTGTGTCTTCCTCTGTATCCCTAGAACTTAGCACAGTGCCTGGCACATAGTGAGCACTTAATGCTGACTGACTGCCTGACCGAGTCAGTAAGCTAGTAACTGCAACAGCCTCCTATTTGTCTCTTCCCACTCCAATCCATCCTATTCACTGACACCAAAGTAATTGTCCTTATACATAGACCTGACCATTGACTGCCCTACACAATCAACTCCAGGTGTTTACCTGTTTATTTATTGACTCTAGTATAAAGTAGAAAATCTTCTGTTTAGTTTTTAAAGCTTTATACTACCTGGCCCCAATCTATCTTTCCAGCTTCACTGGATGGTGCTCTGCACACCAAAACTCTTCTCTCTGTTCTTCCCACACATCTCTTTTCTCTGTATCTTTGCACTCACTGGCCAGACACACTCCTGGATTCATTCCTCTGTTCCTTCCACCTGATAAGGAACCTTTCTTCCTTTAAGAAGCAACTCAGGAATCCCCTTCTGCATTATCTTTGTTGATAAGGCCCAAATGATAGTGCCTTCCCTCCTAAAGACCTTGTATTTAATTAACTACATCATATATATTTATATTTATTCACTTTATATTTATTCTGCATCTGTGTATTAATGTCTTTGTCTCCTACTTTAGAAGTCAGCTCCTTGCAATATGCACAGTTCCTAGCATACAGAAAGTGCTTAATAAATGCCTCTTGACTGATCATCTTTTTAAGAGAGATTGTTTCTTTCTCTCTACTTGTAACCCCAGTACCTCACATCAACGTGGAACATAGTAAACGCTTAACAAATAATTAACATAGTAAACATGTATCTATGTATACGTTTGTTTTAACATTCTGGCTAGCAGCTGCTGTGGGGGGTGTAAAATCAACCACAACCAGCTCACAGAATACGGCAAAAGCCCAGGTTCTTTTGATCTGCTTTACCAAGGAAAGCAACATTAAGGGGTTGACAATCTTACTTTAATTCAGCATATAAATACCACTTAGTTCAGGGGAAAAAGCTAGCACCCTGAACTTCAGAGCAAATACAAACAAATTACAAATATCGACAGACAGACCAAATATAATTCATAGTTACCAACATCTAAGTTCAGCTGGGAGCTCGACAAGGGCTGGCCCAGAGTCACACGTGCCACCATGGCTGTGGGTCAGAGCTCCAAAAAAGAGAAAGCCAACCCCTGGTGTTATATCTTTTTTAGGGTCAAGGGTGAGTCACATGTGACTCACCCATGTGACCTAAAATCATCACAAAGATGCGACTTAAACTCATGTGGTCTAAAAGCCTCTGATGTCACAAACATGTCACTCAAACCCATGTAAACTAGGCTTTCCCTTGAGGCAAGGAGGTCATCAAAGACTCCCAATTTAATCAAGGAAATAAAGGCCAAACTCTTCAAGGGCACTTGGTTGAACTAAGTGCTAAGAGCCCATTTTGATTGCCAACACTACCTGTGTCTGTAAATGTAGGGGATCAATCCATATCTGTGTTTGTGTGAACTCATTTATGTACGTAGATGTTTTGTGTGACTGACTATGTAACTGTGCACAGGTTCATAACTGAGTTTTTTTGGCTCTTTAGAAAGGGCAAATACCTACGTGGTTTGCAATTAACTGAGGAAACACATATAGACTTACTTTGTGTTGTTTTGCTATTGTATCTATCAAAAAATTGCTTCTAACATTATCAACATTAGGGACCAAAATTGATGAATATTCTGGAATACTGTCAGTTGGATATATATATGGTTCAAGCTTTTTGTTCCAATGCTCCCAGTCACCTATAAAAATGCAGATAATTTTGGATGTAAAACCATATGTATGGCAGGTTAATTAGAATGAAAGTATAAACTAAAATACTTCAAAATATGTATAAGTGTAAGAAAAAGTCAAGTGTAACATATAATTGCATTGTTCCTAATAGATTATAAACTCTCTTAAAACAAAAGCCATGTCTTAATCATATCCAGTATCTAAAATAGTACTTTGCACATAGTATACTAAATAAGTGCTTGACTGAATAGTACTTAGTTCTTATTGCTTGAATTACTTTATAATATTTTAAAACAATTTAAGAAATAAGTTTGTGAAGAAATCTTCCTATGAAACACTAACCCAAGGTAAGAGAATACACATCTAAAGAGCTGAATGTAATGTTAATTCACACTTCAGCCTGAAAAGTGGCAAATATTCACTACTATGAATATAAATTACCAATATAAATAAGAGCATGTAATTTTTTAAAATTCCCAGTGAACTTTTATGTTTGCAAATGCTTAAGAAATGATTGTTATTGGTAACTTACCATAATCAGTGACAAAAAACTCATACATTGTTTCATGGCTTTCTGCAGAAATGTCTGGCAAATCTATTTTACTTTCATGACTTCTCAAAAAGTGTTCAAGTTTTTCTCGGTTATCCAATTCCAGAAGGGCTCCTAAACTCCACATAAGGCCAAATACAAATAATTTCTGGATATGTTCATTAGAAGCAACACCGCCTTCTTCCTTGGAAGGAATTAAACCTTCCAGAAGATTGAGGGACTGGAAATGAAAGAGAAGAAAGAAAGAAGAAATTAGGTATGTTTACCCCAGGTATTACTGGAGCAGCAGAATTTGAGGGGGGCATAATATAAGAAAATTAAAATTACGAACTTAATAAACTATTAGCTAAAACAAACATACATACAAAACAAGGAGTAAAATCTTATGTAAAATCCATAGCATCTAACAAAGGGAAACCAAATTTTAACAAACATACAACAAATGATTTTGTTTTATGTCCTTTTTCATGTTTGTCTGAACTTCCTCTGCCTTTGGTTTTATTTTCATTTTTTCTTTATATAAAGGAAAAGTAAATTATGAAAAACATTTAAAGTTCCATAAATCACATATTTTATTTTCAATATTTTAAGTTATCAGATATATAATATGGGAAGAACTTTTTTATGCCATGATAATAATATAAATTCATAAATCCTGAGCTTTTTAAACAAAAATACCTGAAAATCATCTCTGTCCATACTAAGATGGAAGCTGACAGCTGTGCACTTTTGAAGTCAGTGCTAAAATCCAGTCCAAATTCAGTTAATGTGAATCTTATTGATCATTTCTTTTTCCCACATCTCTAACTTGGTCCTCCTATGTTCAAAGCTAGGTATTAGGAACACAAAGGCAAAAATGAGACGTTCCCTGCCTTTGAGGAGCTTACATTCTAATGGAAAAACATAACATGTGCTCAGATGAATATGATTCAAGATAATTTGAGGAAGGAGACACCACTAGCACCTGGTGGATCAAAGATGCTTTCACTGATCAAGTACCACCAAAGATTAGCCTTGAAGTCAAAGAAGGACTCTGACGGAGGGGCATGGAGATGACTTTCATTCCAAGTGTGGAGTGCTCAAGCAAAAGAATGGAGGTGGAAGAGGAGATGCCAATTCATCTAGAAGGTAAACTGCATGAAAAAGAGCCATCTCTAAAAGGAGACTGTTTGGGTCAGATTGTTGAGTGCATTAAATTCCAGGCTAAGGAGTTGACATTTTACTCTCTAAGAATCGGAAGCTGCTGAAAGATTTTAAGAGGGGAATGGCACGGTAAGACCCGTGCCTTAGAAAAATTATTTTAGCACCTATGTAGAGGATGTATTAGAAATAGAAGAAACAGGAAGCAGCAAGCCCAATTGAGAGGCTATTACTGCAGTTGAAGTAATATGATATGAAGGCGGATTCTCTTTCAAAGCCAGCATTCAAACCTACGTCTTATGCGCTCAAATCAAAAGATCCTCCCACTGCATCATGAAGTTAAGACACCATTGGCAATCCCTCTTTACCATTCCTTCCCACTGCTACCATCCTCATTCAAAATCTCATTACTTCTCTTCTAGGATTAGTCTTGGAATAGGATTCTAAGTACAGTGTCTTCAACTCTCCAAGTCAGATTAATTTTCCTAATTGGAATGAAGGCTGAAACAAGAGTACTTGACATTTAACTGGGTAGAAGGAGGGAGGGAGGGAGGAAGAGAGAGAGAGAGAGAGAGAGAGAGAGAGAGAGAGAGAGAGAGAGAGAGAGAGAGAGAGATCAAGGATGACTCCCAAGTTACAAGCCTAGATGACTGGAAGAATGATGGTGTTTTCAACAGAAATAAAGAAGTTTGGAAGAAAGCTAGGTTTAGGGAGAAAGAGGATAAGTTCTATTTTAGACATGTTGAGTTTGAAATGCCAAGGGGACATTCAGGTAGAGTAGCAATTAATAACATGCAACTTAAGTTCAGGAAAGAAATAAGAACCAGATAAATAGATAGGGAAGTTATCAGTGTAGAGAGGATAACTGATCCATGAGATATGGTGATATCACTAAAGGAAAAAAAATGTATATAGATAAATAGAGGGGGGAGGAGGAGGAAGAAGAAGAAGAAGAGGAGGAGGAGAAGACAACAATGACAACGGCCAACGACAGAGCTGTTCGATGTATTCTTCCTATATTTTCCCATAAAGAATACTAATGAGGAATCATTAGACAAATAGAAGAAGAACCAGGAATGAGTAATGTTATATTAGCCAAAAGAGAAAAGGGAGAGGATATCTAGTAGGAAGGTGTAGTTGATAGTACCAAAAGCTTCAGAGAGCATGAGGATAAGACCTGAGAAAAAAGGCCATTATAAGATTATAGATTCAAAGGTGGAAGAGACACAGCTATCAGTACTTCAACCCCTCTTCATTTTACAGATGAGGAAACTGAAACCCAGGGAGATTGAGCAACTTGCCCAAAGCGATACAGGCTATAAGTGACAAAACCGGGATTGAAACCCAGATCCTGTGATGCCAAGTCCAGTGATCTTTCCATTGCATCATGAAGTCAGGGTGCTATTGGCAATTTCTGAGAAAGACATTTCAGTAGAGAAGTAGGTTGGAAGTCCATTTCCCAGCGGCTGAGGAGTGAATGGATGACAAAAAGTAGACGCAACAAGTTTAGACCACTCTTCCTATGATCTCTGACTTCTTACTCATCATTCCAGACATCTAGCCAATTCTATCGCCTCAATAATTACTACATCCCCTCCTTACTCTTCCTTTCAAGTTCTCTCAGGTTACTCCAAGAGCCTTGTAATAGGTCTCTGTGCTTATAGTATCTTCAGCTCTCCAAATACCCTGTCAGATCAATTTTCCTAAAGCAGGGGTTTATGTCACTTCACCACTCAAGAACCTCTAGTTCCTCATGTCTGCCTACCTGATAAAGTAGAAATTCTACCCTGATCACTTCCACCTAAGTTTCCAGCTTTGTCTCACACCACTCCAATGCACCAGCCAAACTGAACACATTTCTTTCCTATGTCTATTTCTCGTGTTCTTTCCAACATCTGAGATGTTCTCCTGTCATCTTATCCTCTTGACATCTTACTCACCCTTTAAGAACCAAATCAAATGCTACCTTATCAATGAATTCTAATTTCCCAGTTGTAAGACAGCAATGAATTTCAGAACATTTTATAGTCTTCTTATACATCCCCTGACTAAAACGTAATTCCTTGAGGCTAATGATCATGTTATCTTTGAATCTCCTCCAGTGCCTTGTGCAATGTATTATACATATCAAGCTAAAAAGATTTATTAAATGTTGATTGAACTGAAAAAAGAACCATAGATTAAGAACTAGAAGGGTCACTGAAGGCCACCTTAATTTTCTGGATGAGGAGAACTCCCTACGTGGGAAATGACACTCAAAGTTGCACAGGTCATAAGCCTCAGAAGAGAGTCTTAAACATGGGTCCTCTAACTCAAGAGCCAGTGTTTTTCTCTCTGCACCATGACTGAGAACAGCTGGAATAAGTTGACTATGTCACAGTCATGCCATTAAGTTCCTGATAGTGGTTTAGAGTTACCTTTTACTTCTACATACATAGAATAAACAAACTCCAATTTTGTCAGCTAAGTTTTCCTTGACATAGAATTCTCAATTACCATAAGCTACTTCTTGCTACTGTCTCATAAAATGTTGGTTTTTAATTCTTACCTCGGATCCCTTTTCAGATAACTAAGGTTGACTGGAGAGGGGGTATACCTCAAATTTCTTTTACTTTTTATTTATTCTCGTTGTATTTATTCTTTATATTTTTATTTATATGGACTTGTCTTTCCCTAGCCCAGTTCCAGAAATATAACAATCAACAAATAATTGTTGATCGACTGGTTCCCATTTCTAGTGGGAGCTGAAAACAGATAATAGCAAATAGAGATCAAATAACTACAAGATTTAGAGTTATAAGGAACCTTAAAGATCATCTGCCAAGGTTCTCATTTTATAGATGAGAAAAATGAAGCCTTTGAACAGGAAATGTCTTCCTCAAAATCATAGCACAGATAGCAAATAACAAAGCTGGGATGTGAACTTAGGTCCTCTGACTTCAAATCCACTGAACTTTCTATCATAATGCACCTTTTCTTCACTATACCAGACTGGTGTTAGGGACAATGACAGTATGGAGTCTCTGACAATCCTTTTGACCTGCTAGCATATGATTTGACAACATCATATTAAAATATTTCTACTCTCAGCTAACCTTCATGAGCTGAAATAATGTACAATTTGCTAAAGATTGTAAGTAATAAATTATGAAAAATGATCTTGCAATCTAAATAACCCAAGTATCCACAAATCTTCTACCTGTGTAATATAGTTACACTCTAAGAGCTGCATTTTTGGATGAAGATTTAGGTCCATATATGTATATGTGTCTTCAAACACTTTGTCATACATTTCAAGTAATACAGTAGATTCCTGTGGACTGCGCTTTTTAAGCCATGCCTGTAACAGAGAAATTGAAGATCTGTTTAATGAGAAAGCTATCTCTACCTTCCCTAAACCACAAGAACACATTTATATATCTGTTATCCACACCTGTAATATTGGCCTCCAAGAAAGAGCAGAACTACTGATATAGACCATTCCCATCCTAGAAACAGTAGCAGGGGAGGCATTCTCAATGTTGTGTACTTCAAATAACAGTTTACAGCTAGGAGCCATGGGAATTCGATCCCCATTGGCTAATGTGAGAGTTTTATTATCATCCAACACAGAATTTAAGTTCTCAATCCAAATGGCATCGACAGGCCCATCTAAAACCAGGAAGATATTTTCTCCTGCAAATAAAGTAGAAAAATATTGTTTTTATAATACTCCGTTGGATGCTTGCCCTGTACTAATGAGTTGGTAGAAAAATGAACATAAAACATACAAATCATAATGCTAAGGCTAGTATGGGCCGGCTAGGTGGTGCAGCAGATAGAGCTGCTTAGAGCTAGGAACATCTGAGTTCAAATGCAGCCTCAGATATTTACTAGTTGTGTGACCCTAGGCAAGTCATTTAACTCCTATTTGCCTCAGCTCCTCAACTACAAAATGGGGATACTCTAGTACCTTTGCCAAGAAAAACCCCATGGACATTGTAGAGTCAGACATGACTCAACAACTGAACAACATGGCTAGTATACCCTTTTTAGCTTTCAAGGTTTTTCTCCATAAAGTAGAAAAAATTCCATCCGTCCAGTCATTAGTTGCTGTGTCCAGTCTGCCAAACATTTGAGGAGCTGTAATAGCTTTTGGATTCATACGCATCTCTCTGTGGGGACGTCCACACTCTGTCATTGCCTTCATCAGAATTGTGATAACAGTTGTTTTTCCAGAACCACTGGGTCCAAGGGTCATCAATCCATGACGTACTAGAGATGTCTCATATAACTATCAGATTAAACAGTAAATTGAAGGGAAAAAAATCCTATTAGTCATTTGTCACCAAATATAGGGCTGTTTATAAAGTCAGGTAAAAATGGTCACTGGGGTTGTTGGATGATGTTTAATTTTTAAATTGAGTTCATCATTTCAGGAGTCCCACTATTAAAATTTTAATAATGATAACTCACATTTCTGTGGATTTTTTAGGCTTTACAACATCCCTGCTAAGTAAGTAATACATATCATATTATCATTGGTTTTATAGATAAAGAAAGTCAGGCTCAAAGTGACTTGCCCAGGATCACTGAGATAATGAATTTCAGAGTCAAGAGACTATATGTGTATCCAAGATCTGTACATGGAGCATTCCACCAGGCCAGCTTCTTTCTTTTAATTCTTGGTATTTTTTTTTTACCAATTACACATATAAAAATTTTTAACATGTTTTTAAAACTCTGAGTTCCAAATTCTCTCCCTTCATCCCTCTCCATACCCCCCCATTGAGAAGACAAGCAATTTGATATAAGTTATGCATGTGTAGTCATGCAAAATCTATTTCCACATTAGTCATGCTGTGAAAGAGAACACAGACCAAAAAAAAACTGCAAGAAAAATAAAGTATGCTTCAATCCGTCTTCAGACACCATCAGTTCTTTGTTTGGGGACCGTAGTGCCAATGCAGTATTTACAGCACCTACTGCGGCTATGAATATGCTGGCATAGTTCTGAATTACAAAATATAATAGACTCTCTATATGGAAGACAGAACCAAAACATTTATTCAAACACCAGAAAGCCGAATCCCAATACCAGAAAGCCAAATCCATCATAGCGACAAAGAAGACTATACAGAATAACAATGCAGGGGGCGCCTCCACCCCCAAGCCTTCCCCCTGCTAGGGCCTTCCCACAAATGAACATTCACAGCCAACTGCTACTTCCTCTCTCTCAACTGTAAATGCTTTTACCAACTTCCTCTTAGCTCTGCTCCATCCTTCCTGTTCCACCCAGCAACCTCCTCCCACCACAGGTTTCACATGACTTAGGCTTCCACATGACTTAAGCAGGTCACATGAGCCTATTAATGGATGGGAAAGATCTTCCCATTAAGTAAAAATACATTAATAATACATTTGGCCCCCAAATCGTTCTTTTTTATCCATTACATAGGTTAATGGGGCAACTAGTATCAACAGGACTTTACAACAATATGAAAGGGATAACACAAAACAAGCACATAAAACAACATCTTAGGTTGGGGTTTGAGCATAAGCACTCCATCATTCCCTCTTCAAACAAATGAGGCCTCTTCTTCCATAGGTACTTCCTGCTGAAACAAGATGTAGAGCTGTCCCTGTCCCAAGAGGTCCCATTCATGGGGTCAGTTCTTTAACTGGCATCCAAAGCATGGTTGATGCCAGGTACAGGGGTGACACAGCACAGTCTTGGACAGAGGGTGACATCCAGCTTAAGTGATCAGGCATCTACAGCTGGAGGATACCGAGTCTGCCAGAAACAAATCTAGCAAACAAGTTTAACAGACAAAAAGTCAAAAAGAAACAAGGAAACAATAATCAGAAGCAGTATAGATATAGGGTCAGCTGTGCTTCTGAAGTCCATGAGCTCACTGTCATAGCCTTATTCATTATAAATGCATGAGATCTTACGTGTTTGCTATTTTCTAATTTGCACATTTGGGGTCATCATTCTGGCTAAATTCTTTAATCTGAGTCTCCCTGAAGGTGTAACAAACTGGGATACAATGGATACAGTGACTCAGGAAGATCTGTAGTGGTGGTTCCTACTTCCCTATTCAGTCTAATATTAAGTACCTTTTCTTGGTACATCTTATATAGCTCATTAGATGGAATACCATCTATTCTTCCAAAATCTACCCCTGCTCTCAATAGAGCAGCAAGCAATTTGTTTCTTGTCAATCTATTCTGACTTTGAGTCTGCTGCCTATTTACTCTTCTTTCTGTCAAGGAAAATTATCTTTTCCCCATTCCCCTAACTGTGAAATCTTATCCAGCACTTCTGAAAGAGGGAGCCCTATTTCCCCAATTAATAGAATCAGAATTAGGTGCTTATAGGCAGGAGGAGCCATCTTCACTATCATATTTCTATGAGAAACTGCTAAGGGAGAACCATGATAAGCCTTGGGGTCTCCGAACATTATTGCTCTCTTCTTTACTTTCTCCTTTAACTTTCTCATACAGTCCCTAAGCAAATACCAGGGTCTATCTCCACTAGACCACATAGAGTCAATAGGATACTGTCTGCAGCATCTGCTCACAGCTAAAGCTAACAGATTGGTTGCATTGTTACCTCCTAGCATATGGTAATCCCTAAAAGCTTGCTGTTAAAAAGAATTCTGACTGATACCTATGAATTTCAAGCAAACTATGTTATCTAACCCTACTCTTCCAGCCCCTTCAACACTGATTCTCACCATTCAAGACACTAACGATTTTCCCATCCTTTGGGTGAATCAACTCAAAATATTTGTAACCTCATGCTGAGTAAAATCCTCAATTATTTCCCCAAACACTGTGTGCTTCACCCCCCTCTCCTGTTTCCTTTGTAGTACTGAGCGAACTTCTGCACCCCAAGCCTTATCTAACTTTGTTTCGTTTTCCTCCCACACATTCTCCTGGTAGTCATGGGGGCCCCAACTAGGCCCAGCCTGTGCAAGGGCTGCATGCACATTCCTTTTGTTAGTTTTTTGCTTCTTTTTAGCTAAATGAATGCAGCTTGCTCTTCTGAAGGAGAGCCTGAACGCTGTAGCACAGAAAGATTCCCATGCAAACCAGCCAACTCCTGAATGGTAGTTTTTCTACCACCTGAGACCCTCCAGTTTGCTCTTCTAAAGGAGATCCCAAATGCTGTAGTACAGAAAGATTCCCTTGCAAACCAGCCAACTCCCTTTCCATTCAGCTTTCTCCTTCAGCAACTTGTCTCTGCTTTTATACATAAGATGATAACTTATTAGCAAGGCCCTGACTCTCCTACACACCCCTGCCAGTTCTTTCTATAGTTTTATTGGTATTCCTTTAAAAACATCTCTCTAAATCTCTGGATTCTCCCTTGGTTCCCAATTTTCACAGTCTGGTATTTTTTAGCCCATTCTCTTACCAGGGAGGAGTAAGGTAAATCCTCCCATCCTGGGATATCCATTTCCCTCTTTAAAGCCCTCCTGCCTCCAAGTAGAGGTCTGATATTTTGCAATCCCAACCTCATCGCCAAATGTAGCGCCAATGCCATATTCATATATGCGCTTATAGCAGCTATGAATATGCTGGCATAGTTCTGAATCACTAAGTATAACAGACTCCATATGGAAGGCTGTTTCCACAATCTGGCTAGCAGCTTCTGTGGGGGTGTAAGATCCACCCACAGCCAGCACCCAGAAAGCTTCCAGCACCCAGAAAGCACAGGTTCTTTTGATCTCCTTAACTAAGGAAAGCAAGGTCAAGGGGTTGGCAAGCTTACTTTAATTCAGCACACAAATATCATTCATTTAGTTCAGGGGGAAAAGCCAGCACACT
>CM053627.1:198128496-198167306 GCA_028646595.1 Phalanger gymnotis
GGAGTCCTGCTTCCCTCTGCCCCTTTGTGGGTTCTGTAGTTCTAGAATTGGTTCAGAGCCATTTTTTCATAGGTTTTTGGAGGGACTTGGTGGGGAGCTCACGCCAGTTACTGCTTTCCAGTCGCCATCCTGGCTCCGCCCCCGATAAATATAGTCTTGACATAAGAAGAATTCAAAATCAGAATGTACTGCCTTGGGAGAAAGTAGATTTCCCTTCTTTATGTATTTTAAAGTAAAGGCCAAATGGTTACCTTTTAGATATGTTTTTGAGAGGATGCTTGTTCATATATGGATTGAACGAGATAGTTTCTGAGGTCCTTTCCAATTCTTCTTCTATAATTCTGACATGGTAAAGGTATATTTGAAATGGCAACTTGTACATACCCTGTAAGTGACTTCTGACATACATCCAATTGCTCGTGTAAATGGGGCAAAAGTTGTCCCATAGTTTCATCTCCAACACAACAACTGATTACATTAGGATTCTCATGAGCTCGCTGCATTATTTTTATCCATGACTTATCAATGTTCTGAAAACGTTTTGCTTCCTAAAAAACAAAAACATCCTCTTTAAAGATTGCTACTTGGATAATTGGATAATCAAAGTGCTTAAGTTAGAGCTCAGTGATTTTTCTCCAAATTAGTATCTGAACTTTCAATTTATTTAAGTGGCTGAAAGTATTTTAGCGACACTATAAAGAGTTGGTCCAGTTCTACAATGAAGCTTTCAGTTCAAGAGTTCCTAAAGCAAAAGTGCCTCTTATTTTTATGTAGAAAGAACATTTAAATTATGAAAGGAAAATAGGTTTCTTCCTATCATGAAAATTCGCCTTATTAATTTACATATCCTTTGAAAAACCCTTTTGGTCAAAATAAAGGTGGCACAAATTCTGTTCATTACAAAAGAAAATTGGGACGTTTTTGTTTTAAATTTTCATTGATCCTCTTAGTTTTTGTGCCCTTCATTTCCTGATATGCCCTTCCCAACATCCTCTGAAAAAACAGTGTAGTTGAGCAAAACCACAGAGAGCGGATTTCATAATGATGCCTTCTGTTAGTTTCCTATCTCTCTACTGAAAAGAGAAGTGGATTTCATTATCTATCCTCCAGGACCAAGATTAATCAATGCAATTAATCTGAGTTCAGTTAACTTTGAGTTTAGCTTACATGTATATAGCTTACTGTACTATGGTCATTGTGTATGTGGTTCTGTGTGCAGGCCATTTTGAAAAAATATTTTTTCATTATTTTCAATGCATAAAATCCCTTATTTATAGGCTTATCAATTCAGGGAGGACATGTTCAATTTTTTGTAGATGTAAGTTTTCTTTAATGGAGTGCATTTCCTTTTAATGCAATCATGAAGATTGTCAGTAGAGTACATAGAATCAAAAGATTAAAATTTTTCTTAAAATACTCGCTATCATATATGATCACAATCCTACAATTTAATAAACTATACAGCTAGCACATTCTCCTCTTTACTAGTTGCTGTGGTCCAAAAATCACCTAATGGTCAGCTTTCTAGGGATGGCCTCTTCCAAACTTAGCTAGGCTAATCCTTTAAGACAGAAACATAGGACAGCTGCCCAGCCAATATGTAGCACCTTTCCTGTCTTTATTCTTACCTTCAAGAATTAAAAAAAATCTGGTCAACACATAAAAGAAATAAAATCATTTAACACACCTCAGAGCCTAAGTAAATGTTTCACGGATCTGGTCTTTGGGTTTACTGGTCCCACTTTTCTCCACTGGTATAAATGAGAAATTTTCTGTATGAATTAGTGAATATTTCTGTATCTTTATACTTAACTCTTAGTTACTTTATAAAGTTTTAGTATCCATTTACCTGAGGTAATTGTTTTGCAATATCTCCACCTACAAAAACAGCTTCAAGGTAAACCCAGAGGTTTTGTACAACCAACCACTCTTCAATTATATCTGAAGAAGTTGACAGATTATATACCCAATTCTGAATACTCTTTTTAAATGGAGCATTGTACCTAAAAAAAATAAAATAAGCTTTAAAGATAATCAAGCGCAGACAAAGTGAGCTAAAAGGAAGAACTAAGACTTTGACAATTCCAAGGTAAAGCTTTTCAATTTTTTATTTATCATACACTATCCTAAGGCAATCTTAGAGTCAAGGTGATGTGGATACAAGTCCTTCCTCTGACAATGACTAGTGTCAAGACCTTGGGCAAGTCACAGTCTCCCAAAGTCCTAAGCAGTTCTCTAAATAGTCAGTGCCAGAGCAAAGGCTAATTTGCACTGAGAAAGAGAGTTTCCTCACTAGGAGATCTCTAAACCAATGGAATAGGTATATAGGTCTGGTCTCCCACCTCTTCCTCCCCCACCCCAGGCCCCCAAAAACAACAACCTAAAAGGAAGTCTCTATCAAAGAACTTATTAAGATTTTTAACTTCTTTGTAAAAGAAGTTTTATTTCTCCATGTCATGTAAGCGCCTTCTAATTTGGGTGCTATCATCACCCCAAAACTCCCTAGTAATTACAGATATCCCTTCCACAATGTGACTTTCCCCACTATGGTTTCAATGTAACACGGGACAGCATAAGAAATCAAATGGGAATTTTTGAAGAGTTTTGTGGAAGCGGCAGATGACACATGAAGTCCAGCAGACAACACGGAAAGTTTAGAAACTCAGAAATGCATAAAATATGTGTGCAGTATTCTATAATATTAACACATTTTATCTTTTAATACTATAATAATTTTGATTTCTTCTCTGGTATGAAAGGAGGGCCAAAAGGTTTTACTCAGATTTTCCAGATCACGGGAGTGCCATGCCCCTAACTCCTGCAATGTGGAAGGGATAATTGTAAATTGAAAGCTATCTTGATCTAACCGGTCATCTTCCCTTACTTCTTTCTCATACATCTCCCATAAGGAGTGCTAGACATGGAATCTAGAGACTTGAACTTAAACCCTGCTCTAATAGTTACCAGCTGTATAACCATAGGTTAGTCTTTTACCCTCTTTAAGCCTCAATCTCCCTATCTGTTTAATGGAATAAGATTTCCATAACTGACTTCACAGGGTTAAAGTACTACCTACATTTACCATTTTTGGCATCTTCATCATTATTATTACTTCATCTTTCCAACCCATTCACAAGATAGTCAAATAGTCAGAAAAACTTCAGAAAAGAGGGGAAACACGGGGATTAAAATTTTGCACTCTGCAGAGCAATGACTGATTGGCTCATGATGTGCAAGGTCATTGTCACTCCCATTTTGCTTCATTTAGGCAGGGCTGGACAAATCCTATTGTGTGTAACAAGGTGACCCCACTACTTGGGTGGGAGCAGAGTTAGAGGGGAGTGACTCATATTTATATAAGGGAATAGTACAGCCCTTAGACCCAAGAGCAAGGAGCCAGGCTGCCCTGTCCTTAGCACCTCTTGCTGATAAATATTTAACAACCAGGTAGGATGGAGGAGGAGGAAGATACACTTTAAATTTAAGTTTAATCTGCATTATTAACTTTTTTCCATCATTTTCTTAAATCTAGACAATCAACAAAACAATATATTATGCTCAGATTCATAGTGTTTGCTGATTTCCAAGATTTAAATGTTCCTATTGAAAATTCCAACACTCCAACTTCAATAGCAGAGCAGGCTCCAGCACACCTGAATCCTTCTCTCTTTCTCTCTCTTTCTTTCTCTCTCTCTGTCTCTCCATCTCTCTGTGTCTGTGTCTGTCTCTCTCTCTCTCACTTTCTCTCTCTCTCTCTCCTTCTCCCCTACCCCAGGACTTCATTAACCTTAGGCCCAAACCCAAATCATTATGAATGATCTGTGCAACGAAGTGAATATTGTCTATACTGTAACAGGAAATCCCAAATATATAAAAATTAAGGCAGGCAACTGACCTAGATTTTGAGGTGGGAAAGCTGCCCAAGTTCTGTGCAAGGGTCATTGGTGAATTCTGCCAACCCTGAGGGAGAACCTTCCCATGTGGAGAAGAAGCCTCTTAGGATCAAGCTCAGCCCCACTGTGGGATGCGAGAGTATGTGGGGGCCAAGAAGGGGGCTCTAGCACCATCAAGACAAGTGTTTAATTAGCCCCTCTGCAGCCATCACCCAACCTCCTGTGAGAGCTAGAGTTGGGGATGGTAGTAGGCAGAGGGGTCCCTGTTGCTGGGCTGGGCTGACTTGGATTTAGGCCACTACAAGTAGGAGGGATGTGATTGTTCTGGGAACCCTTACTTGGCTATGGAGCACACTCTGCCCTTGCATATCATGAGAGTGGTCTGCTGGGGGTTGGCAAAGGTCTCTGAATGGCTGAAAAAACACAAGTGGACTGAAGGCATCCCAAATTTTCTCCCCTGTAACTGTTAGAGTGACCCATCAATGTCATGTTCCTGCTCCAAATGTGTCTTTCCCTCCCTCCCCTAAAAGTCATGGGATGGGATCCAGTATGTAGTGGAGACAATAATGTCATCAGCAGCAGCAGCAGCCAGCATTTACAAAGTACTTTAAAATTTGCAAAGCACTTTACCTATGTTACCTCATTGAATCCTCACAATAACCTGGGAGGGGGAGAAGAGAAGTGCAATTATTATCATCCCCATTTTACAGGTAAGGAAACTGAAGACAAGAAAGGTTAAGGGACTTGCCTAGGATCACACAACTAGTGTCTAAGGCAGAATTCAAACTTCGGTCTTCCAGACTCAAGTCAAGAGTCCTCTCCACCACGCCCTCCAGACTTCGTGTCTCAATCGATGTCTTTGAAACCTCAGAAATACTAAAGTGGTGTTTAGAAGCTCACTTTTTTTGTTCTTTGTTGCTTCAGTGGTGGGACTACAAGTAGTGTAAGGAATCTGCAAGGAGGCAGATTTCTGCTGATGAGACGCAGCTTGGCTTAAAGCAAACTAGCAGCTAACACACGCTCAAGGTGCCCTAGGCCAAGGTTGGAACAGAGGCTAGTAATGTACAGCTGCAGAACTGGATTTCAGAGAGAAGTTCAGGTCACCGAATAAGACTAGGAACTGAAAAAAATCTGTAAATTACCTGTTACTTAGCAAAGAACCTAGGATCATTAAACTATCTTCCATCAATGTGATAATTTCTGCTGATTCTGTTCCTTTTAGCAGTAGTTCTCCTTTTCCCTTAAATGTGGAAAAACTTAGACTCTGGTTGGTCCAGTTATCAATTACTTGAGCAAGTTTAGCTTCAATGTCCTTTTCCTTGATAGCTGATATACAAATATCCTGCAAAGAAAAAATGAGAGAAGAATAACATTTCTCCAGATTTTCATTACTTTTATCTAAATTAAACACTGCGAACAAGTTGGAGGATTTCCAAACTCTAAGCAATATAAATTCCAAATCTCTTCCTGAGTAAGAGACCTAGACCTTGGACATAGAATAAGTTAAATAGGCATATTTCTCTCCTTAGTTACCAATCCTCCTATAATGGCCTCCGCCTGAATCATATATAATCATAGCTCTTTCAAAGATGGAGAAGAGAAATATATGCTAGATAGATAGATAGATAGATAGATAGATAGATAGATAGATAGATAGATGATAGATAGATAGATAGATAGATAGATAGATAGATAGATAGATAGATAGATAGATAGATAGATAGACAGATAAGACAGAGAGACAGATAGATAGAACCGGAGGGAGAGAAACATATGTGCTGCCCTCCATCTTCATTCCTAGGCTTCATTTTGGAATTGGAAGAAACTGTAGAGATCATCTAGTCCAATTTTTCCACATTAAATATAACAAAAAGGCTAAGAACTCACATTCTAAAGCCTTAGGGGTAGAAGTTCAACTTTTAAGACGGATCAAATGATTTGATTTTAGGGGTACACCAGATCCTGCCTCAGATATATACCAGCTGTGTGATCCTAAGCAAGTCACTTAACTGCTGTCTGCCTTAATTTCCTCTTCTATAAAATGGTATAATAATAGCACCTACCTCTCAGGGCTGTCTTAAGGATAAAATAAGATAATGTTTATAAAGTGCTTTGAAAATTTTAAAGCGCTATATAAATGCCAGTTATTATTGTCTCAATTGAGTCAAATATCTACCACTGGGACTTAATTACTATACTTTGTACATACCCTCTCTGTCTCTAGGTTTTTTCATTTTGGTAGAAGCAGCACGGGTAAAGGAAGAGCAGTGGAGGTGAGGGTCAGGGTAGAAACGCTACTTTACTCTCCCATCATGACACTACTCTAAAAAGCTCAGATGCCATCTCATCTTATAGGTGAGGAAACCAGGGCCCAGATATGGGAAGTTATTCGCCCAAGGTTAGAAAAGTAGTAAATAGTTCATTCTCCATGCTTAATTTTTCCCATTCCAAAGTCATTTGGACTGACCATTGCCGTAAATATAGATTTATAATTTATCTGTCTAAGCTAGGATGACATTTTTGACACACATAATTATGCTCATACCTCAATGTCATCTTTATTTTTGAGGAGTGGTGCCTCCATGATATTTCTCAAACAAAAAGAATCAGATTCTACATCAAATGCAGTTCCTGTTAGTTCTGCAATTCGATCCCAGTGTCTTTGCTTCATTGCTTTATTAGTCATCATTTCTAGCAAAGGACATGACTCACTGAAGTCATCAATTCTTTTTTTAAGATCCAAATAGGCTTGCCAATCCTTCAGTCCTTTGGGAAGTCTGCGGCACCTTTAAGAAAAATAACAAAATATCTATTTTACTTATAAATTTCTTCACTTAGTCTAAATATTAGCAAAAAGGGAATAAACTGATGGAGACAATGCCAGTAGGAGAAGCATTTTTGTCTTTCCTTAACTTCCAAATATTAATTTCTGTCATATTGAGGAGAATTTTTCATACCCAAGCTTCTGGTTGGCTATACAATTACTTAATTAATTAAACCATCATTTCATGAGAACCATATGTAGAAATAACACCACCGTATTCTTTGGTGGAAAATGAAAGACATAATTCTTACTCTTGAGGAGTTTACAGTCTAACAGGGAAGACACATCAAACTGGAAATTATAAATCTATATATCAGCAGTATAAGTATTAAGCATAAACAAAATAATAGTCAATAGCCAAATCTTTAGATATTATAGGACATAGAAAAGTCATCTTAAATGGATTTAAGCTTACCTATTTTGGAATTCCTGAAGTTCTGAGTTAATGCTTTCAATATCTACATCTCCCCAAAGTATCTCATAATAACCACTAATGTTGCCCATTACAGTATCATATAGTCCATACAGCTTCTGCAGCAAACTCAGTTCCTTTCTAGGTAGGAGAAACCAGTTGTTATATTTATTTAAATACTTTACAAAAGACATGCATAACAACACACATTCTAAAAATTTAGGTACATGTTTATATGCCTAAATGTATATGTGTATATCTATGTATATGCACACATAGACGTGTGTAAAACAAATAAATAAATATACATACATACATGCGTACTCATACTCAGCTTCTAGTAACTGAAAGTTAGCATAATTCTACACTAGATTTAGCTATACTCCACTGGCATTAGGACCACACTAAAAACCACCCTTCCTGAAGACCCAGGAGTCCCTTTCAAGATGAAGCACAGGATCAGAATCTTCAAGCTGCATCACCTCCTAAGTCTTGTATTGAGTCTTTGCTTTTTGATAAGACTTGTAATTTCATCTGTGTGGGAAATCTCCCAGCCATTAACTCCCCTTAACAATTCAGATCATGCCTTCTCTGTAGTTTGCAGAGTGGCCTAGGACCCTGACAAGTCAAGTGACCCACCCCGATCACACCGGCAGTATGGTAGGACTAGTAAATGTTTTCAAAGTCTTTCTGGAGTAGTTATTCCAGAGAAGCAGAGGAAAGTACCATAGGATCTAAATCAACTCTGGATGTTCCTGATATAGTCTTTTTCAGCTCACCAACTATCTTGCATTTGATCTATCTTTTCTCTAGGACTCAGACGATAAATGCAGCAAGAAGAAACATTAATTCGGAAAACTTGAGATTCTCTCAAGGTAATTAAACACATCGAATGTGTTTAATTAATTGATTCTCTCAAGATAATTAAACACATCGAATGTGTTTAATTTAAATCTCTCTATGACAAATATAAGTTTTCCAAATCTACCTGGTTTTATGTAAAATTTCATAGTCAGTGACAGGCAATCCAAACAGTTGTTCACCAGATGAATACGTAACAAATTTCCTCCATAGGTCATCGAAATTTGCCTAAAATGAAAAGAAATTATGTAAAACTTTATTAATTTAGATACCACTGATAAAGAATAAAATAAGGACAGAGGTTTCAATATATTATATTATCTATTAAAAACTTGTTGGCATGTAAGGCACATGTCCTCCACTAAAGTCCTACTCCTGGGCTTCATCTGTACAAGGAAAGAAGCCAGAATTCCCCAAGACATTGCCAGTAGAGCGTAGAAAACAAGGCCAACTAGACTGAAAAGGCTTTGAGTATAAGAATACACAAGGTCTATATCTGTCACCTGCAGCCCAGTCTAAGCTGGCCACAAGGTCACGAATTTTTTTTGTAATTTTTTTTATTTAATATGTTTAGTTTTCAGCATTGATTTTCACAGGAGTTTGAATTACAAATTTTCTCCCCATTTCTACTCCCATGAATTTTTTTTTATTATGGGAATCTATAAAGATTTATTATTACTAATTCTTGCCAGGCACCATGCTAAGTGCTTTTACAATTATCTCATTTGAAATCAACAACAATGCTGAGAGGAAGGTGCTATTATCCTCACTTTACAGTTGAGGAAGCTGAGGCAAACAGAAACTAAGTGATTTGCCCAGGGTCACACAGATAGTAAATGTCTGAGGCTGGATTTGAACTCAGGTGACTCCAAGCCCAGAACTCTGTCCACTATGTCACCAGCTGTCTCTACATATTGATAAAATCAGGAATTCATTGAGGATACCATGTAGGAAAGTAATGATAACAAAGTTAGAAAAGTAAGCTGCTAAACATATTAATATTTAGCTATATTTCTATATAAAATAAAATTATAATAAAAAGACATAAAATGTAGTTATTTGAGCACGAGCTTTTCAAGTAGTTAAAAATCATTTCCTTATATACAATGTTTTTCCTAGAGAACTCAGTCTTATCTAATGGTCCCTCTTAAATTATTTTAAGCATAATTATATAATAGGCTAACTATCAGATAGAGTAACATTTTTATCAAAACTATTTTTTACCTGAAATATCTGCAGTCTATTGCTAGCTTCCTGGGGTGGTATATTTGGTACCATAGGTCCTTCCTGTGACAAATATTACAAAGAGCACATATTAACTCTTACTCAGGATAATTTATGTTAACTAAACTAGCTTGCCTATTAACCCCTTGAATAACCTATGTAATTTATATATTTTTCTTAAAATTAAATTGTCAACTCTCATCCCTACACTCTCATGAGCTTATGGATGTGATGTTATTTTCAAAAGGAGCTTGACGTATGAGTACAGACTACAAATTAAGATAACAATCAAAGACATGGAAACATCTCATGCTGTGTGGTTTGTACTGCCAGCTATTAAAGATTTATCTACTTCTATGTTAGCTGTGAGTGATACAGGAATGGTTAAAGAGGGAGATTATTGACACAGTTCTATCAATAACTTATCTGCCATGACTTCTATGCCTAGGATGGAAATATGACTCAAGGTATATGAGATACTTTGAAAAGGCAGAAGGCAGGAATACTATCTGTTTGGTATCCTTTGATTTCACACACTGTACAGAAGTCAAGTTACCATGAGATTATGTGAAATATTTTGCCATGAATACGGAATCAACTTAGTGATAAAAAAGCATTGTTATAAATGTTCAGTGATCTCCCATCTAGAGAAGTGTCAACATTGGGGTGCCCAACTCTTGGGTATTAGGATTCCAAACTGATGGGGATAAGCAAGTTTTCTGAGGTTTTATGAAAGGGGATAAAAGTGGAAGATGAGTTTCTATGTGGCCATGTGACTACATGTGTGGAAGGGGGTAGATGCCTATTCTATTCCCCCCTCTCTTTGCACTGGTGATGGGGAAAGAGGATTTCCTATGTAGAAAAGCTTCAGGTATTTTTTAGGAATTGCCTGGAAGGGCTATTATCTTCCACTACATATATCTTTAAGTTACAGCCCATTATCACAATGGAAAAAAATATATTTGAACTGTGTATGCAGGAAGATATGGTCAGTGTTCCTGATGTTCTGCCTACAAAGGAGCAGCATTTATCCAGGATTTTTAAGGAAAGGATGCAATTCAAACAGTGCTATTGTATTATTAACTAGCCCTTCTCATTTTGAAGCTACAGAATATCACATGCAAAAAAAGACACTAAACTAATTTCAGGTACTGCAACTTCTTTACTTTGGTGGTCTTTTTCCCATATGGGTACCCATAGAGTAGCAGAAATTTTCCCCACCCCACCCCCAACTCTACATTATCTTCTATTTGTCTTACATTAATGAGAGTACTCTTCCCAAAATAAAGCTATTTCATTTTATGTAATTATGACAACACATCTTAACAGGCAGTATTAAAGTACCAGTTCATACTGTTCTGCAAAGTTGGATACATCTTCACGAAAAACTTCGACTGATTCAAGTAGATTGCTTTTAAATTGGGGCTGAACTTGAACTAGTTCGTCTTGGACTGAGCACTAGAATGGAAACAGACATTAATGACAAAGGTATAATCTTTTAAGACTGTTGTTTCCACAATCTGGCTAGCAGCTTCTGTGGGGGTGCAAGATCCACCAACAATCAGCACCCAGAAAGCTGCCAAAACCCAGAAAGCACAGGTTCTTTTGATCTGCTTAACTAAGGAAAGCAAGGTGAAGGGGTTGACAAGCTTACTTTAATTCAGCACACAAATATCATTCGCTTAGTTCAGGGAAAAAAGCCAGCACCCTGAACTTCAGAGCAAATTACAAACAAAGTACAAACATCAACAGACAGACCCAATATAGACTCATAGTTACCAACATCTAGGTTCAGCCCAGGAGCTCAGAACAAGGGCTGGCCCAGAGTCACTCGTGCCACCACTGCTTTGGGAATGAGCTCCAAGGAAGAGGAGGCCAAGCCCTGGTTTTATATCTTTGTCATTGTCAGGGGTGAGTCACACATGCGACTCACCCATGTGACCCAAAATCGTCACAAAGAGGTGAAAAATCCACATGGTCTAAGAGCCTCTATAAACTAGGCCCTCCCTGGAGTTAGTCCCACCTTGGGCCCCACCTTAGTTGCCAATCCACACCCACTTAGGTTTTACACCTAATAGGGGTTTGGGCCTGGGGCTTAGAACCTAGTAAGGCTCAATGAAATATACTGAATTACTCAAACAAAACAAAGGCTATTTTGCTTACCAATACAACTGTGTAAAATAGTAAGTCATAAATGCAGTTGAATCAGTCAATATTTGAGTGTCTGTGTGCTTAAGACTGAATCAGACACTAAAAGGAAATATGAAATTAATAGGAGATCATTGCATTGCTGAGAAGAGCTAAGTTATTCCCAATTCTTCATCGTACAATGTTGCTGTTACTGTGTACAACGTTCTCTTGGTTCTGCTCACCTCACTATGTATCAGCTCGTGTGTCTCTTTTCAGGTTTTTCTAAAACCATCCTACTCATCATTTCTTTTTGGCACAATAATATTCCCATTACAATCATATACCACAACTTGTTCAGCCATTCCCCAATTGATAGACATTCCCATGATTTCCAACCCTTAGCCACCACAAAAAGAGTTGCTATAAATATTTTTGTGCATATTTCCCTTTTCCCTTTTCTTTGATCTCTGTAGTGGGTCAGAAGTGTATGTGCAATTTTATAGTCATTTGGGCACAGTTCCAAATTGCTCTCCAGAACGGGTGGATCACTTCGCAACTCTACCAACAGTGCATCAGTGTCCCAGTTTTCTCAGATCTTGTCCAACATTTATCATTTTCTTTTTTTGTCATATTAGCCAATCTTACAGGTAGGAAGCAGTAACTTAGAGCTGTTTTAATTTGCACTTCTCTAATCAACAGTAATTTATGGGGCAGTTAGGTGGTGTAGTGAATAGAGCATAGACTCACCCATGTGACCTAAAATCGTCACAAAGACGTCTACTTACTGATTTAGAGTATTTTTTTCATGTGATTATACATAGCTTTCATTTGTTCTTCTGAAAACTTCCTGTTCACGTCTTTTGTTGTTCAGTTGTTTCAGTCATGTCTGACTGTGTGACCCCATTCGGGATTTTTTCTTTTCTTAAAAAAATTTATATTTTTCCCCAATTACGTGTAAAAAAATTCTTATCATTTTTTTTCAAAATGTTGAGCTCCAAATTCTTTCCTTCTCTCTCCTCCCTCCCCCTCCTTAGAAGGCAAGCAATCTGATATAGACAATACATGTGCAGTCACACAAAACATATTTCTATATTAGCTATGTTGTGAAACAAAACACACACTCCAAAAACCCCCAAGAACAATAAAGTACAAAAAGCATGCTTCAATCTGCATTCAGCCTCCATCAATTCTTTCTCTGGAGGTGGACAGCATTTTTCATCCTAAGTCCTTTGGAATTTTCTAGGATCACTGTATTACTCAAAATAGCTAAGTCATTCACAATTTGTCATCTTACAATATTGCTATTACTGTGTATACTGTTCTGGTTTTGTTCACTTCACTGTGCTTTTTGTTTGTATAAGTCTTTCCAGGCTTTTCTGAAACCCTCCTGTGCATCATTTTTAATATCATAACCACGTACCAGAACTTATTCAGCCATTCTCCAATTTTTTGTCACTAAAAAAAGAGCTGCTATAAATATTTTTGTACATATAGGTCCTTTTCCATTTTGTTTTTTATCTCTTTGGGATACAGACATAGTAGTATTGCTGGGTCAAAGAGTATATATGGTTTTATAGACTTTGGCATAGTTCCCAATTGTTCTACAGAATGGATGAATCAGTTCACAACTTCACCAACAGTGCATTAGTGTTCCAATATTTCCACATCCCCTCAAACATTTATTTTACTTTTCTGTCATATTAACCAACCTGATAGATATGGGATAGCACCTTAGAGTTATTTTAATTTGCATTTCTCCAATCAATAGTGATTTAGAGCATTTTTTTCACATGACTATAAACTGCTTTAATTTCTTCTACTAAAAACTGCCTGTTCATATTCTTTGACCATTTGTCACCTGGATTTTTGGGTTTGCCAAACACTACATTATTATGGTCATTTACTACTGTGTATTGTGTACCTAATCTATTCTACTGGTCCACTGCTCCATTTCTTGGCCATATCAGATTGTTTTGATGATTCCTGCTTTGTAATGCAATTTGAGATCTGGTTCTGCTAGGCTACCTTCCTTTATTCTTTATCACTGATTCCCTTAACATTCTTGATCTTTTGTTCTTCCAAATTAATTTTATTATATTTTTCTAGCTCTATAAAATAAATTTTCGGTAGTCTGGTTGGTATGGCACTAACTAATTAACTTACATAGAGTTGTCATTTTTATTATATTAGTTCAACCTACCCATGAACAATTAATATTTCTCCAATTATTGAGATCTGGCTTTATTTGTATAAAAATATATTTTCTAACTGTTCATATAGTTCCTGGGATTGTCTTGGCAGGTAGGCTCCCAAGTATTTTATATTGTCTACAGTTATTTTAAATGGAATTTCTCTTCTTGCTGAACTTTGTTGGTAATATACAGAAATGGTAATAACTTATGTGGATTTTATAACCCGAAACTTTGCTGAAGTTGTTAATTATTTAAATTTCTGGATGAAATTATTTTACTTTGTGTTGATGTCAGTTCTATTGCCCAGGTCCATTTTACATTTTCAGTTACTTGTTTAATGATTCAAGGTTTCAGTTCTTTTCATCAAACTTTATGCCTTTTTCTCATTATTATTCCTTATTGCTAATTTTTGAAAATTCTTATCTTAACTCTGAGGAGTCAGGAGTCTGATTGGACATAGACAAGCCACTCTGAGCTATTTCCCAAATAAATTGCAAATCTTTTTTATCCATTAAAATAAAAATCTATTTCATTCTCTGTGTCATTATTTGGTGCTCATCATGCTCAGTATCTAACAATTCTTTTTTTTAAAAGAAAATATTCATGATAAAGAAGTGTGAGGCTTTGGTGTTACCTATCTTTTTGGCTTTTCTAATCTCTTTTTCTTGATCTATACTTTCCCATATATTTCCTTACCTTTCCCTACCTTTGCATTGTAGTCATCAAGCGGAGACTTATCAAATCTTTCACAGAATTTCTTTACTATGTTGTTGGTACACAAGCCATAATTATTTCCATGGTAACGTTTTGCAAATACCTTTCATACTAAAATATGTGGTAGTCATGTCCCATGAAATAATATTGCTTCTCTGTGTGTGTATGTGTAAAAATAATACCTATTCTACTAACTCCTTTCTTTTCTTCTCCTTGGAATATTTATGAACCATTCTTCCATTTTCTAGCAATTTCGTTATGTCGACAGTAAGAATATTAAAACTGATATGGTTCAATTTCTTTGGCAATAGGACCACTTGGTCATTGATCAAGGATTTTGAATTTAGAATACCAACAGCCAAATTGAATTTTTGGGGCAGCCTAAAATTATATTACTCTTTTCACTTCTGCCCCATTCCTGTCACTGTGCCACTGTCATTGCAAAAGTGGAAGAGGTCACACAAGACTGAAGACAATTTACATTTTTTCTTTGTTTTGTGGGTTTCCATAAACAAAACTCTCTTCACCAGGTAACCACCCCCTTTATAAAGTGTCTGTCCAATATTTCCTGGGTTGGCCCTTAGAAATCAGATTCAGTCTATTTCTGGGGCTGCCCTCAAAGCTTTTTCAGTGCGGCAAAAGTTTTCAGAGCTTCCAATTCCACTGGTCTAGCCCTCAATAACTGACGGTCACCTCCATGCTAAGATGAAATATTGAAGTTAGGTGTGATAGCATATGTCCATACCCCCTGATGCTGGGGAGGTTATTGCTGGAGGACTGTTTGTATATGAGTTCTGAGCTACAGGAGGACTGACACTCATCAGGTGTCTGCACTAAGTCCATCAGGAGTGAGGGCCATCATGTTGCTTGAGAAGAGGCAAATGGGCTCATGTTAGAAAAACAGAGTAGGAGAAAGAGACAGAAAGACAGACAGACAGACAGATGTAGACATAGAGAGATAGAGACAGACAGAGACAGAGAGACCGACAGGGCAGAGAAGGGCAAGGAGGGGAAAAGAAGGGCATTGGAGTAGGATTCTATGAAGGTTATAGAAAACATGGAAACAAAATAGGAGTCAAACAGTTCTGCTTCCTCTGCTTATAACCTCTTTTTTCCTTCCTCTTCCTCTGAATTTTTCTTTAAGAATCCTCCTTTATCGTCCTTAGCAATTTTTAAAGATTCTGAACTCATTGAAGGTTTTAACAGTCTCCTAACACTATCCTTATATTTCAGTGCCAGGAAATTCTAGTGCAAAGGATATGAATACCATCCCCTCCCCAAATTCATTTTAATATTTGACCTGTAGGATAGAAACACTTACCAAGTTTTAATATATTTAACTTTGAACAAAACAGTGCAAAATACATATTCATGTCCAATGATAAGCAAAAAAGGGGAGATATAATTAAATCTGTACTTACAGCTTTGCTTTGCAATTTGTTAAATGAGTATCTTAGTGTATCAACTGCTTCAGACTCCTCTTTAGTTACCTCAACTTCAAATCTATTTAAAATGGTATATGCTTCCTGGAACAAGAGAGAAAGTTTTCATTTATTTCTAAGATACTTATAAAAATATTTTTAAAAAGGACTGAAAAACCATGACCCTGTGTACATACCAAAGAAAGCCAAAAAGGTATTCCAGAAAACTCTAAGAATACGTACTTCTCTTGTCATGTTTCAGTTACAAATATTGAGTGCTACGGGAGAAATATCTCCTCTGCGCTTGTAACTGCTGCCGAAACAGATCTAACGCAATGCAAAAATTGGAAAGGTTAAAAGCCCTTGTTTTATTATGCTTAAGCACAGGTTCAGGAGGTTGAAAAATAATCCTGAACAAAAACTGGAATTCTATTTTAAAGAGGTTTTTTTAATAGAAAAATTATGTCAGAGTGACTGAGAATTCTTTTACATATTGCAATCTCGTACATTCTTTTAGGCTATAAAAGTTAAAGATGACAGATTCCTTCCTTCAATTGTCATAAAAGTTAAACAAACTTAAATAAGCAGAGTCATAATTTGATATATCCCTAAGGAAACAAACATAGTTAAACAGACTCCCTAGGTAAACTAACAGATTAAACTACAGTTAGAGGGTTCACAATAGGTTGACTGAAAGGGAATATTCACATGCCTACAGTATCTGTGTCAGATCAATCATTCCTCAAGTGATATTACTTAGGAAACATGTACAAAAATATTTATAGTAGTTCTTCTTTGGTGGCCAAGAATTGAGGAATGTTTGAGGCCTTCAGTAAACTTTCACATGCTATGGGACAGGTTTCAACCAGCTCAACAACCTTCTAACAAGGAGAAATGGCTTTAATGGCCCCAAATAATAAAAGTGAATAAAAAGAAATTAAAGATGCAAAATTACTATTACATTAGCACTGACAAACAATAAGCAGAATATTCTCTCAGCTCCTATTAAAACAAGAGTTAGCTCTATATGTCCATGTTTATGATCAAGAAACACAGAATGGGACTTAGGTAAGAGCAATTGACTACACAATAGCAGGAATACTAATACTCAGGTAGCCATTGCTGCTGGAAGCATTTCATAAGCAAGGGCTGCAAAAGTGGAGCAGCCCCTCCATCATCTATTAAGGCTAGGACAGAACTCCAGAACTGCTATTTATTCTGAACTTGTCTACTAGTCTTCACTAGGGAGTTATTCGAGATGCAGTGCTTTTGCATGAGATGATGCTAGTCAGTTGGTAGCTTTCAAGAATATAACTCTATTTTCAAAATATTATTCAAAAATTTAAGATTCTTATTGATGCTAGTCAGGTGGTAGCTTTCAAGAATATAACTCTATTTTCAAAATATTATTCAAAAATTTAAGATTCTTACTTCAATAGGTCCTAACGTCATGTCCATTTGTATTTCATTATCACGTATATTGGCCAAGGCCTCCATTGCAAATCTGACATCATCCAGGTCACGAATTGGCCTAGATAATTTTTTTAAGTATTCAGTTATAAATGTTATCATGTCAGTCATTTTCTTTTTGTATTCTTCATTCAAATATCGACAGAGTAACATCTTCCATGCCTTAGCTTCAATGGACAAAGCTAATTTCATTGGACCTGATGAAGAAAAAAACACCCTATAGATTAACACTGTTGTTTCTGAAAATATCGATTAGCCAATTTCTTTCATTAATAAACATCTAGAAAATGAAATTGTAGCTAGTGTTTCCTCTATTTTAGTTTATACATTTATATCTCTAAACTAAGATTTTTAGTAATCTAGATCTTTAGAAAGGGTGAAGTTACTACATGGTAACAACTTAAGGAGTAAGAAGAAAGGATCTTTTGCTCTTTAGGCCAGGCAGTAATAGAGAGTAAACTATGGCAAAATAAATTAAATGATATTATTATAAGCAGCCAGAAAAACCCAAATACATCTTTCTATGTTACTATCAAAATAAATGATCAAAAAGCATTTTCTTTAACTTCTTACATAGCCAATGAATTTAACCAAAAAATTATTCAATATTGTGGTAGGAGCAAATATCCTAAACCCTATCCCCATGCAAGTTGGGCTAATTTTTCCTTAAAAGGTATCAAGATTTAGTTGGCTCAGGAGACTGTCAGCGTCACTGGCACATAGCCTGAATACAAAATGCCCATAAGGAGCCAGAGGAGGTTCTGATGGTTGGATGGTAGATCCTGTTGTTATATTGCTTTGCTCAGCTGAATCAAGTCTAGGTGCTCTCAAAAGCCTTCTCAGCTAAGGCTAAAAGCTCTTTTTGTTAACTGTTAAATGTATTGAACCTAAACTATCAGTGAACTAGATTGAGTCAGGTCTATCCCAGAACAACTGGATAGAGGAAAGTGGGCCTGAATTGTTGTTATTGTTTAGTAGTTTTTCATTCATTTTTGATTCTTTGTGACCCCCTTTGAAGTTTTCTTGGCCAAGATTCTAAAGTAGTGGTTTATTAAGTGACTTGCTCATGGTTACACGGCTAGTGTCTGAGGCCAGATTTGAACTCAGGTCTTCCTATTTTTAGGCCCCGCACTCTGCCCACTGCATCACCTAGCTGCCCCTGGATTAGCCTTCATAATTCTAGTGGTGCTTTTAGTGATGCTGCTAGAAATTATGGGTTTTTTTATCATGAAGCATTCTTCTCTCTCACCTCCATTCATGGGAGAGTAAGAAAATAAATTCCTAACTGCACACATGGAGAAGCGATCTAATTTGTTGACATTCTGCTAGTCATCCTGCCTTGGAGCCACCACATGTATCTGTTGAATGTGAATGTTTAACTCAAAGAGGATAAGTCCATGATTAGTACAACATTCTGTGCTATACATAGCCTTTGTCACTCTCACATATTGTCTGTCTCTTATCTTTATAGTGACACAATCTATTACATTAGTGACACAATCTATTACATAATCTATTACAATGTTTTTCGTAAGGGTTCATCCATGAAGTTTCATTGCATTTAGGAAAATGGAAGACAGTGATGGTGATTAGGTGGTAATGAAACACACAAGTCTTAAGCAGTAAGTGACTGTTGCTGTTGCTGAATCCATTCCTCCTAAGGACTCCCTGCCATGTCTTATAGTCTCTGCCTATTCTGTCAACAAAGTTACCCAGAATTACAATCTTGTCCTTTTTTGGCACACTAATGATGTGTCTTTGCAAAATTTTTTTCACCTCATCAGGATTCATCATGCTGGGAGCTCACACACTGATGATGGTGGTGTGGTACTTTCCTGCAAGTGGCACTCACATGAGTCTCTCATTCACTCCCTTTGGGAGGTATACAAGTTTGTTGTCTAGATTAGATTGTGAAACCTACACCAGCTTCATGGCCCTCCTTATCACAATTACCACTTCAGCAAAATCTATATCCAGCTCCATCTTCAGTATGCTGTCCTTCATTTGTTTCACTCAGGGTTGCTATATGGATACTATATGGATACCTGCTGAGTTGTCTCACAACGACAGGTGTTCATCTTTCAGGTCTACTAGATTTTGTGTTGTCCATAAGCATGCACACATTCCATGGTGAGTAGAATCTTTGAAAAAATTTTTGTATATTTTTTGTGTTTCAACTATAAGGAGGATTCCTGCCTGCTGCCATAAGCAGGCCAGGGTGAAGCAGACATTTTCAGCATACCTTTTCTAGCTCCTTCCTCATGGTAGCAATGTGGTCCTTAAAATGCTGCTCAGATACCCAGGGGGCGGCCAAATCCTATTGCTGCTTCACTCCAGTGAGAGACAAGCCTATAGTCTGGGCTGCCTGTCTGCAGGGTTGTGATTACAGCTCCTAGTGTATCCATACCTGCTGATTCACCACTTGCCCATTGCCACAGGACTTCAAGCTAGGCAAAAATGGTAAAATAGTATGACTGATGTCTTTTGATTCGCACCTAAATTGTAAGTGAAGTAGGGTTACGTGAAGTCATCGGCCTCTCCCTCTTCCAGAGTCATCAGAGTCCAGTGGCAAGACAAAAGTCAAAACAACTGGAAATGGCTTGGGACACAGTAGATAACATTAGTGTCTTTTATGTTTAACCTAGCTCTAAGAGCTCCACAGTGCCTGTTTCTGCCACCTTCATGGCTTGTTGGAATAAATTGTTCACATCTACCTATTCCACTGGGGAAGTCTTCACATGCTCAAAGTAGACATCCCCTAATTCAATGAGGAGTTTGAGACCCCTTGGTTATCCTCAACCTGGTTTAGCCTGACTGCCAAAATGGTTTTACTGGGGTGTGGCTGCTCATGCTATAGCTTCTTGGAGCCACAGGTAAGGAGAGTTGGGTGGCAGGTAGACACCGAAGGTGTAAAGCAGCCGAGAAAGAGGGCTTGGTAGCCCTTACACCAGAAGAACTAGTCCTGCCATAACACAGTCAGAGTAGATAAAGACTGAGAAAAGGTCATTGGATTAGGTCATTGGTAGCTTCTGAGAGAGGTTTCAGTAGAGTGGTGATATTAGAAGTCAGACTTCAAGGGACTAAGGAATCAAGATAGTGAAAAAGGAGAGGTATCGGGTATTGTATCAGCAAGGCAATAATCACAATATATATGATGATTGTAAATATGTTATATTGCAAAATGAATCTCTCCATATAGAAGGTAGAAGAAGTAAATCATTTATTCAGATACCAAAGAACCACATTCCAAAACCAATTAGTCCAACCTATCCAAGCAGCAAACAAATTCCAGAACCAGTAATTCTACTTTATAATAATAGCAACGAACCTAAAACACAACATCACAGCAAGGAGCCAAGCCAGCCCATAACCTTCCTGCCTCCTACCAGGGCCTTGCCACCAGCAAACACTCACAGCATAGCCAGCACACATCTGCTCACTCCCTCAGCTCTAACAGCTCTGTAAGCATTTCCTGCTCCACCCTTCCAGTTCCTCTTGTTCAGCAAGCTTCTCCCACCATATGTGACTTAGGCTTCCTGGGATATAAGCGGGTCACATGGGCCTATTAGTGGATGGGAAACATCTTCAAATTTAAATTACCATTACATGTATGGGCCACTCTCGCAAGAAGTTTAGAAGTGAAAGTGAAGGAAGATAGAATGGATCTCATATTATCATAGATTTAGAGTTGAAAGGGCCCTAAGAGGTCCTCTAGTCTAAGAGTGGGGAATCTATGGCCCTGAGTCCACATGTAGCCCTCTAGGTCCTCAAGTGTGGCCCTTTGACTGAATCCAAACTTCACAGAAACAAGGATTTGTTCTGTAAGACTTGGACTCAGTCAAAAGGCTGAACCCAAGGACCTAGAAGGCTACATATGGCCCGGAGGCCATAGGTTCCCCACCCCTCATCTTATCTAACCCTCTTATTTTACAAAGAGAATGAGGCATGCCCAGGGAGGTTAAGTAAAAGGTCCGCAGTCACAAAGGAAATGTCAAAGTATAGACTTGAACCCAGGTTCTTTAACTCCATAGACAATGCTCTTATTGGTTATTTAATACAAGAGGACTCTGGGAAGATGGCAAAATAGATCAGAAAATTCCAAACTCCTAAGATTTTCCTTCACAAAAGAGATAAAATAGTCCCAAAGAGATAAAATAGTCTCTCCAGGTGAACACAGAGTGGTGAAAAAAAATAAGAGTAAGAGCAAAACAGTGGTCCTCCAGGGACAATCAAAGAAAACCTGAAGAAAAATCCCTGGATAGGTTTCCTCCCTCTGAAGAGTAAACATCTCCAGGCTAGGGACCACTTAAGTAGCAAGCAAGCCCTGGGGTTAGTTGAGTTGGGCTCAGCACCAGCCACAAGAACTTTTACCCTGGGAAAAGTGAAGGGAGTTGGGTGTCTGAGACAGGAAGATCAAGGGAACCTCTGCTGAAAAGGAATGTCAGACCCAGCTGTGCTGCAGAGACATAGCCAGGGCTAGAACACACCAGCAGAAGCTGTGGGCCAGGCCACTGGCTGTGGGCACTTGCAGGAAGCTAGAGGGCTTGGTTTAGGTTCAAGGTCAGAGAATCTGAGGACAGAGGCACCATCCCCCATAGCCCACGATTAGAAGTTATTACAAAAACTGAACTATTACCAAAAAATGCACGGGCAAAGGAAAAAAGAATCTAACCATAGAGAGTTACTATGGGAATAGAGAAGACTAGGAAGATACTGAAGCAAAGAAACCCTCTTCTACCTCGAAGAGTAATGTCAAATGGTCACTTGCTCAAAAATAATTCATAGAACTTAAAAACACTTTAAAAATCAAATGAGAGAGATAGAGGAAAAAATGTTAAAAAAAAAAAGAACAATCCAAGAAAAAGAAGATTTTGAAAAGAAAGTCAATGAATTAGAAAAGGAGATCCAGAATCTTAAGGAAGAAAATAACCCCTGGAAAATTAGAACTTGGCAAGGGTAAGCTAGCAAAGTTATAAGGGATGAAGAAATAATAAAACAAAATATAAAGAAAGAAAAAAACAGAAGAGAATGTGAAACGTCTCATAGGAAAAACAACTGATCTAGAAAACAGATTAAGAGAAAACATAAGAATAATCAGACTACCTGAAAGTTATGATGAAAAAAAGAATCTTGATACAATAACACAATAAATAAAGAAAACTGTTCTGAAGCATTAGAACAAGAGGGGAAAACAGAAATAGAAAAAAATCCACCAATCACCATCTGAAAGAGATCCTACTAGGAAAACCCACAGGAATATTATAGTCAAATTCTGAAACCCTCAGCTCAAGGACAAAATTTTATGAGCAACAAAAAGAAGAAACAATTTACGTATGGCAGTATCACAATTAGAATTACATAAGACTCAGCAGTAGTGACTCTAAAAGACTGCAGGTCTTGGAACACTATGTATCAAAGAGCAAAAGAAACGGGCTTCCAGATGAAAATATCATACCCAGAAAAGCTAAGCATAATTCTGAATGAAAAAAAAAGTGGACACTTAATGAACTGTTGGACTTTCAGAACTCTGTGGAAAAAAAAACCTGAACATAACAGAACATCTGACATACAAGAGGCAAAAGAAACATAAGGTACATACCAAAGATCAATCACAAGAGACTCAATAAGAGGAAAAAAACAAAGCAAAAAATGTACAGCAGAGAACAAAAAGAAAACCTACAAGGAAGCAAAGAAAAGACGGACATCTCTCAATGCAAAGTGTAGTATTTATTACACAGGCTTTCTTGAAATGGAAATTTATTGCCATATATTTTGAATTCTCTCTGATGTTCTACATTCATATGGCATTTTTCCTTTTCTTATTTTAATTTTAAATTTAATATTTAAGTTTGTGATGTTTCTTTTTATTTTCATATTATGTATTTAAGTCTAAAATAAAGATTTTAAAAAGTGATGAAAATGTACATATTACATGTCATGTACACATCCCACTGCTAGACTTAAATCCCAAGGAACTTAAAGGGAGAAAGGTCTCTTTTGTGCCAAAAAAATGTTATTTAGTACAAGAGAGTAATGAACAGGGCAATGGGCATGTCACAAGACAGAAGTGGAGGAAAGACTGAAGAAGCATGAAAGAATGGTTGGTTAATAGGGCAAAGCCTTTGACAGGATGCCAAGGGATGAGATCAAGGGTAGAAGAGGTTTATTTATTCCTGAACAGAAGGACTCGTCTTACTTGGAATCATGTGGAAGGAACACCGGAAGGGACATTGGAAGGCCTGGGTTCTAATCTTGGATTTGTCACTAACTAGTTTGTTCAGGCTAATCACTCAAGTTCTAAGGGCCTTTTTTCCCTTACTTGCAAAATGAACGGTTGGATTGGGTGGCTTGAGTATCTCTGTTAAGTTTAAATGCTGTGGTTTTTCCAATTCCTATTTCAACAAGTATATGTTAAGTACTTACTACATGCCAGGAATCACACTAGGTGCTAATAATAATGAAACATTCCTTGCCCTCACAGAGTTTCATTCTAATAGGTGGCAACCACATCTACACAAATAAATATACGCAAAGTAATTCTGAGGTGGGGCAACCAACTTTGTTAGACATTGTACAAAGTGAGTTACAAATTTAGTTCTTTTCATTTGGGTACTTACAATAAAACTGAATATACTAATACTGAAAGACAATTATATTATTATATATCATATAAAATTATGTTATATATAATTATAAAGACAATGTATATGAATATTATTACACAAATACACATAATATGTATTTATATAATTGAATAACAGTATTTTTATTATGTACAAATAGAAAGAAAAATGCATACTATGAGATAGCAAACTCTGAGAACGGGGCATGAGAGCTACTATTATTATTCTTTTAAAAAAATTAGAAAGGGAAACAGACCACTGGAGAACTTTAGATCCTTTAAATGCCACTGATGTTTAAGTTCTATTATTTTTTTAAAAATCGATCCTCAAAAAGTGCTAATGCCATTCTTTTTACTTTAATTAAATGCGAACAGAGAAAAATATCTAAAGCTTTCCCAGTTTTCTTTAAAGGAATACACTTTAGTAAAGAAAAAGGAAGGGACCAAGAGTTGAGCTTCATATTTATCTTGTGGGACCCTTGATTATACTAATAACAATACTATTATCTCCAATTTATTCTGTCTGTATCATTGTTCTTTGAATGTGTGATAAGCACTTGATAAATGCTTGTTGCCTGACTAATAAGAACAGCTAAAATTCATAAAGTGCCTTATGATTTGCAAAGTGCTTTACATGTATTATCTCATACCTATGAGGCAGGTCCTATTATTATAATACCCATTTTACAGAAGAGGAAACTGAAACTGAGAGGTTAACTGCCTTGCCTAGTAGCATAGGTACTAAAAGTAGCTGAGGTGGAATTCAAACAGGTGTTCCAGATTCCACGTCTAGCATTCCATCCTCTACTTCAATAATGTTCTATATTTCCTGATTAAACTCTTGCTGTGCTTCATCATTACCTGGTTCCAAATAAAATCTAATTTATTATGAAGAATAATTTAACGTTTATTGACCAAACTATAAGCATTGATAAATTTAAGTAATTTGTAATAGACAGAAGAAAATTAGAAGCTGGTTCTAAAAATGAACTCTCATGGTTAAGCAAACTATGGCATATTAATTGATGGAATACTATATAGATAGTGAAAATGAGAAGCTTGTCAATACATGAAATGTGTATATGAAGTAAAAAAGGGAAGAGCATATTGATTAGAACTCTTTAAAGACATATAAACATTAATTACTCTGTAAATTTAACTTTCAGTATGCTCTTCATTTAAAATGGCTTAATTTCATAATTACACAAAAAAGGGAGCTAAGGAAAACGAACTTTCAAATAGTTCTTTCAAAAGAGCTTCTAAATTATTCACATCATATGAGATAATTTAACATTTGAAAACCATGGTTTCAATAATCAATGTTTCAGTTTATGTTTTCTCATAAAAGGAAAAGTAAATCTTACTTCTTACCTTTCTGAACTACTTTGGGCTAGGCATTATTCACTTAGAAGTAGGTCACCAAAGAGAGCTGTTTTTTTTTTCCTCTGAGAATTATGCTTATCAATTAGTAAAGTGGTTTTAACAGTAGGTATGTACTGTGCATAAATATTAGTACTATTATCAAGGAGATTTCTTTGCTTCTGAGCTTAAGTGGAAGAAATCTGTACAAAATTATTCAACTTACGCATATTCCAGGCAAAGGCTATTTATCCCAGAAGGAAGTGGGCCCTATGTAGGGTTAAATGCAACCTGGAATCTAGTAACATGTTTTTACAATAACACTATTATTATCCTTCCAGGTTCTTGAGTATAATCATTCCAAGCCTCCCTGAGGGGATATACTTAGAGGGGAAGAAAAGGTATATATTAATAAATATCTCTCTTATCAGAGATTGATCAATCAATAAGCATTTATGAAATGTCTTCTCTGTGTAATGTCTATGGTAGACCCTGAGATACACATGCAATGAATGGAATAATCTCTACTGTCAATGAGTTTACATTCAGAAGGATGTTTTATGTTGGCAGGGCAGTTTTCTAGAATGTCCAGGAAGAAAAACAGTCATTAGAGAGTCCAGGAGGTAAAAGTAAATTGGACAAATATAAACTCCTCTCTTCTGCACCGGAGATGAAATGCTGTAAGGGCTCACCTTAATTAGCACAAACAGAAGAATTAAACTACTTTTTTTCTTTATTTAGAAACATTATATGATTCAGATATATTTACAAGGTACTAGAGGTAGAAGGGATCTTAGATATGAAATCGCAACAACAATAACAACAGCCCATAGTTATAAAGCACTGGAAGTATGTGCTATTATGATTTTCACTTTACAGATGAAGAAACTGAGATTCAAGGAGGTCCAATGACTTGCCCAGGGTCATACAGCTAGTGTCTAAGGCAGGATACACATTGAGGTCTTCCTAACTCCAAGCCCAGTGCTTTATAAACTGAATCCCCTACCTGCCGAGGTCCAATTGCCTCATTTTAACAGATGAGGAAACCAGGCCCACAGAGGTGAAATGAAGTGAGAGCCAGGCTTGAACTCCAGCCTTCTGTACCGATTTTATATTTACTCATCAGTGTAAATGTTGACTCCCAATTCCCCTTGCCCACCCCTTCGAATACAATGTAAGGTCCTTGAGGACAGGGACTGTTTTATATTTTATTTTTATTTTTCCAGCGCCTAGCACAGTATCTTGAACATCATAAATGCATAATAAATGTTTATTCAATGGAATTCAATGAGGGATAATTGCCAAAGCAGGTAGTCCACAAACAGGCAATAGAGTGAAGGAAAAAGAGCAGGAGAGGTAAGCAAAAAAACACAAAGACAATACGATGTTTAATGATATTCCTTGACGTTCATCTTTTCCAATAGTAATTGGAGCTATTAACTTATTGAATTAAAATACAGAATTCCAAAGGCTGGGCTTGTATTACTACATGAGACAAGACAAAGTTTCTGGGTCAGGAGCCTGGCCCATAGTTTGCCTCTGATGCTCCACATGGAGGAGGCCGGGAAGCCTGCTTCTAGGAGAATCCTGATGAAGTGTTATGGAAGTGTCTTGGAGAGACACTCGGGGACACGCAGACATTCTGGAATTGCTTCCGGCTTGCTAATCACATGAAGCTTTTTCAATTGGCCATGCAGCCAGAATTGGGGATGCTTTCAAAAGACACTGGCTCTTACTGATCAGAGCACTGTTATTCTCTGTGGCTACTCTGTCTTGGTGGTATCTCTGCTTTCAGTCTGATTCAAGTGATATTATCAAAGACTTCTGGAAAGGGTAGAGACCATGGCCTTCTCCCCTGAGGCCAACCTGTGACCTCATTAAAATAGGCCTTGGTCCTATGCCTTGACTTTTGTTCATTTTATGAAGAAAATTAACCGGTAGGCTCCAACCCTGTGAGTTTTGAAAGGTCAGAAGAATGATCCTCCAGGATTCTGGGAGCCACCATGATTCTAGGAGATAATTCTTTCTCTGTATGTGCATAGCTCTTTCCATCATGAGTCTTTTGGAGCTGTCTTTGAACCTTGTATTGCTGAGAAGAGCCAAGTCTATCAAAGTTAATCATCACAGATACCATGCGTCTGTAATTGTGTATAATGTTCTCCTGGTTCTGCTCCCCTTACTCAGCATCAGATCACTTAGGTCTTTCTAGGTTATTATGATGTCTGTGTGCTCCTCATTTTTTATAGCACAATAGTATTCCATTATATTCATATACCACAATTTGTTCAGCCATTCCCCAATTGATGGTCATCCCCTTGATTTCCAATTCTTTGCCACCACAAAAAGAACTGCTATAAATATTTTTGTACATATGGGTCCATTTCTCACTTCTATGATCTCTTTGGGGTACAGCCCTAGAAGTGGTATTCCTGGGTCAAAGGGTATGCACATCTTCATAGCCCTTTGGGCATAGTTCCAAATTTACAAGTTTGATTTTTGCCTGCATATCCTTTATGCCCACTCTAAAAAAAGGGATGTTTTCATTCTAAGTAATAATAGCCATTTGAAAGTTTGCAAAGCATTTAACATGTATTATATCGTGGTTGGTCCTCACAACAACTCTATAAAAGAGATGCTCTTATCCTCATTTTACAGATGAGGAAACAGAATTCAAAACAGGTTATTTTCACAGGGTACAGTTGAAGCATCTAAGAAAATATTCACTTTAGGTCTGTCTGATCTTAAATTGAGAGCTCTACCTCCAATGCCACCTAGTGGCCTATACCTTGCTACTATTTTCCTTCCTGACAGGTGTTTAAATAAATGTCAAATGGGACTTTTAAATATAATTTATACTTTTATACTTTAATTATACTTCCCACAAAACCTCCTAAAATTTTAAGTTTATACAAAGCTGATGACAGAAAAGTACTAGGAAGAAACTGAATTTTTCAGGTTTTTTTCCAGAATATGAAAACAAAACTAACAATGTATTACCAATATTTAACCTTCATGCCCTGGAAAAAATAAGGATGCCATATGATTTGAGTGGATAATAATTCTACAAAAACATCACTGGTAGGTTTAAATATAAATAACAAGACCTCCCCTCTGAGAGGTGAAGTTCATTTTTACTCCATTTCCTTTATTTTTTTTAACTTTAGTTATTTTTTTGTTTTGCCCTAGTTGTTTGTGTTGGCTTGCCACCTTAAATACCTGAAGATTGAAAAAAAGTAGTAAATGTTTGACAGAAATGGCATCGACCACAACAAAGGCTATTGCTTTACTATTGATCCACATGATTTTATCAATCCGAAAAACTTTTATGGAACTCTTATTTTATTTGAGGCAGAAAGATTAAATACTGGTACTGTTTCACTCATTATTTCTCATATGAAAAATGGTGGTTTCCATAATTCACTTAGGCTGTGTGTTTTCTGTCATGGGAGATGTGTGGAGAGAGGAAAGGATTGCCCTGAGAGGCAGTTAGTGACTCAATGGATAGAGTATTGGGCCTGGAGCTAGGAAGACCTGAGTTCAAATCTAGTCTCAGATACTTATTAGCTGTGTGACCATGGGCCAGTCATTTGACTTGTTTGCCTCAGTTTCCTAAACTATAAAATGGGAATAATAGTAGTACCTACCTCCCAGGGTTGTTGTGAGGATCAAATGAGATATTTGTAAAAACTGCGTATGACAATGCCTAGCACAGAGAAGGCACTATATAAACGCTTGCTATTCCCTTTCCTTTTCCTTAGAGAGATAGAAAGCACTGTTCCCACTCAAGAGATCAGAGAGGGAAGGCTTCCCTGAATATCCTGGGAGAGAGATAAAATAAGTATGAATCATAGAGCACTAGCCCTGGAGTCAAGAGGACCTGAGTTCAAATCCATCCTCAGACACCTGACACACTAGCTGTGTGACCTTGGGCGAGTCACTTAACCCCAACTGCCCTGCCTTCCCCATTCCCCACCGAAAAATAAGCATGAATCATTATTATCTCCACGACCCACAAATTTAGAGATAGAGAGCCGTAGAGATAAAAGTCCAAGAGAGGTGAAAACTAGGGAATCTTAACATTCAGCTCTTCATCAGCCCTTGCTAGTGAGGTTAAATGTATTGTTATTACACTAGGGTCATCATCATCATTACAAGAGCATCTCTTTTATATATGTAAGCATAAACAGCTGCAAACCAGCCCAAGCTTCTTTTACAAGTAGAAGTCTATTTACACATGCATATGGTTCAGTTCTCACCTGACATATGGTGCTTTTATATGTTCTATACACTAATGTCATTATAGATTATACATGGGAGATCATGTGAGATTTGACAGGTTGATTTCAAATGAACACTCCTATGCTTAATCCCTTTTTGGGAGTCCCACATGTTTCGAACTCATCTTGCTGTGCTTTATTTTTGAGTTAGCCCTCTTGTCCTATTGTGGGTTGAAGTCAGACTTCCATTTGGAATACTCTATGATTCTGCAAGGATCCATTGAAGAAAATGTTGCATTGACATATGAAGAAATTTTGTCCAGAACTTTATCTTGAGTGTAACATTGGCAGAGATCTGATAGAGAACAAGATGAGTTGTCTTTTGAGCTGAAGATACCCAATGGAGGAATTTTCACCCATGACAAATTGGCTTGTCATTTAAAGCTGATATAGTGACTTTCAGTCAATCCCCTGGCCCTAGCTTTATTGGAAGCTTATTTGGGACAAGACTTTCTCTATGAGTGAAGCTCATTTTCCCTCCATTTCCTTTATCTATCTATCCATTCATCCATACATCTATCTGCTTATTTATTTAGCATTAGTTATTTCATTTTAATTTTTTCCCTAAGTGTCTCAGTTGGGTTGCCAATTTAAATAAGCAATTGCGGGGGTGGTGGGGCACGGTGGGGAAGAGGGGCTGGAGCCAAGACAGCAGAGTGAAAGCAGCAACTCACCAGAGCTATCCCACAAATTTCTTCTGGTATCTCAAAGAAGTGAATTTGAACAAGCTTTGAGGTGGCAGAATCCACTTGGAGATAGAGTGTGGAGGATTTAAAGCCTAGGACAGGCCTGGAAGGTCAACAGGAAGAATCTGTTGTGCCAGGCTAGGAGATCACAGAGTGCACGGGCTGCACCAGAACAGACCTAACCATAGTGGAGCAGAAGCAGGCCCTGAAAAACTGAATCACCATCAGTAGCAGTGAAGGAGGTCCCTCTGAACTGGGTGAGAGAGAAGGGCAGGGCATACAGCAGCAACACGAGCTCTACTGGTAGGGATATCAGCCCACAGAGTAAATGTATGAAAGTCACATACTTGAACTTCTGGGAGCCACGATGGCAAAGTAAAACATAAATGCTTTCACACACTCCACCCCTTGTTGACCTTGAAAAACCTAGAGAATATTGTCCCAAGAAAAATCCTGGAATAGTGGAACCTAGGGGCACAGCAGTCTTTTAGTTTGGGTGGGTGGGGGGAGGTGGCTAGGGATATCAACAGGAAGGGTCCCTCTTGCTGTGGCTAAAGGACTCCAGTGCAGGACGAGAGGCATTCCAGCAAGCCCCACCTCAGCAGCCCAGCAGGAGATTCTGAGCCCAAGTGGGGTGGAGCTGTCAAGACCCAACACCAGGACCCCAGGCATGCCTTCACACAGCTAGGGGAATTGGCAAACACCAGCACAGGCATCCACCAGGGGCTGAGCCTATACAGCCATAGGGGAGGAGGTGACCTCCAATGGCCAGACCACCCCTTCCCTACATTTCACCCTGTGAGCTTCAGTTTAACCCCAGGGAAACTCAGAAAGACCTGGCCTCTGCACACATCAGCCAGCTCCAGCTCAGCACCAGGTGAGCTGCAGCGTTACATAGCTTCTAGGTAATAGAACCAGGGGCTATAGCACACAAAGCCAGTAACCAGGACCCTAGCTCCCAGCAAAGAGGCATGGTGCAGAGCCCCCGTGCCTGAAAAGCAGAGCTCCACTTTACAAGCCAAGAAAAAGGCAAACACCACGAATAAGAAACAAACTAGAAAAGTAGAGACCATAGAATCTTACTATAGGGACAGGGCAGATGAAAATACTAATTCAGAAGAGGACACCATTGATACTAGGTATATCTGAATATCTGAAACCTAAAAAGGGAATATGACCTGGTCTCAAGCCCAAAAAGCATTCTTGGAAGAGATCAAGAAGGAATTTAAAAGCTAAATTAGAGAGGTAGAAGAAAAACTAATGATTTTAAAAATACAATTGACAAAATGAAAAAAACAAATTCACTGAAGATAACAAATTCTTAAAAAGTAAAATTGGCCAAATGGATAAGGAGGTACAAAAACTATCTGGAGAAAATAACTCCTTAAAAAGAAAAATTGACCAAATGGAAAAGGAGGCACAAAAGCTAACTGAAGAAAATAATTCGTTTAAAATTAGAATTGGGCAAGCAGAAGCTAATGACTCTATGAGACATCAAGAATCAGTCAAACAAAATCTAAAGAATGAAAAATAGAAGAAAATGTAAAATATTTCATTGGAAAAACAACCGACCTGGAAAAGAGATCCATGAGAGAATATCTAAGAATTATTGGTGAACTGGAAAGCCACGATGAAGAAAAGAGCTTGGACAGTATCTTCCAAAAAATCATCAAGGAAAACAGCCCTGAGGTCCTAGAACTAGAAGGCAAAATAGTCATCAAAAGAATCCACCAATCACCTCCTGAAAGAGATCCTAAATTGAAAACTCCAAGGAATATTATAGCCAAATTCCAGAATTATCAGGTGAAGGAGAAAATATTGCAAGGAGCCAAAAAAAACCCCAACAATTCAAATACTGAGGAACCACAGTCAGGATCACACAGGATCTTGCAGCTTCCACATTAAAAGATGAGAGGGATTGGAATATGATATTCCATGAGGCAAAGGAGGTAGGACTACAACCAAAGATCAACTACCCAGCAAAATTGAGCATAATCTTTCAGGCAAGGAGACAGATATTCAAGGAAGTAAAGGATTTACAGACCTTTCTGATGAAAAGACCGGAGCTCAATGGAAAATTTAATCTTCAAATACAAGACTCAATAGAGGCATAAAAAGGTAAACAGGAAAAAATAGAAAAAAAAACCTTGATATTCAATAAGGCCAAACTGTTTACATTCCTATATGGGAAGATGATACATGTTAGTCTTGAGAACCATACATTCATTATGACATTTAAAAGGAATATACATAGACAGAGGGTGGGAGTATAAATTAACTGATGTGATGATAAAGAACCTAAGTAAGGGTTAACTAAGCAAAGGGATTGTAATGGGAAAAGAAGAAAGGAAAAGGAACAAAAGGGTAAATCACATGAAAAGGCACAGAAACATATTAGAGTAGAGGGAAAGAAGGGAGGGAGATGAGCATTGTTTCAGATTTACTCATTAGAATTGATTCAAGGAGGGAATAACATACTCTGTTACATATAGAAGTCTAACTTGTCCTACAGGCAGTAGGTGAGAAAAGGGGAAAGAAAAGTGGGGGTGGTTAGAAGGGAGGGAAGAAGTAGTAAAGGAAAAGGGGAAGAAAAGAGACGGGGGCTGACAGAAGGGAGGGAAGATTGAGGGAGGCAGTGGTCAAAAGCAAAACTCTTTTGAGGAGGAAAAGGGAGAAGGGAGAGGAGCGAACATAAATGGGTGGGAAATAGGATGGAGAGAAAAACAGACAGTGATCATAACTGTGAATGTGAAAGGGATGAACTTTCCCATAAATGGAGGTGGATAGCAGAATTGATTAAAAACCATAATCCTATTATATGTTGTTTGCAAGAAACACATTTGAGGCAGGGAGATACACACAGGGTAAAGGTAAAAGGCTGGAATAGAATATATTATGCTTCAGCTGAAGTAAAAAAAAAGCAGGAGTAACAATCCTAATCTCAGACAAAGCAAAAGCAAAGATAGATCTAATTAAATGAGATAAGGAAGGAAACTATATCCTGCTAGAAGGCACAATAGACAATAAAGTAATATCATTACTAAACGTATATGAACCAAATGGTATAGCATCCAAATTCTTAGAGAAGTAGTTAAGGGAGTTACAGGAAGAAACAGACAGCAAAACTATCCTGGTGAGGAAACTCAACCTCCCCCTCTCTCAACTTGATAAATCTAACCTCAGAATAAACAAGAAAGAAGGTAAGTAGGTGAACAGAATTTTAGAAAAGGTAGATATGATAGAGCTCTGGAGAAAAGTGAATGGGGATCGGAAGGAATATACCTTTTTCTCAGTGGTACATGGCACATACACGAAAATTGACCACGTACTTGTAGCAACAACATTGCTAGCAGCTGCTGTGTGGGGCATAAGACCAATAACACCAGCACATGGGAGAGCTGCTAGCACAGATTCTTTGATCTACTTTTCTAAGGAAAGTAACTTTAAGGGGTTTACAAGCTTACATTAATTAAACATACATATATCATCCACTTAGTTCAGGGGAGAAGAAGCCAGCACCCTGAACTTCAGAGAGCATATAAACAGAAATTACAAGTATATATTATATAAAGATCAAATAAAGACAAACCAGTGACAGACTTCAAACCATCTAACTAGAACAATACATACAGTTACCAGACAGAGAAGCATCAAGATCTGGGTTTTGGCTCCATGACAGCTACCCAGAGTCTCCTCTGGTCAAGTCATATGACACTCTTTCAGTGAGTGAGAGCCCTAAAAGAAAATGCCAACCTCAGATCTTGTATACCCTTCTCAGGGTCAGAGGGCGTCACAATCATGCGACTCAGATCCATGTGAACTAGGCTTTTTTGTTTCTTAATCAGGTCATCAGAGACTTTTGATGCAATTCAAAGAAACAAAGGCAAGACTCATCAAAGGCTCACAATTATCTGTGCTGAGAAGCACTCAAAAAACAGTAAAAAGTCCCACTTTGCTTGCCATTACACTTGAAAGCAAAGACTCAAAGGTATTTGATTACCTTAGCATTCCAAAAGAGAAAACAGTAAAAAAAAAGTCCCACCCTTCCTACCATTACAGTACTAGGGCATAAAACCTCACAATCCAGTGCAGAAAGGCAGAAATAGTCAATGAATCTTTTTCAGATAATGATGCAACAAAAATTGTATGTAATAAAGGGCTACGTAAAGATAGACTAAAAATGAATTGGAAACTAAATAATCTCATCCTAAAGAATGAGTGGGTCAAACAACAAATCACAGAAACGATAAATAATTTCAAGAGAATTACAATAACGAGACAACATACCAAAACTTATGGGAGGCAGCAAAAGCAATTCTTAGGGGAAGTTATATATCTCTGATCTCTGAATGCTTACATGAATAAAATAGAGAAAGAGATCAATAACTTGGGCATGCAACAGAAAAAGCTAGAAAAAGAATAAATTGGAAATCCCCAATTACATACCAAATTAGAAATTTGAAAACCAAAGGAGAGATTAATAACATTGAAATTAAGAAGACTATGGAACTAATAAATAAAACTAAGAGCTGGTTTTATGAAAAAAATAATAAAATTGATAAGCCTTTGGTCAATTTGATTAAAAAAAAGAAAGAAGAAAACCAAATTACCAGTATCAAAAATTAAAAATTCACATCCAATGAAGAGAAAATTAAAACAATAATTAGGAATTATTTTGCCCAACTGTATGCCCAAAAATTTGATAATCTTAGGGAAATGGATGAATATTTACGAAAATTTAAATTGCCCAGATTAACAGGAGAAGAAGTAAGATATTTAAATAATCCTATCTCAGAAAAAGAAATTGAAAAAGCTATCAATGAACTCCCTAGGAAAAAATATCTAGGGCCAGATGGATTTACAAGTGAATTATAATTCCAATTCTTTATAGGCTATTTGGGAAAACAGATGAAGGAGTCCTATCAAATTCTTTTTGTGACACAAATATGATGCTAATACCTAAACCAGGAAGAATCAAAACAGAGAAAGAAAATTATAGACCAATTTCCCTAATGAATATAGATGCAAAAGTTTCAAATAAAATATTAGCAAAAAGATTACAGCAACTTATCACAAGAATAATACACTATGACCAGGTAGGAGTCATTCCAGCAATGCAAAGCTGGCTCAGTATTAGGAAAACTATCAGCATAATTGATCACATCAATAACAAAACTAGTACAAACCATACGATTATCTCAACAGATTTGGAAAAATCTTTTGACAAGATACAACACCCATTCCTATTAAAAACACTAGAGAGCATAGGAATAAATGGAGCCTTCCTTAAAATTATAAGTAGCATCTACCTAAAACCATCAGCAAGCATTATATGTAATGTGGATAAGCTAGATGCATTTCCAATAAGATTGGGAGTGAAACAAGGATGTCCATTATCATCACTTTTATTCAATATGGTACTAGAAATATTAGCTTTAGCAACAGGAGAACATAAAGAAATTAAAGGAATTAGAATAGGCAAGGAAGAAACTAAGTTATCATTCTTTGCAGATGATATGATGATATACTTAGAGAATCCTAGAAAACCAAGTAAAAAAAAACTACTTGAAATAGTAAATAACTTTAGCAAAGTTGGAGGATATAAAATAAACCCACAAAATCCTCAGCATTCCTATATATTACTAATGAAGTCCAACATCAAGAGCTAGAAAGAGAAATTCTATTTAAAGTTACTGTAGACATTACAAAATATTTGGGAGTCTACCTGCCAAAATAAACCCAGGAACTATAGTTCCTGGGCCACAATCCTGGTTGGTGGTTCTTGGGGGAGAATGAACACAATTACAAAACACTTTTCACACAAATAATGTCAGATCTAAATAATTGGAAAAATATCAGTTGCTCATGGTTAGGCTGAGCTAATATAATAAAAATGACAATTTTACCTAAATTAATTTACTTATTTAGTGCCATATCAATTAAACTACCCAAAACGTTATTTTATAGAGCTAGAAAAATAGTATCGAAATTCATTTGGAAGAACAAAAGGTCCAGAATATAAAGGAAATTAATGAAAAGAAATGCTAAGGAAGGCAGCCTAGCCATACCAGCTATTAAACTGCAATATAAAGTAGCAGTCATCAATACTACTTGGTAGTGGCTAAGAAATAGGTTAGGTACACAAGACACAGCAGTCAATGATTATAGCAATCTATTCTTTGATAAACCCAAAGAGTCCATTTTCTCGGCTAAGAACTCACTATTTGACAAAAACTGCTGGGAAAACAGGAAAGTAGTATGGTAGAATCTGGCACAGACCAATATCTTACACAATATGACAAAATAAAGTCAAAATTAGTTCACAATTTAGATATAAAGGCTGATACTATAAGCAATTTGGAAGAGCAAGGAATAGTTTACCTGTCAGATTTATGGAGAAGGGAAAACTTTATAACCAAGTAAGAGCTAGAGAGTGTTAAGAAATGCAAAATGGATTATTTTGATTACATTAAATTGAAAAGTTTTTGTACAAATAAAGCCAATGAAACCAAGATCAGCAGGGAACCAGAAAACTGGGAAAGAATTTACAACCAGCGTCTCTGATAAAAGCATCGTTTCTAAAATATACAGAGAACTGAGTCAAATTTATAACAACACAAGTCATTCCCCAAATGATAAATGGTCAAACGATGTGAACAGGCAGTTTTCAGAGGAAGAAATTAAAGCTATGTACAGTCATATGAAAAAATTCTCTAAATCACTACTCCTTAGAGAAATGCAAATCAAAACCACTAACATGACAAAACAGGAAAATTATAAAAGCTGCAGAAGATGTGGGAGAATTGGAACACTGTTGCATTACTGGTGGAGTTGTGAACTAATCCAACCCATTCTGGAGGGCAATTTAGAACTATGCCCAAAGGGCTATAAAAATGTACATACCCTTTGACCCAGCAAAACCACTTCTAGGGCTGTATCCCAAAGAGATCACACAAGTGGGAAAGGGATCTGTATGTACAAAAATATTTAAAGCAACTCTTTTTGTGGTGGCAAAGCATTGGAAAGCAAGGGGATGCCCATCATTTGGGGAATGGGTAAACAAGTTGTGGTATACGAATGTAATGGAATACTATTGCACTATAAGAAATGAGGAGTAGACAGACTTCATAAGAACCTGGAAAGACTTGTATGAACCGAGGCTGGGAGGAGCAGAACCAGGAGAACGTCACACAGAACTACCAACACACTGTATCTTTGATGACTAATTTTGATAGACTTGGCTCTTCTCAGAAAGGCAAGGTTCTAAGACAACCCCAAAAGACTGATGATGGAAAAACGTTATCCATATCCAGAGAAAGAATTATGGAGTCTGAATGCCAACTGAAGCAAACTATTTGTTCTCTCTCTTTTTTTCTTTTTGTTTCTGTTTTGTTTCTTTTTTCTCGTGGTTCATTCCATTGGTTATGATTCTTCTTTACCACTGACTATTGTGAAAATATGTTTAGTGTGAAGATATGTGTAGAACCTATTTTGCATTGCATGCCATCTTGGGTGAGGAGGGGGAGAGAGAGGAAGGGGGAGAAAATTTGAAACTCAAAAACTTGTGGAACTCAATGTTGTAAACTAAAAATAAGTAAATTTAAAAGAAAAAAAAAGCAATTGAAAATTTATAAGTGGGAAGTTTATGACAAAAATGACATTGCCAATGACTATAATAATTTTATCCATAAGTCTGATCAATGGAAGAACCCACAAAATAGCAGAGGGATGCAGAGCTCCAGTCCAGGAGCTGGGAGTGGAGCAGAACAGAGCCCAGCGTGGGCTGCTCCAGGACTAACCAGACTGGGAGCTGGGCAGAACAGGCCATAGGACCCTGAATCATTGAGCTGTGGCAGTTACCAGACTTCTCAAACCACAAACGCCAAAGACAACAGAGCAGGTTAGTGGGAAAGACTTCTGGGACAGAGTGAAAGGAGTTCATGGTTGGTAACCCCCCCCCCCCACCCAGAGGCGGCAGAGGTGGTGCAGCTCTGAGGCTGCTTCCAGAGCAACAGCTGCAGTTGCTTCCGGCCCCAGGCCCACCTGGTGGGAGAAATTAAGTGGCAGATTAGAGCAGGAGTGCAAACCCTGCTTTCCCTGCCTGGATCTGGGCCACAATCCTGGTTGGTAGTTCTTGGGGGAGAAGGAGCACTGGTGTGGCAGAGCTTGCTGCGTAGAAGTAGCTCTGAAAACAGCAGTGCAAGGTTCCTAAAGCTTGTGACAAAGTACTCTCTACTCTACAAGCAGTCATACCCCGCTGAAAAACTCAAGGGTCAAGCAGTTGGCTGGGAACATGAACAGACAGTGAAAACGGTCTCAGATTCAGACTCAGACTTTGGAATCTTTTTTCTTTTGTGACAAAGAAGACCAAAACATATAGCCAGAAGAAGTGAACAAAGCCAAAGAGTCTACATGAAAAACCTCCAAGAAAAATATGAATTGGTCTCAGGCCATGGAAGAGCTCAAAAAGCATTCAGTAAAGCAAGTAAGAGAAGTAGAGGAAAAATTGGGAAGAGAAATGAGAGTGATGCAAGAAAATCATGAAGAATAAGTCAATGACTTGCTAAAGGAGACCCAAAAAATGCTGAAGAAAATAACACCTTAAAAAATAGACTAACTCAAATGGCAAAAGAGCTCCAAAAAGCCAATGAGGAGAAGAATGCCTTGAAAGGCAGAATTAGCCAAATGGAAAAGGAAGTCCAAAAGATCACTGAAGAAAATACTG
>CM053627.1:198167406-198210273 GCA_028646595.1 Phalanger gymnotis
GCCATGATCAAAAAAAGAGCCTAGATATCATCTTTCAAGAAATTATCAAGGAAAACTGTACTGATATTCTAGAACCAGAGGGTAAAATAGAAACTGAAAGAATCCACCGATTGTCTCCTGACAAAGATCCCAAAAAGAAAACTCCTAGGAATATTGTCATCAAATTCCGGAGCTCCCAAATCAAGGAGAAGATATGACAAGCAGCCAGAAGGAAACAATTTGAGTACTGTGGAAACACAATCAGGATAACACAAGATCTAGCAGCTTCTATATTAAGGGATAGAAGGGCTTGGAATCTGATATTCTGGAGGTCAGTGGAGCTAGGATTAAAACAAAGAATCACCTACCCCACAAAACTGAGTATCATGCTCCAAGGCAAAATATGGATTTTCAATAAAAAGAGGACTTTCAAGCTTTCTCAGCAAAAAGACCAGAGCTGAATAGAAAATTTGACTTTCAAACAGAAGAACCAAGAGAAGCATGAAAGGGTAAACAAGAAAGAGAAATCATAAGGGACTTACTAAAGTCAAACTGTTTTGTTTACATTCCTACAAGGAAAGATGATGTGTACAATTCATGAGACCTCAGTATTAGGATAGCTGAAGGGAATATACATACATACATACCAAATATATATATAGAGAGGGAACAGGGCGAATTGAATATGAAGGGATGATATCTAAAAATTAAAATTAAATTAAGGAATGAGAGAGGAATATATTGAGAGAGGGAGGAAGGGAGAGATAGAATGGGGTAAATTATCTCTCATAAAAGTGGCAAGAAAAGCTGTTCATTGGAAGGGAAGAGGGGGCAGGTGAGGGGGAATGGTTGAATCTTGCTCTCATCGGATTTGAGGAAATAACATACACACTCAATTGGGTATCTTACCCCACAGGAAAGAAGGAGGAAGGGGATTAAAAAGGAGCGACAATAGAAGGGAGGGCAGATAAGGGGAGGAGGTAATCAAAAGCAAACACTTTCGAAAAGGGACAGGGCCAAGGGATAAAATTGAATAAAGGGGGACAGGATAGGAGGGAGCAAAATATAGTTAGTCTTTCACAACATGAGTGTTGTGGAAGGGTTTTGCATAATGATACACGTGTGGCCTATGTTGAATTGCTTGCCTTCTTAGGCAGGGTGGGTGGGGAGGGAAGAGGGGAGAGAATTTGGAACTCAGAATTTTAAAAGTAAATGTTCAAAAAAAAGTTGTTTTTGCATGCAACTGGGAAATAAGATATACAGGCAATGGGGCATAAAAATCTATCTTGCCCTACGAGAAAGTAAGGGAAAAAGGGATGTGGAGTAGTGGGGTGACAGAATGGAGGGCTGACTGGGAAACAGGACAGTAAGAATACATGCCATCTTAGAGAGGGGGGAGGGCAGAAATGAGGAGAAATGTTGTAATTCAAAATCTTGTGGAAATCAATGCTGAAAATTAAAAATATTAAATAAATGATAAAATTAGAAAAAAAAAATAAATAAAATTCAGTAACATAAGTTTGATCAATACAAATTAAATGTGATGCGACAACAAGACCGAAAAAGCCCAAAAGGCACATTAGTTAGCAAGCATGTGACTTACTCACCAAATGGAAGAGAGATGACTGCCAAAGGCAACACCAGGTTAGAATACAAACTTGTTTATCAAATCTTATGAATAAGATTAAACGACAGAATCACCTCACGAAGCAGAGACCAATTTAAATAAAGATTATTACTAAATTATCCAACTAAGCAAAGATATTCAAGCAAAGGCCATTCAGGATGAAAATGAAAGAATGGCAACAAATACAAGAAAAACAGAAAAGATATTCAAAAGTCATTATTACAAACTTTTCCTTATCCACACTTGGATAACATCATAGTCACTCATGTAAATATAGAGGAAGAAGAAATGACATTAAAAAGGACAGAGTCAAAAAAAAGCAGCTAGAATGGGCCAAGTTTACATAAGGACCTATGCTAATGACAAAACAATTGTGATGGTGTTGAAGGACTGATAATATGAGATATCTGAAGGAAGGAAAGACTTCAAAGCTGTAAAAAAGTCAGACTTTATTAATACTAAAAAAGGCAACTGAGAGAACATTAATAACAGCTTAAACACTCTCCCTTCTGTACAAAAACTTTACGAAAGTCATCTATAGGTAAATTATAGTTCATCTATAATGGAGCTATTAATAAGCAACAAGCAAGCTTTCATGAGCAAGATTCAACAAAGGACCACATCTTTACCATTTTACAATTAATTCAATAATGTAGACAACATAAGATTCTGTTTTACTTATTGTTGGTTGATTATAAAAAGCATTTGATTTGGTAGAATAATATATCATCCTACAAGCTCTTTTACAGTAGGATCACTGTGATGCCAATCAGTGATTAAAGATCTTCCCCCACCCATTCAATAGGTCTCAGGTGGGGGTAGGGGAGGCTTGAAAGGCTACATCCTTTACTTACTAAGTGATAAGCCCCAGGCCTACACCCTTTCACTGATTGGGCATGAGGCCCTTGGGCCCTAAGAAGAGTATATATACCCAGAAGGTAGCCATTAAGGCCAGAATTTAGCCCAAGGAGAAGTAACAACTCCAACACAACAGAGCTGAGAATCTGCAGACTAGCAAGCTATGGAACTCAGAGAGCTGCAGAGAGAGTGCAGAGGAGAGAGTGGAGACCAGAGAACTGAGGAGGGAGAGAACAAAAGCAAGCAGACAGTTGGGATTCGTGAGTGTTTACAGGAAGGCCCCAGCAGGGGGGAAGGTTATAGGATGACTTGGTTCTTTGCTATAATACTGAATTATAATTTCCTTGTTGTTACATTGAGGTGGACTTACTGGTTTTAAAATATAATTCTTGCTATGTTGAATTGGAATTATTGGTTTGGGGATCTGATCCTCTGGTGTCTAAATAAATTTTATATTTCCCCTGCATTCTATCTAGAGAATCTCTTATACTTTGTGATTCCAAACTATGCAGGCATGTTCATGTTCACCTTTGAGATCATAAATCTTGCCTTACTGGTACAATTACTCCCTCCACATGTCAAAATCAATGAGATTCCTTGGAAGATGTAACAGAAATGTTCCTAGTTAATGACAATCTAATACTAAGCATCAGGTAAGGCTTAAAACAAGGAGATACATACTCTCAAAAGGTATTCACCATTCAGTGCCAAGTAGAGGTGAAGGAGTAATGAAGTCCTCTAGCTGCTCACAGAAACTCCTAGAAGAGACCTGTAATTATTCCAAGGATTCTGACTTCTCCATCCTCACAGGATGGAGGAACGATTAGCTGAAGAATGTCTGTTACCCACATTTCATTATGCATTTGGCTAGACACCTTGTAGAACTTGTTTTTCAGTATGTATGTCTGGGAAAGACAATATAGATAAAAAGCAAGTTGGGCCCAGATGTGAACAGGAAGAAGGAGGACTGTATTGTTTCTATAAAAACTGCAAAGCTCTCATAATGACCCCAAGTTTCTCATTAAAGTGAAGTCCTATTGAATTAATAAATAAAACTAGAAACTTAAAAAAATAATAAAACTGATAAACCATTGGCTAATCTGATTTAAGAAAAGAGTATCAAATTACCAATATCAAAAATGAAAAAGTTAATTCAAAACCAAGTAAGAGGAAATAAAAGAAATTAATAGGAGTTATTTTGATGAACTACATGAAAATAAAATTGATAACCCAAATGAAATGGAAGAATATTTACAAAACTATAAATTGCCCAGTTTAACAGAACAGGAAATAGAATATTTAAATTACCCTGTCTTAGAAAAAGAAATTGAATAATCCATAAATAAGTTCTCTAAGAAATTCCCAGGACCAGCTGGATTTAAAAGCGAATTCCACCAAACATTTAGGGAACAATTAATTCCAATAGTACACAAACTGAAAAAAAAAACAGGCAAAGGAGTCCTACCAAAATCCTTCTATGACTGAAATATGGTCTTGATACTGAAACCAGGGAGAGTCAAAACAGAGAAAGAAAATTCTAGTCCAATATTCTTAATGAATATTGATACAAAAATTTTAAATAAAATACTACAAAGGACATTCCAACAATATATCCTAAAGATATATTTGACCAAATATGACACTATGACCAAGCTGGATTTACACCAAAAATAAAGGACTGGTTTAATAATCAGAAAACTGTAAGAATAATCATATTAATAACAAAAATGAAAAATGGATTCTTTCTATAAACATCAAAAAAGCTTTTGTTTAAAATACATCTATTCTTATTAAAAGATTAGAAATCATAGGAATAAATGGAGTTTTCATTAAAATGATAAATAGTATTTATCTAAAACCAAGAGCAAGCATTATCTATAATAGGGATAAGCTAGAAGCCTTTCTAATAAAATCAAAGGTGAAGGAAGGATAGCCACTGTCACCATTACCATTCAATACTGTGCTAGCTATAGCAATAAAACAAGAAAAAAAGTAAAGGAATAAGCATAGGCAATGAGGAAACAAAACTATGACTTTTCGCATGATATGATGGTTTACTTAGAGGATCCCAGAGTCAACTAAAAACCTGATCAAAATAATCAGCACTACTTTAGGCAAAGTTGCAAGATATAAAATAAACCTACACAAACCATCACAATTTCTGTAAATTACCAACAAAACCCAGCAGGAAGAAATAGAAAGAGAAATTCCATTTAAAATAGCTACAGACAATATAAAATCCTTGAGAGCCTTCCTGCCAATACAGACAAAGGAACTATATGAACACAATTACAAAGCACTCTACACAAAGACAGCTTGAATTATTTATTTATTATTAATTATTATTAATTGCTCAGTGTAGGCTGAGCCAATATAATAAAAAGTAACAATGCTACCTAAATTAATTTCCTTATTCAGTGCCATTCCAATCAAACTACGAAAGAATTACTTTATAGAGCTAGAAAAATAATAACCAAATTCATCTGGAGGAACGAAGATCAAGAATATCAAGGGAATCAATGAAAAAATGGGAAGGAAAAAGATTTAGTAGTATTGGACCTCAAACTGCATTGAAAAGCTGTAGTCACCAAAAGAAAGTATTTCAGAAGATTTAGTAGAAGCAACAAAAATTTAACTCAGAGGAATGTACAGTGGAGGAGTTGAATGGGAGCATTTCCCAAGGGACTGGGCCCCTTCTTCTGGTGAGACATATGCTATGGCTCTTTGTTAAAGTGCATTCAGTTCTGAAAGCTTGTGGTTGAAAGGTGAAGAGAGATTTTAAGATTATTGGTGATGGAGCAAAGATAGCCACAGTCTGTGGACTATAAGGGGCAAGAAACAATGTTTTCTAATATCTTTTGAGGAGGCCTCTTTGGGGACACAGCAAATACAAGTTCTTAGACTTCAAGCAAGGTGAAAAGAGGATTCTTCTCTTCTCCCAACCTAACAGCTATAGTGGCTACTAAGCACATGATAGTCATCAGTATGTATCTAACTAGGTGAGTCTGAGCCTGAATCTCATTTTTCTAATTCTTCTGTTTCTGATTCTTTCTCTGAGCATAAATATGCTGAGAAATTGACTTTTCCAGCCTGGTGGCTTCTTCTGGAGTTTAAGAGTTTCTGAGTCTCTCAATCAGTGCTGGCTGCCCTGAAGGAAAGGCATCCTCTACTATGATGCTTTTGGAGGCAAAGATGACTAAGAACAAGAAAGAGGATCCTGGCCTTGAAGAAAGAGTCATACCTAGTTGGCCAAAAGATCTGTATAAAATTAGTTGCTGAGAAAGCCTGGCACTGAAATGAAAGTGATATATCTATTCAGCAGTATTCACACAGTTGTCTCTTTCTTTTGGGGAGAGCATAATGTATGATGGCTTATTGTTTTTGCTTTACATATCTAGCATTGTTTTTGTATGAGTTTTTTGTATTTTATGCATTTTTGTATATGTGTGTAGTGGAGGATATAAAAACTGTAGTATATCTGACTAACTTTATATATTGAGTGCCTTTCTAGAAGGAAACCCTTTTAGGTGACATTCTACATATGACCCATACCTAAGATTTACTCGAGGTTTTCTTAAAACTTCAACATTAGGGGTATAATTAGAGAATATAAGAAACATACAAAAATAAAAGAAAAAAGCCTTAATGCCCACCCTTTGGGATCAGACTTTTCTATGAATTAATCTGGGCATTCATGCACCATGTGAGGAGGGGTTTCATAGTCAGTAAGTAACTTTAGGTGTCAATTTTCATCATGTTACCATACAACTTTTTACCATTCCAAGGTTTACATGGGAGATTTAACAAGGAATTAGGTCATTGGTTTTTCAAGATAATAATACACCTGATTCATTACTAAATAATTCTTCCCGCTTACCACCTCCCAACCATTATATAAACCTATACAGACTTTTTGTCTATGGATTTATCAAGCTATGTCCTACATAGGCACTAGAATAACATTTGTGCTTTAAAAATATCTGTCATTCACAATATATATTATAGTAACTACTAATAATTAACTGATCCTATGCTTTATATAATAAGGAAATACCTGTATGTAACTCAAGTGCTCCCACAGCAATAGTAGGCTTCAATTCTTCAATCTCTTGTTCAAATGTGGCGTAATGAAGAATTTCTGCTCGGATTTCTGTCAGAGAAGGATTGCTAGCCAAAAATTCCTGTGTGTAGTTTGAACAGTTATTAAGTAGTTTAAGTTTTATCAGTTACAAATCTCAATGATTCCTTTTGACAACAATATTTATAATCAAATCCTTACACATATATGTTTTCAGGGTAATGAACTCTGAACCCATGGAGGAAGTCTCAACATAAGTGACACCACAGATGTGTCAACACATCTAAGTATGTGTTATCATATTAAATGACCCAAAAAAAAGGAAAGTATCCTTGACAGAGCTGGGGGAGAAAGTTATGATAGTCCAGTGGTTTCTGCCTTTATCCTGCCTAGTCTCAAGTGAGCCAAACTTCATAACAAACCTGAGAGTATGCTAATACAAAAGCACCCCCTGACAACTACCAACTCTCTATGCCACATGGAAACCAGCAAGCCCCAAAACAAGACCCTGCTTTCTCATGTAAGAAAACCATGTCTCTAAGCCAGTGACCCAAAGGTGTAAGCATAAGCAAAGTGGATTTTTGTTTGGTTTTCCAGGATCCATGGCTATAACAATCTCTTGTCCCCAGGTGTTAGATGTGAGTTCTATGGTTCAAAACCTCTCCATAGGGACTGTAGACTGTAAGGGCCAGGTGTTGCCTGTTTAGATTGTAACAGTCAGGACCCTAGAGGGGTAGAGTGTAAGTCTAAAGCAGGTGGGCACTGGTGAGTGAGTGTGGAACCTTTAGAGTTGATACAAAAGCTAGGATGCTATGGTGCCTTGATTGGCCCCATCAAAGGCTGAGGGGAATCTGTTTTTGTCTCAACTAGCCCCCAGTGAGGCTTGAGGGGATTTAGGGGAAGGCACAAGTTGTGCCTGTCTTGATTGGCCCCAGCGAGATGTAGGAATGTTGCTCACCATCCCCACCACCCCACCGAGCCCTTCTAGCCAGTCCCTGCAAGAAGGGTGATTAGGGAATGCTGTAGGAGTTGGTGCTCAGCAACCCTTGTAAGAGGGTTAGATAGAAGCTGTCTTTCCTTTAGAAAAGTAGATCAAAGAACCTGTGCTGGCTGGCCATCCTGGGTATGCTAGGGTGCTTGCTAATACAAAAGGCCCTGACCCCAGATACCACATAGGATACTCACAGAAGTACCTAATGGCACAGTGGAAAGAGCATGGGCTGAGCTCGAATCCAACCTCAGACACTTACTAGCAGAGTAGTTACTTTACCTCTCTTTGCCTCAGTTTTCTCAACTAAGAGTGGGAATAACAATAGTGATGGAGTCCTAACAGAGCTGCCCCAGCCTCAACATTCTAACTTCATTACAGGCCCACTGTACCTACCTAGCCCCTCCTCCACCATCACCAATCTAAGTTATGCCTTGTTGCTCACTAGAACAATAGGTATGCCCCTGAACTCTTAGTTCCCACAAAAACAGCAGGCAGGTGCATGTGATGGGAACCCAGCTACTGCCCCCCAGACCCATTCCATATTTGAACAGGTATGTTCTTGTACTCAAACTACAATCACATAGCCATCTTGACCAGATAGAAGCACAATAGCTAGACAACTGGAGGACAGCATGACCACCAAACCATGGAAGGGGCCCACCCTACTATTGTGCCTGCACAGTTCCACTGAGGCTAGGATGCCTCCTCCATTACCTAATCCTTTAACAAACTCTTCCTGCCTTTTTAATATTAATCATATTCCTGTATTCTATGTAAATTTCTGTTATGTAACTGCATCTTTACCCTATAAAAATCCATCTTGCTTTCTCTGAGGCTTCTGGTTCATCTTGGAAAGCTTCAATCTCAATAAATGCCTATATTTGAATTAGAGGTGGCCTGACTCTGAATTCTTTGCGACAGTTCCACTATAACGTATCATGAAAACACAACAGTTTTTGGCCCTAGGTGGGCAGAGACTAAACCTCAGCAATAGCACCTACCTCCCAGGGTGGTTTTAAGGATAAAATTAGGTAATATTTGTAAAGCACTTGGAACTGTGCATGGCACACAGTAGGTACTTCATAAATGTTACTTTTCTTTGTCTTCATATAATGGAACGGGCAGCATTCTTCAGATCCTTTTGTCCTGCTAGACAACCACACTGAATAGTAGTGTTTACACTCACCATCAATATACTGTACAGCTTCAGTAGACTATAAAACCAGATAGACAGAAGTGATAACCAACAATGAGGGGCACCCATTTACTGGTTCTTAGAGAACCTGCCACCTGATGAAAGGGCGGTCATTTCATGAGTAGATTCATGATTAGAACTTAATGATGGCAGATCATAGCAATAACAGCAGCAATAACAATGACCTTTATATAGCACGTTACAGTTTGCAAATGAGAAGCAGCATGGCAGAGTAGATAAAGCTCTGGCCTTGGAGCCCCCAAAATCTGGGATGAAGTCTTGCCTGTGACCAATACTGACTTTATAATTTACTTAGCTTTTCAATGCTTGAAGTGACTAAGTTTCAGAGAAAGTGCTGACTTGTATTGGTAGAAAGATTTTTCTTCATCAAAGACATTTCACTAAAACAGTGAAATCTCTCTCTATGTCTTAAGTCTGCAGAATATTTCACCTGCCTTATTGTTGTGGAGTCTCCAACCAACTCTGCAAGGTAGGTACTACAGGTATTATCATTCCTATTTTATAAATAAGAAAATTGAGTACTGGACAGGCTAAATGACTTATCCAGGGTTACAGAGCTAATAAATGGCAGCTGTGAGCTTTAAGCTTCAATCTTCCTGAATCTAACTCTAAAACTCTGGTTATGGTCGAGCAATTTGAGGAGCTGAAAATGCTTGATCTACTCAACTTGGAACACCCTCAGTGATACCAGGGCAATGCTTAAGGCACTGACAGAGGGCATACAATTAATCAGGCTGCACAGCCACAAGCAGGAGGCTATTGTGGGGAGTTCCAAAAACTTTCCCATAGCCTCCAGTTTGTGAAACACTAATGTGAAATGACTTATGAGGAAAGCATGCATGATGACATACTTTTCTGACTACCGGATCATGGGTGTAGAGCTTTGTAAGCCAAGCCTCAAACAACACAACACACCCTGACAGCAGGAATGGATCTTGGGTCTCATCTTTCCTTGGCATCATTCCCACCAGTGGGATACAAGCAAAAAGAATGCAAGCTAAGCCCCATTAAAAACATCTGTAAACAAATTAGCTAAAATATACCTTAACTTTAGCATCTCGATCCTCTGTCCAAAGAGCTTTATACTTTTGAAACTCCAACAGTGCTTCAGCAGCTGCTTTCCTTAAAGAATTTACTGAAGAAGAAAGCAGCAGGACCAATTTAGCAATGTCTTTGTGTTCTGCAACACCAGGATAAAAATTTTTGAGCTTCCTTGCAGGAATGAGTTCTTCATAGGATTCTAGAAAATACATATTTCAAACAGCAAGTAAATTCTTACATTATAAAATGTTCAACCTTTAGTTTCCCTAATTAGAACATGTTAATGTTTATATTTAACTTTAAGATCTTACACTTTACTTATATTCTCCAGTTCTAGGTATTTAACAACCATAGATTCTCAACATCAAATATTAACTTTTAAGAGAATGGTGTACAGTCTCTAGATCTTAAAAAATAGAGAAATTAGAAGAGCCAGATGATAACTGAAATAAAAATTATGTCTGATAGATTTCTGACAGAATAAAGAGAAGTTAAAAGAACTGAGTTATTACCCTAAAAAAGACAAAGAAGTAACTCTCAATATTTTCAAATATATATCTTTCTTCCTACCTCCTTTATAAAGCGTTCTCTAGTCATCTCAGCCCATAATGATTGCTTCTTGCTCTAAATTCTGATAATCTATATGGTATGTATGTGTGTGTGTAATTTCTTTCTCCACTTAAGACTATGAGCTTCTTGACCAAAGTTTCCAAAACACTTTCCTTGGAGCAAAACAGGATAGTATGATGATCTAAACCTAAAATCAAAAATGCTAATGCTAGAATGAAATGAAGCTGATAATAAACACTGAGGACAAAAAGGATTTTTTAAAAAGTTCTGTGGAAGACAAGATACAGATCAAAGGATGGAATGATGACAGTGAAAAGACTACTCAATTTTTATTTTCCTTCTGTTTCCACTATGAAACGGAATGAGAATTCTAGACCCTCTAATACTCACTGGAGTATCAAAACTGATTCAAACTAATTCCAGCCTCTCCAAAATTCTAGTAAGATGCTGCAAGCAACAAGTTGGGATTAATAAATGCATACTTTAACCATCATTGCAGAATTGTATACATCTCCATTACCCCTCACTAAAGAAGAGGAAAGGACAGACATGGAAGAGACAGATAGGCAGCTGTGTTGTACCCAGCAGGGGTATGTATACCCAGATGGATAAAGCAGACCATTGGCACCACCTCTCTTTCCCCTCCTGGAAGCTTATATCAGTGCTTGCCTTCACCACTGGCAAGAAAAAGAGTACAATCTGGACAGTTAGCATTTTCCATATGCACACTAAGTTCTGAACCAGCAACCAGCCAAGAGACCTTTTCTTCACCATGTGGTAAGTAGAAGGAAAACATCAACAAATGCCTCTGAAGTGGAAAGCCAGGTCCCTCCATTCCACATCATCACAAACTCCCAGAAACAGGTTCACCAAATGTCCATGCTCTCTGGTCTTGATTTGACAGTTCCTCCTATCCCTCTCAGAGCCTGACCTCAAGTTGTTATCAATTTTTATCAATGACTTTGATAAAGGAAAAAGTGACATGTGTATCAAATTTTCAGATGACACAAACCTGGGAAGGAGGGTTCAAAAAGATCTTGACAGACTAGAACACCAACTGAATAATAGTATTGGCTAGTATTTACTTAGCACTTACTATGTGAGAGGTAAGAACTTTACAATTATTACCTGATTTGATCTTCACAACAACTCTGGGAAGCAGCTTCTGAGGACACTGAGGCAAACAGAGGTTAAGTGATTTGAGCAGGGTCATATAACTAGTAATTGTCTGTGGCCATATTTGAACTCCGGTCTTCCTGATTCCAGGCCCAGTGCTCTATACACTGTGTTACCCTACACTTATTAAAGATAAAATCAAATAGGTATAAATGTAAAGTCTTATAAGTTGGGTTCAAAAATTTCAAAAATTAACTTCCTGTGTACAACATGGGGAAGGTATAGTAAGGTAGCAATTGTTCTGAAAAAAATCTCAGGCTTGCTTTTGTTTTTTTAAGTAGACTGTAGACTCAATGTGAATTAGCATTTGAAAAAGGTAACGTCATCTTGGGCTACATTAAGAATAGTTTTCAGCAAAAAGAGCACCCATCAATTGAAGAATGACTGAACAAATCATGATAATACATGAATATAATGCAATACCACTGCACCATATGAAACAAAGAAAGATAATTTTAGAGAAACCTAAGAAGACTTTTATGAAGTGATACAGAATGAAGTGATCAGAACAAGACAAACAGAATAATATTTAAAAGGAAAACCACTGTGAAAGACTCTAATCAAATTCAATGACCAATAATGACTCCAGAAGACTAAGTATGAAGCATACTATTACCCACCTCATGACACAAGGGTGATGGACTCTAGGTACAGAACAAGACTTATACATGCTATGAGGATTATGGTTTTCCTTTATATGGAAGCAGGATAAATAAATTAGAACAAAACAAAAGATATCAATAAAAATAAGATAATTTTTAAAAACAAATGAAATATTAGCGACCCTTCTAACAACAACAAAAAAGAAGAGTTTCCAGGAAGAATGAAGTGATAGACACTCTGCACTTTGCCCTCGTCAGGCTGGATCCAGAATATTGTGTTCATTACTGGGTAACACAATTTAAGAAAGATATTGATAAAGTAGAGTGCATCCAGTGGGGCAACCAAGATGCTGAAGGGCCTTCAGTTCATGCTAGAAGAAGACTGGGAGAAGAGAGGAATAGCCCTCTTCAAGTATCTGAAGGTCTGTCATGTTTAAGAGAGGTTAGATTTGTTTGGTTTGTCTCTAGAAGGCAGAAACAAGAGCAAGTGCAAGCAGTGGTAGTAACAAAAAGGCAAATTTTAGCTTGATATCAGGAAAAAAAAACTTCCTAACAATCAGCAATGTTCAAAAGTAGAACAGAGCTATGTTATAAAATAGTGGGTTTCCCTTCACTTAGAAGCCTTCAAGAAGCAGCTGGATGACAACTTATTAATAGCATTACAGAGAATATTCTAAGTCATATGTAGGTTGGCCTGGGCTCTGGCTTTTATGGTTTCTTCAAACTCTGAGAGGCATATTTCTTTAATTTTCCTCTTTCTACTACAGTATGTTGCTTTAGTAAAGGTTAAGATGCAACATTACATATTAATTTGTTTTTTATTTTGATTCCACCTTCCCAAGTGAAATTGTCTACCAATGTTTACGAATTTTTTGTCTTTTATTCTTAAAGTCTTAAAGTGTTTTCTTTCTTAAGCTTCTTTTATTCAATTCTTTCCTCAGAAGGTTTAAATCTCTTATATCATGATTAGGAAGTGAAGTTCTCCCCCCCACATTAAGAAAAGAAGTTATTCCCATACTAGTAATAAATGTTGCTCTCAAAGATGTGTAAAAAAAAGGGAGCGATCATTGCTCTAGCCCCAGAAAAATGCCCAGGAGAGCTTACCCAATTCTAGATTACCTTCACATCACGACAGCAGAAAAAAGAAAAGTTCCTTCATTTTTGCATGGGGAAACCATGAATTTATTCTTATTTAAAGCACTATGGTCTTAACAGATGAGTTCACCAGATGAGATATATGCTAATATATATGCTATACTATTAAGTAGGCATAGTTCTAAGACTGGTTTTAACTTTTCATCTATGCTTTTAAACCCAGAGATGAATAAAATGAAAGTCCTTCTCCATAAATTCACGTTTGGATTTGCAGAACATGTAATATCCATTTTAAATATGTAATTTAACAAAGTAATAAAATGATAAATCACTTTAAGCCTACACAGCATATTTTAAAAGTGTTTTCCTAATTATCTCTCCTATAGTCAATCAATGTGATAGATTATAGCTATGATCTCTTGAAGTCTTTTCCAATTTGGAGGTTCTATAATTCTATTACTTGATTACATGATCATATTTTGTTGTAGTAGTTAAAAATATAAAAGTATAGAGATCTTGTATTTTAACATTATAAACGTAAAGTTAACTTTCTTCCATCTTATCCACTTCCCCTAAGCTACCTTGTGTTGATACTGTTGACTTCACATGCCGCACTTGCTGCTGTCCCCAGTGGGCTACTCCTCTACTCACTTCTAGGGTTAACTGGATCATACGATTGATGGCTTGCTGAATGTCATCCAGACTAGGAACCATTACCTACATGAAATAAAAGCACTAACTTGTGGCATACTACATATTTGCCAGAATATTGGAAGAAAAAGCACTGTCCTATTCTGACTAATTATATGTGTTCAAAGGTCTTTATCCTGAAGGCCAACAATAGTGCCTGGTCTATTTGAGGCAGCTGGGTGGGGTAGCTGATAGAGCAATTGACATGGAGTCAGGAAGACTTTACAAACCCTGCTTCAAACACTTAACTAGCTATGTGGGCTTGTGCAAGTCCATTTGCTTTCATTACCTCATCTGTAAAATGGTATAGCAAGCACCTCCCAGGGTTGTTGTGAAAATAAAATTCCCCATTTTAAGGATGAAGAAACTAAGGCCAACAGAGGTTAAGTGATTTGCTTGTAAATTGAACTGAATAGTGCTATCACAAAATACAAATCCACCTACCCAATTACTCCTTTCAAGATTCACAGATCCTATCACCACACTTTGTGATATCACGAAGGGCCTACTCTTTACAGTCTTAAATTTTCATAAATTTTCATAAAATTTCATAAATGCCAAAATGAAGAATTGAGCTTAGTTATGCCAATTCACTAACTGCTGAATGAATTTCTGCAGTTAAATTACAAGTTGCTTCTAGAATTATTTGTTTCCTATTGGCATATTCATGAAGTAACTTGTTCACTCTTAAGAGATTTATTCAAATTGAGACATGAAATCTGATTAAAAATATTTTCATTTTAAATCATTTAAAATCTTATGTTCCTAAGGAAGAATTTTGTAAGCTATAAAATCCTTAATGCTATAAAATCCTTAATGCTATGCTATATTTCCTTCTTAAAAATTCTTAAAAGTGAAAAGTAAGTATTTGGGAACCCTTTACAAGAATGAGAGAGGGGTAATATTCACATCTCTTCTTCCTTCCCACTGCCTGCACTTGCCCTTTTTCTGATTTTTTTTTGTTTTTTGGTACTTTGTTCATTCATGTAGCAAGAGAGATTGCTCCATTGGTACCCTTAGGGTGTGGGCAGTGTGGTTTCCCTTTGGCAAACTTATAGAAGGAAATGGATGAGAGTGCTCAGGAGGGGTAGGCATGACTGAACTATGATCTTGATCAGTAGAAGGCATTCCCTCCAAAGTGGGTATTCCATATTGATGAAATTCCAAATCAGTCTAACTACCGGAAATTGTAATGTGGAGGGAGTATACTTTGAGGGATTCAATGGTTTTTATTTAGATGGATGACATGTTTGAAGTAGGGAGTAGAAAAGAATCTTGATGGCAGAACAAAAGCTGCTATCTCACATCCCTTCTCCTGCACCTCCTGCATGCCCAGGGCTTAGTGCAATGCATTACATACAGATTCTAAATAAATGCTTGTTGAATAGAAAAAGCATTCAATTAAAATCTATCAAGTGATGCTTATAGGGCTTAAATGAAGGTCTCATATGCTACTATATAGAACTTACTATAACCAAAGAAATATAGAATTGCTTATATGGGCAACCCACCAGAACAGGGAAATTGTTTTGTTATGCTTTTTATAATGGTATTTGTAGAAAGGAGACATAACCTGCCACAAACACCAGAATTAATGCAAGAGTTATTTGTGTTTTTCAATTTGAAGAATGGAAATGTATTAAACAATGGGGAGGTAGTTAATATTCACCTTTAGTAAGTCTAATACTAGCATTCTGTAAAGTAGCAAATCAACTGCTGAAATATGTGAAAATTAGTTTTAATGTAAGAAAATAATAAACATCTTCACCATTAAATGTTGAGGAATATTTAATAAGAAAGGTAAGAAATGCAAGAAAGGTGCATGCAACCTATAAAAATCACTATCCTTTAAATCAATAGTTCTTAAAGAATGGGGTTCAGGGTCTCACGGGCATCTATAAGACCCTTTCAGGTGTCTAATGAAATCAAAATTATTTTCACAATAACACTTAAGATTTTTCATTTCTAATACTGTAAATATTGATAGGTAGAACCCATATAAACAAAAGCCCTTTGGAGAGTCCTCAATAATTTTTTAAGAGTGTCAAAGATTCCTGAGATCAAGAAATTTAAAAACCACTGTTTTAATTTAATGTTCATACTATCCATTTTGCTTCTTAAATACTATGTAAACATCATCTTCAGATTCTGAATATCAAATGCAACTTACCACATTAGGAATAGCAAGATGTACTTCAGTTTGTACAAAAGAAATAACCTCTTCAGATTTTTTTCGCCCGTAAGTGCTGTAATTAAGATGGAAATTTATACACAATCAAGAATCTTTATACTCCCTCCTAAGCTAACTTATAGTTTTGGATACTACTAAAATTACAATTCTAAAAATAGTATTTTAAAAAATACCAAATTATTTTGAAGAAAAAATATACAATCATAAAATTAAGAAACAAAAAATTTCATGGCCAAATCTCATCCTCTTATAAATGCATATACTTTGAAATGTTTTTATTTTGCTTACATGCCAAAGAACAGTCAACAAAATTTCAAAAGAAAGAAATGTTCATACTGAGATTTGAGTGAGTACAAAGCAAAAATCAGTAAAACAGTAAAAACAACTTCCATTTATATATACATATAGGCATTGTATTTATATATGTATGTGTATATATGTATGTATGTATGTGTGTGTGTGTGTGTGTGTGTGTGTGTGTGTGTGTGTACAATGTATGTATGTATTCCACTGATTGATATTGATTTGCTGTTGTTGTTGCTGTTGGAGATAGGCCTAAGGGTCTAAGGACTAGAATTTTCTGCAAAATTAGATAAGAGGAAATCAAGAATTGTTGAGTCCCATCTTTCTGTTGGCTTCCCACCAATTATCAGTAAGTAATAAGGATGGGTTTATTTCAAAGAAATCAAAGCCTCCCCAGCTGTGTTTGTTCAAATCCTGCCCAGTTCTCTTCAAATTAGAATAGCTCATTTCCATACAGCATTTTATAAACCATGAAGCTCATTCCTTACATTAATCCTGCTACATTTGAATGGACAAAAATAAAATATAAATATAAATCTTTTATTCTGATATTTCAGCCAAGCCTGACACCTGACTTTCTATTGAATGAATTAGTGAACAGCAAGTAAGACTTTTCTTCCATCCTTGGGATGTTTCATACTAAAATAAGACTTTTTAAAAATGTGTAAAATATAAACAACACCATATCTTCCATTATCTAAAATTTCTAATTTATGAATATGCACCGCACTCTGAATATTATGTACCTATTATGGATTCTATGATTTCTATAATTCTGGATTTTCTGTTTATTTTCAAAGCACAAATTTAAACAAAAAAATTATGCAACTTGTTTGTACATTTTGTCTAAAGTGCTAAAGATCAATTAAGAATTTAAAAATAAATATAACTAATTGATTTTGGCTGCTACATATGTGATTCTATGATTTTAAAAATGTCAACTATTACTAAGTTTCTACAGTGTTAACTATTACTAAATAAATTGTAAATATTTTCAACTTACCTGGTAACAAATATTCTTTTTTTCATAGTATCCAAAGATAACCTTGTAGCTTTCTGAAGACTGTCTAGTAATTGGTGACTAAAAAATGCATAGATTTCTTTACATTCCTGAAATAAGCAATATATTACATACTATACCCAGAACACTGAAAATCAATTTTCTCAAAATAAAAATATAATACAGTAATAAAAATGACATATAGAGAATGAGATAATGAAAATAAACTAATTAGTCACTTTATATAAAATGAAATTTAACTCTTAAACTCCTTTTCTATTTTTCATTATACCACACTCACTTATCATTAGGATAAATCAATTGCCAAAATTATTCATAAAACTTTAGTGAGGGACACTAGGAACTCTTTCAATCCAATGTTCTCATTTTCTAAAGGAAGAAAATAAGTCTTCAAAGAGTCAAATGGCATACCTAGCTTCCCACACCTAGTGACTGAACCCAGAGCAGAATCCAAGACCATAACTCCTGATAGTTCAATGTTCTTTCCAGTGAACCACGATCCTTTCCTCTTGAAATTCTGAAGTACAGATCTATACTTTTCCAGGACTCAAAGCAAGTAAGGAAGCACAGCAAGTGGAACATCCCAATCCTTCCTATCTAGCCCATAAGGGACTCTAGAAGTAGTAGCAGTAGCAGTGATAGTGGTAATAGTGGTGGCAGTGGTAATGTAAGTAAAGATGGTGGTGGTAGTAATAGTGAACATTTATATAGCACTTCAAGGTTTGAAAAGTGCTTTACAAATATCTCATTTGATCCTCACAATGACTCTGGGAGACAGGTCCTATTATTATCATCCCTGTTTCAAAGCTGAGGCAGACAGAGGTTAAGTGAATTGCTCATGGTCACATAGCTAAGTGTCTGAGGCTGGATTTTAACTCAAGTCTTCTTGATAGCAGGACCAGTTCTTAATCCACTGTGCCAACCAGATGTCACTATTAATCCATATTTTCTGCCCCTTTGCTGAATTATGTGATAGCTTTCAGATAACTGTTACTGTCAAAGTCAGAATATTCCTTTAAAGAAGGAATATTATTATTATTTATTATTTTATTTATTTACTTATATTTGTATTATCATTATTTAAAATATTTAATAATTATAATGGTTATTATTATAATTTCTAGAACAAATTTTTGTATGAACATGTTCTTGGTATTATATGCAAAATAATCATCACAAAAACAATTTTAATATACCCAACTTTATTTCTAAGGTCTCTTCCAGCTCTAAAGAAAATTTCAAGAATGTATCTAATGTGTAATATGAGGTCATTATATGTGCTTATATTATATAGCTCTATAAACACAAATGTTGTCAATAATTAAAATAAGATAAAAAAATTCTGTAATTAGCACCAATGATTTCTCTGACCTTCTATAATTCTCTTCCTAGTCATGGGCAACACAAGTTTCTATTACTATGTTACATAAGGATCAGATAAATCTAGCTCTTGTTTAACCACAGAGATTCATCCTGGTCAAGAGTTTAGGGCCTTCACAAGACTGGAGTGACCTGCCCAGGTCTTCCTGGACTGGAGCTGCGATCATCTTTCAATCAAAAAGTTGTCCTGCATGAGACCTGGCAAGAATGAAGCCACCTCTTCCTTGGCAAGCTCATCCTGGAAAAGTATTGGTTAGCTCACCTCTGAACTGATGACGGCTAAATAAAATCTATGCTATAGAGGGTACTAACATGGACTACCACTGAGCCCTCCCCTCCATTCTAGAATGTGCCAGTTTATAGGTCTTCAAAGGTATAATGAAGTTGGACTATGAATCTCTCTGTCTTTCTGAATGAGACCTTCCTCTGTTGTGAATGAGGTCAGTCATTTTGACAGGGAGCAGAGCAACTATACAACCTTTGCTTGACTCCTAAGTAGGTTTGGGGTCAAGAGCTTCTAATACAGTTGTTTTTGAACTACTGCGGTACACTAAAATTCTTAAGGGGATTCAGTGGATTGGGAGAAGCCAAAGATGGTCTGAGCTCCTTTCTGGAAGAGGTTGCAGGGCAAAAATAATTATAGCTCCTATTTATAAACACTAAGGTTTAAAAAATGCTTTATACACAGTCCATTATCTACTTGATCCTCACAAAATTGACTCTGAAGTAGGTACTATCATTATTCTTGCCTTACAGATAAAGAAACTGATATTCAGAGAAGTTAAGCAATGTGTCCAGGGTTACACAGGGAATGAATGTCCAAAGCAGGACTGTGGAAACCGGTCTTCCTGATTCTGAATCGTGCTCTTTCTACTATGCAGAAAGAGAAGGGGAAGGAGTTTTCACAAATATCCCTGTCCAGCACGGGCACTGCTACCACCTAACAGGAGTGGAAACAAGATTTCTGAATTGCAGTTTCTGTGAGGAAATTCATTCCTAATAGTGGGGCTGAATATTGGAGGGCAAGTAGTGTTACCCCTGGTTGCCCTTTGTTGAGGGGGAAATTAAATGAGCAGTACTGAGGAAGGAGCAGACTCAAGAGGACTGACAAAGTCCAAGGCATAGTTTGTATCAGGAGATGGACTTCTAACAATGCAGAAAGAAAGCAATAGTGAGAAATTTTAAGAAGGAATCTGATCACAGGCATTAACAAATTAACTCAACAAGGGTCCAGGATTGGAAGATGGCTGAAATGGGTCCTGTGAAATTAGCAGCAATAGAGGGATACTCTGAACGTTCACAGAATATTTGACTGGATCACTTTTAAATCATGTTTTGCCTACACACAGCTGGGCCATAAAATATCACTTGCAAAAAGCCTACCTATTCCCTTCTCTAGCTACCAAAAGATGCCCTCAGTACAGTTTGATATGTTCAATAGGCAGTGAGAGATGCAAAACTGGAGGCTGAGAAAGAGGTTAGAGTTGGATAAGCAGATCTGGGAATCACCAGCATAGTGATAATCATTGAAACCACGGGAGCTGATTAGATCATCAAGTGACATATTATAGAGGGAAAAGAGAAGAGGGCTCAAGATAGAGTGTTGAGGGAAACTCAGGGTTAGTAGGCATGACTTGGATGAAGATTGAGACGGAAGAGAATAATTGGTAGAATTTGGATAAAGAATCAGGATAAATCAGTGTCATGGAAACCTGGAGGAAAAAAAAGAGTATCCAGGAGAAAAGGACGATTGACAGTGCAGAGAGATCAAGAAGGATGGGAACTGAAAAAAGGCTTGTAACAGTTGACAATTAAGGGATCATCATTAACTTTTGAGAGAGTGATTTCAGTTAAATGAGGCTGAAAGACTACAAAGAGTTAAAAAGTTAACAAGAGAGTGAAAGAAAGGAAGTGGAGGCACCTAGTATGATAGCCTTCTCAAGGAGTTTAGCCACACAGGTTACAAAGGTTACAAAGATACAGGACGATGGCAGGAATGGATGGATAAGAGGGAGGGGTTTTTTGAAAATGGAAGGCACAGGTATGTTTGTAGACGGTAGGGAAAGCAGACAGTAGACAGGGTGCAACTGAAAATTAGTGAAGGAGAAGGGCTGATAGAAGTGGCAATCTGCTGGAGGAGATGAGATGGGAAGGGATCAGGTGTGTCGGTAGAGGTGTTTATCTTACCAAGGAGAAAGGCTTTTTCACGGGAAACAGGTGAAGGAGACAGAGACAGAAGGCATTTGAATGATATGAAATGAGAAACAGAAAACACCAGTAGTTATTTATTTACAATTCATAAATATACATCATAAACATCAGTAGTTATTTATTTATATTCATTCCCCTTCTTTTGGTAATAATGTCTAAGTTTCTTCTAAGACGTTGGTATCTTCCTTTCTTTCAAATATATTGAGAACTAATACAATACCTCAATATCCTCAAAATTGTGTTGCCTCTGGCACTGACCTCCTTCTATGTATACTTGGTCTGGTACAGCTGCTTTTCTCAATGGCTACCACCTACTCTCAGACTTCAATGGAGACAAGCCTGAGCCCAATAGCCTAGGAATAGTAATGACACCCAGACCACACTGTCCCTGCTTTCAGTGTATGCCCCATGGCTATAGGGGAAAAACCCTGTGGGGAAGGGGCCCACTATCTCCATGAATAATACCTGTCAAACAACTGCCACCAACAGAGCGGACAAGGCACCCTGAGAGACAGGAGGTGGTATATGCTATATGTCATACACCAACTTGACCACTATATCCTTTCAAATCCAGTACCCTGAGGCCCAAGAACTCCAGAAATAGCACCACACAACGACTCCTCTGTCCTACTCTGCCTCCCATCCCTTCCATGCACACTCTGCTTAAAGCCAGGAATAAACTCTTGTGAAGACAGAGCCTGGCAATCACATCTGCAAGTGATGTGGCCCCTGATTTGTTAGAAGCCACAGATACTGACAATCTATAGAAGAAAACTCTTGCTGTCAAAGTCCTTGGCATTATCAAATGGTTCAACATCAAAAATGGACATGGTTTTATTAATGGAGGTGATATTAAAGAAAATCCCTTTTCATCTGCACCCTAACAGGACCTTTCCAACTTGACTTAAAATGAAAACAACCTCAATGTGTTTTTTTCTTCCTATTAGAACATAAGCTCTTTGAGAGCAAAGTCTTGTCTTGCCATTCTATCTGTATCCTCAGCATAGGACTTTGTACACTGTAAGCATTTATGCTTTTTCATTCATTAATTCAATTTTTGTTTTCTGCCATTTCTATTCCTTCATGTAGTTTGCTGGAACCCACTTTCTTTGATGGAGAAAAGAGTTGGTCAACTGTAGCTATTTCTCGACTCTTTTTGTACCTTTCTTTATGGAAATTACTTTACATCAGTTAAATGTCTTTAGGAAATGGTGATAACAGTGCTAATGTCTGTTCCTTTTTCCATTTCTCATTTTTTCACCACCAAAAACTGAAGAACTCATGTTCCCATAAAAACTGAAGGTGTTTTAAGACCTAATGAGTTCCACCCCAGAAGCCAGGGAGTCCAGGGTGTCCTAGGCTAACCAGGAAAAATGGTTTCTTTCATCAGGAAAACCCTTTTGAAGGAAAAAAGGCCTCTGTATTCTGCCTGGCATTATAGCCCTCTCTCCTGAAATCTTCTCTAACTTTAAACTGCCTGCCCACAAATCTCACCAAGCCCCCAAGAGGAGGCTCAAACTGTTTGGAACAATTGAATTCTGCCCTTCCCTCCCCACTCTACTAGTGCTGGACTTGGAGTCAGGGACATCTGAGTTTGACTCATGCCTTAGACACTTAGAACTTAGTTGTGACTCTTGGAGCTTCAGTCTCCTCAGCTGTAAAATGGGAATAAGAACAGCATTTACCTTAGAGGGTGGCTGTGAAAACGGCCTGGCGAATCTTCAAACGCTATATAAATGCTGATTGTCATTACCATTATCATTATTACTATAGAGACGCATTGCTAGAATTATTACTATTGTTGACCTGTTATCATAGGTTCAGTTCATCAAAGCTGCCAACATGAAACACTCAGCTCAAGCCATGCCGGTCACCCTCAGACAGGTAAGGCTCGATGGAGCCATCTATTACTAAAGAGGAATCAACAGGAAGTAGAAATCTGCTGAGGGTAAACAGGGAGGTAGGTCAAGGATAATTCTGAGGTTTCAAGCATGAATCACTAGGAAGATTATAGAAATTAAGAGAAAGAAAACAGGTTTTGTTTTTCAAGGGTTTCTTGTTTGTTTGTTTTGAGGAGTAGTAAGAGGAGGAATCAATTTTAGACATTGAGTTTGAAATACAAATAGGATACTCATATACAGATATCTAGCAGATAGCTGGAAATACACGAATTGAGCTCTCAGAAGAAAGCAGGGATGTGAATATAGATAAAGATTAGTTTGCAAAGAGACAAAATTGAAACTAAGGTATTGTCAGCAAAGAGTGTAGAGGAGACCTAACTACAGAACTCTGGTGACACACATGTTTAAGGAGGAAAAAGAGAAGGAGAAGCTAGCATAGGAAGCAATGAATGAAAGTTTAAGAAGTAGAAAGAGAATTATGACAGCATAGCATAACAGAAACAAATAGATGATATACTATAAAGAGGGGGATATTCATGCAAACATAGAATCACAGAAAACGAGCCTCAGAACGGACCTTAGATGTCATCTAGTCCAACATTTGCCTTTTAAAATGTTAGATTTCCAGTGAGGGTGAACCAGCTACCTTCTGAAACAGTCCATCCTACACTAGGTCGGCTTTAATTGATTAAAAAAACTTTTCATTCTGTTAAGCCTGAATTTTCCTCTCTGCAACTTCCACTCAATACTCCTAGTTCTGATCCTGGGAACCAAGGAAATCTTGCCTAATTTCTCTTCTATATGATAGGCTTTCAAATGGTAAAGGCTTTAAGTCCATGTCATAGGAATGTTTAGCATGAAGAAGACTTATGGAAGTGGGAAGGGACACATGATAGATATCTTCAAGCATTTGAATTTCTGTCATGTAGTAGAGGTTTATGACTCATAGCAATATTACTGATTTAAAGAATATTAATATTTTAGCGCTTATGTGTTAGGGCTTCCAGTCTCACCATCCTGGCTTCCAGTCTCACCATCTTGTTCAGGAGTTCCAGTTCGTAAATGTTCTCCCTTAATTTTGTGCCTAGGACTAAATATAATACTCTGGCTGGGTTCTAAACAAACACAACATCGGAAAATTATTATTTCCCTTGTTTTGGACACTATGCTTCAATTGACACAGCATAAGCTCATGCTACTTTTTTTTTGGGGGGGGGGTCTGTCATGTTCACACTATTGACTCACGTGGAACCTGCTGCCCATCAAAGGCTGGAACAGGGCTATTGTATGAAATTCAATCCTTCTTCACCTGGACCTTCTATCTTCTAGATATGATTTGGGTTATGAATCATTATAAAAAAATTAGAACTGAGATAAGGTAAAACTAAGTGTCCTTTTTAGCTTATTTCAAAAAAGATTTTATGCAACACAATTCTACTGCAATAAAATTATCTGAGGAATTCCATAGAATTTCCTATAACATGATTTCACCTGTCCACATTAGTCCCCATGTCTCCTTTATACATACTCTGTTCTCACATCCTCACTGCACAGCAGTGTATTCTATAAAGTCTTTTATCCCTTTCACAGCCTGTTCCTACAGAGGGAAGATGGTTTTCCTTAACTGTTGGGGGATGCTGGTGTTTACAAACGTGTCATATTTTGTAAACTTGTGCAGGTTTTGTTTTTACCTTGGATAAAGAAGTCCCATTCACCCCATTCTAAACATTTCTATTCTGTCCAAGTGGAGATCCTCTGGCAGGGAGAGGAAGGCACTACTTGACATTGAGGGGCATTTCCAGTTCAATAATCTTATAATCCTATGAAACTGTGAATTTATTTATTTAGCAGTGAATACCTTTTTAAATTCATCTTCCTTTTCACTATCATCGGCTTCATTAGCTTCACTGTCATCAACTTCATTCTCATCTCCCGTACTTCCAAAAACCACACGTTTACGTTGTTCTATAAATAAAATATTTAATAAAAATTACACAGCACAGTATGGAATGTTATAAAACCAGAAGTTCCATTTTAAAATTTATGCTTACATAAGTTTTCCTATATGAGACATCCATATTATCTTAGCCACAATCATGGGTGATGGAGAAGCTCAGTGCCCACTTCTCACCACATAACTCAGTTATGCTATGCATAGTAACAAGTTACTAGCACCATGTTCCCTCAGTCCTCACCCCAACCCAGGGACTACAGTGGGTAGTGGCCCACAGTTGCTGAGCCAAGATAAATCTAAAATATATTACTCAGGTTCAGTAGGTATTTAAGCCAGTTTTTTTTCAGTGCTGATATACCTTGGTCAAGTCAACCAAACCTTTAGTCAAGTTAAAGTACCAGGAATAAGAGAAAAGAGAGGGGGCAGCTACATGGCGCAGTGAGTAGAGCACCGGCCCTGGAATCAGGAGGACCTGAGTTCAAATCCGGCCTCAGACACTTTACACATGTACTAGCTGTGTGTGACGTTGGGCAAGTCACTTAATCCCAATTGCCCTGCCCCCCCCCAAAAAAAAGAGAGAAGATGAAAATTGTTAAGACTCTCATATAATTTCAGTTTGGCTCTGGGGGTCTGTGGGTTTTCCTTTCTATCTTTCTTGGTGTTATTATTTGATTCTCACTGAAATGCCTTTGGGGAGAGTGGTCAGCCAAGACCATTCATAGCGGGGAGTCTTATACTGATTGGGAGACATGACATATACCACAGGGTGTCCCTGAAGTCTCAGTGCTTGAAACTGTTCCCCCTAAAGGCACAGAAGTCAGAATCATATAGTATTTTTCTAGCTCTAATAGCTTGAAACTACACTAAGACTAGGGACATGCTGTATATCCAAATGGGAGACCTGAGGCAAAATTAATCTCAGAGCCCCATAGAATTCCAGTCTTTCAGATCTGAAATAAATTCCTCATCAGTGGATAAGACTACCTAGTGGTGGCCGTGACAAAGTATATTTTACAGGGTGTCCCTAAAGTCTGGACACATAGGCAAAATGCATATTTTTAAATATCTGGAATATTAACAGACCTTAGCCCCTTTGACTTCTCTTTCTGGGGTATGTTAAAGGGGAAGGTGTACTCAATGAAAATCACAGATGCAACATACTTGATTGAATGCATAAAGAGTGAATGTGCTAAAATTGATGGTAAATATAGAGTTATAGCATCAAGCTCATGTGAATCTTGCAAAGCACATCAACCTTTGCATCACAAATGATGGAAATCTTATTGAAGATGTTATTTGTTAATATTTCAATTAAATAAAATGTTGTTGAAAATTTCATTCATTTCTTGAAAATATGTATTTTTGCCTATGTGTCCAGATTTTAGGAACACCCTGTATAGCTTTCATTCCACTCTTTTATGTTCTTTCTTTTAAATATCTCTTGTTAAAGTATTAATTATTATTTAAACTTTAAAAGGTACCCTAAGAGGATTTGTTAGAATTGCAGGAAAAAATTATGTATATGATTTTTGTTATATTTTTCTGAAGTTCACATAGTCATAGTCTTCTGTTTTTGCTATTTTTGGTGGAAAGTTGACTAAATTAAGTGAATAATTCTTAGAAGACAAACCACTTGGTAGTACAAAATAAACATCAAAAACCCTAATTAGTTAGTTCACATATGACTAATGTTTTTTTAAAAGTTCAAAATTTGAGTAAAAATTTTTTTAATTGTTTGAAAACATAAATTTAACCTCAGAGATAACACTAAAGCTTTGTAGAATGTAAATCATGACTAGAATATGGCAATGGAAAGGTCTATCATTCAAAAGGGGAAAAAACATTTAAATTTTTTTTATTTTTAGTTTACAACACTCAGTTGCATAAGTTTTTGAGTTCCAAACTTTCTCCCCCACCCTTTCCTACCCCCTTCCCCACCAAGACGGCATGTAATCCAATATAGGTTCTACGTGTACCTTCACATTAAACTTATTTATACAATAGTCCAGTTGTAAAGAAGGATTATAACCAATGAAAATAAGAAAGAAGAAACAAAACCAAAAAGGAAGGGGAAAAAAGAGCAAATAGTTTGCCTCAGTCTCCATTCAGACTCCATAATTCTTTCTCTGGATGTGCATAGCTTTTTCCATCATGAGTCTTTGGAGGTGTCTTTGAACCTTGTATTGCTGAGAAGACCCAAGTCTAACAAAGTTAGTCATCACAGATACTGTGTGTCTGTAATCATGTATAACGTTCTCCTGGCTCTATTCCCCTCACTCAGCATCAGATTAAGTAAGTCTTTCAAAGTTATTATAAAGTCCACCTGCTCCTCATTTCTTATAGCACAATAGTATTCCATTACATTCATATACCACAATTTGTTTAGCCATCCCCCAATTGATGGGTATCACCTTGATTTCCAATTCTTTGCTACCACAAAAAGAGCTGCTATAAATATTTTTGTACATACAGGTCCCTTTCCCACTTGTGTGATCTCTTTGGGATACAGCCCTAGAAGTGGTATTTCTGGGTAAAAAGGTAGGCACTTTTGTATAGCCCTTTGGCATAGTTCCAAATTGCTCTCCAGAATGACTTGATCAGTTCACAACTCCACCAACTATGTAACAGTGTTCCAATTTTCTCACATTCTCTCCAGCATTTATCATTTTCCTGTTTTGTCATGTTGGCCAATCTGACAAGAGAGACGTGGTACCTAAGAGTTGTTTTGATTTGCATTTCTCTAACCAATAGTGATTTAGAGCATTTTTTCATATGACTATAGATAGCTTTAATTTCTCCCTCTGAAAACTGCCTGTTCACATCCTTTGACCATTTATCAATTGGGGAATGACTTGTATTCCTATAAATTTGATTCAGTTCCCCGTATATTTTAGATATGAGGCTTTTATCAGAGACACTGGTTGTTGTAAAGCCAATCAGTAAGTGAAAGATCTTTCCAGCCCATTGAATAGGCCTCGGGTGGGGCCAACAAAGGGAGACCTGAGTAGAGATAGGCCCACACCCTTTCACTAACTAGATGTGAGGCCCTAGGTTTACATCCTTTTGCTAGTTAGCAAACTAGGGCCCTCAAGGCCCGAAGGAGAATTGCTAAGACCAGAGACAATGGTATGTGTGCTGAGTTCTAGTCAATCAGATGAAGGTTAGGACTGTATAAAAAGAGAGCCCAGGACTGGAAGCAGCAGAACTAGGAGCAGTGGAGAGCTGCAGAATTTAGAAGCAGACATCAAGAAGACATTGAGGCAGCAGACACAAAGGGAGAGCCAGCACCAAGACAGTCTGCAGAGCGGAGAGTGCTGAACAAGAGAAAGTTGCAGAGATCAAGGAACTCAGAGTCAGCAGAGCTGCAGGAGAGGGTGCTGAGCAGAGAGTTAAGATTTGTAAGTGATCTTTCATAGGAAGGCCCTAGCAGCGGGGGTAGGCTACAGCATGGCTTGGTTCCTTGGTTCCTTGCTATAACATTTTGTTATAATTTCCTTCTTGCTACAGTGAGGTGGGCTTACCAGTTTTGGAATATTATTGCTAGTATATCAAATTGGGGGCATTGGTCCTTGGATTTGATCCTCTGGAATCTAAATAAATGTTATACTTCCTCTGCCTTCTACCTAGAGAATTCCTTAAACTTTGTGATTCTGAACCACTCAGGCATGTCTATGGCCTTCTCTGAAGTCATTAATTTTGCCTTTCTGCTATAGTTGTAAAATTTTTTTCCCAGTTTTCTGCTTCCTTCCTAATCTTGGTTGCATTGGCTTTGTTTGTACAAAAACTTTTAATTTAGCATAATCAAAATTATCCATTTTGCATTTCATAAAGCTATCTCTTGTTCAGACATAAATTTTTCCCTTCTCCATAAATCTGACAGATAAACTAGTCCTTGCTCTCCTAGATTGCTTATAGTATCAGCCTTTGTATCTAAATTGTGAACGTATTTTGACTTTATTTTAGTATATGGTGTAAGATATTGCTCTATGCCCAGTTTTTGCCATACTATTTTTCAGTTTTCCCAGCAGTTTTTGTCAAATAGTGAATTCTTAACCCAGAAGCTGTAGTCTTTGGGTTTATCAAAGAGTAGATTGCTATAGTCGTTGACTACTGCATCTTATATACCTAACCTATTCCATTGATCCACCACTCTATTTCTTAGCCACTACCAAGTAGTTTTGATGAATGTTGCTTCATAATACAGTTTAATATCTGGTATGGCTAGGCCACCTTCCCTACTATTTCTTTTCATTAATTCCCTCAATATTCTGGACCTTTTGCTCTCCCAGATGAATTTTGTTATTATTTTATCCATCTCTGTAAAATAATTTTTGGTAGCTTGATTGGTATGTCACTGAATAAGTAAATTAATTTAAGTAAAACTGTCATTTTCATCATATTAGCTTGGCCTAACCATGAGCAACTGATGTTTTTCCATCTATTTAGATGTGACTTTATTTGTGTGGAAAGGGGAAAAAATTAGGAAAAAGGGTGACACAGTAACGTTATATCTATCTATCTATCTATCTATCTATCTATCTATCTATCTATCTATCTATCTGTCTATCTGTCTATCTGTCTATGTATGTCAAGGAAATATATCCATGTGAGGAAATTAATGAACTAAATGAAAGAACATAATGGAAATCATTTAGATGGGACTCAATGAAGGCAGGAACTAATGTAAGTATATTAGAGACCACTCAACTAGAATAAGGAAATAGATGATGAGTTCTACATAGAGTTTACAAAACTAGCAGAGGTATATTATAGTAGTAATAGGAACTTCAACTACTTAGACATCTGCTGGAGTAGAGCAACTGATAAATCTTTAATTTAAGCAACACCATGGCCACAGGTATCCATGAATGGTGAGTAAAGATGAACTATCTTGAGCTGACATTATTAGTACTCAGAGGTGGTATATGGTAGGGAATTTAAAGAGGGAAAAGAGTGGAACCTACCATTCATCAGTGTTGTAGAGCTTTATGGTGAAGTCGGTTGACTGGGAAGAATGACACTGAGCCAGACAAAACTCTAGTATTTGAGAAGGGCACAATTATTTTCAGGGAACCTTCCAAGATGCACGTGCCTCTCTATACGTATAAGACATGTTCTAGTACGCCACCCAAGACATAAGAACTGTGTGGGTATGGGTACGTTTGGTTCCCATAAGCCTTCTGTATTAAAAGAGTATGTGATAAAATATTCCTGAGACAGCCTGTCTGATAAAGCAACTACCTGAGACTGCTCATCTACTTTAACATTAACAGTTTTAATGATTCTTTCATTCTTCAGAAGGTAGAAGTGATAAGGGAAATGCTATCCTAGCCCTAATTCCAAAAAACAAGGAAAAACCAATTGAAAAATTGAATCTAAGGGAATCTTAGTAGGATATAACATCATATCAGAATTCATGAAAAAGATGAGGGGGAAATGCAGGCATAATCTGATATACTCTTTATTTTAGGAGGGTGAATTTCAAAGAGTAAAGGACAGGCAGAAGTCTATGGATTAACATTTTATGGGAAAGTGGTACAAGAGGGATATGATATTCCCAAGAAGACAAATTCTAATGTCACAACCACTAATGATTTTGATAAGAAAAAAGGAATAGTTGTACTAAGAGATCAATGTGTATACACTATTAACTCACTAACTTATTGAGAAGATTAAAATCGATCCTATATCATTTTATTGATCCTATATACAAGTAATTGATTTTGTCCTGTAACTGCTTACATCACGGCCCCTTATCTTTGAATTTAGTTCAGAAATTCAGTTGACCTGTAATGAACTGAAAGAAGTAGATATTGATCTGGTATTGTATATTCAATTCTGTTACTCTATTCTGTATTTTATATTTTATTCCACTTCGTAAGTGATTCTACTCTGTAACCATACTCTGTGTACCATGTAATAGGCCTGATCCTTTTCTCTGTCTCTAAGCTAAGAAGCTCATAAGTTCATAAATTCAGTCTCCCTCTCTGTGGCTGGACATACAGGATATAGCTCTCTCATGAACACTGATAATTAAAAAGAAACTCTGGACATGACAATTACTATCACTGTACCACCTGTAGATCAAGCCTGCCAAAGGAGGTTTGTTAACTTCACATAAATTCAGTCTCTGAGAAGCTGATATCTGTGTGTCATTCTGAGAACCAGGCTAAGTTGACCTTGTCACGTCCTAAACCTATATTCTCATAAATTTCAGGTGACCTTATCTCACGGCCAGGTCTTTTATTCCTGTCCAGTATCTATGACCTCAAGATGCACCTGGACCCCATAAATTCATAAAGGCATTCCTTAAAGACAGAGAAAGGTGAGCCTGATCCCACCTGTGCCTATGCTCACCTTCATTAATGTAACCAATCATAATTTCCTAAATCTGTGCTGTTACCAATCTTATAAGCAATGATGTGATTTTTGTTCTGTTCCTTCTTCTACGTTTATAAAAGCATATTGTACCACCCATTTGGTGTCTTTTGGCTACTCAAGGGGCCAAGATATTTACTTTATTGGTGGGTAGCACCCCCATTAATAAAACATAACTTTGCTCAGAGGAGCCTCCCTCAACTTATCCATTTTGCAATAAATTCTACTGTGACACTATCTTATAAAGAGAAATAATTAACAGCTAACATTCATACACACACACACACACACACACACACACACACACACACATATATGTGTATATATATATATTGCTTACTATGTGCCAAGCACTGTGCTAAACGCTTGATAACCTCAATTTGATCCTCACAATAATCCTGCAGGGTAGGTGCCATTATTATCCCCATTTTACAGATGAGGAGAAGAATGGGCAGGTAATTAAAATGAATGCACAAGAGTGGCATTGGTCTTGTAAAAATGTCAGGAACTCTAAAATCCAGAATAAGCTGAGTCTTGAACTAAATTCTAAGGACAAAAAAAGACTATATATGTGGCAATATGAAGATAAAAGGAGGCATAGAGCTGCTATTTAGAAGGAATGGGACATTAATGTTGACAGCAAAAAGGAAGAAATGTTTAATGTTAATTTTGCTTTTGCTGTTCAAATTTTCAGGAAAGGGAAGAAAATGGATTCTTCAAACTATGAGCCAGTAAAACTGATTCCTGGCAAAACTATGGAACATTATATTAACAGGATGATTTGTGAGCATTTAGAAAAGGAAGTTGTGATCACTTAGAGTTTATCAAGAACAACCACTGCCAGCTGAACCACATTTCCTTTTTTGACAGTTACTGGATTAGCAGACCAAAGGAATGCCACATAATTAGTATGCCTGGATTACAAGAAGGTATTCTTTCATTAGCTCTATAAAACAATCCTAGTTTAATTGCCATAGTACCGAATAAGTAAATTAGGTAAAAATACAATTTTTATTATATTGTATGGTCTACATCTAAGAAATTAGTATTTCTCCAATTATCTAGGGTCATCTTCATTCTCATAAAGACAGTTTTAGTTGCATTCATATAGTCCAAACTGAAGAAAGATTTTCTAAAGTTTGTGAGGTCCTCTAGTTGCTCTTTTTGGTGATGATATTGTACTGACGGCATCAAGCCCTAGAGCATTACAAAGCCTCCTAAATGAAAATTACAATAAGATCCATTATTGTTCAAAATAATTTGTCTAACTCTCCATGTAGGAAAAGCTGATGAAGGATAAAGAATGCTTATTATCCAGACATATGCAGTTGGATGAAAAATCTATAAATCTCATATCCATCACTGACAATATCTTGGACAGGTATGCAAAAGAATAATAAGCTGGGCCCACAATTAAACAGAAGGAGCAGAGCAGACTGGTTTGCCTTTGAAAAATTTTGAAGAGCTTTTACTGACACTAAAAAGACCTAGTCTTTTATTATGACCATACTCAAACTTTTTTTAGCTTGATAGAATTTGCCAAAGGCTTACCATCTTCTCATCTCTACTACCATATTCTTTCTTTAAATAAATTTTTTTTTATTTTTAGTTTACAACACTCAGTTCCACAAGTCTTGGGGTTCCAAATTTTCTCTCCTTCCCACTCCTCCCCCCAACTCCCCAAGATGACATGTAATGCAATGTAGGTTCTACATATACTTCACATTGAACTTATTTACATAATAGTCCAGTTGTAATGAAGAATTATAATCAATGGAATGAATCATGAGAAAGGAGAAACAAAACCAAAAGAGAAGGAAAAAAAAAAACGAGAGCAAATAGTTTGCCTCAATCTCCATTCAGACTCCATAATTCTTTCTCTGGATGTGCATAGCTTTTTCCATCATGAGTCTTTTGGAGCATTGATTGACGAGTCCTTCTAGATACCATGTGTCTGTAGTCATGTATAATGATCTCCTGGTTCTGCACCCCTTACTTAACATCAGTTTGTATAGGTCATTCCGGGTTATAATTAAGTCTGTCGGCTCCTTATTTCTTATAGCACGATAGTATTCCATTACATTGAAATACCACAATTTGTTTAGCCATTCCTCAATTGATGGGCATCCCCTTGATTTACAATTCTTTGCCACCACAAAAAGAGCTGCTATAAATATTTTTGTACATACAGGTTCCTTTACCACCTGTATGATCTCTTTGGGATATAGCCCCAGAAGTGGTATTGCTGGGTCAAAGAAAAAACTAAGTTATCACTCTTTGCAGATGATATGATGATTTACTTAGAAAATCCTAGAGAATCAAATAAAAAACTACTTGAAATGATAAAAAAAAACTCTAGCAAAATTGCAGGATATAAAATAAACCCACATAAAGCCTTGGCATTCCTATATATTACTAACAAAGCCCAACGGCAAGAGACATAAAGAGAAATTCCATTTAAAGTTACTGTAGACATTATAAAATATTTGAGAGACTACCTGCTAAGACAAACTCAGGGCCTATATGAACACAATTATGAAACACTTTTCACATAAATAACATCAGATCTAAATAAATGGAAAAACATCAATTGCTCATGGTTAGGCTGAGCTAATATAATAAAAATGACAAGTTTACCTAAATTATTTATTCAGTGCCATACCAATCAAACTACCAAAAATTATTTTACAGAGCTTGATAAAATAATAACAAAATTTATCTGGAAGAACAAAAGGTCCAAAATATCAAGGGAATTAATGAAAAGAAATGCTAGGGAAGGTGACCTAGCCATACCAGATATTAAACTGTACTATAAAGCAGCAGACATCAAAATTACTTGGTACTGGCTCCTACTTGGTGGATCAGTGGAATAGGTTGGGTCTACTACCATATTCTTAAAGAACTCGGTATCATCTCTATACCACGGAAAGAGTAGGATTTTTGTAGAAGGTGAAGGAAAATATATACATAAAGCTGGAAAGCTTAGATGGTACCAGATTGTGAAGGACATTGAATGTTGGGGAAAGATATTTGATCTTTATTAAGTTAACCACTGGAAATCATGTTCTCCTCTGGAGCCTATATTTTACCCCAATAGATCACAGGTCAGGGCTTTTACCCTAGAAATTAATCTACTTGACCTACTTAATTAAGAGTAAAAACTATTTCTCATTTCTCTGGTCGGTTTATGCAAAAGGGAGACCTGTGCCAAGGCGTTTCAGACTTTAGTTTGAACCAGAAGTATTCAAAAGCTAGACTATAAGATTACAAGATAAAGGCAAGTTTAGGCTAATTTTTTACCTTTTAAATTGCACATTGTAGTCTGAAATTTTCTACCTAGGAAGCATTTTTTTCTAATTATGCATGATTACTTAAATTGCACTATTTAGCCACATCCTCTACATCTAGTGAAATGCTGAACAATGCCCCATTCATAGAAAAATTTCCCAAAACATTGTCTTTATGAACAAAATTGAATTCATCAGAGTTAAGAGTAAATGAGGATTGACTTGCCTCATACTTCACATTACAGACCAACATAAAACATAAAACAGACCGTACATAAAACAAATAGCCATTTATTATGAAACATCAAGACTTGCATGGTGAGAGCAACAGTCATCCAGAAATAAAAATATGAAAAAGTTGTACAGTTATAGTCAAAACTACAAAACAGTGATATGTTTTCTTATGGAAAGCTACAGAGAATTCATTCGTTCATCAAATGCCTACTTAGGGTTTTCTTTATGCAAAGTACAGTTATGACACAGGTCCTGCTCTTAAGGAGTTTATACAGTAATGATGAGAAGGACAAATCTATAAACAAAAAAGAAAGGGCTGGACTGGATGACTTCAAAGGGCCCTTCTAGCTTTAAATCTATGATCTTCTGAACTGAGATCCTAGTGACAATAAGATAAATTGAAAGAGGAGGTCCAGAAAAAGTAACTGGAAAAATTTTAGGAAACATAACATTCTCATCTTCTAAGATGGGGGCGGTAGTAGAAGAGGAGTGGGGAAGTTGAAGGGAGACAGGGAAGTCAAGGAAAGCTACATTTCAGAGGTATATTATGACATGAATTGAGTCTCAAAGGAAAAGAAGGACAGCAACACATAGGGATGGAGAAGTCTGTTTCAAGCAGGAGCAAAATCATGAAGATGGGAAAAGGCAGAATTAAACAGAAAACAGAAAATTGTCTAGTTTTATTAGAAAATGAACCACATGAGGGAATAGCATGAGGTAGGATGGAAGCCAGGTTATGGAAGGCTTTGTGTGCTGAGACCAAAAGTTTCTATTTTATTTGGCAGGCAGCGCAAAGAAACTCAAGGTTTTGAATAGGGCAGAGACATTTTAGTAGCAGAGCATCAGAAAGATTTCTCAGGTAATGATTGTGGAATGATTAAATAAAGGCTATACTGGAGGCATGAAGACCAATTAAAAATTGTTGAAATTGTATAAGAGAGAAGAAACAAAGAACCAAACTTGGATGATCGTGATGAGATTGGAAACAAAGGGCCAGATGTGAGACACATGAGAGGTAGAAAGGAAGGACTTGGGAACTGACTGGAAGTCTGGTATTGGGGAGAGAAAAGAGTAAAGGATGCCTGGGTGTTAGGAGGATGGTGGTAGCATTAATAAAAATAGAGTTTAGTGGAAGGACAGTTTTAGAGTAGAAGATGACAAGTTCAATTTTAGACATGTGTGCAGACAAAACAGAGAACATGTAAGTGAAATTCTAGAAGAGGTTGGAGATGGAGATAGACAGTTAGGGCTCATCTCATAGAGATCATTGAAGCCATGGAATAAGACAGGATGACCAAGTGAGAATACAGACTAAGAATGTCATTAGACATACATTTGTCAGGAGAATTCTTCTGTCTTTGGCAGGAAACAACTATGAGAATTCAACTTTATTAGTAACTTGTCTCAAGTCTCAAGTAAATCATTAAGACAAAAATATTTACTGGGTATCTATTATTTGTACAGAGTAAAGAGACATAAAAAGGGGACCTACCAGAGGTGGAGCCAAGATGGTAGAGTACAGAAGTACTCAGCAAATTCCCCTCCAAACAACTTAAAAATAATGCCTAAAATTGAATATTGGAGTAGCAGAACCAACAAAAGATTGAGTGAAGCAATTTTTCCAGCCCAAGACAACTTGGGAGATCAGCAGGAAAGGTCTGTATCACCAGAGTGGAGGTCAAACCTAGAGCACAGCACAGACTGCACAATGCATACCAAGCCAAAGCATGAGCCTTGGAGGCAGCTGCATTGGTAGAAGCTTTGGGAGTTTTAAGCCCACAGATAGAGGGGGAGGGGGTGGTTGGATGAGAAGTCAGAAGAAAATCTCAGGGGACCCTCTGCTGGTAGTTTCAGGACCTGTTCCATTATCTAAGCACAGTTCCAGATCACAGTCCCAGGGCCAGAAGAAAAGAAAAGTATTTGCAGCCACAGGGGAGCAGGGGGCCTGGTTGTGGTTCTGGGGTGGAGAAGAATGCTTGTGGTTGCCCACAGGGGAACAGGAACTCAAGCCTCAATTCAAAGAAGGCGTAGAACATTAGAAATTGTGACATCAGGAGACCTGGTCACAGTCTCAGGCTCAGAAGGAGTGTTAGCACTGGTGGCTACAATGGAATAAGATCCATTCCTGGGTAAAGAACAGAGCACAGGGCAAGAGAGAAGTGACCTCACCTCTCCTTAGATCAATCCACCTTGGAAACACCAAAAACCTACAAACTCCTAGACCTAGTTCTGAAAACAGCAGCAAGAAAAGCCTAAAACTTAGGACATTGACCTGTGTACCCTAGAAGAAGAGCCTGACTTTAACATAAAAGTTAAAAGTCAAGAAATAAGCTGGAAAAATAAGCAAAAAAAAAAAAAGAACCTGACCATAAAGAGTCACTATAGTTACAGGGAAGATCAAGACATAAGACACAAACCCAGAAGAAGACAATGATGTAAATTGGATACAAGCCCAAAAAGAATTCCTGGAAGAGCTCAAAAAGTACTTAAAAATTGAATAAGAGAGGTAGAGGAAAATTTGGGGAAAGAAATGAGAGTGATGCAAGAAAATTATGGAGAGTCAACAGTTTGGTAATACTGAAGAAAATACTGAAGAAAATAACACTTGAAAATATAGAATTGGCCAAATGGCACAAAAATCCACTGATGAGAAGAATGACTTAAAATTCAGAACTGGCCAAATGGTAAAAGAAATACAAAAATTTACTGAATAAAAGAACTACTCAAGAAGAACTAGCCAAAAGAAAAAAGAGGTACAAAAAGTTCACCGAAGAAGAAAATTCCTTAAAAAGTAAAATTGGACACGTAGAGGATAATGACTCCCTGAAAATCCAAGAGACAACAAAATCAAAAGAATGAAAAAAATAGAAGAAAATGTGAAATATTTCGTTAGAAAACACTTGAAAGCCATGATCATAAAAAGAGCCTAGACATCACCTTTCAAGAAATTACCAAGGAAAACTGCCCTGATATCCTAGAACCAAAGGATAAAATAGAAAGTGGAAGAATCCACTGATCGCCTCCTGAAAGAGATCCCAAAATGAAAACTCCCAGGAATATTATAGCCAAATTCCAGAGCTCCTAGGTAAAGAAGAAAATATTGCAAGCATCCAGAGAGAAACAATTCAAATACTGTGGAACCACAGTCAGGATAGCACAAGATTTAGCAGCATTGGTATTAAATGATCAGAGGACTCAGAATATGATAAGGAGCTAGGATTACAACCAAGAATAACCTACTGAGCAAAACTTAATATAACCCTTCAGGGGAAAAATGAACATTAAACGAAATAGAAGACTTTCCTAGTGAATGGGTACCTCACAAATGGAGAGTGTACTTGATCAGACAAATGCAACACTTTTTATGTTTTTGATAAAAAGACCTAAGCTGAATCCAACTTGCAAAGCCAACACTCAAAAGAAATATAAAAAGATAAATATGAAGCAGAAATAATAAGAGAATCAATAAGGTTAAACTGCTTACATTCCCATATGGCAAGATGATATATGTAACTTGTAGGAACTTTATCATTATTAGGGCAGTTAGAAGGAGGTTACATAGACAGAGGGCATGAGTGTGAGTCAATTATGTTGGGATGATCTCCAAAAAAGAAAAAATGATGAAGGGATGAGAAAGGGGGAAGAGAGAGAAAGATCAGGGAAAATTATCTCACATAAGACAGGCATGAAAAGAAGTGGTTTTACAATGGAAGGAAAGATGAAGGGAAGGATGGAGAGCAATGCTTGAACCTTACACTCATCAGAATTGTTTCAAATGGAGAATAACACACACATTCAGTTGGGTAAAGAAATTCATTTTACCCTACAGGGAAGCAGTAAGGGAAGAGGATAAAAGAAGGGGAAGGGGGTTTATAGAAGGAAGGGCAGATTAAAGGAGGTAGTAATCAGACGCAGAAAAAAAATTTTGAGGAGGGACAGGGTGAAAAAAAGGAGAAGATAAACAGAGGTTAAAAAGGATGAAGGGAAATACAGTTAATGAATATAATTTTGAAAGTAAAAAGGAAGGACTCACCCATAAAACAGAAGCAGCAGAATGGATTAAAAATCAGAATCCAATAATATGCTGCTTCCAAGAAACACATTTGTAATACATAAAATCACAGAGAGTAAAAACAAAGGGCTGGAGCAAAATCTATTATGCTTCATTATTATCTCAGACAAAGAAAAAGCAAAAATAAACCCAATTAAAAGAGTAAGCATGGAAACTATATTTTGCTAAAAGGTACTATAGTAAATGAAGTAATATCAATACCAAATATATATGCATGAAATGGCAGAGCATCCAAATTCTCAAAAGAAAAATGATTTACAGAAGGAAACAGATAGTAAAACTATACCTACTAATAGACCTCAACTTTCCCCTCTCAGATCTAAATAAATCTAACCATAAAATAAACAAGAAAGAAGTTAAATAGATGAACAGAATTTTAGAAAAGTTAGATATGATAGACCCCTGGAGAAAACTGAATGGGAACAGAAAAGAGTATAGCTTTTTCTCAGCTGGACATGGCAACCTTCACAAAAGCTGACCACATATTAGGGCATAAAAACTTCGCAATCAAATGCAGAAAAGCAAAAATAGTAAATGCATCTTTTTCAGACCATAATGCAATAAAAATCCAATAAAGGGCCAAGGAAACATAGATTAAAGAGCTAAATAATCTAATCCCAAAGAATGAGTGGTCCAAAGAACAAATCATAGCAACAAACATAGCAAAACCAAAATAATAAAAATGACAATTCTACCTAAATTAATTTACTTATTCAGTGTCACACTAATCAAAGTACCAAAATTACTTTATAGAGCTCGAAAAATAGTAACAAAATTCATCTGGAAGAACAAAAAGTCAAGAACATAGAATGAAAAAATGTGAAAGAAGGTATACCAGTACAAAGTAGCAGTACCAGACCTCAAATTCTATTACAAAGCAGTAATCATCAAAACAATCTGGCACTGGCTAAGAAATAGAGTAGTAGTTCAGTGGAACAGATTAAGTACACAATATACAAGAGTAAATGACCATAGTAATCTAGTGTTTCAAAAACCCAAACATCTAAGATTTTAGGACAAGAACTCACTACTTGACAAAAATTGCTGAAAACTAGGGAGCAGTTTGGCAGAAAAAAGATACAGGCAAAAATTTCACACTGTATACCTATATATGGTCAAAATGGGTATGTGACTTAGATATAAAAGGTGGTATCATAAGCAAAGTAGAGGAGCATGGAATATTTTACCTGTCAGATTTATGGCTAATGGGAGAATTTATGACCAAACAAGAGAAAGAGAACATAACGGGATGTAAAATGGACAATTTTGATTACATCAAATTAAAGTTTTTGCACAAAGAAAATCAATGCAGCCAAGATTAGAAGTAAAGCAGGATACTAGGAAAAATTTTTATAGTAAGTTTTTCTGACAAAGTCCTCATTTCCCAAATATATAGAGAAATGAGGTAAATTTATAAGAACACAAATCATTCCCCAATTGACAAATGGTCAAAGCATATGAACAGGCAGTTTTCAGAAGAGGAAATCAAAGCTATCTATAGTCACATGAAAAAAATGTTCTAAATCACTCTTGATTAGAAAAATGAAAATTAAAATAATGTTAAGACACCACCTCACACCTATCAGATTGGCTAATATGACAGAAAAGGAAAATGACAAATGTTGAAAGAGATGTCGAAAAATAGGGACATTAATGCACTGCTGGTGAAGCTGTGAACTGAACCAACCATTCCGGAGAATAATTTGGAGCTATGGCCAAAGGGCTATAAAACACCAATACTAGGCCTATATCCCAAAGAGATCAAAGAAAAGGGAAAAGAATTTATATGCACAAAAACATTTATAGCAGCTCTTTTTGTGGTGTCAAAGAATTGAAAATTGAGGGGGATGTCCATTAACTGGGGTATATGGCTGAACAGTTGTGGTATATGATTGTGGTGAATACTGGTGTGCTATAACAAATGACGAGCAGGATGCTATGAAGTGACACAAAGTGAAATGTGTAAAACTAGGAAAACATTGTACATAGTAACAGCAATACTGCAAAATGATCAACTGTGACTGACTTAGCTATTCTCAGCAATACAAAGATCTATGAGAATTCCAAAGGACTTTTCAGGAAAAATGCTATCCACCTCTAGATAAAGAACTGACGGAGTCTGAATGCAGATTGAAGCTTACTTTTTAAAGTTTCTTTATTTTTCTTGGTTTTTTTTTTGTCTACATTTTCTTTTGCAATATGGCTAACATGGAAATGTTTTGCATGGCTACCAAAAAAAAATGGTACCTACCCTTAAGAAAGTTTAAAATTTTATAAAGGTTTATAGTTCTCAAACTTAACCAAAACTAACAACTTGTTAAGTTGTAAAAGAAAAAAATAATCCAAAAATCTCAGTTCCCATAATTTCTCTCTTACTACTAGAGATTAATTACCTGCTACTTGTTTTGAAGTTTTCTTAGGATCTGTAACTTCATAAATTGACTCGAATATTGACAGAAGTTCAACAACAGCTTTTTCCACATGTCTACTCTTGTGGTTCAATATGTCAGCCCATTCCTTTGTGTAATTCTATCAAACAATGATTAGTTACATATACATGTTAATGTGATATATCTGTTACAAAAAATCATATTTCTTTTTTAATACTGACAATAGTTAACATTTATATAGCTTTTATTTTTATAATTTACTTCTAATTCACAGAGTTGCAATTGTCTCTATTGGAGAAAAATGGAGAGAGAGGAGTGGCACTTTCATTCTGTCAGAGCAGTAAAAATTTTATAGTCAAAGGTGTAGTTGCTGAAGTTTCTTCTAGAAGTTCTCTGATTCTCAAAGGAAGAAAAAAGAAAAGCTCTAAGTCCCAAAACCCTGGACCTTTGTCAGTTTTACTCATCACACACAGAGGTTCATGATCATATCAACACACATGAACAGAAAAAAAATTGCAAAGAAAATGAAAAGGAAATTAAAGAGACAATAAGATATTAAGACAATAATAAGACAATAAGATAGAAGGAAAAAATGATAAAATGGCAGATCAAAAGGGGGGTGATAAAGGAAAATAAATGAAACACAGACAAGAAATGGTAGATAATTAAAAGAAATGCAAAAAGAAGGGCAGGAAAGAATGAGACGTAGTCATATTATTATCCAATCCAAACCCACAAACATTTGTGAAGGGCAAGGCATTGTGCTAGGCACTAGAGATACAGAGATAAAGCAGTTCCAGCCAGTTTCACGCCCAAAATTTATACTGCAAATTTATATCTTAACTTTCAAGGTTACATTCAAGTAACATTTTTTAACAATGTGATAAGTAAGTATGATACCTACCTCATTGAGAGTTAACATTTCTTCTACTTTGGCTGCACCATGTTCTGGCAGAGAAATGAATAATGTTTTTGCTATTTCTTTTAGAACTGCATCAATATGCATTTCACACAAGTCATTGACCTACAAAAAAAGGGAGATACCTCATTAATAAAGCACTTTTGACTCTTTAAGTACTGGCCATGTGTTGTTGCTTTTTTAAGGTTCAGATTATAAATTAACACAGAAATTTGAAAATAGAATCCTTACATGTGTCTGTCTCTACTCATGGGCAATGCATTATAGTATATCACCAAAGAAGCTATAAAGTAGAGTGAAAAACACAACTACGTTTAACACCACTCTATGATCACCATGGTAGAAATGAGCATGTGACCTATGGTCATTCTATTTTTCAAACCTTGTCTCTTGCTATTATCCATTCCTAATAAAAGCCTCACCTATATTCTCTTTAGATATTTATTGCTTATATATTCATACTCCTGTGTTGATAAGCAAAATGGGCTCCTTAGTGCCCTTGAAGAGTTTGGCTTTTGCTTGCTTTGAGTGTATTTCATTGAGCCTTACTAGGTGCTAAGCCCCAGGGCCAAACCTCTATTAGGTGTGGAACCTATGTAGGTGTGGATTGGTGACTGGGGTGGGACCCAAGGTGAGGCTGACTAAGGGGAGGTGCTAACTCCAGAACCATGGCCTATTAGGTGTTAACCTAACCTATGTGGAT
>CM053627.1:198210773-198227553 GCA_028646595.1 Phalanger gymnotis
AGAATGGAGGGCTGACTGGGGAATGGGGCAACCAGAATATATGCCATCTTGGAGTGGGCGGGAGGGTAGAAATGGGGAGAAAATTTGTAATTTAAGCTCTTGTGAAAATCAATGCTGAAAACTAAATATATTAAATAAATTAAAAGCAAAAGAAATTCAACAGGATAAATTTAAAGTCTTGCACTTGAATACAAAAAATCAACTTCACAAAGATAAGATGGAGGAAGCATGTTATTCTGAAAAATACCTGGGAAATTTCAGTATGTGTAAGCAGTAAGGGTGTAGCAGCCAAGAAAGCTAATATAATCTTGGGCTCTATTAAGGGAGGGCATAAATAGCCTACAGGAAAAAGGGAGATGATAGTTTCTCTATGCTCTGCTCTTGTCATACTTCATGTGTAGTACTGTGTTCAGTTGTGGGTACCACACTTTAAAAAGAATATTGGTAAGCTAGATAGGGTCTAATGGAGAGTGACCAGCATGTGAAAATGCCTTTAGTGCCTTGGCGCATGAAGATCGCTTGAAGAAATTAAGCATGTTCAAGCTGGAGAAGAGAAGAGTCTAAAGAAATATTAAAGCTTTTTTCAAGTATTTGAAGGGCTGTCATGTAGAGGAAGAATTATTTTTTTTTTCTGTTTGACCCAGATGGTGGAACCCAGAGCAGTTAGTAGAAAATGCAAAGAGGCCAATTTAGGTTTGATATCAAGAGAGGCAGTGGGTTCTCCCTTATTGCAGATGCTCAAGCAGAGACTAAATGACAAACTTTCTGCTGTGTTGTAGCGGGAATTCCTTTTGTATATGGACTGATGGATGTGGTGGTTCCTTCTAATTCTCAAATTCTGTACTTGTGAAATCATTATATAATATTTACTATTTTCTCATTACTAATACGATTAGTTAAAGGAACACTTTTCCTTGGGTTGGAACAGCCTTTCAGTGTAGACATAAAACTTAAGTTATATTGATAATTCTTTTCATATGTTCTTAAGCTCTACTTCTAAATGTCCAAGCCATGGACAAAGCTGTTGCTTTTAACAGAGGCACAGATGGGTAGGGCCTGTGGCTAGGCAGAAATATAGACCCTTTACATCAGAAGTCTTTAACCCAAGGGTCCATGGATAGATTTGGGGGGAGAGGTTTGATAATTTTTTTAAAAAAATATTGGTAACTGTATTTCAATATAGATGGTTTCCCTTATAATCCTATGTTATTTTATTTTATGCACTTAAAAACATTAGACTTAGAAGACATTTATGGGCTTCACCAGGCTGCCAAAGGGGTGTATGACTCAAAAAGAGTTAATAACTCCCGATTTACATAAATCTTCTGTACCTGCTTTCCCTTTAGTTTTCTTGTCTGATTCCTTGGTTCCAGGTACCACGTTTCACTTCCTAGAAATACAAGTTGTAGAGGGGCTAGAGGTGCTCAGACACTTGTAATCATGGATGACTGAAATGTTCATTTAATAAATAAGAATTCTGATGACTGCAAACATATTTAATTTAATGCAATTTAAATATAACTATGAAACCATTCAAAATAATTTGACATAAATCCAAAAGCATATATTTTTTTTTCTTACATAACTACATACATACCATATTGTAACTGTGAGATCTCTTTGACCCAGGCTGTATGATAGAGTACTTCGAATTCCACTAAAACATAGGAAATTTTGTTGTATTGTCGAATAACTGCTTTGCCCTCTGGACTTTTCAAGATGTCTGAATTATTCTGTTTTGGGGTTTGAGGTTTTTTTGAAAAAAGGAAGTGTTAATTACTGATTGTTCTGAGAAGCTAGTTTTTTTTTTTTAAAATATCAGTTCAATTCAGTAAACATCTATTAAATGCTTACCATGTGCCAGGCACTGTGCTGAGCTCTGGAGATACAAAAAAGAGGCAAAACACAGTTTCTGCCCTTAAGGAACTTACAATATAAAGGGAGAGATGGTATATGAAAACAAATATATACAAAGCAAGCTGTATATAGGATAAAGAGAAAATAATTAGTAGAATGAAGGCACTGGAATTAAAAGAAGTTGGGAAGGGCTTCCTGTAGAAGTTGGGACTTAAAGGAAGCTAGAGAAGTCAGTAGTTGGAACAGAGGAGAGAGAGCATTCCAGGCATGGGGGACAGCCAGAGACAGTGTCTGGAACATCTTATTAGTGGAACAGCCAAGAGGCCAGGGTTACTGGATCAAAAAAATACATGTTAGGGAGTAGGGCATCAAGAAGACTAGAAAGGCAGGAAGGGGCTAGGGTTTTGAATGCCAGAGTGTTTTGTATTTGATCCTGCAGGCAACAGAAAGCCATTGGAAGTGTGTGTGTGTGTGTGTGTGTGTGTGTGTGTGTGTGTGTGTGTGTTCGTCTGTGTATGAGATGTTCAGACCTGCATTTCAGGAAAATCACTTTAGTGGCTGAATGGGGATTGGAGTGGGGAGAGATTAGAGGCAGGCTATTGCAATAACTGAGGCATGGGGTGATAAAGGCCTGCATTAGAGAGGTGGTATCAGAGGAGAGAAGAGGGCAACAAAATAAAGATTTTAATAGGATCAATTTTAAAACACGACATTTAATAGGAATAAATATAAAGTTCTATACTTGTGCTTCAAAAAATCAACTTCACAAATATGAGCCTGGAGTCAGCAAGACCTGCTGTATGAACCTGGGCATGTCACTTAAACTGCTATTTGCTTCAGTTTCCTCAACTGTAAAATGGGGATAATAATAGCCCCTATCTCCCAGGGTTGTTTGTGATGATCAAAGGAGATAATAATTGTAAAGGGCCTGGCACATAGTAAGCACAATATGAAGTTAGCTATCATTATTTTTATTAAAAATACCAAACAGTAGGAGCAGAGAGGAGGGAAGGTTTGACAGTGTTATCTGAAAAAAATCTAAGGGTTTTAGTGGACTGCAAGCTCACTATGAATCAACAGTATGATATGGCAGCTAAAAAAGATCCATTAAGAAAGATGGTGTCTAGGATGAGGGAGATGTTAGTCCTTCTGTGGGCTGTGCCCTTTCCAGATTATATCTATAGCACTCGGTTCAGTCTGGAGTGCTGTATTTTAGGAAGGATATTGACAAGTTGGACAGCAAGTTGTGTTAGAAGCAAGTAATAAATTATTTTCATGCCATAAGAAATACATGCAGAATACAAATACAAATGAGAAGTAATACAGAGCAAAGACCAAAACAGCAGTATAAATGCTGACTATAACTATGTAAATAATAATAAAAACAAAACTTAGAAAATAGGCTGAAGAGAAAAAGAATTTCAAAAAAAACAGAAAAAAAATCAGATTATTTCATTCATGTTTCATTAACATTAGTAATTAGTAATTAGTAATGTTAATGTTCATAATTTTTATAAAAGAAATTATAAATGTGGAAGTTTATCATTTCATGTACAATCATTTTTGTTCTTGTTTATGAATCTGCATATTTGTGTTTGTTGCTAGTTAAGATAAAAATTTTTTAAATCTTGAATTTAAACAAGTCTTCATAATTTGAGGCATTTTTCCTTAAAATGATCCTGTAAGGTGATGAAAGTCCTATTACCCCCATTTTACAAATGAAGAAACATTTTAGAGATAAGTCTCACAGAAGTTAAATGGCTTGCCCTAGGTCACACAGGCAAAGAGGCAAAGACCAGCCTGAAAGAAAGGCCTCCTGACTACTAGTGCTATCTTTTGATAGAATTCCTTAGGGAGTAATTAGAGGACAGTGAACTATTATGCTTCTGACTTATAAAGGTACCAAGATTTTTTGGGGCTACCAGGAAATCACACAAACATAGCTGCTGCTTCTATAAAACAGGGAGGTTATATTTATGATCTCTCTGGTCCATTCTAGCTCTAAATCCTTTCATCTGCTACCAGAACCATTAAGAATATATGTGCTTGAAGAGCTTTTGTAATGATGATCCTCTCCCACCTCTTTTGTGAACTCAGTGCAAAAGTAATGCATCAGTTGGAAAAATATTAATTGCTCATGAGTAGGAAGAGCCAAAATAATAAAAATGACAATTCTACCCTAAATTAATCTATGTATTCAATGCCATAACAATAAAAAATGAAATAAATGATTTTATAAAGCTAGAAAAATAATAAAATTCATCTAGAAGAACAAAATTTTGGTCAAGGATATCAAGGAAATAGACTTAAAAAAATGTGAAGGAAGGTGGCCTGTGTGTATCACATCTCAAACTGTATTGTAAAGCAGTGATTATCAAAATGATCTGGTACTGTCTAAGAAATAGAGTGGTGGATCAATGGAATTGATTACATTATTACATTACACATTACATTATAGTAAATTTCCATAGCATTCTAGTATATATAAACCCAAAGATCTAAGCTTTTGGAACAAAAACTCATTATTTGACAAAAACTTCTGAGAAAACTGGAAAATAGTATGGCAGAAACTATGTACAGACGATATCTAACATCATATATCAAGATAAGGTCAAAATGGGTACATGATTTACAGATAAAGAGTAATATCATAAGCGAATTAGGAAAGCATGGAATAGTTTATTTGTCAGATCTGCTGAAAAAGGGAAGAATTTAGGACCAAAGAAAATATAGAGGGCATTACAAAATGTAAAACAGATCATTTTGATTATATAAAATTCAAAAGGTTTTACACAAACAAAAGCAATGTAACCAAAATTAAAAGAAAAGCAGAAACTGGGGGAAATTTTTGCAACAATTACCTCTAAAAAGGACTCATTTCTATTACATAGAGGACTGAGTCAAATTTATAAAAATATAAATCATTCTCCAATTGATAAATGGTCAAAATATATGAATAGGCAGTTTTCAAATGAAGAAATCAAAGTTGTCTATAGGCATAGGAAAAAATGTTCAAAATCACTGATTAGAGAAATGCAAATTAGAACATTTCTGATGTACCATCTCACACCTATCAAATTGGCTAATAACTACAAAGAAGGAAAATGATGGATATTGGAGGGAATGTGGGAAAACTGGGGCATTAATGTACTATTGGTGGAGATGTGAACTGATCCACCCATTCTGCAGAGCAATCTGGACTATGCCCAAAGGGCTATCAAACTGTGCATACTCTTTGAACCAGCAATACCAGTGCTAGGTCTGTCTGCCAAAGACATCAAAAAAGGGAAAAGGACCTATTTGGACAAAAATATTTATAGCAGCTCTTTTTGTGGTTGCTAAGAATTGGAAATTGAAGGGATGCCCATCAATTGGGAAATGGCTAAAGAAGCTATGGTATATGATTGTGATGGAATAATATTGTACTATAAGAAATGACAAACAGGATGATTTCAAGAAAAACCTGAAAAGATTTACACGAACTGATGAAAAGTGAGCAGAACCAGGATGTTGTACACAATAACAGCAGTATTATGTGATGAAGAAGTGTGAATAACTTAGCTATTCTCAGCAATCAGTGATCCAAGACAATCCCAAAGGACTAATGATGAAGCATGCTATTTGCCTCCAGAGAAAGAACTGACATTGTTTGAACGCAGACTGTAGCATGCCATTTTTCACTTTCTTTCTTCCATTCTTTTTCTTTTACTCAAGTATTCTTATACAAAATGATTAATATGAAAATGTTTTACATAACTGCACATGTATACCCTATATCTGCTTGCTTACCATCTCAGGGAAGAGGGGAGAGTTAGAATTTGGAACTCAAAACTTTACAAAAACCAACTGTTTAAAAAAGTTTTAACATTAATTAGGAAATTTATATATATTTACGTATACATGTATGTATGTGTGTGTAGTAATGCATCAAATATTAAATTATGGCCCCTGTTTCTATAGGATGTGATATAAGATTTTAAGATAATAGCAAGAGTTAAAGCACATTTAACGTAAGAAGTTTCATTAAATGGAACAACATATTAGTTAGTCAAAGCAATGTCATACGTATAACATAACTATCAGCTTACATAAAAGTAGTTGATTGGTTCACTAATCCGCCGGTAAAGCTGCCTCACCCATAGTATCTTCCCTGCTACAGGAGGCATGTTTCTGGCAAGGGGAGGATCTTCTTTATTAGCAAGATAAAGCTATAATTTAAAAACTGCTGTCAAATATACGATGGTGAACATAATGGTACACATTCATTTTGCCACTGTTAAACTAAAGCATGGAACATCATGGCCAACAACCTGAATCTCAATCATAACTACGCCACAATACCTTTTCTTGCCTACCTCCCACCTGCACACATCTACATGTTTCTACCACCATACTCAACTCTGAGGAAGAAACAAAAGAGCAAGCACCTGGTTACAATGAATCTACAATGATCTTTCTCTAGATTATGCATTTCTATGGGCAAAAATACGAAACTGGCTCCTGTGGAAAAAAATCAATTCTGCAGGGTAGTAAAGAGGTATACAACTAATTGCCCTGAAGAATTATCTTGGGCCTAAAAGCCAAATGGTATCAAAGATTTTCAAGAGAAGTATTTTATATGAATATGTTATTCCAAGTTTCCAATTTGAACACAATGCTTACCTTTTTTGTAGATTCAAGTTCAGCAACATAAAACTGAAGAATGCGTTGAACAGTATGTGCAATTTCTAACTGAAGGCATGGAATATTCAGGCTTTGAAACCTAAAAGTAATTGGAATGGAATTATTTCATGAATTATTTGATTACTACTTACCTACTGATGAAATATATTTAAGAATTTGTTGTTAGAACTGAACTGACCTGAATTTGTTAATGCATTTAGCTCATAATCTGAATGCACCTATCAATCCTACATTTAAAAAAATGATATTCAGAAAGCATTAGTCATAGGATTTATGGCAAAATAAGCTGCCACCAAATAACCACAGCAGTCATTAAAATCGATGTCCAATAGTATGTTTTGCAGTGAGGTGGTATGGTAGATAGTGTTAGACCTGAAGTCAAGAAGCATTAGGTACAAAAACAGCATCAGTTATTTATCAGCTGTGTGACCCTAGGCAAGTCACTTAACCTCTATCTGCCTCACTTTCCTCATCTACAAAAGGGGATAATAATGACACTTACTCTTCCAGATTGTTGAGAGGACAAAATGATATAACGTTTGAAAAGCCCTGGCAAATCTTAAAAGCGCTACATAAATGCTAGGTATTTATAATAATGATTAGAATCTTCATGCTTTCATAACATATTTACTTTTTAAAAGCACCTCTAAATATTATTTTCTCTGAATAGCAACCCCTCGAGGTAAGTAGTAATTTATACTCGATTTACTGAAAAAGAAAATGTTTTCCGGATTGTGACTTGCTCAAGGTGAAGTAGCTCATCTAGGGTACAGCCAGGACTCCCCAGTGTTATGGCCACTGGGGAGAATTTTAACAAGACCATTGAAACCATTCACTTTGGCCCTTATGCCTGCCTCAGCTTGCCCCCAATCCTGCTACTGACTTGTGCATGTGGTTATTAGAGAGTTACCACCAGCCTGTTCTGGGTGGCTCTGTGGGGAAGAGAAGAGAGTTGCAGGAACTTTTCCTTTTGGCAATAAAATGAAAAATAAAATATGGGAACTACTTGTTCTGATTTTACTATTAGAAACTGTAGCCTTTTTTCTGCTTTTTTCAGCCACTTTCAACTATCACACCCAGAGGATAAAGATCCTAGTTCACCCACAGTCAGGATACCATGAAATGAACTTCTGAGAGGGGAAAGAATTCCCTTCTCCTGCTCCCTCTCTTTTACTGCAGCTCCAAGAAATAGGCCTGGGAGTATTTGTTTCTGTTCTGTGTTGTTTGTCTTCATTTTCAGATGCTGGAGGTGATCCTCATGGACCCAGGAGTTCAAGTCACAGTGACCTTGGAGCCAGGACTGCAGACAGGGTGTACAACTGGGAGCCCAGCAAGGAAGCCTTAAAAAGTACCTAGGACATAAGCCTGAGAGGTTTTTGGTCTAGAAACTGGGACTGTGCTCTATAGGAATCAAGCTAAGCTATGGACTTAATCCCCTTCTCTTTCCCAGAGACAGATGCTGGGAGGGGGGTAGGACAGATTATGTGTTACATGTGTTGGGTAATTAAGTTTGTACGTTTGTGGTTGTATCTTGAAGTAAATATTTCTGTGTGAAAGGAAGGAAGGAAGGAAGGAAGGAAGGAAGGAAGGAAGGAAGGAAGGAAGGAAGGAAGGAAGGAAGGAAGGAAGGAAGGAAGGAAGGAAGGAAGGAAGGAAAAAAAAGAAGGAAAGGGGAGAGAGAAACTGTACCAGCTATAAAGCTGGTCAAAGATTATTTGTCTCCACTGTAGCATATTAAGAATTTGCTTTAAATATATGAGCAATTTGGATTATATGGTATAAAAATAATATTCAGTATAAGACATTAAATGTGTGCTTATTGTCTTTTTATGTTAAGAAATCCCCTTACAAATTGTCAATGAAAAAGATATGTTATATTATGCTTTTTGTGGATAATTACTAACCATAACTTTCTGAAATTATTGTTATAGATAATGTCATGACTATGATAACTGAACTTAAACTTCCAAACTTAAAACTGTTTCATTTACGAACACATTTTAAATTATGCTATATTCAAATTAATAAATACCGCTGAAGTTGGTGAAGAGCATGTTGAGAAGACAAGATTTTCCCAAAAATACTTCTCATGAAAGCTTGTATTTGTACCTAAGATAAAATATTAATATTTGAACTATATAGCATTATATATTATGGCAAATATTCATTTTGTGATCAATAAAGATTACTGTTATTTATAGCATTATAGTATTTCTAACAGACTTCAAGTTACTTTAATACCAGAAGCCATAGAGCAAGGACTTTTAAGAGACAAATGGAATCCTGAAAATGAAAGGTTAAAGTATTCAAGGTTCAGTGGTACACTGGATAGTGTGCCAGCCCTGGAGTCAGGAAGGTCAGGAAGACTCATATTCCTGAGTTCAAATCTGGCCTGAGACACTTGCTAGCCATATGACCCTGGGCAAGTCACTTAACCATTTACCTTGGTTTCCTCATCTATAAAATGAGCTGGAGAAGGAAACAGCAAACCATTCTGTTATCTTTGCCAAGAAAATCCCAAATGGGGTCACAAAGAGTCAGAAACGACTGAAAATGACTTAACAATGAAGTATTCAACAAATCTGGGTCTTCCTAACTCCAGTGTCCGCTGCTTCTCATAAATAAGCATGCTGTTTCTTTTTTCTGTTCTTTTTTTGAATTTTATTTTATTTTCAGTTTGAATTCTTTCCCTAAATATGTTATTTCTATTACATTCAACTTCATGGAATGATAGCTAATAGATTTTGCTAAGTTAATGTAAGTAGAATCATTTCCTTTGCAATACTTAGCTTTTCTTGAGAGTACAAACTAATTTACTAGCAAACAGATTTTTCTAAGATGCCTTTAACTAAGATGCCTTAGTACTACAGCACACGATAGCCATAGCTAGCAAGCACTAGTGCCAGGAGTTAATAGTCTCCAAATTTCAGAGAGCCTGTTGTTATGAGAAGAGACCATGTCCTTTTTTAAAAAACTGTTTATTCATTTATTTACTCACTTTAAAAATTACTTTTTGTTTTTTATAATATACATATATTAATATACATTATAATATACAATATAAATTATATCTATAAAATGTTACATATATGTTATATGTGTATGTTTTTAAGTCATTTTGCCTTAAATACCCCCAAAAGACTGAAGTCTTCTTTGAACAGTAAAAAATTTAAAAAAAATACAACTGACAAAGCAATCCCTTATGACAGTATATATTGTATTCCATATCCCTAAGCCCCATCCTCTATACTAAGGCACATTTCCTGATTAGTTCTCCAAAACAAGATTGTTTATTACAATTAATTGAAGTTCAAGTATTTTGATATGATTATTTATCAATTATAGTCATTGGATATAATTTTTTCTTGGTTCTGTTTTTTTCACTTTGTCATTTTATACAAATTCTCCCATGTTTCACTGAATCCCTCATGCTCAAAGTGAGACTATGTTCTACTCATTGCTGCCAGCTTCTGTTACAGTTTGCAAACTTCAAATCTATTAGTAATGGAGCAGAATCAAAGAGCACTTTCTTTAAACTGCAGGACTAATACAATAGTTATCTTGATGATAGTTCTTTAGGGGAGCTCTCCAAAAGAGCCATTAGCAAGAATTACAAAAGCCTGAGAACTTTGCTTCCAGAAATAGTTGAGAATAGAGAGAATTCTGCAGTAACATTTAAGAACAAATTATATTTGTCTTTTGTCTTTGCACAAATAACTGCTGTGTCAAAAAGAGAAGGTGACCTCCCTCCTTAAAAAGAGAAAATAACAAGGCTTGAGGAATACCTCTCCATTTGACAGGTAATTGGAGAATAAAGTTTTCCTTCAAAAATTAGAAGATAAAAAGACTTAACAAAGGAAAGTGAATCCTGACATATATCAGGAGGTTGGTGGTAGAAGAATGTCACAAAAAAGATATGAAAGAAGGAATGCTAAATATTTAAATAATTTAATTAAATATTTTAAAATTTTTAATTTAAACATTTTAAATATTTAAGTAATAGATATGAGACGCTTTTATGACAATCTTCTCAAAGAGAAGGGCATAGTACTTTCTGAAGAGAAAACACCCGTTCTTCAAGAAATAATAATGTAAAACCACAATTAGGCAACAAACACTTATTAAGCATGAAGTATGTGCCAGGCACTGTGCAAAGCTGGGGATACAAATACAAATACAAATACAAGCAAAAAAGCAGTCCCTGACCTCAAGGATAAATTACTCATTCTAATGGGAGAAAGATAATACATAAAAGGGAGCTGGGAAGGAGGCAAAAGTGGAGAGAGCAGCATAGTGGCCATATCCACAGTTAGAAGCACAGCCAGGAGAGGAATTAAGGAGGGCTAATCTGGGCCATCCCCAAAATAGAGGAGACAGAGCAGAGGAAAGCTCCTTGATGAGAAGACAGCTGAGTCACGGTGGCAAATTCTGTAGGTGACAGGCGTTATCAGGGAAAATACCATTCAATAAGGAAAAAGAAATGAGCAGCTGTAGTTGATGACTCCCAACCAAGAAGCATCTGCTCGTTAGTCTGACAATGACAATGGACAGGCCCGAGGCCTTCTTGGGCCATGCAACCACGACATGATACTCTTCTAAGACTGGTCAACCGACGACTGCTACTCCGTTCTGGCAATTCATACTATAGTGTTTTAATCAGTGTTGGTGACCAAAGACGGTGCTTTGGAAGAGAAACAAAGATTTGGAAAATAAACAGCTAATTAAGAAGTCATCCTCCGAGCAAAGCTTTCAAATTTCTAGGTGACGGCTCAGAAATATAGAAATGGCAGATTGTTGGTTAAGGATGTTGTGCAGCCAACAAGGACTAATCAAATATGTCTGCCTGGAGTCTTCAGAAACCAATCAAAAGAGTTTTAAACTAAATGGGAAGGGGGAGCATAAAAAGGCTAGATAGGCAATCATAAGGAGAGGACAATGCTATTAGGACTGATCACAAGCATAAGCGGCTGAAACTTTCCCTTGCTCACTAACCAATGTATAGAATGATACCGGAGGACAGATCTTGCCTGACTGTGCCTACCCCATGGCCACTGACTAATGCATCTACCTTTCATCCCCAAAACTGTTGTCTCTCCTAGTGAACCTGTACATTTACTTTTTGGCATTTTCCTCTTCTTTCAAGTCTTATTTGTTTATACCTGTGTGATTGGTTTTGTCAACACATAAAGATAAACTCAAATTTTTTTGTGAGTGTTTGTTATAAAGCCTGTGGATAAGGGGAAAAAATCAATGACTGGGACTTTACTGACTGAATTAGAAGGCAGAAAGGCCATTGTCTTCCCAATGATTAGGGAAAGAAAATATTTCTTCTCAAATCTTGGGGTTCTGAGATTTATTGACTTTCATTAATAGTCAGCACTAAAAAGCTCCCCAAAGCAGCAGGGTTAAAAGCACGGAGAACCTGTGGGACCACTGCCCTGGACTTAAAAACAGAATGCTGAGTTTATATTGAGGTCTTCAGTGACTCCTACAGGCTTCAGATGGATAACAGATAAAGATTTATGAGTACTTCTGTAACAAATTCTTTGATCCATTAGTGACAGTGAAATCCCCACATGTAAATTCTCACATCACTGTCCCAAGCTACTGCTTGAAAAAGCAGAAATGGCACTGAAGAAAATAAATTTGGGAAGAATAGCTGGACTAGACAAACCAAGTAGACATGAAGAGGTCTGTGGTTAAGATGACACAATTTGGGGAGTTGAAAATGTATCATAAAGTGGAGCAGACTTGGAAAAATATCACACTTTAAAAAATATATATTTATGACTCAGAGACTATAATACAGACAATTCACATGCCTATTTCTCCAATTCTGCAAAATTTTTATGACAATCTACACACACAAATGGAAGGCATCCTAAATAAAGATATAAAAAGGGAAGCAGCAGGCTTTGTCAAATAATATTCTATAGCAGGCCACATTTTTGCAGTCCTACAAAAATCAACAGTCAATAAACATTTGTTAAACAACTACCATCTGCTGTGTAAGAAATGATGGCTCTGAAAATTTCGGAGAAACTTGTAAAGACTTTGATTCAAAATAAATGACATGATAACCTCAATAATGCAAAGGAAAACAACAATGACACTGATCAATACAGTGACCAAGAGTGATAGGCTACAGGTGCACAGTGAGGTATACATTTTCAAGAAATGGCCAATGTGTTGGTTTATTCTGCTTAACTGTACTTATTTATAAGAAGAATAGTTCATCTTGGGAAGGGGTATTATTCAGAATAGAGAACAATTTTTTTTCAAGAGCATAAATAAAACATTTTTTAAAAAAATCAAAAGTTGAAGAATATTCTTGCCCTTTTATGTCTTTCTGGGGAGTGGAATGCATTCTATCTATACCCCAAAAGGTGAGACAGAAGCTGCCTTACGGACTCACTACATTATTGTTAGGGTTCTCTTGACATCCTCCCGTCGTCCAAAGCTGCCTACTGAAACACTTGCTGAATAGCTACAGTAAGTAGCTGAGAATCTGGAGACAGAGACTGGAGGGTTTTATTTTCCCCATGTGTCGGTAAGCAAAATGGGCTCCTTAGCACTTAGTTCAACAAGTGAGTCACAGTGAAGAGTTCGGCTTTTGTTTGCTTTGAGTAATTCAGCTATTTCATTGAATCTTACTAAGTGCTAAGCCCCAGGCCCAAACCCCTATTAGGTGTAAAACCTAAGTGGGTGTGGATTGGCAACTAAGGTGGGGCCCAAGGTGGGGCTAACTCCAGGAAGGGCCTAGTTTACCTGTCTGGGACAGCAGAGGGTCTTAGACCACGTGGGTTTAAGTCACCTCTTTGTGACAATTTTAGGTCACATGGGTGAGTCGCACGTGTGACTCACCCCTGACGCTGACAAAGATATAAAAATCAGGGGTTGGCCTCCTCTTTCTTGGAGCTCTTTGCCACAGCAGTGGTGGCGCATGACTCTGGGCCAGCCCTTGTTCTGAGCTCCCAGGGCTGAACCTAGATGTTGGTAACTATGAATTGTATTGGGTCTGTCTGTCGATGTTTGTAATTTGTTTATATTTTGCTCTGAAGTTCAGGGTGCTGGCTTTTTCCCCTGAACTAAGTGAATGATATTTGTATGCTGAATTAAAGTAAGCTTGCCAACCCCTTAACCTTGCTTTCCTTAGTTAAACAGACCAAAAGAATCTGTGCTTTTTGGGTGCTGGCAGCTTTCTGGGTGCTGGTTGTTGGTGGATCTTGTACCCCCACAGAAGCTGCTAGCCAGATTGTGGAAACACCCCACGATCCAGGAGGATATATTGTAAAAGCTTAATAAACATGATTCAGGAGGATACAATTTACTAATTATTACCATGGGGTCACCTGCCCAGGGCATGAAAGAAATTAGGTTGACACCTTAATAAGTGAATAAGAATGCTTAAAATAAAAAATCAAAATGTGACTTTAGTACTATATTTCTTCAGGCTGCCAGCAGTATTGAAATAGACATAGCTCTTCTGTCATTTGTGAGTGCATGAAAGGGTGGTTGAAATTTTTAATTACCCAGTAAGCACTGGTCAGATTGATAGATATTTCTTACCTATTTTAAGTGATATGTTTGCCCTAACCTCACGGTTTATGAAAGAACAAACGCATGAAAGTCCCATATTATCTTTACTAAATTAAAAGCAACATAAAATTGTTACTTACCTCTAAGCCATTGATTTTTGTTGTAAAATCTAAGAAATCTGCATCAAATTCTGCCCTCCGTGGATCCAAAGTATCATATTGTTTTTTCTTAATACCCTGGTATATATTTTTGAATTTCAATGCCATGATATCTATTCCTTCTATGGTAGAATTACTCAAAGCTGAATAAGTTTGCACAATTGTAATCATTTCTGTAATCTTTAAAAGAAAAGCAGGTGTTTCATTATAAAAAGGGAATACTACTGTTAATAATCCTTTTAGCCTAAATTTTTTATGTTGAATCATTCATTGAGGGTATTAAATAATAAACATTCTTACAATAATGTAGCAGGAATAGACCAGACAAGATTAATCTAATTTTTTTCTGCAAGTGAATCACTGTATTTCTGGCGTCTAAGATATCTGACTTTCTTTTTATTCAAAGACAGAAATGTCATAACTATGAAGCCTGTTTCTATTCACTTTGACTGTCATCTATATACATATATATGCATATGTATATGCATATATATATACACACACATATATATATTTTAGAAATATAGAGTATCATCCCTCTTTTTCAAACTTCCAGAAAATATGAGAGGCAACATGTATGTTGTATGTTATATAAAAGTATGCTATATCTGATCATAGGATCATAGACTTGGAGCTGGAAGAGCCTTAGCGGTCACTAAATACAACCCTCTCCTTTTCATAGATGAAGGAACTGAGGCCCAGAAGGGTTACATGACTTACCCAGCAGCACATAGCTAGTAAAAATCTGAGGCAAGATTTAAACTCAAGTCTTCCTGACTCTACTTCCAGTTCTCTCCACTATACCACCTGGCTGACGTTAGAACACTTGCGTCTGAATCCTGGTTTGCCACTTATTACCTATGTGATCTTGAGCAAATCACTTGACCTTTCCGGTTAAATGAAGGAGTCAGACTTGAGATCTAGCTCTAAATGAACCTAGATCACTAACTTTGAGAACTTTATCATTCTTCAAGTTTCCTGCTATGGTTATAGAAATAGAAACTGGACCTGTGAGGATTTCATTATTCTATGGAGCTGCCAGGCAACTGAATTTCTCTACCTGGGCAAGTCTCCTTCTCTACTTCCATTTTTAGGTCAGTGACGAGAACACTAAAAGGCTAAGGAATTGCTCAAGGTCACATAGCAAGTGTGTTTCAAAGGCAGACCTTGAACACAAGTCTTCCTGGCTCCAAGGCCTGCTGTCTATCCACTACGATTCTTCGAGTTTGGACTAATATGCCATATTAGGAGGCTCTCTACTTCCTATAACCTTTAGAAGAATTGATGAAAAACTAATTTGTTGTTGTGACATCCTAGGTTTTCCTTTAGGATGGTTCACACAATTAGATGGTATAATGAATGCTCTACAATGATCTCATATTAATCAAAATTACCAGAATTTACATAATTATAACTTGGCATAATGCAATGTATATACCAGATTACAGAAGAAAAACCCTACAAAATGCCATCAAGATAGATAGATTGATAGATGATAGATAGATCAATCGATCTACACATCTCTATATGGGCGTACATATATACGCGGTATTAAACTGAAAGCTATCAAAGCTATAAATGAATTCTATGTTACGTTACCCTAGCTTATCCTAGCCTATCCTACTCTATTGAATAAGCATTTATTAAGTACTTATTATACACAAGGCCCTTTGCTAGATACTCAAGATTCAACATTATAACCTAAAGAAAGAAAAAACTGAATCAAGAAAATGGTATTATTCTAGGCAATTAAAAGACAAGAGCAGTGCTAATGTGACCTTAAACTAAACCAAACTCAAAATTTATGTTGTACTGATCATGTTTATTCTTCCATGAGGCTACAATTTGGACCTGCTAAAGAAACTATATCTGATTTCTTGAACGAGTTCATGCACATCCTCTCTGGACCAGACGTTATGCTGCAGCACATAAACTTATCTAGCAACAGATTTGTCTGAATTCTTCTATGCTCCTTCAGAACTGTTCTGGGCCTTTTCTTATGAAGCTGCTGAAAAGTCCATTAGAAGGAGCGTTAGGCCAGGAAACACTAAGTTCTTCTCATCTTAACCTTCGAGGGCTATAGACTTCTCTGCTGTCCTCTGCTCCTTCAATCAATCAATAAGCATTTATTATGATCCTACCATATGCCAGCACTGTTACACACCAAGAATACAAATACAAAGAATGACACAAACTTTACTCTCAAGGCGCCTCCATTCTAACAAAGAAGACAAGTCGATATACAAATCCATGTAGAATGTAAAAAGAATAAATATAAAGAAATACAAGGTCATTTGTGGGGAGAACACTAGCAGTTAGGGTATCAGAAAAGGTTTCAGGTAGAACAAGGTTGTTAAGCTTCTTTTGTGTCTCCTGGACTCCTTTGGCAATCTGGTGAAGCCTATGGGCTCCTCAGAATGTTATTAAATACATAAATACATAAAATAAATTTCAAAATATTTTTCAAAAAGTTCATTGACCCCTGGTTAAGAATCATTGATATAGAAGGTAATATTTGAGCCTTGTGTTGAAAGAAGTGAGAG
>CM053627.1:198228053-198248056 GCA_028646595.1 Phalanger gymnotis
AGGAGGAGGAGGAGAGGAGGAGGCGCCGTCTTCTGATGGAGGGGGTGGGAGTTCGCCCTCTTCTGCCTTAGGTTGGTCAGCGCCTTCTTCCGTACTCATGTTTGTTCTTCCTTTTTCTCCTAAAGAACCCTTTCGGCCTCAAAACCTGCATTTTTAAAATAGTTAATTTAATAAAAATTGAACATGTTTAATAGTGTATCTTGCTTGCAAAATTCCTTTATCTGCCTTCTCCTCTTGCCAGATTACACGAGCAACAGAGATTTGTTACTAGCATTCCGAGAGAACTGCTTAACCACTACCCAGACACTGAAGGCAATGTGGGCTAAATCCCTTCATTTCTACACATTTTAATCAAGTAAAGTATCACTATTTAAGAAATCTAATGTACAATAATACCTTCTTTATTCAGAACTCAGGTGCTTTGTCTTTGTAGAAATGAAAAACCAAGAAGCAAGCAAAAGAATATTTCTTAACCAGCACTAATATAATATATAATATAGTAAAATTATATATACTATATAATATAGCTAGTATTTCTATAATGCTTACTATGTGCCAGGCCCTATGCCAAGAGTTTTACAAATATTTCATCATTGGGTCCTCACAACAAACCTGGGAGATAGATGCTATTGTCGTCCCTATTTTATAGATAACAAAATTCAGTCAAATAGAGGTTATCAGCAGGCAATCCATCACAAGTTTAAGTGATTTACCCAAGATCACTCAGCTAAGTGAGTAAGTGTCTAAGGCCAGATTTTAACTCAGGTCTTTCTGACTCTAGCTCCAGTGCTCTCTATCCTCTGTACCACCTAGCCGCCTCAGAAGTCAAGATCTACTTATTAAAGTACATGCATCTTATTCTCTTTATTGTGTTTTCTTCAGTTAACAAAAGTGTATTTTCTCTCCTCCTGTTCCTCATTGGAGAAAAGAAAAAGAAAATTCTTGAAACAAATGTGCACATCAAGAAAAAACTAATTTCCACATTGGTCATGTCCAAAAACAGATAGAGTCTGTCACCTCTGTGTCAGGAGGTAGGTAGTAGCCTTCATCACTGGTCCTAAAGAATTGTGATTGGTCACTGCATTGATCAGTGTTTTTAAGTCTTTCAATGTTTTTTTTTACACCATTATTGTGTAAGTTGTGTTAGTTCTACTCACTTCATTCTGTATCAATTTACATAACTCTTCCCAGGCTCCATTGAGACCATCCCTTTCATCATTTCTAATGGCATAATAACATTCATTCAAATACTGTCATTTGTTCATTCATTCCTCCAGTTGATGGGCACCCTCTTAGTTTCTAGTTCTTTGCCACTACAAGAGGGGCAATAAATGTTTCTGATATATTCATGGGTCCTTTTCCTCTTTCTTCAGTCTCTTTGAGCTATAGGCCCAGTAGTGATAAAAGTATAAGTGGATTAAAGGGTATGCATAGCTGAGTGACTGTAGCGTAGAGTAACTCCAAACTGCTCTCCAAAACAGCTGGACAGTTCCACCAACAGTTTGTTAATATGTCTATTTTCCTGCAGATCCTCCAATTGTTATGTTTCTTTTTTTTGTCAATTTAGCCTATCTGATAGGTGTATGGTTGTAATTCAGAGCTGCTTTAATTTGTATTTCTCTAATTAATAGTTATTTGGAGCATTTTTCCATATGATAGCTCAGAATTCATCCTTTGAAGGCTGCCTGTTCATACCCTTTGACTACCAGTTGGGGAATGGCTCTAATGAATCAATCATATATGTATGTGTATGTGTATATATGTGTATATGTATACATATATGTATACACATAACAGGATTGTTATAAGTATCATACATTTATACGTATACACATATATGTATATGCACATATAATGAGAATGATATAACAATCTTGTTGAAAACATTTTTTCCCAGTTAACCGCTGCAGTTTTAATTTTAGCTATATTGGTTTTGTTTGCATAAGTTTTTAATGTCATGAAAATTATCTATTTTATCTTCTTTGATACTTTCTCTGCCTTTTGGAGTCATATATACTTCTCTTATCCACAAATAGAAAAGGTAATTTCTTCATTGCTCCTGTAATTTATTTATGCTATGACTGCAAAAAAGATGGGAAGTGAACGGGTTATATGGAAGGACCAGCAATGATTGTATCTTATTCTATTTTGGAAGTAAAATGAAAGGGAGAAGAGCTTCAGGATGATAGTTTTGAGGGGATAACAGGGTCATGGGAAAGATTTTTAGGATGGGGAGAAATGAGTGGGCAAATTGAATCAATAGATCAATCAACGAACATTAAGCACCTACTGTAACCCAGAGGCTGTGCTCGGTGCTAGGGATATAAAGACAAACCTAGGAATATTTATAGGATTTTTAAAAAAAGAGTAAGAGATTGAAGACTTCTGCTTTTAGAGAGGGTGGCAGTAGCTTCAAATTCAAATGGAAATAGATCCTTACAGTTCATACTAATTTAGAAAACCACAAATTAACATCATCTATGTTACATTGTTTTAAAATATATTTTGTTAAACTTTCCCAATTACATTTTAATGTAGCTGTACTTGGGTCACACTTGAGGAGACTCTGATAACCTTTAAATTGAGGTCTAAGGTCTGAGGAGAGAGGAGGTTTATAATAGCTTCGGAGGAGAAAGCACCCTTCATTCTTGGTAGAGAGTCAATGACAAAAGAAGAAAAGTGTTGTACAGTATTGATAGCCAAGATATAGAAGGAATCACACACATTATAGATTTCTCTATATTAATATAACATGTAACATACATTATGTGTGATATATATTATATACATTTATATATAACCAAGAGTCATTCCTCAATAAGTAAGTGATGAAAGGATAAGAAGTTTTCATTAAAAAATTCAAAAGATCAATAATCACATGATGAAATGTTCTGAAAGAGAAATACAAATTTTAAAACCTATAATATTGGAAAATATGTTAAAAATAAAAAGTCAACGTGGGAGAATCTGTTGGCAGAAAGATACACTAACAACTGGTTGGTGGAGCTGTGAATTTTTCCAACTAGCCTAGGAAATGATTTGTAATTATATTTTGTGACCAAACAAAGATGGTCAAATGAAAGAAAGCAGTACAGCCAAGTTCTCCCCCCCACAAACTGCTCCAAACATATCTAGAAAATGCTCTAGACTGGAACCTAATAGAGAAATCCAGAAAAGGTCACAGTGAGTCACTTTTTCTATCTCAGCTCAACATAGAATGACAAATGGGGACAATGGGGACAGGTCCTTCACAAAGTACTCTGAAAGCGCTCTAGCACCCAAAGACTGTGCACCAGGGCAAGAGGAGGTCCAAGACCCAAACGGTGGTACCCCCCAGACCTGTAGCAAGCCATTGTAATAAGGAGAGACACAATCTGTCAGCTTTGCCGCATTCTACCTATTTCCAGGTCACAGATCCAGGGTGGAGTGAGAAGGAGAGTAGCATTCCCAGATAGGAAGGCCCTACGTTGTGTAGAGAAAAAGGATAAAGTTCTGAAGCCAGCATTGTGTGGCTCAGACATCAGGAGCAAAACAGAGTTACTTACAATGTCTAGCCCAGCTTGCAGAAGAATAACCAGGGCAGAAATACCAGACCAAAGGGGAACCTACAGTTCTGCTGCTCTGAGCTAACAGAGCTTTTCAGAGAGCTGATAGGGGAAGAGTCCAGCAGTAGTCTACTCTTGCTGAGACCCAAACCTAAGTCAGAAACTTGTAGAGCTCACAGACAAGGAGAGAGAGGGGTCAGCAATCAGATTTTGCCCTCAACAATAGCATTCTGGGAGCACTAAATATTTGCAGATCCCCAGCTTGTTCCTGAGATTTGGAAAGAACACCATAATTAATATCCTAAGAAAGCAACGACAGGACCACTTCCCTCCAGCAGAGTGACAGAAATCAGGCCTGGCATCAAATCTGAAGTCAGGAAGTGGGCTGGAAAACAAATTATGGTGGTGGAGCACTCAAGACAAATGAGTTTGTGTCAAAGCTAATGAGAATGTTTGAAGAAAAAAGTGGGGGGGGGGGGAATGAGAGCTATGAAAGAAAGAACTGGAAAGGAAATAAAGCCAGGCATAAGAGGTACAAAATCTTGCCCAAGCAACAAACACTTCAAAAATTAGAATGGGCCAAATGCAAGCCAAAATTCCACGAGGCAATAAGAAATATTGATACAAAGTTGAAAGCATTAAAAAAATAGAAGAAAATTTAAGAATCTCAAAGCAAAAATAACTGACTTGGAAAACATATTAAGGGGGAAATAATTAGGATCACTTCACTACCTGAATGCTATAATCAAAAAAAAAAATCCTAGACGTCCTCCTACTCCTGAAAATCTCTAAAGAAAACTTCCCAGATCTCTTAGAACCAGAGGGTAAAGCAGAAATAGGAAAAATCCACAGGTCATTTCCTGAAAGAAACCCAAAAATGAAAACTACAAGGAACATCATAGCCAAAATCCAGTTTCCAAGTCAAATAAAAAATACTGCAAGCAGCCAGGAAAAAAAAAGAATTTAAGTACCAAACAGCCAGAGTCAGTATCACTCATGATTTAGCAGCCACCACCACAACGAAGGGGAGAGTTTGGAATATGATATTCCAGAAAGCAAAGCATATAGGTTTACAACCAAGAATATCTTACTCAGAAAAAAAAAATGAGTATAAACCTGGAGAAGGGGAAAAAAATGAGTATAATCCTGGAGAAGGGGAAAAAATGGACCTTTAATGATCCTTTAGAGGATCTACTAGCATTCCATATGAAAAGACTAGAGCTGCACAGAAACTCTGTAGTTCAAACACAAGAGTTAAAATAAAAATAAAAATGTAAACATGAACAATGGTAAAGGACTAAACCAGCATAATGCGTCACCTCTAAATCCTATCATTATCAGAGGTCACAGAAGGAGTATAATTAGACATAGTTAGACTCTTGCTTTAGGAAGACCAATTTGTCATCTGAGCGGAGAATGGAATCCAGTAGGGCGAGGCAAAGTAGGGAGTCTGGCCCAGTGATCAAGTGTTGCAATGGGTGATCACTGAGCCTGGAGTCAAGATTTTCAATCTAGCCTCAGACACTTACTGGCTGTGTGAGCCTGGGCAAGTCGCTTAATCCGTTTGCCTCAGTTTCCTCATCTGTAAAATGGAAAAAAAAAAAAAACCCAGCACCTACTTCCTAGTGTTGCTGTGAGGACCAAATGAGATAATGATTACAAAATGCCTAGCACATAGTAAGCACTATATAAATATTAGTTGTTATTATCATTATCATTATTCTCTCTCCGGGGCCCTCTTTGAGGAAATTTCCCCTATCCATTTATCATCGCAGATCTGCAAATGCTGATTTTTCTTTTTTTACAATTTATAATTTTAGAAAATTTTCTACAATACTTCTAACAATTTTTTTTCTACAATCTACAATTTCTAGTTTCAGAATACTTCGTGAGACCCTGGAGGGATTAATGATTGGCCCAGAGTCACACAGCCAGTCAGAGGCAGGACTTCAACCTAGGTCTGACTCCATGTGGGTCAAAGGATGCTAAACTATTGGCTGACACTCCTCCCCTCTTCAAGGTCCTCTCTCAGTCTTCTCTTCCTCTTCATTCCCTTACCTGAACACTTTCTCCTTTCTCCCTTCTCCTTCCCCTCCCTTCCTCTCTTCCTTCCTTCCTTCCTTCTTCCCTTCCTGGACTCTCTTCCCCCTCCCCCTCTCCATTTCACCTCCCCTTCCTTTCTCACGTTCAAACCCCACCTGACTATACTGAGAGGATGGGAGGAAGCGTGGGAGGGGAGGGGGCAGGGCTATTACCCGGCAGCCTCTAGGGAACTTAAGTCAATAGCATCTCCCAAACTTCCCTTTTCTCTGCCCTGGGGCAGGCTCTACAGCGGACTCGAAAACCGCAGGTCCTGCTCTCAATAATAATGAAGATGGGGAGGGAGAGAGGGCTGTTGACGTTCGAAATTCTACTGCGCGTCCTCGCGCAACGATCGCCCTTCCCCCACCTCCCCCGACCTAGGCCACCAACTCCCAACCCTTGTGGGGCCCCTACAGCAGTTAGGCGCTCTGGACCGCGCATGCGCTGCCTTACCCCATCCCCAGCCCCTCACGGTCTTATAAGGTTATAGGGCTGAGAAGTGATTTTCCAGACCAAGTACCATTCCCCTCCTTTTACAGATGAGGAAACTGGGGCCCGGGAAGATTGATTTCATTAGTTTTTGAGCTCCTTAAGAACAGAAACCGTGTTTTGCCGGGTCACTGGACGCCTGACACATAGGCACCGCTTAACTGGTGCTTCTTGCCTTCGCTTAAATGACTTCCCCAGGATCCCAAATAGCAGTGAGCAAAGATGGCAGTGGAGCCCCAGACCCTCTGACTGTTCGGCCAGTGTGTCCTGTGAAGCAAATAAATTTCACACAATCACAGAATGAATCTCAGAGTGGCCAGGAACCTCGCAGTCTTCCTAGTCCAATTCTGAACAAGAATCCCCTGTATCACAATCACGAGTCAATCCCCCCTCCTAGAAAATCTCCAGTAAGGAGATCACTGCCTCCCAAGGCAGTCTTAAGTCCACCTCAGAGCAACTCTTCAATGTTTCCCAGTGCCAAGCCTAAATTTGGCTTTTCTGGCAACTTTCACCTCTTGTCCCTGATTCTGCCCTGTGAGGTTAACCAGCCGATCTAATTACTTTCCTAAAATCTAATTACTTTTAAAAATCTCAGCCTTCAAATACTTGATCCTTTGAACTTGAAGACTGTCATGGAACCCAAGTTTTCTCTTGGTTGGCTGGAGGTACATCATCTGGTGACTTCCTTTTAACTCCCTTATACTCAAAAGACTGCTTTAGATAAAACCTAGGTAAAATACATGGGGTGGGGGTGCAGGGAGAGAGTGGAGATGTGAAGAAAAGCTTGACAAGAAGTAAAAATTGAGGGCACAAAGCATTTCTACCTCCACAGTATTTTCCAGTTTTTCGATGTGCCCTGCCCGCATTTCTTAACATGCATGCCAAACATGACAATTGAATGAGCAAACCAAGTTACATATATTACATTTTTAGATTCCTAACAAAGGGAGGGACTTAGTTATTTAAAATATTTTATGTTTAAAATATGTTTAGATGTTTAATTCAAATGTTTAATATTATATTTAATACATTAAGATATCATTTTATCTTTTTTAAAATTCTCCAAATTTCAGTCTCTTTACCCTTAAAAACAAAGCAACAAAACTAATGCTTCCTCACCACCAACCAATGAGTTTAAAAATTTTTGGAAATGCTACCATCTCTAGAGAAGGAAATGGAATATTCTGTCTCTTGAGGATTACTAAAGGAGTACAGATAAACCTTAGAGATATTGTGTGTTTGGTTCCAGACCACCTCAATAAAACAAATATCTCATAAAACAAGTCATATTTTTTTTGTTTCTTAGTGCATATAAAAGCTATTTTTACACCATACTGTCATCTACTAAATGTTCGATAGTTTAAAAAAAAAAGAGAACAATGTATGTACCTTAATAAAAAGAACTTTATTGCTAAAAAAAATGCTAACCGTTACCTGAGCATTCAGCAAGTCGTAATCTTTTTGCTGGTGGAGGGTCTTGCCTCAGTGGTGACTGCTGAAGGTTACTGTGGCTATGGCAATTTCTTGAAATACATTCGCAAACACAATCCATGTGTGGAATTGTTTTCATTGACCATTTCTTTGTTACAAGGGGGGACTTTGGAGGAAGAGCTTATGGATAGAGTAGGGAAAGTGATAGTGATAGTTGGTGGGGGGGAGAAATTGAAAAGAACATCCATAAAACAGTTTAAAATACACAGAAGAGAGCAAAAAGAGATCAGAAAGCAACACAGACAAGCATCACTATATTAACATATCACTAAATTTATTAACGTCACTATATTAACATATCATTAAATTTATTATAGAGATAAGGACTAGACCTGTGATTATATTGGCATTTGGAACAATCAGGTTAGGAAATTCCCCATACTACTGCAGGTCAACGTAGTTTCTCCAACTTATAAGTTTAGAGAATTATATAGGGCACTGAAAAGGAATTCACAGCCAATATGTGTTGGAGATCAGGCTTGTAATCAAGTAATCTAGAGTCAAATCAATCTTTGAGGCCAACTTTAACACACACGCACACGCATGCATAACTTTTAAGAAACACACGTGTATATATATGTATATACATACATATGTGTGTATGTTTATGTAGAATGGGAGAGTGTATATATACTTATATATAGAAAGCATGTATAGAAATGTTAAATTTTTTATTTTTGCCAGGGCAACAATTTTAAAATTACTACGTTCTTTAAAGAAGAGGCTGACGATGGGTTTTCTCTTAACCACGTTCCTACCTCATCTACCCAAGTGACCTCTTCCACTTTACTGTAGAGTTCAACCAAAAACAAGAAATAGGGAAGCCACTAACTTATTCAGCTCTTAGCATCACAGACTAGACCTGGAAGGGATGAACTCAGTCTCATTTTTTTTTTTTTTGCAGATAAAGAAATTGAGAACTCAAGCAGTTGAATGACTTGCTCAAAGTCACACAGTAAGGAAATGGAAGAGATGGGATTTGAACATTGGTCCTCTAACTCTAGGCAGCCAATAAGAAGGTTATTTTTTTTTTGTTAAATCCTTACTGCTATCCTGAGGGTAGTATGTGTACAAAACATAAGGCATTGGATTGCCTGAATGAACATACCATCATTAACGCTGCTACCACTGCTCCTGTCCTGTGATATGGTAGTTTAAAATATTCACCTGATATTTCATGCAAATTAAACTAACTTTGAAGAACTATTTCACACCTATCAAACTGATAAAAATTAATAAAAGCAGCAAAACTCAATTCTGGCAGAAAGAAAAGTACATTCATTTGTTGCTGGACAGAATTAGAGAAGATATTTTCTTCAACAAGCACTGCTGGAAAATCTGGGAAACGATTTGGTTAAAAATGGATTTTTACAAGCATCTTACCTTTTTCTGAGGGAAGAAGGCAGGGCAATTGGGGTTAAGTGACTTGGCCAAGGTCACACAGCTACTAAGTGTGTCAAGTGTCTGAGGACGGATTTGAACTTGGGTCCTCCTGACTCAGGGCCGATGCTCTACTCACTGCGCCACCTCTATCCCCCTCTCATGAGCATCTTAATATTTTTTACAACAATAAATTCCAAATGGATGAATGATCTAAATATTTCCAAGGCACATTGTAAAAATGAAAAGGAACAGATAGTTTTAATAGTTCACAGTCACAGATAGGGGATGTACAGTGGGAGTCAGAGTGAGAAAATGTAACCTATAACTTCAAGTTAATGTAAACTACCTTTAATATAAACAGCTAAAGAAGCTCTGACTATCCCATGGGAAAACTTGACCCCGGGCCATCCCTGGCACTAGGCCTTCTTTGTTCTGTTTCTGGAAAATATCTGACCTGGCCTAAGCTTGGCATGGAGATCTATCACTGACCAGCCTCATGAGTCAACTCTCCCAATTAATCAATTAAACCCTAATAAGTCTACACATGTATAACCATTCTGGCATGATCTGGTTCTTTCTTTGGCATCTTAGTACCTTCCCATTATAGTAGGACGGTTCCTTTGGATGCTTTCTAGCCTTACAATTGGCATAGTTAGCGGGGTACTGAAGAAATGGTCTTGAGGAGAGAGACCCTTACCAGGGGCAATCCTAGGGCTGGTCACCCATATCCCTAGAGGGAGGAGTGGCCTGCATGTTAGAAGCCTGCCCAGCACTTGGAAGACAGGTCGATGAGGGGGAAATCCTTGAGGTCGTCACCTGCATCTCAGGAGCAGGGGTGGCCCATCGGCCAAGGGTAATCCTGTGTGTGGCTGGCTTTGTGAGTTCAAAGACTTCCCAAAAAAATGCTAATTGGCTTGTTCCACTTGTTGAAAGAATTGTGAGGGCTTCACTTTAGTGAGGATGTTAGGTTTGCATTACCACTGACTGACCTCTGCTATGGTCTGTGTGCTGGGCTGTCGAACCCTGGTTAGAAGCTGGAAGGAAGGTGAGACAGTTGGGGGTGGAACTCCGACAAGAATGAGAAGTTAAAAACTCCTGTTTGCCATTTTGTTCTCCTGGGAGGCAGCAAACTGTCCCAACTGTAGGCCTGGTGATTATAAACAGCTAGGAATAGAATGCAAAGGCAGGAAAGGACCCTGGAAAGACAGTGACATAGGAGAAGGTGTGGAGGATGGTACAGAAAAAAAGAAACAGGGAGATTCTCTCTCTCTCTCTCTCTCTCTCTCTCTCTCTCTCTCTCTCTCTCTCTCTCTCTCTCTTCCTGACTGGCTTCAGAGGGATGAACAGGAGAGAGAGAGAAAACATATACAATGAAGTGAAGATTATTTGTGATATGATTGGTAAAAGCAAGTAGAAGAAAGCAAGAGAAGTGTCAAATCAGAGTATGAAAGAGAAAAGATGTGCAGTTTTAAAGGGTTTTAATCAAAGTCCACTGGAGGAATATAGATAGATATAGTTAATAGACATATATGTATATATACACATATATACAGGTAGAGAGAGAGAGAAAGGAAGAAAGTTTAACCAAGTAGATATGAGAGAAGAATGAGTAGAAAGTTAAGAAAGTTGTAGTCTGTTTGCACTGACTGTGTGAACAGAGGTTTTGAAAATAAAACATTTGTAGACTTTGGGAAAAAAGTTACGTGGACACTAAGAGAGAGCCAAAAATAAGAGATCATTACTTTTTTTTTTTTTTTGCATCTTTGGCAGTAGGCTGCGAGTAGCTAGCGCTGTAATTTGAAGTTCCGGTGGTAAATGACTTGCACTTGAATGATTATCAAGAGACAGGTTTAAGGGCACTGTAGGTGAAGTTTCTAAGTGGAAAAAAAGAGGGGGGAGGCTGCAATCTTACACTTTAGAATAGATCTGGCACTTAGAAACTGCCTGCCTATTATTAACCTTTCCTTGATTCACCAAAGGATAAAAGGTTTGTGTACATCAGGAAATAACCAACAAGTAATTGAGTTTGTTTGCAACATTAATTGGTTCAGCTGAATGGCATAGACCTAGAGTACGGAAGACTCATCTTCTTGAGTTCAAATCTGGCTTCAGACACTTAAAAGCTGGATGACCCTGGGAGAGTCACTTAAGGTTGCCTCAGTTTCCTCACCTGTAAAATAAACTGGAAAAGAAAATGGAAAGCCACTCCAGTATGTTTGCCAAGAAAAGTGGAGTCACTAAGAATTGGACACAACTGAAACTGAATAACGACAATGGAACATTTAATTAGATATTTAGAGAGTCTTACAAACTAAAGTCCAGATCAATTTAAAAATAATTTTAAATTGGTGTACATCTTGAAATTAGAAATTTTGCTGTAAGTTATATAAGACTCCTACCCATTTTTATAGAAGCTTATGTTCATATGAATTTTAAGAACTGCCTTGCTTCCTCTCTATAAAGAGAGATGCTTATTCAAGGAAGCAGGAGGAGTGAGCCCAAGCCTCCCTGAGAACTCCTAGATAGATGAGCTGTGACAGGTTGGGGAAAATTCTGCCATATAGGTCCATTATTGAGTGATGAGACTCAGAAAGGACTGGAAAAATTGCAGAAAAAGGGAGAAGTTGGTAATTATTGCATGGGAAAAGGTACAAGAAAAGACCTTGTAGACTCCCCTTATTTGTAAACTTGCCAGATTTCTTTTTTAATTTCTTTTTTTTATCTTATAATATTTTTCCAATTACATGTAAAGGCAATTTTTAACATTCATTTTTTAGTTTTAAGTTCTAAATTTTTGTCCCTCTCTTAGCTTCCCCTCTTCCAAAAATGGTAAGCAATTTGATTTAGGTTATATATGTGCAATCATGTAAAACATATTTCCATATTAGTACTGATTATAAAAGAAGAAATAGACCAAAAGGAAAAAAAATTGAAGAAAGTGAAAGTAGTATGCTTTGAGTCCGTAAGTTCTTTATCTGAATGTGGATAGCATTTTCCATCATGAGTCCTTTATAATTATCTTGTATCGTTGTATTGCTGAGAATAGCTAAGTCATTCACAGTTCTTCATCATATAGTTAATATTGCTATTACTGCCTCCTGGTTCTGCTCACTTCACTTTATATCAGTTCATGTAAGTCTTTCCAGGTTTTTTCTGAAATCATCCTGCTTATCATTTCTTATGGCACAATAATATTCCCATCACATTCATATAGCACAGTTTGTTTAGCCATTCCCCAATTGATGGGTATCCCCATGATTTCCTATTCTTAGCCACAACAAAAAGATATTTTTGTACATGTAGGGCCTTTTCCCTTTTTTAGCAATCTCTTTAGGATACATACCTAGTCTATCATATTTAATCTGTAATCTTTTGTTTATTTGTTTTTGTAGTGACTTGTCCAAGATCACACAGCTAGTGAGTGTCTGAGGACGAATTTGAACTCAGATTCTCCAGACTCCAGGGCTTGTGCTCTGTCCACTGTGCCACCTAGCCACCCACTAAAAAAATTATTATTTTTCTCCCAGTTCCTGTTTTCCTCTTTCTTGATCCTTTACTACCTCTTGTACATGTTACCTTTATTTCTTGGATTCTTGCCTTCTTGGCTTCGGCCTTCATTTTTGGGCTAGTCAGGAAGGGTACTCTTTGGAATTCCTCCAGCTTCTTTTTCTCTGACATCAGTCTGACCATTGGAGGACTATCACTTAGCTAGCTTAGGTGGAGAAATCTCCTTCAGCTTTATCTCATTAGAATCTTAATCATCATCATCATCTCCTTCCTCCTCTGTGTCCTCCTCATCCCGCTCTACCTCCTCCCAGGACAGATCTAAACTCACAGTAAATCATAGCCACTGATGTAGACTGGTCTTGAGCCACACCAAAGAAGGAAAGTGATAGGGGGAGTGAGCTCCATTCCTGAAATGTTGGCCATGGGCAAGACCAAGTGCTTCAGCATGGCAATGGGAACTGGAAGTCTTTCCTTGCCATCCTCATTAGGAGGTGGTATTATGTCCACTATATTCACATCATCATTGCTCTTCTCCCTTAGGCAAATAATGTGCAGCATCAACATATGATTCCCATCTTCCAAGAGGTCAAAGGTATATGAGCGCTTGTTCCAGTTCAACTCACAGCCCCAGAACAAAGCCAGAGACTTTTCAGCTTTGCTGCTGACACTGGTTAGAGTGGTATGTTCTATCCAGTGTACCACCTAGCTGCCCTAGCTGCTAGATCAAAAGGTGTGCACAGTTTAGTTGCCCTTTGGGCATAGTTCCAAATTGATCTCCAGAACAGTTGGATCAGTTCACAAATCCACCAGTAGTGCATTAATGTACCAATTTTCTCACATCCTCTCCAACGTTTATTATTTCCCTTTTCTGTCATATTAGCAATCTGATAGATGTGAGGTGGTAACTTAGAGTTGTTTTAAATTTGCATTTCTCTAATCAAAAGTGATGTAGGGTATTTTGTCATATGACTACAGATAGCTTTGATTTCTTCATCTGAAAACTTCCTGTCTATATCCTTCAACCATTTATCAATTAGAGAATGGCTTGTATTCTTATAAATTTGATTCGTATCTCTATATACTTGAGAAACGAGGCCTTTATCAGAGATACTTGCTGTAAAGATTGTTTCCCACCTTTCTGCTTTGCTTTTAATTTTGGTTGCATTGGTTTTGTTTGTGCAAAACCTTTTAAATTTAATATCAGAAATTTGCATTTAGTAATGCTGTCTATCTCTTGTTTTATCATAAATCTCTTCTCTGTAACCTGACTGGTGGACTATTCCTTGCTCTTCTAATTTGCTTATGGTATAGCCCTTTAGGTCTTTTTTAAATCACATACCCATTTTGACCTTATCCTGGTATAAAATTTTGCAATTTCTCTCTGTTTCCTTATCTGCAAAAATAAGGAATTTGAATTAGATAGCTCCTGGCATCACTTCCAGTGTTACATCTTTGATCCTATGGAGGAGGATTGTTATCTCTCAATTACACCCATTTATACCCTTAAATTTAGAATTCGGAGGGACTTTGGAAGTCATCCAATACAAACCCCCATGTTGGTCTATATCTAGTTTCTGTCATATTGTTTTCCAGTTTTTCCAGCAGCTTTTGTCAAATAGTGAGTTCTTATCCCAGAGGCTAGGATCTTTGGGTTTATCAAACCCTAGGTACTATGGTAATTTACTACTGTGTCTTGTGTACCTGATCTATTCCACTTACCTGCCACTCTATTTCTTAGCCAGTACCAGATAGTTTTGATGATTATTGTTTTACAATATAGTTTGATATCTGGCAGAGCTAGACCACCTTCCTTTGCATTTTTTTCATTATTTTCCTTGATATTCTTGACCTTTTGTTCTTCCAGATGAATTTTTTTTAGCTCTACGAAATAATTTTTGGTAGTTTGATATGGCATTAAAAATGTAAATTTATTTAGGCAGAGTCGTCTTTTTTATTACCTATTCTACTTCCTTCAATTCCTTATTCTTCCCTTATTGCCATAACTAACATTTCTAGTACAATATTGAATAACAGTGGTGATAATGTGCATCCCTGCTTCACTCTTGATCTTATTGGGAAGGCTTCTAGCTTATCCTCATTATAGATGATATTTGCTGATTCTCTAATATCAGTCAATTTACCTTGGTAATTTCTTGAAAGAGGCTGTTTAGGCTCTTTTTTATTATGGCTTTCAGGTAGCCCAGTAAATCTTAAATTATCTCTCCTGGATCTATTTTCCAGGTAAGTTGTTTTTACCAATGAGACATTTTACATTTTCTTCTATTTTTTCATTCTTTTGGTTTTATTTGATTGATTCTTGATGTCTCATAGAGTCATTAGCTTCCATTTGCCCTAACTAACTTTAAGGAGTTATTTTCTTCAGTAAGCTTTTTTTACCTCCTTTTCCATTTGGCCAATTCTACTTTTTTTGCTGACATTTTCTTTATTATTAAACATAACAACACAAACATTTCAATATGCAAGGAAGAAGACTGTATATGAACCTGTGGATTTGTTTTGAAAATGTAGATTTAAACTGAGCAATAATAACACTATTAAGCTGACCTGTGTTTCCTGACCTTCTAAAAGGATGTCTTCCTCTTTGTCTGAACCTTGCTAAAATTTAATGCAGAGGCCTGGCCTTTGCCAAGACACAAGAGCTGGCTGGGCCCCTTCTACCTCCAGAACTGTTCCCACTGCCAATTTTCTGTCAAGCATTCTCCCCTTGTCTCACTGACATCTCAGGATCCATCACCATGATACCCCCCCCAAAAAAAACCCAAACAACAAATCCAGGCCAAATGTGAGCTAGGTGACGTTTTTGACCTGCTCCCACCTTTCCTACTCATTTACTATACTTGCCTGGGCATTAAAGTGGGGGACTGGGGTCCCAAATGGGGATGGGAACCACTCAACAGTCTAGTTGGAGGTCACTACATCCTGTAGTGACAAGGCCTCTCAATAAAACTTGGCTGCAGGTGGCCCTCCAATCAGAACTGGGAGACCCCGACCCACGTGCTTGGCTCCAAAGTTGTAGAGTGGGGAAATGGGAGTGAGGGACAAGGAAAAGAGACAACAAAGAACCTGGAAAGACTCCATGGGAGGGCCCGCTTTGGGAGAAGAGGTTCCTGGAGTCTGGAGCCCGGCATTCAGATGGCACCCCTGATGTTTGCGGTGGACAGATCCTGAGCTGCCCCTTGAAGGCCCTGGAGCTCCCCACTAAGACAATGCATGGCAGCTAGTTGGCTTTTGAGGTCCTCCACTTGCTTCTGCAGCACAAGGCACTGGGGGCACGTCTGCCCTGGAGAAGGTTGGGGCTTCCTATCCTGCTTGGGGGGCTGTTCTTATGTCCTGGATGGGGCTCTGGATCGGGTGCTCTGGGTAGGAGGCAAGGGCTTCAAAATTCAAGCTTCCTGGGAGTCCCTGGATTTAAGGTCCCAAGCACTGGGGCCTCTCTGATGCAAGGAGAATCAAGGTGGCACCCATTTGCTGTGGAGGAGTTGAGACACTTTGGCTGCTGAGGGCAGATTATTCCCTGCTTCGGTGGGTGGCTCTGTTTCCTTCATCCTGCCTGCCTCACTGCTCCTGCCTTTCTGCCGCCTACCTCCTAGGGCTGCCAAGGGTTCCCTTCTGGACTTGAGCAGGACAGGCAAGTCAGAGGTGTTGAAGGGGATAGTTGACCATCTTTTCTGCCAGCAAAGGAAGGGCCTGATGCCTCCTCCTGGAAACAGCTAAAGAGGCCCCACCCAGGGATTGTTTCTCCTAGCCCTTCTCCAAAGGGCTTCTTTTTGGAGTGGTCTTGGGTGGGCTGCCTGTGGCTGCTTGAGGCCTCTGGGTGTGTCTGGCACTGGGCTGGTCTACTCTGGCCATACTGGGTACTTAGTGAGCTGTGGGGCTCTCAGAGAAGGAAAAAACACTTGAGCCTTCTAGCAGCTTCAGCCCTTCTGAAGCTTCATGTGTAGTGGAGGTCACAAAGGTAGCCCTGCTAAATAAGAAAGTCTTATTGCCAGGTGTGTCAGAGAGATCCTGCTCTTTGAGCAGGGCCCTTTCCCCACTGCTCTGGTCATCTGGAGCCTGGCTGCATTCTGCCTGGGCTGCTTGAGCCAGAGGACTGTCTGAGCTAAGCAGATGGGTGTCATTGGGCTCAGTGCTTGGCTAGGGGGTCAAAGAGCTGGAATCATCAGCCTGGACAACTTCTGGAGCCAGGCTACAGAGCTCCATGGTCACATTAAGCTGCTGTCTGACCAGATTGGCTGGGCTGGCAGCCTGATCCAAAGCTGGCAGCCCTTTCAGGACCAAAAGGCCCTGGTCACTGGGGGTGGCTGAGGAAGGATTCTGCTTCAGGTCTAGGGCAGGGGGAGAAAGTAGGTTGTCACTAGGCTGTCCTTGGACATGGTTACTGGCTGGTAGATCTAGAAAAGAGGCAGAGGAAGTCCAGTTGGGAGGTGGGAGCTTGGCCTGGATGGTGGATACATCTGTCTCTCCTTGACCTTGCAACTGCTCCAAAATGACCTTTGCCTCTTCAGCAAAGCTAGCTCTGAAGCTGAGGGTGTCATTGGGAGACCACATGGCAACTTGCTGGTCTCTCACCATGTCAGGAAAGCAGAAGAAACACCTCGGCATCATGAGCGGTCCCAGCAGCCTCCCTAATCCTACTTTTTAAGGAGTCATTCTCTTTAGCAGATTTTTGTACCTCCTTTTCCATTTGACCAATTCTATTTTTTAAGAAATTTTTTTTTGCCAAGCTATTGACTCTTTTCTCATCATTCTCTTGCTTTACTCTCGTTTCTTTCCCCAATTTTTCTTCTAGCTCTTATTTTGATTTTTAAACTCTTTTTTTGGCCTTTTCCATGAGTTCTTTCTGGGCTTGAGACCAATTTCCATTTTTCTTTGGGGCTTTGCCCATAGGTATTTTGACATTGTTGTCCTCTTCTGAATTTGTGTCTTGAGCTTCCTTTTCACCATAATAACACCAATATTGTTGTTTGCTCATCTTTTCCAACCTTTTCACTTACTTTTAAATTTGAGCTCTGCTCCTGGGGTAGAAGGGGAACTGTCCCAAGCTTCTTGTGATGGGGGCTGCAAGTCCTGGGTTTTTCCCTGGTGCTGCCCTGATGCTGCCCTGAGGCCCACAGGGCACCCTTGTGCCTAATGTACACTGAGGGGGTGGGGTGTGAGGGTAGCTGGCACTGCTGGAGGACTTACCAGGTGCTGCCCTGAGACACGTGAGTGGTTCCCTTTCACCTGAAGCTGTAATGAAGCACTTGGGTGGGGGTGAGAGTGGGGGGTTCAGGCTCTGGTGTCTGCCTTTGTGCTGAGGCACATGGGGGAAGGGAGGCAGGTATTGATTCTGCCCATTCACCTGGGGCTGAGCTTAGGCACGCAGGGGGTTTTACCATTGGTGTTTATCTGCTCAATCCACACTGAGGCTGAGGACCTTCCACTGGCTTGCTGAGGCAGGGCCTATGGTTGGCTTGCTAAAATGTTTTCTGTCCTAAACTGCATTCCTTTTTCCCTCAAATGAGACAGACTTTTCCTGCCAACCTTCTAAATTTCTTGGGTCAAAAAATTGTTTCAAGAAGAGCAGAGAAATCCAGCCAGCGCGCTGGTCTGGAAGGTCACTGGGTGAGCCAAACACCCGAGCAGTAACAGGCCCAAGGTGGAAATACCGGCTAAGGGCTCGATTAAGCCCCAGGCTTCTCAGCCCAGGACGGGAGTCTGTCAGAACATAGAGCCTGTGACCACGGAAGCAGCTAGCCTGGAGGCCTCCAACCCACAGTTCAAAGGTTTGAAACTCACCTTCTTGAACTTCCGGGAGCCATGACGTGCAGGTCAAATGCCTCATATTCCTCCCTTGAATAAACCCAGAGAACAATACCTCAGGAGAAATAGAGGAGCCGGGGGAGGGGGGCTACAGTAGGGAGAGAAATGGGGGAGAGGGCCCTTCCCGTGGTGGTTGAAGGAGACTAGTGCAGGAAGAGAGGTGACCCAGCAGCCCTCACCTCAGCAGAATAACGAGATTAACTGAGCCCCAGGGGCTGGAGCTAACTAATGTCAACACCAGGACCGCAGAGTTGTCTTTGCACAGCCAGGGGAAGTGGCAGACACCAGCACAGACAAGAGCTGAGACCACCCATTCTGTAGAACTGTCCTGGGGAAGAGGAGACCCCTCCAGCAGCCAGATCATCCCTCTCCCACACGTCACAAAACTAGAGGTCATAGAACATAAAGCCAGTGAGTGGACTCATGATTCCAAAACAAGAAACTTGGGACAGAGTCCCCTGAGCCTCAGAAACAGAGATCCACTTTAGAAGGCAGGAGGAAAAAAAAAACACCATGAAAAAACATGCTAAGAAGCCAAAGACTGATTTGTCTTATGGAGACAGGGAAGACCAAAATACCAATTCAGAAGAGGACAGCATGGACACTACATCCACATCTGAAACCTCAAAAGGGAAAGTAAACTGGTATCCAGGCCAAAAAGCATTCCTGGAAGAACTCAAGGAGGACTTTAAAAACCAAATTAGGGAGGTAAAAGAATAAATGGAAAAAGTGGGGAAAAATTCAATGAGGAAAACAAATCTTTAAAAGGTAAAATTGGTGAAATGGTTAAGGAAAATCAGAATATAAATGGAGAAAATGTCTCATTGAAAAGTAAAATCAACCAAATGGAAAAGGAGATAGAGAAGATAAAAGAAGAAGAAAACAAAACATTAAAAATTAGAATTGGGCAAGTAGAAGTTAATAACTCTATGAGACATCAAGAATCAGTCAAACAAAATCTGAAGAATGAAAAAAAATAGAAGAAAATGTGAAATATCTGATTGGAAAAACAAGTAACCTGGAAAACAGATCCAGGAGAGACAATCTAAGAATTATTGGTCTGCCTGAAAGCTATGATGAAAAAAAGAGCCTGGACAGTATCTTCCATGCAATCCCTAAGGAAAATTGCCTAGAGGTCCTAGAACCAGAGGGTAAAATTATCATCGAAAGAATCCACCGATCACCCCCTGAAAAAGATCCCAAATTGAAAACTCCAAAAAATACTATAGCCAAATCCCAGAACTACCAGGTAAAGGAGAAAATACTTCAAAAAGCTAGAAAGAAACAATTCAAATATCATGGAACTACAGTCAGGATCACGCAGGATCTTTCAGCTGCTACCTTAAATGACAGGAGAAATTGGAATACAACATCCCAAAAGGCAAAGGAGCTTGGACTAAAACCAAGGCTCAACTACCCAGAAAAATTGAGCATAATTTTCCAGGCAAGGAGATGGACATTCAATGAAATAAGGGAATTCCAGACCTTCCTGATGAAAAGGCCAGAGATCAATGGAAAATTTGATTTTCAAATGCAAGACTCGAGAGAGACATATATATATATGTGTGTGTGTGTGTGTGTGTGTGTGTGTGTGTGTGTGTGTGAATTTTATATATTATATATATAACATATATATATGTATACATATGTGAATTTTTTTATTATTTTTTCTAATATGTTTAG
>CM053627.1:198248556-198264174 GCA_028646595.1 Phalanger gymnotis
TCACGTGATTCACGGCAACCAACCATAGTCAGTCTGTCTCTAGTCTAACCTATCTGCATCCCAAAGAAGTCTAGCTTATTTTGATTTTGGCCCCTACCTACCCCCAAGTTGTGCAGGTCTCTTTCAAGGAGAATTGAGAAAATGTTGTTCCAGCTTATTTGTGAAATGCTAGTCTGTAACTTTTAGACCCAGATCTGACAAAACAGTTTAATGTTGTTAAAACAATGTCCTTTTCCTCCCTCTTACAGTAAAATTTTCTATTATAGGAAATACTTTAAGTTTTTTTTTGCACTATGCATTCCTAAACCCAGAGTATTGTGAGTATAGACATAGAATAAATTTACTTTAAATAGTCATTTCCAAAATTTTATGTGTCAAATCTTTAGTAGTCCCTATACTAGAGATAAGCCTTAGGCCAAAACTTCTTTGGAGGTCCCCAAGGCCTTGTATTAATTCCAGAACTCCTTTGTCCCATCATCCCTTTAGAACATGTGCATCATGAAATAGCCCAGGTAAGCAAAGGCCGATGTGGAGATGGGGGTGGGGATGACAAACAGAAGACATTAGTTGCTTAAAATTTCTTCTACAGTCTAGTACTATTGCTTAAGCTGACCTGTTTCTCATGAATGTAATGTTGGGAAGTCCACTAAGGTGAAAGAAGCAGTTTACACTCATCTCCACCATCCCCCACTGTGGAGATCTTTTTAAATATTCCTCAGAAGCATATAGTAGTTACATAAAAATTGACCATGTGTTAGGGCATAAAACCTCAAGATCAAATGTAGAAAACCAGAAATATTAAATATATTCTTTTCAGATCATAATGCAATAAAAATTACATTCAGCAAAATTAAATGGAAACTAAGTAATCTAATCTTAAATAATAAGTGGATTAAAGAACAAACCATAGAAACAAGTTCATCAAAGAGAATGACAACAATGAGATAATATACAAATACTTCTGGGATGCTGCCAAAGTAGCACTTAAGGGAAATTTTATTTCTCTGAAGTCCTAGGTCAACAAAATAGAAAAAGAATAGATCAATGAATTTGGCATGCAACTAAAAAAAAACTAGAAAAAGAACAAATGAAAAATTCCCAATCAAGCACCAAAATGGAAAATCTGAAAATCAAAGGTGAGACTAAGATTGAAAAAAAACTATTCAGCTAATTCAGCTAATAAATCTAGGAACTGGTTTTATGAAAAAAACCATTAAGATACACAAGCAGTTGATTAATTTGATTAAAAAAAAAGAAGACCAAATATCTAGTATCAAAAATGAAAAGGGTAAAATCAGCACCAATGAAGAAGAAATTAAAGCAATCAGGAAATATTTCGTCCAATTATATGCCAATAAATCTGAGGATCTGGGAGAAGTCAATGAATATTTATGAAAATATAAATTAATAAATCAGGAAATAGAATGCCTAAATAGCCTCATATTAGAAAAAGAAGTTGAACAAGACATTAATGAACTCCCTAAGAAAAAATTCCCATAGCCAGATGGGCTCACAAGTGAATTCTACTAAACATTTAAGGAACAATTAATTCTAATACTATATAAACTATTTGGAAAATTGGTGAAGGGATCCTACTAAACTCCTTTCTAAATTTTTTTTAAATTTTTTGGAGGGGGCAGGGCCAGGCAATTGGGGTTGAGAGACTTGCCTAAGGTCACACAGCTAGTACATGTCAAGTGTCTGAGGCCATATTTGAACTCAGGCCCTTCTGACTCCAGAGCCAGTGCTCTATTCAATGTGCCACCTAGCTGCCCCTAAACTCCTTTTATGACTCAAATGTGGTGCTGATACTTAAGCCAGGAAGAGCTAAACCAGAGAAAATTATAGACCGATTTCTCTAATGAATATGAATGCAAAAATTTTGAACAAGACCAGGTAGGATTTATACCAGGAATGTAGGATTGGTTCAATATTAGGAAAACCATCAACCTAGTTGACCATATCAATTATGCAACCAACAGAAATCATAACTCAATAGCTGCTGAAAAAGCTTTTGACAAAATAACAGCACCTAATCGTATTTAAAAAACTAGAAGGGAGTGTTCCTTAAAATGACAAGCAGTATCTATCTAAAACCATCAGCAAGCATTATCTGTAATGGGGATAAGCTAGAAGCTTTCCCAGTAAGATCAGGGGTGAAGCAAGGATGCCCATTATCACCACTATTATTCAATATAGTACTGGAAATGTTAGCTATGGCAATAAGAGAAGAAAAGATAAAGGAATTAGAATAGGCATTGAAGAAACAAAACTATTACTCTTTGCAGACAATATGATGGTATACTTAGAGAAGCCTAGAGAATCAATTTAAAAACTACTTGAAATAATTAACAACTTTAGCAAAGTTGCAGAATATAAGATAAACCCACATAAATCATAAGCATTTCTTTATATGACCAACAAAGCATAGCAGCAAGAGATAGAAAGAGAAATTCCATTTAAAGTAAATGTAAACAATATAAAATACTTGGGACTCTATCTGCCAAGACAAACCCAGGAATTATGTGAACACAATTATAAAACACTTTTCACACAAAGTCATATCTAAACAAAGGGGAAATATCAATTGCTTATAAAAATTACTATTCTGCCTAAACAAATTTACTTATTCAGTGCCATGCCAATCAAACTACCAAAAAGGGTTTGATAGAGCTAGAAAAAAATAACAATTCATCTGGAAAAATGAAATATTAAGAAGAATTATTAAGAAGAAATATTAAGAGAATTAATGAAAAAACACAAAGGAAGTAGCTTAGCAATACCAAATCTCAAACTATATTATAAAGCAGTAATGTTCAAAACTATCAGGTACTGGCTAAGAAGTAGAGTAGTGGATTAGTGTAATAAATTAGTTATGCAAGGCATAGTCAATGGTCAATAACTATAGCAACTTGTTTGATAAAGCCAAAGATCCCGGCCTTTGGGATAAGAACTCACTATTTGACAAAGACTGCTGGGAAAACTGGAAAACAATAGGACATGAACTAGGTATAGACCAATGTCTCACACCATATACCAAGATAAGGTCAAAATGGGTGCATGATTTAGACACAAAGGGGGACACCATAAACAAATTATAAAAACAAGGAATAGTCTTCCTGTCAGATCTATGGGGAAGGGATGAATTCATGACCAGATGAGGTAGAGAGTATTACAAAATATAAAATAGATAATTTTGATTATGTTAAAAAGCTTTTGTACAAACAAACCAAATATAACCAAGATTGGAATGAAAGCAGAAAGCTGGGAAATAATCTTTACCCTGATAAAGGTCTCACTTCTCAACTATATAGAGAACAGAGCCAAATTTATGAGAATAAAGACCATTCCCTAATTGATAAATGGTCAAAGGATATGAACAGGAAGTTTTCAGATGAAGAAATCAGAGCTATCTATAAGTATACGAAGAAGTGCTCTAAATAACTTTTGATTAGAAAAATGCAAATTAAACAACTCTGAGGTATCACCTCACACCTAACAGATAGATTAATATGACAAAAATGGAAAATGACAAATGTTGGAGAAGATGTGGGAAAATTGGGACACTAATGCACTACTGGTGAAGTTGTGAACTGATCCAACAATTCCGAATAGCAACTTGGAACTATGCCCAAAGGGCAACCAAACTGGGCATACCCTTTTATCCAGCAATATCACTACTAGGTCTGTATCCCAGAGAGATCATAAAAAAGTACAAAAATATTATAACTACCCTTTTTATTGTGACAAAATATTGGAAATTTAGGGGGATGCCCATCAATTAGGGAATGGCTGAGCAAGCTATGGTATATGAATGTAATGGAATACTATTGTACAATAAGAAAGGACGAACAAGCATATTTCAGAAAAACTGGAAAGACTTGTATGAACTGATGGAAAATGAAATAAGCAAAACCAGGAAAACAATGTACACAGTATTAGCAACATTGTGTGATAACCAATTATAAATGACTCAGCTTTTCTCAGCAACACAATGATCTAAGAGAAGTACAAAGAACTCAAAGGAAAATGCTGTCCACATCAAGATTGAAAAAAAAACAAACAAAACTGATGGACTCTGAATACAGATCAGAGCATATTTTTTTTCACTTACACTACTCTTTTTCATATTTTTTTTCCTTTTGATCTGTTTCTTTCACAACTGTGATAAATATAGAAATATGTTTTACCTGATAACACATGTATAACCTATATCTAATTGACTACCATTTCAGGAAGAGGGGTGGGAAGGGAGAAAAATTTTGAACTCAAAATCTTGTAAAAATGAATGCTAAAATTGTCTTGACATGTAATTTGGGGGAAAATACTATTAAAAAAAAAAGAAAAACCTGAAAAAAAGATTAATCTCTGAGGTGGGATAGTTTGGAAGCATAATGCTCCGACCATATACAGTTAGCTAGATGACTCAGTGGATAGAATTTTAGGATTTGTTCTGTGAAGTTTGGATTCAGTCAAAGGGCCTCACTTGAGGACATTGAGGGCCACATATGGCTTTGAGACCACAGATGCCCCACCCCTGGAGGGTCAGGGAGATTTTAATTCAGAGATAGCTTCAGATGCTTACTAGCTGTGTGACCTTGGGCAAGTCACTTAACATCTGTTTGCCTAAATCCACTGGAGAAGCAAGTGGCAAACCACTCCAATATTTTTACCAAGAAAACTCCAAAAGGGGTTATGAAGAGTTGGACACAAATGAAATAACTGAACAACAACATACCTTTACATGGGGTTTCTAGAGAATTGTAAGAGTTATCTACAAGTATGCATCTTGGACTGCAACTCAAGAGTATCAAACAGAAAGAGAAGACAAGTCAAAGATACATTGATAAATCAATCAGTAATATAAAGCCTCAAGGACTCCAGATTAAGAAAAGAATTTTCTGAGTCAGATTAAAACAATTGCAATTTATTACAACAAGAAGCTTTAATATTCTGTAATATTCCTAGAATATTTTTTGCACATTCTGGTCAATTGACAATAAGCTAAAAATCTTGTGATCAACACCTAGTGGCTTAAGTGACTACCATTCTACAAATGAGGAAACTGAGGCAAACAGGGTTAAAAAATTTGCCCAATATTACATAGCTAGTGTCTGAGGCCATCTTTAGACTCAGGGGTACGAGTCTTCCATACTCCCGGCCTGGTACTCTGATCACTGCTCCACCTAGTTGCCCTATGGAAAGGTATACAAATACTCCACCTTCCTTTGTTCATTGGGATTCTTGACTGGTAAGAAATCAGGGCTGGTCAATAATTCCTTTAGCAATTGCTTCATAAATTAATCTATGTTTGTAATAGATTTGATTTCTTAAAACACAACATAAAGTGATTTATTTGGTTTGCTTTGATGCTATATATGTGTATATGTATGTATTATGAATATTGTATATATTGCATATATGATATATACACACATACCTACAATGATCTGGTCCAAAGTCTTAAGTAACATGATTTTATATTTGGTCCTGGATGCCTTCTCAAGAAGTTTATAAATGCTAACTATATTTTGGGGGATATTAAGAGCAATAAGTTCTCTTATCCCTACTCGCAGGTATACTGTAAGTCATGCAAGACAATGGTTGTCTCATAGCTGCTATGTGTGTTACTCTAATGTCAAGGTCTGAGAATATCTGTTCCTTTTTTTTATACTAGAGCTCCCTATCTTGCCCAGGTTGGAAGTACAGAAGCCTCTTACGACCTCATCCTAATACTGATGTGCACAAAAGCTTTTAGCCTGTTCAGCTTTGGCCCATTAGTACCTCTTTAGACAGCCTGGTGGCTCTCTGTTATGGGGAGAGGAAGAGTCTTACCATATTCGTGCTAGACTTAGCTCAGAACACTCAAGCTCAAGGAATCTATCAGCCTTTGCCTCTGTTTCTAATCTCTGTTCTTTTCGGGCTTTTGGGCAGCAGAGTATGAGACAATTTTGTTAAAGCAGTGTCCTGGGGAAGGGATTCTTATCAGTGGAAAGTTGCCCAAAGAAATAGTTTATTGGAACTCAAACTATTTCCTCGAGCAGGTGAATTTGGGATAATTCAAGAGACTATGGCATTGGATCCCACTGGATCCTCACCAGAAAAGAGTAGAGCCAAGAGCTTGCGAAGTGTTCCTGTCAGCTCCACCCAGATTACAATGGGGAAAGTGACTAAATTTAGTCACAAGTAAAGTGGATAGCACCAGATTCATGTAAAATTCTCTCTCTTTGCTCTTGCGGAATTTTAAAAGTTGTAAAGTTAGTACAGAATAAATGGTTTGTAAAACAACCCCAGGTGTTCTTTTCCCCTGGCAAACCAGAATGGAGGGGTCCTAATTTATATACACTGTTAAATATAAAATCTTCTCAAAGATGTTTTATAGCTTCCATCCATGCCCACAGGTAGTGGGAACCAACTCATATAAGGGAATCTGGCTTGCAAAATACTATAGGAAAAGAAGGAAAATAAGAAATATTGGGTTGAAAGCTCCATTTGAAGGGATAGCATAGAAAGAAGGGCAGAGGAAATGGAATGTGGAGAAATTGTCTTACCCATTGCATGGATTTCATGGTTGGAAACATTTCACCAATGCTTGGGGTTCACCCCTTGGTCTGGTAACAATTTCTATTTTCAGCTTCTAGAAGATATAACTCCTGGAAACAATGCCCCCAAGCTCACCATCATCTTGGTTTTCCATCACAGCTTCCCCTCAGACACTTCTCAGCCATCTTCTTCTTGCTCCTGCTCTAGAGCACAGATACCCGCCCTCTTCCCCATACTTCAGAATTTCCAGGGATTCTCCAAATTCTTGAATCAGGATATATTTCTTCTCTATTCTCCCAGGCTAAGAAAGAAAGGGAAAGATTAGACATAGCAAGATTCAAGACATCTACCCTATGAGATTCCAGAACCAAACCTACCCATAAGGTATACAAAGAAAAAAACTGTCCCAGCTTTCGTAGAGCTTATATTCTAGTTTACATGTTTACATCTATGAGCAGCCTCATCCAACCAGTGGGCCAGACACAAAAAGGTTCTTTATACTCCTATTCATGCTTTTTCTTTGTATTTCTGCTACTTAGCATAGTGTCCAGCATATAGCATCAGGCAACTGGCATTTATTTTTTAAGAGTCTCCTTTGTGGCAGGCACTCTACCAAGTGATGAGGAAAGCCAAAAGCAAACAATCCCTGCTCTCAAGGAGTCCACAGCCTAATGGGGTAGAGAACGTGAAAGCAACTGTGGACAGACAAGATATATACAGGATGTTAGGGGAGACACTGTGGTTAAAGAAGAATGGGAAAGGTTTTTTGCAGAAGGTGAGATCTTAGCTGGGGCTTGAAGAAAGGCAGGGAAACCCAGAGGTGTTGATGAGGAAGGAGAGCGTTCCAGGCATGAGGGGTTGAGGGGAGCACAGCTAGAGAAGATGCTTAAGAATTGAGAGATATAGCGCTAAGTGCTTGTTGATTGGTTGGCTGAACAATTAATTAATTGGTTGTTTTGTGATCCATGCATCTTCTGACTGACTCTGCCCAGCTGCAAAGAAAATCCTTATCTGTCTTAACTCTGTTTATTTGTGTAATAGACCTACAACCCAGAGGGCAAAGAACTCCTTATCCCACTAAAGGGACCTGGCTAGATCACATGAACTGGTTTCAGTTCCGGGGGAACTTGACCTATAAAGAGAACAGTTGGGTTTTTTCTTCTTGTCTATGGCTCACTATGCCCCTACCTCAGAGAATAACTCTGGAAACGATCACTTAAACAAAGCTTGGATTTAGCTCATGACTAGGCATTAGTAAAGATGCAAAGTAGATTAAATATAGGAAAGCTATTTTTCTCTGTCACAAAAGAAATGTTTAAAACACACATACAAAAACCTCATAAGTGATTATTAATCAGTACTTAAAGCACAGACTTTACGTAACTCCTAATATAATCCTCTGGGTGATTTATACTTAAAACATTAAACCATGAACCACTTCATGGAATTCCTGAGCAGGAATTTCATTTTTACCTTGAATTTTGCATTATCCTTAGCACTCACACAAAGTTCACATCTTTTGGCAAGCCAAGTCGTAATTTACTCTCCTACTTGGGGGGCATCTCCTCCAAAAAGTATTAGAGTGGAAGAGAGCACCTCTTGATAGCAATTCCCTAGACCTCTCAATGACTCTAGGCTTCTTGAACCCTTGAAGTTGCTAGCAAGGCTAGAAACACCCATCTCAGGATCTCTGTTTAGGTACCTGTGCTCTGGGAAAGAAATTCAAAGTAGGAAAGGCAGCCATAGACTTGAGGTTCAGTGTTGGGCTCATCTAGCATGCTGCCTGCTGCCATTTGAAGGTAATCACCATTGCTGTTGGGGAAGAGAAGAAGAAATCCCACCACCACCACCACCACCATAGAAAGTCCAATGGATCGCTATCAGAGTCCTAAACCACATACTCAGAAGAAAAAAGAAGAGATCGTAGAAATTATTTCTCCTTGTAAGCCTACTGAGTGGGCACCTATTCTTGCTCAGCTGCCCATCCTCTTTGGCACAGGCTCCAGTTCAGGGGATGGGGAGGCAGGACACAAGGGGTCCGCTAGAACTGAGGCTCCCCAGCGGAAGGAGCTAGGGCACACCCTCGGTTCCTAGAGACATGCTCCAGTCCTGCATATCAGTCATACCTCCCCTGATTACCTCCTGCGACATTTGCAAACTTTCAGAAGAGACTTATTTAATGAAATGTAGCTCCCTTCCTGGCGTCTCCCTCTCAGCAATCCTATCATATCTGAATTAATGTAGACTTATCATTTCTTAATGGCATGCATACTTTAGGACACCTTGAAATTTTAATACAAAGTGTTGGGAATGGAAAAGGAGAGAGGCAGCATAATATAGTGGCTAGAGGACTGGCCTTAAAACTAAGGAATCCTGGATTCAAGCTCTGCTCCCACTAACACATTTGTTGGATCATTTTTCAGTTGTGTCTGACTTTTTGTGATCCAATTTGGGGCTTTCTTGACAATATTGGATACTGGAGTGCTTTGCCATTTCCTTCTCTAGCTCACTTTACTGACGAGGAAACTGAGGCAAACAAGGTAAAGTGACTTGCCCGGGGTCACACAGCTAGTAAGTATCTGAGGCCAGATTTGAACTGAGGTCCTCCTGACTCTGGGGCCTATGTTCTATCCACTGTGCCACCTGGCTGCCCCCTCTAAGACATACTGGCTGCCTGATGCTGGGCCAATCACTTTCCTCTCAGTGCCTCTAGGCAGCTTTCTAAGACTCCAAACGAGGTGTCCAGGCTCATCAATAGAGGGAATTTCCACATGGGGAGTTCCTTATACTGCTGAGATGACAGATCGGAACCCGTTTTCCTCTCAAACAGAAACTGAAACAAAACTCTAGAAAAAGAAGAAGAGGAGGGGTGTGTGTGTGTATGTGTGTACTTATGCTTATAAACTGATTTTTGTTTTTGTTTCAGGTGATTACAAAGGGTACGGGGAATGAGGAAGATCTTTTTTAAGGTTTCCTTAGGCCCAAGGTGGAGGGGAAAGTACACTGTATTTATGACCCTACTAAGAAAAGAGAGAGGGAGAGAGAGAGAGAGAGAGAGAGAGAGAGAGAGAGAGAGAGAGAGAGAGAGAGAGAGAAACACAGACAGAGAGAAACACAGACAGAGACAGAGACACACAGAGAGAGACAGTGAGACAGAGAGAGAGAAAAAGACACATAGAGAGAGAGACAGAGAGAGAGACAGAGAGACAGAGAGAGACAGAGAGAGACAGAGAGGCCTGTGGGGTCCAGCTGAGCCCCTGAGAGAGGAGGCACACAGGCACACATAGGACCAATTTACAATACTCCAGAGGAAAGGAGCATTCAGAGATTGATGTAAAGCGGGCAGAGTGTTGGACTTGAAGTAAGGAAGACCTGAGTTCAAATTCGGCTTTAGACCCTTAGAAGCTATGTTATCATGGGCCCAGGGTAACTCAATCACCTAAGTTAGTCAGCTTCTGTTTCATCTGCTGTAAAATGAATTGGAGTTGGTCATCTCTAAGGTATTTTCCAGCTCTAAAGCTATGATCCCATGTATTTCTTTCTCATTCAAATCTTCATTCTTCGTAGACCTCCCTAATTGGAAATCACTTGTTCCAGCCACTTAGAAACAAGAAGGGGGTAGAAGCTAAAGAAGGGAGCGGGGATTTGAAATACCTTAGACAGATTAAAAAAAAATCTCATCCTCAAGCCTCAATATCTCTAGAGTATGGGAATGATAAGCATTGAGTCAGTTGGAAAAGGTCTCTTTGGAAAATTTTCATTCCATTCTTAGAGGCGATTTGAAGATTCATTTCTATTCAACAATTCAACAAGCATTTATTAAACACTTGTGTTGTGAGGATCCTGGGGACAAAAAAAGACAAAAAACAGTCCCTTTCCCTTGAGGTATTTACATTGCATAGGAATTAGTGGTTGCCATGTTTGTATTGAACCTGGGCCTCAAGAATGATCCTGCCATTGTAGTCTGCTGAGGTTCTCATGGTTATTTGGAAGGTCACTGGTCTGCAGAGTAGTGCGAGTTCTGAAGGCTGACTCTTGGATCTCACCCTTCTGAGACTTCTCTGGATATTTTGTGTAAATGGAGTCTGAGAAAGATGACTACTGATCAACTCTCTGAAGAGTTGGTTTGGGGATTTGAAGAGTCTTCCCCCACCCAGGATTAGCTTCAGGATCTTAAATACAAATTATATTAAATAAAATATAGCCTGAGAATAAGCAAGAGCCATCCAGTCAATGTCGAGGCTAAGAGCCAAGCCTCTCAGAACACAGAAGGTAAGACCTGGACATTGTCTGGGGTAGTGGTGGTGGGGATGAACTAAATTAGTCATCCATTAGGAGTAGAGAGAAGCTGAGAGGTATAGTTGGGTTTAGGGAATCAGATTCACATTGAGGAAGGATGTAAGGTTAGTGTTGAGGAAGATGCATCACTGGCTATTACTCAAGCATCTGAGATACAGGCTAGTCACAAGCTTCCTGGCTTCACTTTTCCCATCTGCAAACTGAGAGTGCTGGATTTGGAAGGAAAAAAAATATGCATTTATTGAGTATTAGTTGCACATCAGGCACTGTGCCAAGCACTTTACCAATACTTTATTTGGTCCTCACAACAACCCTGTGAGGTTGGCCCTGTTTTTATATCTGTTTTACAGTTAAGGAAATTGGGGTAGACAGAGGTTAAGTAACTTATCCAGGGTTACACAGCTTTAAGTGTCAGAAGCAGGATTTGAACTCAGGTGTTGGTGAAGTCAGGCCCAGGGCACTGTCCACTGTGCCACCCCCAAATCTATGACAGTGTAAGAAAAGATAGTAAGGTATCTGGTTTTGCTCCCACAGAAGCAATCCATACAGCTGAGTTAAGGTTTACCTACCAAGATAATGGTCGTCGTGGTGTCAGGAAAGCTGGAGAAGCTAAACAGGTTGAAGCTTATCATGTCAGTCCAAGGGTCAGGTCCTCGTCCAGTGTCCAGGCCTACTGATCTGCTAATACGCGCGTGTGAAGAGGGAAGGTAGGGTAATAAAAATGTAGATTAACCCTAATTCGGACAAAGAAGGTAGTGCTAATTAACTTTTGCTTCTGTATCCTTACTATCCCACCTATGCAAACTGTATAAGTTAAGAAAAGTATGTAGAAAAGTAAAGAATGTAAACTAACCCTAACTCAAACAAGGATGGAGGAACCGGTTACCCTCACTCCTGCTTCGGTATCGGTGTGAGTGCTCCTAGTCAGCACTGCACTCACAAGGAATGCAATAAAAGCCTTCCTCTGCCCACTCCAGTCCTGAGTTCTTTGGGCGAGAATGGGCAAATCACGCGGATCTTCCTAAGGTTATGCTACCAGGAAAGCAATGAGCTGTGGAAGCATGTCTTGGGCTTACCTCCTGACCCTGCCTTGGGGAGTCCTACGATTCCCACAGCAGTTTTAAGGGGGCTACCACTTGGGTCTTCCTCAGGGAGCCCTGTGGTCTGCACAGCCTTCTTAAGGGGCCATCGCTTGGGTCTTCCAGCCCTCTCTTGGGAGCCCTGTGATCTTTACCGCCATCCTAAGGGGCCATCGCTTGGGCCTTCCTCGGGGTCTAACCCTGCCTAGGAAGTCCACAGATTAAGGGGAGCTACAACTTGGTCTTCCTCAGGGAGTCCTGTGGTCTGCACAGCTTTCCTTATGGATTATCACTTGGGTCTTTCTCAGGATCCAACTCTAGGAGGTCCTGTGATCCCCACAACCATGCTAGGGGGCCATCACATGATTCTTCCTCGGGGTCTGACCCTGCCTAGGGAGGTCCTGTGATCTCCACAGACTAAGGGACCATCATGTGATTCTTCCTCAGGGTTTAGCCCTGCCCAGGAAACCCTGTGATCTCCACAACCTCATTTCTCACAATAGTATCATTTTTTTCAACCTAGAAATGTTACAATCTCTGCCTTTTAAATGCTTCCAAATATTGCATTACAAAGGGATATGTGCCAAGTGCATAGGGACTGCCCCAGGGAACTCTTTGGTTTGCATTGGCTAAAACAAGTCACTTGCAGTAAGGGTTCAAATCTTTTCTCAGATACTATGTGACTTTGGGCAACATCCCATAATAATATCTCAGTTTCAGTTTCTGTAAAATGAGGATAATAATGGTAATTATGCAATATTATTAGGAGGGTCAAATGAGATAATAAAGGCAGAGAGTTTTGCAAATCTTAAAGTGCTTTGTAAATACTGTTCTTAAGGAAAACTTGCACAAGGCCAGAAGAAGAGATATAAGGACACTCTCAAGGTCTCTTGGAAGACCTCTAATGTCGATAGTGAGACATGGTAGACACTGGCACAAGACCACCCTCTCCCCACTCTTCATTCCCTTTTATGTGTTGCCTTCTCCCATCAGCACGTAAGCTCTGTCAACCAGGTGAAGCCCACCCCTCAAAATGCAAAGGGTTCCAAGCTGAGCTGAAAGCAGAAAAATAGGAGGAAAATCAGATACGAATGCCGAGGTCCCCAGAACAAGGTACAAAGGAGCCCACAGCCCGGGAGAAGCAGGGGTGATTTATGGGTCATGGAGGGGTTGGGAAAAAGAACGGACAATCTTTCCCCAGGACAGGTGGACACAGAAGCAGGATGTTTTGCAGGAATGGTTGATCACAAGGCTGATTTGGGCCAGTTTGGCAGGGTGGGGGGTGGGGGGAACAGCTTGGCAAGGTCAGCCAGCAAATACCAGCAAAAGCTTCTGGGAGCGAGCAACACTTTTGCTTGCTGCAGGTTCCTGATCGGCTCCTTTTAGCAAACAAGCTTACTCTCTGTCCAATCCATCTGCCTGGTAAAGGTAACTCAGAGAAAACAGATGTATTAATCTCAGGGGTACTTCCACAGCTCCTTGAAGGTGGAAACTGTCTTTCTTTTTCTCTGCATTTGTAACCCTAGCACTTAGCTCAGTGCCCAGCACACATTAAGTACTTAATAATTAATTATTGCTTGCTTACCTACCTGCCATGGACAGAAGACCTAGGAGAAATACAAATATGAAGAGGACAGAAAGAGGAGGGTATAGGAACCTATTCTCTGGTTATAATGGAGGAGTTCAGCATTGGCAGAAGTAGCTTCTAGCAGCTAGCCTTCTAATCAAGGCCAAGTACTATGCGCATGCCAAGTCTGAGAGGTGTTAGGTCAGGCACAGATTGATGGCTGAGGCCATAGATCACTGATCTTTATAGTATCAGAACCACTGTTTTTCGGATTTTATTTTGAATAATTTAAATTGATATGTTTAATTTTATTAGAACTAGTTAATGTGAATTTTTCTGATTACTCAGGCAGCCTGGTACAGTAGATTTGGAGTCCCAGCATCATAGGACTATAGATAATCTAATCCAACCCTGCCTCATTTTACAGATGAGGAACCTGAGGCCTACACAGAGTAAGTGCCTTGCACATGCTCACTCTAACAAGGAGCAGAGCTGGGGATCAGAACTCAAGTCTTCTGGCTCCCAACCCAGGGATCTTCCCAATGCTCCAGGAAGGGTTTGAACCCCAGCTCTGCCACTCATTGCCTAAGCAAGGCACTTCACCACTCTGGGCCTCGATTTCCCTATCTCTAAAGTAAGAAGGTTGGACTAGATGGCCTCCAAGGTCCCCGCCAGCTCTGGATCTATGGAGAGCACACTTTGAGTAAGTTCCTGGTCTCTCCCAGAGCCAATTACTTCACTTCTCAATCTCTTCACTTCCTCCTTTGAAAGGTGAAGGCATCCTTTGAAGCTTTTAGTCCTGTGATCCCTCTTTGAGCTCTAGATGAGCCTTGTTAGAGATTTTCAGGTGTTTGGAAAACCTTATTTACACCAGTCTCACAGATCTGAAGTTTCAAACACTTTGAAGTGGTATGAAATCGCCCTCAGTTACAGTCTTGGAATTAGAAAAATGAGACCTGTGCCTTCTGTAGTAAGAAAGGCTTGTCATTTCCCAGGATCAGGTTGGTCCCAGAATAAATCTCTATGTCAGTTATAATTAAGTTGGCACGAAGAGTTTGTTACTGAGCTGGAATTTAGAAGAGATCTCTGTACCAGGTAACTGTTATCCTGAGGATAGAGGCATTCATCCCCCACAGGGCAGATTGGCTGGGCTATATCACAATCCCCATCTCTTTTTCACTGGGTCTGAGCATCTAAGCCCCAGCCAGAAGAGGAGAGAGCAGACCTAAGGAAGTAAAAAGAGGTTCCAGATCAAAGTAGAGGGGAACAATGAAAAAAAAGGGGACAAAGACAATGGATTGACACTGTTTTCTTGAAAAAGCTTGAAGAGTGTGGAAAGAACACCAGACAGAAGTCAGCAGATGGACAAGTCACATCAACTCTCAGCTTCCCTACCTGTAAGATGAAGGACAAGAATATTTGTGATACAATACCTCACCGTGTTGTTGGGGAGCAAGTGCACTGGTCAGTCAACAAGTATTTATTGCGCTTATTGTGTGACAGACATGGTGCTAATCACTGGAGATACCAAAAAAAGGGAGGAGGGACAAAAACAAGGTCCCTGACCTCAAGAAGCTCCCTTTTTTTTTAAAGTTACAAGATAACTTTATTATATATTTATTTTTTGTTTTTTTATTTTTATTTTTTTTGCTTTTCAATTTTTTTTAAACTTTATTATATATTTAAGAGGAATAGCAAGTTGTACAAAATAGATTTGCAGTTTCTCTTGCAATCATCAAGAAGCTCTCTTTCTAATGGGGGAGACAATATGTAAACAACTGTGAACAAACAAGCTATAGACAGTGTAAATGGGAGGTAATCTCAAAGAGGAGGCCCTAGCAACAGGGGAGGCTGGGAAAGGCCTCCTGTGGAAGGTGAACTAGTCTGAGTCTTGAAGGAAGCCAGGAGTTAGGGGTAAGGAGGAAGGGCATTCCAGGCATAGGGGACAGTAGAGAAAATGCACCCAGGTGGGAGATGAAGTATCTTGATCTAAGAATGGCTAAGAGGTGGAGCGTGCGGCAGCTTCTCCTACTACCCTCTGAGATGCTGATTCTAAGGACTTTTACTTGGAACTTCCCTTAGTACCTGGGCTTATGATAGCCTCCTGCCAGGCTGACCCTCCTCTCCCAT
>CM053627.1:198264674-198276538 GCA_028646595.1 Phalanger gymnotis
GTAGATTAATGACTTAAGAGGGGCCAACTCGGGAATCAATGGTCTCTGGTCATTGAGGAAGGGCTCGAGAACGTCTGAAGCTTGGCTTCGAGGAAAGGTGAGCCAAGAGACAACTTCAGCGGAAGCGGAAGCTGTGGAAGCAGGAAGCTGTGGAGGCAGGAAGCTGCGGAAGCAGGAAGCTGCGGAAGCAGGGCTGACCCATGTGTAGACCCAGGAGTGCCAGCAGGAACTTGAGGCCAGTAAAATGATTTGGCTAAATACTATCTTGTTTTTCTGTGGCCTCCTGGTTACTCTTGTGAGGTGGGCTTTCTGGGCCTGGAGTCTTTTTGTCAAGATGTCGGAATGGGGAGGCTTGTTCACAGATCAGCTGTGGTGGGGCCTAAAGAAATTTTTTGTTGTTTTCTACTTAGAGAATTTCTCATACCTTGCGATTTTGAACCATTCAAACATATACATGATTATATTTGAGATTATAAATTCGGCCTTCCTACTACATACTCCCTCATCCTGCCCTTCCCCAAGCAGGCAGCTAAAGATCATTGTTCTATGGGGCAGGAGGAAGGGCAGACAGGAAAACAGGAGGGTTAATCAACTGAAGTGATATCTGTACAGAGTTTAGTACAGTGCCTGGCATACAGTAGGCACTTAATGCTCCTCCCCGCTTTGGAGCACAGCACAATTGCACACACTCTGGCATACAAGTAGAAAAGCATGGCAGCTAACCCTTCTGCCATTATCTTGGCAGGAAGAGCCAGAGATGACTAAGCTTGTGACAGCAGCTATGTTAGGCAGGCCTCTACCAGCCCTCCCTGCTCTCTCCCCAACTTCCCCCCCCCAAACTAGCAATACTACAAAGAAACATTTGAGACCTTGAAAGATTCAACAGTCTAACCCACACAGTGCTTTGTAGCTGTGATTGGAACCCTAGAAATTGGACCAGGTGAGTGGTGGGTCTCCCATGATCCCTGTTTTTTATGGATAATTCATCGCTGGGGATGCCCCATTAACATGGTTGTTTTCATGTCATCCAAAGGAGCAGAGCAGGGCTCCTACTAGTCCATTCCCTATGTCACAGACAGCAGCCTCTCACCCCGACCCCAAGTCAACATGTAGAAAGGCCTCTCAGAGATGTTAAAGAGATTAGACAGCTCATGAAAGCCAAACCAATTAACTCACAGGTCTGCTAGTTCTGATAGATCTGGGATTCTGGTAGAAAATACTATCTCCTTCTTCCAATACCTGAAATCAGAATGTGGCCTGGAATACATTTGCCCCAGTAGATAAGTTCTTAGAGGACTTTTTCCCATTTTGTATAAATAAAGTTGGATGGCCATGGCTGCTGACCTGTTGCACCTATCTGGCAATTCATGCATGTCAAGTCAATCTGTAGTTATAGTTCAGCCTTGGAGCAGACCCTCCAGTGCTCTCTTGGCATAGCAATAGGAGTTAGTTTTGTGTGCTTCTCTGTGGGTCAAGTGCCCTGTGCACACTTAACTCCCAGTCACAGATTCCCACCCAGTCAGGGTGCTACCTTAGCAGAATTATGGATGAGGAGACTCACCATCCACCCCTAAATTGGCCTTGTCTCCATGTCCATCAGCCTCCATCTCTTTTCAACTTAGATAATACATTGTAAAGTCCCAAACACTGCAGGTCCCACTAATGGTAGATTCAGAACTTTTATTGACTCAGAGCTGGTGCAGAGACAGAGTGTTTCCTGATGATTTCATGCCACCCTGGTGCTAGTCAAACCAATTGATGGGTGCTTTGTTCTCGTCCATGCCAATGAGCCAAATTGGACCCACATCCTCATGATACTTCTTCCTCAAATTAACCAATGCTGGGGAAAAGATTTTCCCTAGATCATCATTTTAGATATCCATTTTAGGACACCACCTTGAAGTTGAAACCACACTTGAGCTGTACTATCTGAAGGGGCCATGATGCCTTCTTATTGTTCATACTGACCATACTGGATCATACTGGAACACCTTCAGACCATCTGTCGCCTTAGTAGACATGGACGTTCTGGACACTGATTATCTGCCTGACTTCACCTTTGCATGTGACTCAGGAAGATCTTGATGTATTCTTCTGCTCAGCTCTAAGCCACCTTCAGCCATATTGCTCAGCTGCATCCTGTCCCAGAACTCCTTCCTTAATACAAGGAGGGTCAAGATAGGTTTTATACTGTCCAACTAGATTTTCTGGCCCCTTGAAGGTTTTTTGTTTTGGTTGTCAAATTGGTCAATCAACCAATCAGCACTTACTGTGCTACCATGTGCCAAGTACTGTACTAAGCACTGGGAATACAAAGACAAAAAGAGCCCATGATCTTAATGAGCTCACATTATTTTACATAAAGCATGTGTGTGTGTCTGTATGCACACACATATGTATATGTACATACATATAACACATACAAATCAAGTGCATACAAAATAGAGTGTAATTTTTTTTGAGGGGAGGAGGAGAGACTCTGACAAGCTGAGGAAGGATCAGAAAAGCGAGCATTATGCTAAAGTGATGTCTGAGTTGAGAGTCTGGCCCTAAGATACCCTCACTTTAGCCAGTGGCATCACATCCTTTGCTAATATCTTTTGTGTTGTATGACAGACATGACATTTAGACTCCAAGATAGAGCCTCGACATTGTTAAAAAGTAGAGAGGGGAGCTGAGGCTTTGCCATGACTATGGAGCCCAAATTCCATTATCCAGAACCAATATCCCCTTATCCTTTGAGCACAATCTGATGGACCAATTGGCAAGAGCTGGGACAGTCACCAAATTGAACTTCTGGGGACATATAGCCTGGTCCAGATAGGAAAAGACATTACAAGACAGATGACATTACAGTCTGACATGTATGAATACTGGATCACACCATTTGGATGGAGCAATACCGCCATTATTTTTCAGCCGTTCAGAAATTTGGTGATTCAAGACCTGTTAGGAGAATAGTGGTTTATTTTGGTGAGCTATTCCCAGGATCCTTTGTACTTCACTGAATTAGTCTGAGCTAGTCCCTGCCCCCAAAACCTTTGCTGGCATCTGCTATTAAGCAAATTAGAGAAATGCCATTTTGTGAAGGAGGAGATACAGTTCTTGGGGGCACACCAGAAGTTTATGAGGGGACCATACTACAATCAGGTACAGGGGAAAAGGGCTTCCATGGAAGCTGTTCCTCAGCTTCACAGAGTACTAAAACTGTTTCTTCATTCATTTCCCTCAATGATCATATTTCTGTGATCTGCTAAAAGCACCTAAATTGAGGTTGCATCTAATGATCTGTAGACCTAGTTCATAGCAGTCCCTATGCTGATACATATAGACTTACTGACAGAATTCATTGTAGTTGATGCATTTGACTTTGCCATGGGAGCCATCTTTTAAGTCCACACTGTTTTTCCTCAGGCCCTAGCCCTTTGGATACTTCTTTCTCAAACTGACCAGTGTAAGCAAGAACACTTCCCTGGATCATCTAAAACGGATATCTCCTTAAAGTTGAAGCCACATTTGAGCTGTGAGGGCACCATCTAAAGGGGCCATGATGCCTTCTTATCACCCATATTGATCACAAGAATCTGAGGCATCTTCAGACCATCTGTCTCCTTAGTAAATGTTAGATACAAGATCCACTGTGCTTTGTTTCTCAATAACTCCAAAAGGCCTTTTCTAGTTATTGGAATCTGTGAGTGGATTGCTGTGACAAAATGAGTATTTTGGACATTAAATGTAGCAATAACGAAATAACACGCCTTCTATAAATTACAAACTTTACAGTTGCTGTGCCCCAAATGGAACAATATTCAGGATGTCCCTAAATGAACCTTATTGTCAGTCCTCTGTGGTGCCACACCTACACCTGAGGGTTGAGTCGTTTAAGACAGGCTTTCAAGAATCAATTTCATGAGTATGACAAGCTCACCTGTCACCCAATTTGGACCTTTCAAGACTCTGCCTACCACCACAAGTCAGGAGACTTGTAAGAGAAGTAGGACAATTAGGAGAAAAAAGTACATTGTGTAGGACACCTTAGATTCCAAGAAACATCTGGGCTAACTCCAGACTAGCTTGCCTGTGAGGAGATTTGACTCCATAATGGCCAAGACAGGAGCAGGAGATTAGACTGGATCCCATTTGAGAAGTGGCTCAGCCATTTCCACTAGTCTACAAGTGCTTGTTGTTGCTCAAGATCTACATAAAAACCATAATGTTTTTCGGGTGATTCTCTATCATATTAAATCAGAGGATGCTATGATTGGAAGAGAATCAAAACTGTAGGTGCCCCAAAGGACAAGAGAAGGATGCATGGTGGAGGGCCATTGAGAGACCTAGACATAATCTGTAGCTTAAAGGCTATCAACGAGGACATTCATGGCTGGAAAGAGAGGTGGGGCATTTGTGTTGTATGAGAGACATGACATTTAGACTGCTCAAACACTGCCCCTGGTGTCCCCCCAATATTAAAAGAATCAGACAACTGACTTTTGGGAAATCATCATTTGATTGACGGAATGAATGGGTTCAGTAATCGCCATGTCTATTCTAAATCAGAGGGTGCAGATTTGTCTAATGTCTAATGTCACTGACAAGGTCACAGCATTCTACAGAGATTCTGAAGACTCTGAAGGGACTTGCAGGGAAGTTCAACAAGAACAGCTCTGATGAGTGTTAAAAAGAGTGGTTGATAGTGATACACTTACTGAGAACCTCACACAGGTCACCCATTATGGCAGAAAATCTACAGGTGTTCCAATCCCTACCTGCCCTCTATGCATATACTTTCAAATGTAGGGGGACCGCATATGTAACAGTAACAGAGCTGGGACTTTAGGTATCTGCCTCTTTTTCCATTTTTCTTGGCTTTCCATAGGCAGCAACCAGCAGAAGAATGATGAATAGAACTAGAAAAGTAGTCTAGCTCCAATTTCCTTGAGGAAACTGAGTCCTAGCAAAATTAAACAGCATTGTACAGAGCAGCATGTGCCCGAGAAGTGATTTCTCTCTGGCTTTGTTGACAGGAGACTAGACTGTGACAAATCAAACCTTATCTCTGATTTGAGCAACTGTGTTTCTGGAAACTGACTGAGATCAGGTTTACAATCCAATACGAAGGAGGCATCTAGGCTTGATCAGGATACAAAGGCTCAGGGACCACTCTGGGGGTAGAAAGTAAACAGGGACCCTGGGAAGCTAGAGGGAGGTTGTTGGGGATGGAAAAGGGTAACAGAGAACACCTTGGAGCCCCAGGTTCAAGCTTCAGTCACACAGACCAAAAAATATCACTTAACAGGCTTGGGTGGGTTTACTATGGGTAAACAGGGTAGTGGGCAGAGTGGGTAGCCTGGGAAGATTTCTTTGTTTGAAGACAAACTCCCCAAATAGAAACCTGGGCTGGGAAGGGAAGGAGAATGTGAGGCAGCCCTTCTCACCAAGAAATTCGGGCATCTAAAGGCAGGAGGTGTCTGACTAAGAAAGGGTGTTGTAGGCTGGAAAGAGTGAAGCTGAGAGCTTGTTCATTTGATTTCTCAGGATTTATGAGTGAAGAACTAAGTAAGGCTTTCTCTCCATCTAAATATTCACTTTCCTCCTCCTCGTCTTCTTTTTCCTACTCCTGTGTCTCCTTAATATCTGCCAGCAAAAAAGAAAAATCAATGAAGCTGGAGCATCTCCTGAACGCAGGTGCTGAGGCTGGTTTGGGATGAGTCCAGAAGTGGCCTCAGATGTGTGAAGGGAAGGCAGGTGAGAGGAGGACACTAGATTCTCCTTCCCAAAGAGTATCTGCTGTGAGTCTACAGACAGATTCAGTAACTACCCTGCAAGAACATAGGGAGGAAAGTGAAGAAGAGGAAACACCGGGATCCTGAAGTGACACTAAGAGAAGAGACCTTCAGTTGGATGGTCGCTACAGACAGTGACAACCCCTGATTCACTTTCTGTGGCCAATTCCCCACTCTGGAAGCCCTCTAGAAAGGCACAGAGAACTTCAGCTGCCACGTATTTTACCAAATGGATACAAGAAAGAAGAAATGGCCAACAAAATTAGGATCAAAACAAAGAAAGTGAGAGCCTGCATCAGGAAGATGAGCCTGAGCACCAGTCAAGCACCAGGTCAAGAGGCTGATCCTCATCGAGGACAGAGCTGAAATGATGGCAAAACCTACAAGGGTCAACATACTTGGAGCTGCCATATGCTATTTCAAGGTAAGTTGTCATACCCCACTTCTGGGGTTGGTGGCTTGCCCATCACAGCACCATAGTCTGTCCCTTTGGCTTGCTTCACCAACCATAAATGTAACCCCCTCACACACCAATACTGCTATGACCTAAAATCCTCCATCCATAGCATCTGTTGCTCTTGCTGGAAGAAGCTGAAAAACCCTACAGACCAGAACAATGAGAAGAACAATCTTTCCAGAATAAAATCCATAAAGAAGAGAAGAAAGATAATCTTCATAGGGAGAAAATGGTGAATGCACTAGTCGCATCAGAATTCCCTACACACTTCCAAACTCAGTTCTGATCTCCAGAGCTGTAACTAGGGTGTGGCAATCCAGGCTTTTCCCTAGGACATGGGAATTTAGAGAACTCATGGACTACAGCAGCATGAGAACAACTGAGCTTACTACCTTGTTAGCAAGTATAATTACTTAAAATAGAAAAATGCACTTCTCTCTCCTTACCCCTGGTGTCTGTACCATAAGTGGATATGCTTTTGGCTTTATCTTCCTTCTGCCACCACATATCAACTCAGTGGACTTTCAGCATCCCAGGATCTCTAACCATAGGGAGCTTTTGTCCCTTTTGTTCTTGCCTCTCTTTTATGGGGCACTTTCCCAGGATCACTTCCCACATGGAGTCTTGTGTTTCAGAGTCTCCCCAAACCATTCCATGGCAAATTAATTTGTAGGTTTGTTCTATACAACCTGTCCTGGACACGTTTTGTGGTCTTGCCCCATGTACAAGATTGCTAATCATAGTTTAAGATGATCTCAACAGAAGGTAAAAGGTGAATTTTATGAGCCCCTACTGGAGATGCAACTATATTCACCCAAAGTGTTGCAGGAAGTGAATAGACTCTTTTGTAGTCAGTGTGAGTTGGAGTCAACTGTCTCTGAGTGGGTCTTATTTATGTAGGTCTGGGGTTTTTGTTGTGATGTTGGGGGTCCAAGTGATGCAACATTTTATTTTTAAAAATTCTTAAGTTCCTAACTTTAAAAAGGCCCTAAGTTAAATGAAGAGATGAGGAAGAGAGGCTCAGGAAGGTGAATTAAATGATCCATAATCAGAGATCTAGCAAAGACAGAATTAGAACTAAGGTCTAAGGCCCAAGGCCCCTACTCTTATGACTGTGCTAATCTGACTTATCCTTTTGAAAGTCCATCCTTTACAAAGGAGTCATGGTCCAAAGTTGTTTTGTCCAGAAAAATTATTTTTATAGAAAATCAAATGTTTGTGAAAGACTGAGGAATAGTTTGTTTTATCAACACAAAAACTCTAATTTGATGACAAAAGAATACTGAAGAGAGGCAGAGGAGAAGGAAGGATGGGAAGATGGGGAGTGGGGAGGACAGGACAAAAATCAATTCTAGAACAAAAAGTTGTCTTGGGAATGTTTGTTAGGTCTACTTCCTCGCCAGACTGAGGAAGATGTGACCAAGTTCTCCTGGAATATTATCATGATGAGGGTGATTCTTTGCCCAAATCTTTATCATCAGAGAGAACATAGTTTCTACTTTGGAACTTTACAATACCAATGAGAGGACTCTTAAAATGATTAACCATCAGCAACCTACCTAAATTCCATGCAACTAGAGTGAGCTGCTCTTTCTGTGGATGATTGGGAGAAAGCTTGGGAATCAACAGTTCAGGTCTGCTGTCTAGAAATCCTGGCCATACCACTAACATCTGGTCATCATAAACCCTGATGACCAACTCTGGGTTCGATAGGCAAACAGTTCTCTCCTCTTACATTTTACTCCTTCATTGTGGCCCAGCACTGGCAGACACCATGCTTGCTGACAGTGACCAACGGATGTGGTGTAAGGACTAGATTTTGGAGTCAGAAGATCTGGGTTCAAATCTTGCCTCTGCCACTCACTACTTTGTGATCTCAGGTGGTTATATAACCTCACTGGGCCTCAATTTCCTCATCTGTAAAGTGAAGGGATTGGATTAGGTGACATGTAAGATCCCTACCAATCCTCAAGCTAAGATTCTATGAAACTCCAGACTGAGCTGAACCTAAAACAAACAATAAAATGAAGATTTCACTGAAGCGAGGGAGAATTGGGGCCAGTTTTAACAGAACTTGGGAGAATAGGGTACTATCCACCTCGCATAGGAATCTGCTTAAGTAATAAGTCTGCTTTGGGCTTGACTTGTCTTGGAACGAAACTTCTTAAAAACTATCTGAGTCCTGTAGAAAATCGTTTGAATGTTTCTGAAGAATCTATCCCTTGTCTGTATAAGCAGTTGCTCATTTTTTATTGTTTTCTTTTTGAATCCTTAATACACATTGAGGTCTAGAGGTTATCTGTGTCCAGAGAAGAGAGAGAAGTGAGCATATGATAATACCCTTCTGCGCATCTTGAGTACTGTGCCCTTTTGATGGGTATAGAAATCAGAAGCCAGGAGGCCCAAGCCAGTTCAGATTCTCAGGACAGTCTGCAAGAACTTACTGGACAATCTGATCCCTTGATATCTGTTTTAAGTCCAGGTTTCCACGGGGGTTTGAGTTATCTAGGGACAGGGAGTGTGTGAAGTTGAAGGACTGAAACTGTGATGTTTCTGCAAGTATCAGGAGGCATTTTCAACCTGCAGAGGAAGGAGATTCACCACCACCCCTTAATGGGAAAAGAAAGCAGGGAATGAAGGATCAGACAAAAAGGTTTTACATAAAGGAAGAACAGGGAAGCCTGGTTTTCTCTGGAGTTGGGGAGCTGGCTCCAGGGGAGTGTGCATCCAAAGAGCATCATTGGTTTGGGTCATAATCTGCCATGAGCCTATGCACATCATCAGAAGGATATTTAGAGGAGATAGGAGGAATGTGAGGCCTTCTCTGAGTCGCTCCTGAACACAATCCTTCAAAGGCTTTGTCTTGTTCCTGGGATCCTTGGGACATTCCCAGGAAGGCGCTGCCTTCCAATAGAGCCTCATACTATTTGCCAGCAAGTCCCAAAGCTAAATTTCTGCCCTTGCTGGAAGAAAATTGGATTGTTTTTGTTCTGTGAAGCATAAAAGCAGAGAGGAGAGCCTAGGAGATATCGTCAGGGGTGATACAATTAATGGGTTCATCTGTCCTCATGAGTATAATGATCTGCCAATATCCCAGCTTTGATAGAGACACTCCAGGTCTACAGTGCGACTTCACAGAACAATGTTCCCTGCTCATGGAAAGAACCCAGTTAGTGAGTTAGAGCATCTTCCCACTGGGGCTGTTAGGCTTTCACATGACGAGAAGTGTTCATCCTCTCTTTGTATCTTCCACAGAGCTTAGCATAATGAAATCTATGTGAGGTTAGACAATAAACCCAATGTGTCATTACTTGATGAAATGAGTTATTTACTTGTTTTCTTTCTTTTTTTTTGGTGTCCTCTCTCACATTCCCAACTCAGAAAAAGATAGAATTTTAAAGGCAGAAGGATTTGGCAGGTCATCCAGGCCAATATCTTTCCAAATTCCTGAAATTCTTTAACAGCATCTTTGACAGGTGGTCAGTTTACCAGCTGCTGCCTAAACTTTCATTGCTGGACAGGTTCTCATGCTGGAATTCCCTCAAATTACCAACAAAAACACTGTCTTTGAGGTTTGAAATCTCCCAGCTAGTGGAGTAGGTCACATCTTTGCTCTTTTGTTTGGGTTTGTCTGTCCTCAGCAAAGGACCAGTGTCATTTCCTAGCACTCTTCTGGTCTGGTTCCCTATAGCATGACAGCCTGGGAATGTCTCTCATAAAGTCAACGAATGTTTATTTACGCAGCCCCTGTTTTACATTCTTAACTAGGAGAAGAACGTAGGAGAAACAATATGGGACCCATGCTGTATTCCATGGTGGAAGATAATATCTCGATTTTCTCTGCAATTCCTCTATAAGTCATCCTAGACCTTAAAAAACCTAATTAGGAATTTGGACTGATATCACTGAACCCTCTATCCTTGAGGGAATTCAGTTATTCACACATTTTAGCTGGTTGGTGTCTTCATTTTCCAATTTTACCTTAGGTAGTGAGTACACCAAAAATCCTCAAGGAGTCACAGAATCATTCATTGTCAGTATTGGAAGGGGCCTCAGTGGAATAAAAAGTTCAGCCCATACCTAAACAAGAATTCTTTTACTCCATTACTCCACAAGTGACCATCCATTTTTGCTCAAAGACCTCGGTAAGAGAGATCCCATCCCTCAGTAGGGCTGCTCATTCTATCTCTGGATGGCCTGAACAACTAGGAATGTTTTCCTTACATCAAGCCTAAATTTGTCTCCTCATCACTTCTGCCCATTCTTCTTAGTTCTGGCCTCTGGGGCCAGACAGAGCAAGACTAATCCCTCTTCTACAATATGGTCCTTCGAATACTTCAAGATGGCTATTATGCCCTCCTCCCCAACCCTCACCTCAATTCTATTCTTCTCCAGAACAAATATCTTCCTCTCCTTTAAAGTTCCTTGTTTGGTATGAACTTGAGGCCCTTTATCATACTGTGATTATGAGCAAATAATCATTTAACTTCTCACTCTCAGTTTCCTCATCTGTAAAATAGGATGAATAATTCTCATAGCTACCTGCCTCCCAGGGTCATAGAAAGGAAAGTGCTTTGTAAACCTTAACACACTATATAAGTGCATTTCATTATTTTGTGAGAAAGGCAGGGGCAGCTTGGTTTGATAGAAATAGAACTGTGTGCTGAATTAAAAGACTCGGATTCAAGTTCCAGCTCAGTGACTTTCTATCCACATTCCCATGAGCTTAAAATAACATCACCCCTCTGGGCTTCCTCAGCTTCCTCTCTTCACTACTGCTTCCTCATGGGGATTATACTTGAACCAAACTCTTAGCATTGTTGTGAGCAGAGCTTTGTTCAACTGTCAAGTGTTATAAGAGCAGAAGCTATTTATTAAATGAGAGCTAATGGGGTCTGTAATAAATCTCACTATGAGATAAGAGAATGCAGCTATTGTTCCAAGGGGAAAATACTGCAACAGGGCCTAAAGTCACAGGAGGGAGCCCCACTTTTCTCAGAAGAGAAATAATAAGGCAAGACCCACAGTACCACCTTGGGAGGCCCAGTAGTATTAGCATGCTAAACCCCGCTCTTAATAAATCGGTCTCTTTGCACCCAAGTTATAGAAGTTATGTGGCAGAACTTAAAAGACCAGCATCTGCAGGACTCTTAGAAAGGACATTTATGATTTTGGTCTTTGTTTATAGTAACAAAACTGAGGAAGGAGGCTTTACTTAAAAAAGAGAGGATGGAGGAAAGAAACAGAGATGATAAGGAGAATGAAGATATAGAAGAAGGAAACTATTTCAAGATTTGAAATTTTGGAGGAATGTTGAAAAAGGGTACCCCAGAGGACGTGAGAGGATTGTGGCTGTTGGATTAAAGGAGACCTTTTGGCTTCGCATCCCTATCTACCTGGCATTATGTGTGCAAGACAAGGGGTCCCTTTGACCAGAGGGAAATCACTCTAGGGGTATTGGATAATGAAGCAGGCTTGCTACCGCCCCTACTAGAACACATTTTTCCAGATTTCGAAAGGTCCTCAAGATCTTCTCCCTGACATATGAGAAGACAAGGCATTATAATGTTGCCCACAGTGGGGATATGCACATACTTCAAACATTGTAATACATCCAGTCCCAC
>CM053627.1:198276638-198291441 GCA_028646595.1 Phalanger gymnotis
TCCCGGAGCCATAAGGTATGGTCTTGGTGACCCACAGAGCTAGAGCCGAACAAGCAAAAAGCTAAACAAAGTGAAGTATGGGGGGCAGTTTTGGTTGATGTGGTAGCAGGATCTGACTAAAGCCCACTTGTGACTTGGATAAGTCTTGACTCAAGTTTTCTAGTGGGTGCCGGAATTTACTGGCCTTTGCAAATTTCCATTCCTTTGTGTTAATCTATTGCCTCAAAGTTCCTGGGATAGAGATGCTGTCTATTTACAGAGGAGGTGAGTGTGGCTGGCCACCCCTTTCCTACTCAGCAGGGTGCTTAATGGCTAGGCCACGCTGAGACCACAGACAGCAGAGCTGTATAGGTCAGTGTCGTAGGACAGAGATTACCATAGGGATTCTCTGTGTAACTTGATTTCTTTCCTTAGTTACTGATTGTGAGAGATCCCTCTTCATCTCATATTCCCCCCCCCAATTCCTCTATCAAAACCCGCTTTTGGGGTAAATGATTTGATATCAGGGTATATGAATTCTCCAAAGCTATTTCTACTTTAAGCTTTCTTTCTCATTGGAGGGATGGTGAGCAGGGCATCAAGGGGAAAGGGAAAAACTGAGTCCTGTTGAAGAAATTCCCAGAACATATAGTGAAGTATTGGAAAGAGCAGAGAATGCCTTTCCATCACCCATGAAATCACACTCTACAAATGACTGCCCATGCTCCTTGTTATAGTGCCCACCTCATGGGGAACGTGGCATTTCTTCAATAGCAAATAACTTCTTGGGACAGAAGAAAAAACACAGCAGTGCAAAGGTACCCAGTAAAGATTTGAGTTGAGAAAGCATCCCATGAAAGACAAGGTTCATAACTGCGCAAGTTCATAACTATACATTCTTTGTTCCCATTAAATTAGATAAATTGTCATTGTGGGAACAGAACATACATATTTCTGAGTCCTTGTCACGGCTCCCACTATTCCCCCTAAATACAATGTCCCTTGGCCTCACTTTTTACTCTTCTCAGTCTTACCCTTCCTTTGAGACCCAGCTCAAGTCTCGCCTTTTCCATGAGGTCTCCTCAAACTACCCATGTTCCTTCCTAGTGTTGTTCAATTTTTTTATATGCATGCCCTGCCTCCTCAACAAGGTTGTGTTGGGTATGGTGCCCTATGTACAGAAAGTACTCAGCAAATGTTTCTTGTTCAAGATGGCAATGATGATTTTGCACACTGCTGATCGTGGTGATCTCAGACTTAGTCTACGAGGATATCATCTGTCTGTCATTAGCTGTTATAACTGTTAATCATGGTCAGGCCCTTGGGGAAGAAAGAAACTATCCCAGGCTTATGATTGAGTTCAACTACAAGAATAACAAAATTGTTCTTCAACATCTAAGAAAGCCAAAGAAAGATGTGGCCACTTGCCCTACACTGGGATTCTCAACTCCTCTGTGGTGCGTCTTTTCCAATTTTCACTTAATACCTGACAGGATAACCTCACTGAGGAAAAATAACATATTTGTGCTTCAAAGATAGTTTCATCTGAATGAACAGACAAAAACAATGCTCTTTAGGGGAAAATAGCTACTAAACCTGCTGGAAAGGCAAGCTGAAGTGAGATTATGGAGGACCTTAAATGTCAGCCTGAGGTGTTTGTTTCCAAGTGGTAATAGGGAGCCATTGAGGGTTTCTGAGTAGGAGAGTACCATGACCAGAGCTATGTCTTATAACATTGTTTTGGCAACTGTATGAAGAATGAATTGGAGAAATAAAAACACTAAAAGTAGAGAGACTGATTAGTGCAAGTGTGAGGTAAAGAGAACATTATGTTGATGACTAGGTGAATGGAGAGATAGAACAGATACATGACACATGATGGATCTCTGCAGTTGATTGGCGATATAGGATGAAGAGAGAGCAGAGTCAAAGATAACTTGTTATGTACCCAAGGTGGGTGGGTGGGTAACTATGAGGATAGTAGTGCCTTCTACAGAAAACAGGGGTTTTGAGGATACGTTAGGGGAAAAGAGGATCAATTCCATTTTGAACATGTTGAGTTTGAGATGCTGAAAAGGAGACGTCCAACAATCAGTTAGCAATGCAGAAAACTGAAATACGTTTTACATATATTTTAAATTTATTTGAACATGATTTGTGGCTCATAGGACAATTTCCCTTTCTTTTTGCACACATTCAAGCCCCTCCTCTCCATAATTTGTCCTTTCATAGTTTTCCTTGTTTGTTTTCCCATAGAAATTTGACTGTCTTTGAATATTTTATGTATTTCTGTGAGGTAGTCTATTGAAATTTTAATCGACAATGCACTAAGTTGCTAAACTAATTTGAAGAATATTGATATTTTTGTCTGTTCCTCCTTTCTAGCCATAAACACGAAATATTCCTTTGGTGGTTCAGCCTTCTTCTTTGGTCAATATGGTTTTTATCATTTTATTTATGAAGTTTGTCTTCAGTATATAATAGCCAGGTATCTGAGGGTTTTGGCCATGTCTAGAAAGAAAAATCTATCTATCCCCTCACCCACACCTCCAACTAAACTGTCACTTTGATTAGGATCTGAAAGCCTAATTTTCCTTAATGCCAATGCTGAGAGTAAGCATGGTGCAGTGGATAGAGATTGGGCTGGCCTCAGAGTAAGGAAGAAATAAGTTTGAATCCTGCCTCTGACACATACTGGCTGTGTGAAGGTGAGTCACGACCTCTTAGTGCCCCAAGAAACTCTCTAAGACTATACATTATGCCAAATAGGTGCAAATCTGCAATATGAAAGGAGTTCCTTCACTAGAGGATTCTCCATCCCCATGAAATAATCACAGGTCCAGCCCAACATATTAATGATATATATTAATATGTTATAAAGCCATGTATTAATGACAGCCAATGTAATGTAATGACAGCCAAACAGCTACATTGCATATTAAAAGGCCATCGTTCTGAAACTAATGGGTGAGACATTAGTCTCAGTGCAGACTTGGGAATTTGGGGAAAATCTGCTCTTAGACCTTCAAATCTTAACTCTTGTGTGACTTCCAGGATTCTATAAGTATCAATCCATGCCTGTGCTTAAGGCTTAACCTGGAAAGGTATTCAGTTACCTTAACATAAGAAATCAGTCTCATGAGAAGAATTTCCCTCCTGAAATGGGATTGAAGCAGAGATTCACTCACTGGCCAAACTGTGAAGCCTAAATAAAATTCAATGCAGAAGGATTTTTTTAAAACCCAACTTTCCACAAGTGATTGAAGCCACTTAAAAAAGCAAGCCATGGCCAAAAGAAAATCATGAGCTAAAATGGATACCTATAGGATATGGTTTGATGGGGATGTAATGCCAAGATCTGATAGGTCAGAGGCAAATACTTGGCAAATCAAATTGAAATTTCCACCCTTGGTTTTGCTCTTTTCCAGGGCTTGACTGTGTAGGACATAACCCTATTCTTTTATTTTGGCTTTGAAGGACATGAGGGAAAAGCTACATTAGGCTTTATCATCTTGGCTAGGAGTTGTACCTCCTTCTTCATATTTCTATCATCAAGGACAAGAGGGTACCAGTTACTGGTCTAGTAAACTCAGGGATCAAGAACAGCACTGAGATGTAAATCCTGACTCAAGACTGCTTCAAATTAACAAAAGAAAGATAAACTACTTGTTTATATCCACATATAAGCAAAACCATTGGCATTTCCCAAATATTAATCAGAATGTGTCCTCTCAGACTGTCACTGGCCTGCCAGATCAAACTCCAACTGTCATTCTTTCCACAAACACTGTCATATGCCCTTTACATAATGGAGCTCAGACTGAAGAGTCCATACCATTCAAAGGACCAGGTCCCCAAACCAAATCTAACTTTCCTGTCTCACAATGTTATATGGGGTTGGATAACTCAATGATATCATAGCCAGTTTCATAGCTTGACATTGGGGTTCGGTTATCAGGATATGAGGGAATTCCCAAATCCAACTTTACTGTCTCACGGTGTTATGTGGAGTTGGATAACTGAATAATATCACAGCCAAATCATTAGGATTTGGTTATCAAGATTTGAGGGAATTCCCATTCAGGTACTGGCTCGACTAGATAAATTCCTGAAGTCACTCCAACTCTCAGGATTTAGAGACTCCTTAACTTCGAGGGATTTGTGCGTGTATGTGCGTGCAACACATTTGTGGTTAAAGCCAAGTGAGATTTTGGCATCTAGAAGACTGGATTTTGAGTAGAGAGGACCCACCTCTGTCATTTCCTATCTATGTGTTTTGGGTAAGTCATTTCACCCATCTAGGTTTCAGCTTCTCCATCTATAAAATGAGGAGGTTGGAGTAGATGATCTCAAAGGCCCTTTCCAGCTCTAAACTTACAATCTTATGATCCTAGCTAGAATTTGCACTTCGTGTCTTATTTTGCTGTCATCAAGGATGAGATGCTACCAGCCATTCAAGAGTATAAGGCTAATAGTCTAACAAACTTCAGTGACGGGAAGACTGAATTCTGAACTGTGACAAATCCTGATTCAGACTCTTAATTTATAACCAAAAGAAAAAATTGATGGTTTACAAACAAAATTAAATTACTTCGTTGAATCCATGAGAATTCCCATTTAGAGCAGAACTACAATGAATGGGAACTTATGTATCTGTTGAATCATGTATTCATTTCCTCACACTATCTCTTTGGCCCTAATTTTCTGACATTCAGACATGTTGTTCCCCACCAAGTCCCCAGCTGTATTTCCCCACTGATATTTGAGTGATTAATCACACCAGCCCAATTATTTACTTCAGCTTAAGGGCCCCGCCAATACCAGTTAAGCACGACATGTGCTCTCTGACTGAACCTGGCCCCAGTCCTCAGGGATAGGTTCTTCCTGACTGATTCTAACTCCAACTGTCATCCTTGTCACATGGCCCTGCTCTACACAGTGGAGTCCATGCTAAACAGTCCACGTGCCTAACCTGACTCCTAATTTTTCATAATGTACCTAGATTTTTGTTTTAACAGATGACACTCATGTTTTCTGTTTTCTCAATTATGATAAACCAGGTTGTCTTACATCAATGGAAGACATAATTACTAGGAATGTAGGGGCTCGTTCACTGCTCGTTCACTTGAAGCAGTCCAATAAAGTATTAGCATGAACTAATACATTATATATAGGAATATCATTAAGGTTGTTTCATTCCTTCTTGGGAGCTGGTTTTGGTTTCTCTGGGCCCATGTACAGGATCACAAATAGGCATAATCTACATCCTTTTCCCTGTTTCTCTTCTGCTCCTTGAGACATTTCAATAAAGCACAATGTAAGCAAGGGCTGAAGTTCAGAAAGAACCAAAATCAGTCTCCTTATGGAAAAAGTAACCACCTGTAGCTTAAATTTATATATGGTATAAAGAATCCTTGGGTTGAGAGGATCAGTCATTGCCATCATATCTCCCTAATGAAGGGGTCGTTCTTCAGGCCAATAATTCTCAGTTTCTTTAACTAGCAGGTTGTTCCTTCAGTGGAAAAACTCCAGTTTGTCACTGTCCTTTCCAAGATATGGCACTTAGAATGAAAAACATTAAACTCTTCATGGACTAACCAGGAAAGAGTATGGTGCAACCCATAGGCAGAGGTATACTGGAACCAGCTTGAATCCCAAATGTTAAATTTTCAGCATGAGCATTTGCATCTCAGAAATCAGCAAATGCTACAAATCAGGGCTTCAGTTTTGGTTTGCAGATTGTCTAGACTTAAGAGAGTGATAAAGAAAATGTTAACAATGAAGAATAAACTTAAAAGTGTATCCTGAGTGTGTTTTTCTTTTCCCTCAGAGAGCCACATTTACCACCACACCACTGCTCATACATCTCCTACATGCCTCTCTTAAAGCAATATAGGAAAATATTCATTTCTTTTGGCTACCAAATCCAATTTGCCTGATTTTATGTTATAAAAACTCCCAAGAGAATTTGGAACACAAAGTTCTAAAAACAAATGTTAAAAACTGTTTTTACATGCAACTGGGAAATAAGACATACAGGCAGTGAGGTATAGAAATCTATCTTGCTCTACAAGAAGGTAATGGGAAAGGGGGTGGGGGAGGAGTGGGTGATAGAAGGGAGGGTAGACTGGAGAAAGGGACAATCAGAATACATATCATCTTGGGGTGGGAAGGAGGGGAGAGATGGGCAGAAAATTTGTAACTCAAAATCTTATGGAAATGAATGTTGAAAACTAAAAATAAATAAATTAATCTTTAAAAAATGTCCTGGTGAAGGGCAAAGATAGGCAATTGAGAGGCAGGCCTGTTTGTTCTTCTGAAAAGACTAATTAAAAAAAGAGACCCCATCAATAAAGAGTAGGAGCCAAAGATAGGGAATAGCTAGTTTTCTTCTTCAATTAAATAACTTCAGGCCCTCAATCACTGTCATATACATGTACTGTGCATAAATACATCTATGTACACAGACACTTGCCATGCTCTAGCTTCAGGTCTCCTACTTTTCCTGCCCTATTTGTTAGTCAGAGCTAGTCTACATCACAAGTTGTAGTTTAAATTCTGTAGTTCTATGAAATTATTTTGTTTCCTTTATTCTGAAAATTTATCTCTGCCTCCTTTTGCCCTTTTGCTATTTTCAAGAATTTTCAATGCTTTAAGGCAAGGTATCAGACTCATAGCCAGTGCCCTATAAAACTCCAGAAGTGTAGCTGAATCAAATTAAAATGGAACTGGCAAATGTTTAGAAAAATAAAAATACATGCAACATAAAAACTCCCAAATCCCTGTAAAAGTGTCAAATCCATATGAACTGCTTTCTGGTCATGCCTCCTCCTATCTTGTACTTGTGAAGTTATAGAGTCCTGTCAATTCTTTTGAATTATCTTTTCAAAAATTATAAATGTTAGTCATTATAGAAACCAAACATTTAGATGAACCAAAACTTTTAAAATGAAGCATATGTAAAATGGTGAACTTTAAACAGACTTTTATTTGTTTTAAAATATGGATTATTCATGGTTAATAAATGGCATATTTATCACAGCTCGGGAAAACTAGCTATTTAAATAGAAGACAGGAGACAAAAACCTAGATTTCACTTGTTATTTTAAAATAATGGATATTTGTGAAACAGAAAAAAGCAATACATCCAGCATTTGAAAAAAAGGAAAGAAACAGGTCAGGAAAATGGCAACAAACATACCTCCCACAAATGTGACACAGGAAATGTAAAAGCAGTTGATGTGAGTTTGTAAATGTGGTCTACACAGTGGAAATTCAAAGACTAACGAGAGACAATTGTAGAAAAAGCCAACATGAATGAATGGCCAGTAGTCTCCAGGAAAACTGTTTAGACTTTGATAAATCAGTGGAATGTTGATTCAGATGATTTGAGGTTACTTAATTAAACATGGTAAGATTCAATGCTGGCAGGGCTATGTAGAGACAGGAACATCTACATACTGTGGATGGAACTGTGAATTGGTAGGGCTTTTTTTTAATGGAAAATGGCAATATTGTAAGAAGTGTTACAGAAGAGCTCATGTCCTCTGACTTCGTGATCCCACAATCAGAACTATACACAAAAGATATTATTAAAAAAGGGAAACAAAACTGCTCTGTACAAAAGCATTCACAGTGGCTTTACTTGTAATGAGAAAAACTGGAATGTCCAATGACTAGGAAATAACTGAAAAAAATGTATATGTAACAACATAATAGAATCTTAATGAGCCATAAAAATGACAACTGCTAACAGTACAAAGAAATAGGGAAATATTTAGATAAAATGATGCAGAGAGAAAAGAGAAATGTAAAAATGATGATATATACATTGGCCATGCCTCTATAAAACAAGGATAAAAAAAGAATGCTAACAATAGTATCACCACTCCCACAAAAATGCACAGAAGAAAACTAAACTGGAAAAGAAGTATGTAGATGTTTTAAGAATTAGTTGGTTAAAGTTAAGAAGCAGTGAGGTATAATATATAGTGTTCTGGGCCTAGAATCAGGCACACTAGTGTTCAAAGCTCTGTTCCAATACTTACTGGTTGTGTGACCCTGGAGAAGTCCCATAATCTTTATATATGTCAGACAACTCCAAGGTTATGAATTATGTTTGTGAATGTAGTTCCCTATGCTGACAAAAACACAGGTCCTTCATCACTTTGTTAAAGTTATGCATTCGAATGAATTTTTATTAATGAAATAATGTTTCTGGTTTTTCAAATCAATTCAATTTTAAAAAAATAAACATTTATAAAGTGCCTATTATGTACAAGTTACTGTGCTAGGTTCTAATGGGAATAATTAGGAAAAGAAAAGCAGCCTAGATCACAAGGAGTTTACTTTCTACACAGATAAGTAAGTCTACGATAATTTAAGGAGAAAATCAGCATTAAAAACTAAGGCTATCAGAAAAAGATTTTCGATAGAAAGTGATGTTTGAGGGAAACTAAGATTCTGAAAGGTGAAGGTTAGGAAGGAGGCATAAGTAATAGCCAGCCTTCGAGAGGTACGACATGCAATCTCCATTGGGTGTGGGGAACGGCAAGGAGAAGACTTTGGCCTTTGGCAAGTCTTTGGACTTGCTCCAGAATGAGAGAGGCATAAGACCAGTACGTATATATACACACAAACACACACAAGTGTGTGTGTGTGTGTGTGTGTGTTTTATTGAGTATAGCTCAGTGGGGAAGTTGGAGAGCTGTATGAGCAAAAGGGAAAACAAATGTATTGAGCTGCCAGGTTTACCCGGTAAAGGAATAGAGGAGGTAGAGAAGAGGGCAGGATTTTCTAGAAGACCAGTGACCCTTTTTTATTTAAGATTTTTTATTTTTAGTTTACAACACTCAGGATTTTGAGTTCCAGATTTTCTTCCCCTCCCTTGCCCCCTCCCCCCCCAAGGCAGCATGGAATCTGATATATCTTCTACATATAACTCCTCACTAAACTTATTTACCCAATAGTCAAGTTGTAAAGAAGAATTATGACCATAGGAATGAATCATGAGAAAGAAGAAACAAGACCAAAAAACAAAAACGAAAGACAAAAAAAGGAGAGCAAATAGTTTGTCTCAATCTGCATTCAGAGTCCATTCTCTGGGTAGTTCTCTCCATCATGGGTCCTTTGGAGTTGACTTTGAACTTTGTATTGCTGAGAAGAACAAAGTGTATCAAGGTTAGTCATCACAGAATCAGTATATCTTTGGTTGTGAATAATGTTCTTCTAGTTCTGCTCCTCACTCAGCATTATATCGTATAGGTTTTTCCAGGTTATTATGATGTCCGTATCTTCCCTATTTCTTATAGCATAGTAGTATTCCATTACATTCATATACCACAACTTGTTCAACCATTACCCAATTGATGGGCATCCCCTTGATTTCCAATTCTTTGCTGTCACTCTTAAAGGAGTCGGCTGGTCTGAACAGGGTAAAGTGCAGCACAGGGTTCCAAGAAGTCTCTCTCTATACTAGGCAAGTAGATGGGGTTTGAGGATCTCATGGTTCAAACTAAGGGAAACCCATGAATTCTGACAGTGAGAATTTATTTATTTATTTTACCTAGTCATGGTTTGGGGTAATGGGTTTTTATTATTGTTATTGTTCAGCTCTTTCCAAAGGAGGGAGGGAACCCTGGGGGAGAGTACACTCCTGGGGGCCACTGGGACCATTCTCTAAGAATTTCTTTTATTTTTGTCTTAAGGCAACTGGAATGCAAGGTATGTAAAGGGGAGTAATATAAGACATGTGTGGAAAGGCAGGCTGGATCCATACTAAGCAGGACTTTAAATATCCTTCTGATGAGTTTGAGTTTGTATTTTTGTCTTTTGCTCTTTTGAATAGCTAATTCTATGCTTTCCACTTCTTCAGAATAGCTACTATAGCTTGTGTGATCCTGACTGGTTCCTCATGTAACAGCAATCACAGCAGCACATCTGAGGACTGCTGCTGTGAATAATTTCAAGGGTCTAATTGCATAGTATAATGAACTCTCTATTCAACAATAAACTAAACTTTGTTCAATAAAGCATAACATAACAACATCCTTAAGCAAAACATATCTAATATATATATATACACATCATATCACTCAATATGTCATATGGCATATAACATATATCACTGCATTCAGTAGCATTCCCCATAATACTTCTTTACACCGTAGTGGGTCCTGGCTTAAAGTCTTCCCTAGCATAATACATCCTTAAGGAGTAGCAGAAAATGCCACATCATCCACCCTTAGGTCACAGTAAATTATAATATCCTCAGTCAATACAGAATGTCCAAGTAAAGTCCTCTTTCATCTTAACTCAAGGTTGACTTCCAAGTCCCATGGCTCCTTCTCTGTGGGCTGACCACTCCCAGCTCTTGGCCAGGTTCTCATGCAGGCAGCTCTCCACTCCTGCTCCTCATCTCAGCTCATGGGGACTGCTCCACTCCAATAGGCTCCAGGGGCTTCTGCATGCAGCCTCTGTTTCTGGGAAAACAAAACTTAAGGGGGCTACAACAATATTTACACACATCACCAGCACCATCATCTCAATTCACTTTAACAGCTCTTCAAAGCGGCTTAAGCTAAGCTTCCTTCTGATGAGTGGGTCTCCTCCCTTCAGCTCAACTCACTCATAAAGACCAACAGACAGGGCTTCTGTCTGAGAGATTAACACAGACCAACAGACAGGGCTTCTGTCTGAGAAATTAACACAGATCCACAGAGGGAGCACCAACATGCCAAACATTCTTTCTGTGAGGCCTCCCCACAAGCAAGTTCCCCCAGGCAAATTCCTCTCTCTGCCCACTCATGCTAGTTCCTATGCTGGCTCTCTCTTTCCCAGCTCTGACTGCTCTCAACAACTTCCTCTCAGCTCTGCTCCGCCTTTCCTGCTCCTTTTCCCTTTTTTGGCAAACTCCTCCCACACTGGGCTCCGCATCTGTCATGATGCACCACAGCTCTAAGCTGGGCCAGAGCTCAAAGCAGGTCCTATTCCATTGACATTCCATTAAGCACTTAATGTGTTACAGAAACTTAACTCCAAAAGAAAAAAAAAATAGCAAAAAATCCCACTTTGCCTACCGTTACACCTCAGTACTTGAATTCTTTCTTGCTGGCTACTGTTAGTATATTTTCTGTGACCTGGAAGCTCTGGATTTGGGCTATGATGTTTGTAGAAGTCTTCACTTGGGTGTTTCTTTCAGGAAGTGACTTTGTGAATTCCTTCTATTTTTCACTTTGTTTCATTATTCTAATATGTCTGGGAAGTTTTCTTTCATGATTTCTTGAAATATGATAATTAGGATCTTTTTTTGGTCATGGCCTCAATTGGTCCAATTTGGTCCAATGATTCTTAATTAATCTCTCCTTGATCTGTTTTCCAGGTCACATGTTTTTGAGATAAGATATGTTACATTTTCTTCTTTTTTTTCAATCTTTTGACTTTATTTTAATGTGTTTTGTTGTCTCATGAAGTCATTAACTTCTGTTTTGTCCATTACAATTTTCATGGGGTCTGTTACTTGGGTAAAGTTTTATACTAAGTTTTAATTTTCTTTCCAAGTCTTGCCTTTATAGTTCTCTTTCTCTTCCAATTCTTTCCTCTATCCCTTTCATTTTATTTATACTATAATTTTGGCTCAAAAACCCCCACTCTCTTGTATCTCCTGAGGATTCTAACTGAAACTGTCTTAGTCTTTGAGGCTTTGCTTGTGGGTGTGTTAGTTATTCCCTTCTTTTGGATCTATGTTTTACACATCTACGACATATAAAAACTTTTTATTTTTTATCACTTTCCATCTTATTTCCTAGCTAGGGATTTTGTATTAAGTCTAAGTTCTTTGTACTTCTAGCTAGATTGTTGCTTCCTTATAGAATCCTGATGAATTTTATCTGTTGTCCTGCTGTTGGGGTTATTTTCTTGCTAGGTCTGGCTCTGAGATCCCCTTTCCTGAGTTAAAGGGTCAACCCCATGACCTTATTTTGCACCAAGATTTTTTCTCCTGGATAGAGCAACAGCACCATGGCCCCTGTACCAGGGATTTGAGTCTTGGATTCCCCAACTTTGGGGAATTGGATTGGAACATTCTGAGCCTCTCCTCCTTTTCTTTATCAGGGTCTCATGTCTTCCTTCCCCCAGGATTGTGATCAATGTGACCATACTAAAGCCCTGTTCTCTGTATGGGGCCTGAGTCTCCAATTACTTTTCCCTCAGGTATTAGAACCAGAGGGACCATACTGAATGACCACTCTGTTCTTCACCAAGGGGCTAAGTCTGAGGTACCTGCCATCCCTCACCCCCACTCTACTACTTAGTAACAATATCAGTTTAATTATCATCTCTCTGTAGGCAATTCCCAGATCTGTATATCTAATTTTGGTCTCTCACCTAAGCTCTAGTCACTCGTAACCATCTAGTGTTGGATATTTTGAATTTAATATATCCATTAGATATGGTTGTGCATGCTTGTAATCTCTGCTATTGGGGAAGGCTGAGGTTGTTGGATCATTTGCAGTTCTGAGCTGCAGTAGGGATAAAGCTGATTAGCTGTCCAAACTAAGTCAGGCACAGATATAGTGAGCCCACAGGAGTGGAGGATCAGCAGGCTATCAAACCAGTCCAGATTGGGAAAATGGAATAGATTATAGTTACTATACCAATTAGTATTGAAATAGGTCCTGGCTAAAATCTCTCCTATAAGCTTTTCCTGATTGCCCTCTTCCTTCAATGGATTATTTCCAATTTATTCTGTCTAGAGCTTGTTTGCATGTTGTCTAACCCACTAAGCTGTGAGTTCTTTGAGAGCAGGGACTGCTTTTTATTTTTCTTTGTATTTCCAGCACTTAACATAATATATGGAACATAGTAGGTGCTTAATAAATGTTTATCGATTGATTGAATAAAACTCAAATCAAACTCCACCTTCCACACGTGGCCTTCCTTGATCCCTCTAGCTTCTCCCTCTAGAATTTATCTTGTATTAAAGTATGTCTTTTGTATACCTTTGCACATGGATATGTGTGCATCACCCTTTTAGAATGAGGGCAGGAACGGTTTCATTTCTTTCTCTTTCTAAGCACCTCGTAAAAATACCTGACACACAGTTGGTGCTTAATAAGTGGCTTTGATTTTCTGACAAAATGTCTTCCAGTTACCATAGTAGTTCTTGTCCAGAAAATCTTCATTTTAGACATCTTGAGTAGATCCTTAATATCCCAAATCTAAAAAAAAAATAAGGGAAATTGTCCAGTGGACAAGCAGCCCATGGATATTGACATAGAGTTTTGCAAAGAAGTAATGCAAACTCTTAAAAACCATCTGAATAGTTGTTGAAAATCACCAATTCATGGGTCTGCTATGTGGTGCAGTGAGTAGAGCACCAGCCCTGAAGTCAGGAGGGCCTAAGTTCAAATCCAGCCTCAGACACTTGACACACTTACTAGCTGTGTGGCCTTGGGCAAGTCACTTAACCCCAATTACCCTGCCTTCCCCCTTGCAAAAAAAAAGAGAAAAAAAAGAAAATCACCAATTCTCAGAAAAGTGCAAATTAAAAGGATGTTAGTAAAGATGGTAAAACTTGGAAATATTGAGTGTTGTGGGGACTGTGAGAAGACAGGGACTCTCACTGACTGATGGAAGAGCTGCAAATTGTTTTACAACTATTATGAAAAACAATTTTTAGAAGAATACAAGTTATTTCATTGTTAATATCTTTTGATCAAGTGATCCTAATAATAGTTTTATGTCCCAAAGAGGTTAATTTCAGCAAGAAAAGACTCATAGATACAAAAATATTCATAGCAATATTATTCGTAATACCAAAAAGATGGAGGTAAAACCTGTGCCTAATGACTGAAGAACGTCTGAACAATATTAAGGAACATGAGTATAGCATCAGAAGGTTGAATATGAAAAATTCTAATACACCTGGAAATTTATGGAGAATAATGAAATGCAGAGTTGAAAGAACAATATGCAGAAAGCACACAACAGCTCAAATGAAAACAGCCCAAAAATGAACAAAATTCAACTCAAATGCAAAAGGCAACATTGATTATTAACTCATTCAAAGAAAAAGCCACATTCTTTCTGTTAACAATCTTCAGATACGAAAGTGGAAAGGAACAATGATGGCCATCAGTCTCAATCACTCTAATGGGTGGTTGTGTTCTGAATTGTTTCTAAGGATGTACTTGCTAGGCTCTGATTTTAGAGCTTTTGGGACGTGGTTGTTTTCATAAATCAAAATGTACTCATTAGCATTTTTAAAATAATTGTAGCACCTAGATAGTGTTAAAAAAAGCACAAAGTGGACCATTCCAGAGCTGCTTGTGTATAGGTAAATGGAGATACATTTAAGAGATGGCTGTGGATATAAATAATTAATCTCATTAGGAGCTATATTTTGAGAAGATGGCTCCCAGAGTATAGCCATTTTAGAAAAATGTATATATCAAGTGATATATGGTTCACTGCTCCTCAAGTCATTTATGGAGACACTACTCATTTTAAATTAGAGACAAGCATCAAAGAGACCAGTTTTACACATACACACACACGCACACAGAGTAGTGTGAAATATGATGAAGTAGGGGGCAGAGCCAAGAGGGCTGAGAAAAAGCAGTGACTCACCTGAGCTCTTATCCAAACCCCTCCAAACACATTTAAATAATTCCACAAAACATTTCCTGAAGTGGGAGAACCCACAAAAGGACAGGGTAAAATAATTTTCCAAAGACAATTTAGATGATTGGTGGGAAAGATCTGTCACACCTGGGTGACAGTGGAGCACAGTCCAGTGTAGGCCATGCCAGCACAGACCAGGCTT
>CM053627.1:198291941-198318643 GCA_028646595.1 Phalanger gymnotis
AGAGTATTATGAAATTTAAAATAGATAATTTTGATTATATTAAATTAAAAAGCTTTTGCACAAATAAAACCAATACAACCAAGATTAGAAGGAAAGCAGAAAGCTGGGAAACAATCTTTACAGCAAGTATATCTGGTAAAGGACTCAGTTTTCAAATATATAAGAGAACTAAGTCAAATTTAAAAAAGAATACAAGTCATTCCCCAATTGATAAATGGTCAAAGGATATGAACAGGCAGTTTTCAGATGAAGAAATCAAAGGTTTCTGTAGGCATATAAAGAAGTGTTCTAAATCACTTTTGATTAGAAAAATGCAAGTTAAAACCACTCTGTGGTACCACTTCACACAAATCAGATTGGCTAATATGATAAAAAAAAAAAGGAAAATGATAAATGTTGTAGAGAATATGGGAAGATTGAGACACTAATGCGCTGCTAGTGGAGTTGTGAACTGATCCAGCCATTCTGGAAAGCAGTTTGGAACTGTGCCCAAAGGGCTATAAAACTGTCCATTCCCTTTGATCCAGCAATACTGCTACTAGGTCTGTATCCCAAAGAGAACATAGAAAAGAGAAAAGGACCTATATGTGCAAAAATATTTATAGCAGCCCTTTTCATGGTAGCAAAATATTGGAAATTGAAGGGATGCCCATCAATTGGGGAATGGCCGAACAAGGTATTGAATATGAATGTAATGGAATACTATTGTGCAATAAGAAATGATGAAAAGGCATATTTCAGGGGAAAAAACCCTGGAAAGTCATCTATGAACTGATGCAAAGTGAAATGAGCAGAACCAGGTAAACTTCATACACAGTTTCAACAACATTGTGTGATGATCAGCTATGAATGACTCAGCTCTTCTCAGCAACACAATGATCCAAGACAAGTACAGAGGACTCACAAAGGAAAATGCTATCCTACATCCAGATAAAGAACTGAAGGATTCTGAATGAAGATAGAAGGATACTTTTTTTCATTTCATTCTTTTTCATGGTTTTTTTTTCCTGTTGATCCGTTTCTTTTTTCATGCTGTGGCTAATAGGGAAATATGTTTGATACAATAGCACATATAACTTATATCAAGTATAACTTATATCAAGTTGTCTACCATTTTAGGAAGAGGGGATGGAAAGGGAGGGAGAGAGAAAAATTTAGAATTCAAAATCTTGTAAAAATTAATGCTAAAAATTGTCTTGACATGTAATTGGGAAAAAATAAAATGCTATTAAAAATAAATTTTAAAATAAAATTTTAAAAAAGAGATTTCTTCCTCTATCATGCTAGGTGAGTTTATTTTCCCTCACTAGCTGGATGCAAAATTCAGTACAAGGGAAAAGAAAATAGAATTATCACTCTGAAACATTAAGATTAAGAATATTTTAATTTGGTTCATTCTCATTCCATATCTGAGAAATTTCCTTCAATCTGACCAACTTATGATCTTTGTATTTACATTAGTACTCCTCATTGTTATCATATGTATTAAAGCATAGTAAATTAAATTGCCAAGCAACTGTCAAATACTTCTCCCTCAAAGTATTTTGACCAGTTGTCCCCACCTTCTTTACCCTTACAGATCATAAGAAAGATTAAAGGAAGAAATTGATTTTTGAAACCCAGTGGGTTAGACTGCAAATAACAAAGAAATAAAGGATTGGATTCCTAGTCTGATCACACCAGTGGCTGAGGTTTTAGAGCAGCTGTCAGTCCAGTCCTCTATGCTCACTGGTCTCTCCGGTCAAAATCACACCTTGGCCTTGTCTGCATGCCAGGGTCTCCACTGCAGCCACTATAGCCCTCAAGGTTCTAGCCCAGATCTGTCTTCATTGCTCCTAGCTCAAGCTGCAGTGGCAGCAACAACAAGCAGCCAGCAATGGTTATTTGTCCTGCTAGAAGTTTTCCATCTCTACTTCTCTGTTCCTAGCTACACGGAAAAGAATGAATAGACAAAAGTCTTGCTCAAGGTCCAAGGAAGGGAAATTAAGGAGTCATATGCTCTTTGTGGACATATTCTGCTTTCTCCATTCTTAGGTATCCCACAAATCAACTTCTTGTTACTAGACTTCCAGAGGTCCATAATTCTGCCCTGATGAATGAGACAGAGAGTTTATAGAAGAATTTATTATGGAAATGCTGGATGAACAAAGGGTATCTTTTGGTTTCATATTTGTAATGACCTCTGCCTAAACCTAGCCAATTGACCTTCTTAGTACTTGGTATAATATAACCAATCAATCAATCCATAAGCATTTATTAAGCACCTAGCTTATTCAAGGCATTGTGTTAAGTGACAAAGATACAGAAATTTTTAAATGAAACATTTAAATGAAACAAAAAATTATTTCTTATAAAAATTACTGCTCCAGGCTTGAACAATGAAGCCTTTAAATCAAACTTATGATGCTCTAGGGAGTTCACCATTCTCTGACCTCCTACTCCACAATGATTTTATCAGGGCCTCCACTGCTGTTAGAGGAGTAAGCCCCATCCCACCTGCAATTATCTATTTTCTATCATTTTAATGAAGTCCTTTTTGCCACCAAGTCATGTTTTTTATAACTTGCCACACTCCACAAACTTAGACTCTCTGTGATCAACAAACACTTTGTGTCAGGAACAGGATTATGGAGATGCCAATATGCCATGGTTTTGAGCAAAAAAAAAAGAGGAAAAGTTAGAGGGGGGGCGTATTCTACAATAGCCAGATATATGACCACATCCCACTTGAGAAAGCTGCAAAATTAGATGAGCCCACTTCCTTGCCCCAGCTACAAAGTCACTCCACAGATGATAGCCAAGGTAGTATAGAAACTGGGATTGGAACATATAGGTATGAAAGAACAGGAGGTAGCTGGAGACTGGAGATAGACCCCACTTACTGCATTTCACTACTGGAATGTTTGACTATAGGGAGTAAGCACTGGGAGCTTCAAAAAAGAATTGATGAGGTTCTACCAGCAGTTAATGAATAGAGAAGCAGCAATAGGTGTCACTCTAAGAGCCAAGCTTGGCAGGGTTGGAAGTGAAGAGAGGGAAAGAAACCACACAACAGTGATAGGTTCATAGAGGGGAAAATTCCTAGTCCCTTTGAAGGAGAGCTTGACCCTTGTTGCAACAGAAATAGCTTCAACAGCACCATCATCCCAGAAAACACAATTTTCAAAGTGAGCTTCTAGTGTACTTTGTTGTCCAGGAAGAGCCCGATGCTATTTAAACATGTTTTTTTTTTTATCTTTATCTGAGTCTTTTAGCCCATGAAAGGACCTAGACCTGCTTAGTGAAGGAGCAAATAGCTCCTGTTTCATGTAGAATCATTCTGAGAAAGATGAATTTTTTTCAGCAAAGAAGTTGTTCTAAATTTATCTGATTAGATAATTTCAGCAGAGCATATTCTTCCTCTTCTTGGTCTGAATGAGGAAGTGGTGATGAAGAAAAGAGGAAGTATGGCTCTCAGATTCCTATGATTTGTTACGTTGGAAGTTTAAAGAGGACTAAATCCATGACTCAAATAAAGAATGATCTCTTTGAACATGGATTTCTTAATCATGGTAAGAGTACTCAACATTTTTATATTCTGAATTTCTTTTTTTGACATTTATTTAGCATTTAATTTTCCCCAGTTACATGTAAAAACAATTTTTAACATTTTTTTAAACTTTGAGTTCCAAATTCTCTCCCTTCCTCCTTCCACCTACCACCCACCATCCCACATTGATAAGGCAAGCAATTCCATATAGGTTATACACGTGTAGTCATGCAAAACATATCCATAATAGTCATGTAGTAAAAGAAAATGTAGACCAAAAAAACTCAAAAAAATAAAGTTTAAAAAAAGTATGCTTCAATCTGCATTCAGTTACCATCAATTCTTTCTCTGGAGATCGATAGCATGTTTCATCCTAAGTCCCTCAGAGTTGTCACGGATTGTTGTATTTCTGAGAACAGCTAAGTCATTCACAACTGATCATCTTACAGTATTGTTGTTACTTTGTACCCAGTACATTTCACTTTGCATCAGCCCATGCAAGTCTTTCCAGGTCTTTCTGAGAATATCCTGCTCATCATTTCTTAAAGTAATATTATTCCATCATAATTAAATACCACAACTTGTTCAGGCATTCCCCAATTGATGGGGGAATTTCTAATTCCTTGTCTCCAGAAAAGAGCCACTATAAATATTTTTGTAGATATAGGTCTCTTTCCTGTTTGCTTTTTATCTCTTTTGGGATACAGACCTAGTAATGGTATTGGTAGGTCAAAGGCTATGTATGCATGGTTTTATAGCCCTTTGGGCATAGTTTCAAATTGCTCTATAGAATGGTTGAATTAGTTCACAACTCTGCCAACAACACATTAACGTCTCATTTTTTCTACATTGACTCCAACATTTGTCATTTACCTTTTCTGTCCTATTAGCTAGCCTAATAGGTATGAGATAGTATTTCAGAATTGTTTTAATTTGCATTTCTTTAATCAATAGTGAGTTAGAATATTTTTTTCATATGGCAATGGATAGCTTTAACTACTTCATCTGAAAGCTGATTGTATCTTTTGATCATTTATCAATCAGGGAATGCCTCTTATTTTGATAAATTTGACACAGTTCTCTATATGTTGGAGAAGTGAGGCTTTTATCAGAGAAACTGGCTTCAAATTTTTTTGCACTATTACCATTACTAACTGTACTTCCCTCCATTCTATTCCTCTACCTCTGTTTATTCTGTTCTCTCTCTTCTTTCACCCTGTCCTTCCTAAAAAGTGTTTTGCTTCTGACTACCCCTTTCCCCAATCTGCCCTCCCTTCTATCACCCTTCACCCTTCTTATCCCTTTCCCCTTCTACTTTCATGTAGAGTAAGATAGATTTCTATACCCCATTGCCTGTGTATTTTATTCCCTCCTTGAGCCAATTCTTATGAAAGTAAGGTTCACTTACTCTACCTCACCTCCCCCTTCTTCCCCTCCATTGTAAAAGCTTTTCCTTGCCTCTTTTATGTGAGATAATTTATCCCATTCTACCTCTCCCTTTCTCTTTTTCCCAGTACATTCCTCTTTTACACCTTAATTTTATTTTTTAGGTATCATCCCTTCATATTCAACTCACAACTGTGCCTTCTGTCTATATATACTCCCCCTTAATAATGAGAAAAGTCTTATGAGTTACAAATATCATCTTCCTATATAGGAATATAAACAGTTTAACCTTATTAAGTCCCTTGTGATTTCCCTTTCCTGTTTACCTTTTCATGCTTCTCTTGAGTCTTGTATTTGAAAGTCAAATTTTCTATTCAGCTCTGAAGTTTTCATCAAGAATGCTTGAAAGTCCTCGATTTCATTAAATATCCTTTTTCCCAACATGGCTTATACTCAGTTTTGCTGGATAGGTGATTCTTGGTTGTAATCCTTTACCCTCCAGAATATCATGTTCCAAGCCTCCAATCCCTTAATGTAGAAGCTGCTAAATCTTGTGTTACCCTGATTGAGTTTCCACAATACTTGAATTGTTTTTTTCTGGCTGCTTTCAATATTTTCTCCTTGACCTGTGAACTCTGGCATTGGCTATAATATTCCTGGGAGTTTTCATTTTGGGATTGTGTTCAAGAGGTGATCAGTGGATTCTTTCAGTTTCTTTTTTACTCTCTGGTTCTAGAAGATCAGGGCAATTTTCCTTGATAATTTCTTGAAAGATGATGCCTGGGGTCTTTTTTTGATCATGGCTTTCAGGTAGTCCAATAATTTTTAAATTATCTCTCCTGGATTATTTTCCACATCAGTGGTTTTTCCAGTGAGATATTTCACATTTTCTTCCACTTTTTTCATTCTTTTTATTCTGTTTTATTGTTTCTTGATTTCACATAAAGTCATTAGCTTTCATTTGTCCAATTCTACTTTTTAAGGTAGTTTTGTTTTCTTCAATGAATTTTTGTGCCTATCTTCCCATTTGGCCAATTCTGCTTTTTCAAAACATCCTTCTCTTCATTGACCTTTTGGGCCTCTTTTGCCATTTGGCCTAGTCTGTTTTTTAAGGTATTACTTTTTTCAGTATTTTTGTGTCTCCTTCACCAAGCTATTGATTCTTTTCTCGTGAATTTCTTGTATCACTCTCATTTCTCCTCCCAATTTTTCCTCTGCCTCTCTTACTTGGTTTTCAAAATCCTTTTTGAGCTCTTCCATGGCCTAAAACTGATTCATATTTTTCTTGGAGTCTTTGGATGTAGGAGCTTTAACTTTTCTATCTTCTTCTGAGTATGTATTTTGATCTTCATTATCACTGTAATAACTTTCTATAGTCAGAGGATTTTTTTTCATTGTTTGCTCATTTTCTCAGCCTACTACTGTACTTTTAACTGTTTGTTAAAGTGGGGTTGTGATTCCAGGGTGGAGAGGGAACTGTCCCAAAAGTTGTTTTCAGACATAGTTCTAGGGACCCGTAAGTTTTTAGTTCTTCCAAGGTGATATGTGCTAAGGAGAGGTATTTTTACTCTCTTGATCTATGCACCGGTCTGTGAGTGACCACAAGCACTCTTTTCTGCCCTGGAACTGTGAGAAAGGTCTGCCCTCCATTGCTGCCACAAGCTCTGCTATGCTAATGTTCCTTTTTGCACTGAGACTGCCACTCAGGACTGGAACCTTGATCCAAGTATGGTAAAGCAATAGAGTCCTGCCTCAGTGCTAGCAAAGCAAACCCTGTAATCTTCTGACCAGTTGTTCAACCCCCTAACCAGTCAGTGTGTGGGCTGAAAGCCCTGAAAGCAGCCACTGGTGCTGCTGATTCAGTCATTCCCAAAGTCTGTTCCTGGCCTGCTGGGGCCAGGCTTTGTTGGTAGGCCTGCTGTGGACTGCACTCCACTCCTACCCTGCCATGACAGAACCTTCCAGCTGACCTTGTAATTTGTTTTGGGCTGGAAATTTGTTTCACTCTGTCTTGTTATGGGTTCTGCTGTTCTAGAATTTGTTTGGAGCCATTTTTAAAGGCATTTGGAGGAGAGCTCAGACCAGTCCCTGCCTTTACTCTGCCATTTTGGCTCTGCCCCCATATTCTGAATTTCTTAATGGAGTTTCTTAGGAGACATGCCCCTGGAGATTGGTAAAGTACATCCAGATTTCATGGAATGTGTATACAAATTGACTGAGACTAAAGAGTACCCTCTTTTTCCCCCTTTTAAGCCCCTCTTCCCTTCCCATTCTTTCTCCCTTATTTCTCTCCATGCATATATGCATTACAGAGATGGAGTTTGCATGGCACTGGGGCCCTTAAAACCTAAGCTGACTTTACCTATGTTCTATATAATTGAATATCATTGGCATCTTTATTGGATCTTCCTTATCTGTAAGCCAAGCCCCATAAACAGAAAAAATCTCAAAGAAAAACTTTTAGGGTGTGACTTATGATCAGAAATGTTGTATTTAAGCCCAGGGCATCCTTTTGATTATGTAATCCCCGCTTACCTAGCCCAGATCATTAGCAGGATTTGTGAAATCTTCTAATTATTTTTATGCTTAATCTCACAGATGCTATAATTCTAACCCAGTGTAACAAGAATTAACTTGATTGTGATAAAAACACGTAAGATTTTTAGGAGTCTGAACATCTGTGAGAGACAGACTTTGCAGACTCTTAGCCTTGGATAAAATAATGCAACTTTAACAACTCCTTAATTTGGCTGCAAAAATGTTCATGGAACATTTTCTGTGAGAAAAGAAAAAATAACTTTCAGGGACCTTTAAACTGAGAGGGAAAAAATAAAACATAAGCTTCTGTAGGAATGTGTATAGGACAAGAAAACCTTTTAAGAATTTTTAACCTGGAAAATATGGATCATAGAAATTTGACTTTTGGATATTAAAGTTTTGGATTATTGTGGTGTAGGTAAAAGACTATGTGAATTTTGCAAAATTATGTATTTAAATATGAGCTATATGAACAATTTCCCTACATGAAAAACTACCTAAGTATACACACTCACATGCTCCTTACCTCTCCCTAACAAATGGGAAGACGATAATTACGTAGTTATTTATTAACAATGATTTAATCCTAACTTGATTTAGATAATCTAATAGCTTTCTTAAAAATAATGAGTAAACAGTCCCTTCCCTATAGAATCTCTTAACAAGTGCAAAAAAACCACATAGGACATGGTTTGAAAAAAAATGTAGCCTTCAAGGACCATGAACATTTAGTATACAATTAAATTGTGAGAAGGTTGCTTATGCAGTATATAAATGATTCATTTGGAGGAGGCAGAGCTAAGATGGCACAGTAAAGGCAGGAACTTGCCTGAGCTCTCCCCCAAACCTCTCCAAATACCTTTAAATTATGACTCTAAACAAATTCTAGAGCAGCAGAACGCACCAGGGTGAGAGAGGAAGGCAAGCTGCTACAAACCAGGAGCAGACCTTGGGGTGATTGAATCAGTGGCAGAAGTGACAATTTCCAGACCTCTCAGTCCACATATAGTGAGGGGATCAGACAACAGGTCAAAAGGAGATTTACAGGCACCGGGGGAGAACTCTGTTGTATTACCTATACTTGGATCTGGGTCACAGTCCTAGGTCTTAGTCCCAGGGAGAGGAGGAGCACTAGCACACTAGAGCTTATGGCCCACAGGGGAACAGGCCCCTGGTCACATTTCCAGGACTGAAAAGAATACTTATGGTCACTCATAAACCAGTGCACACTACAGGAGATTAGCAAACACACATCTCCCTAGATCATACCACCTTGGAAGAACTGAAAACTTACAGGTGCTTGTAATATCAATTAAGTTGGGACTTTCTTACTGTTTTAAAGTGATTAGTTAAGTGACTTTGAGTCTTACTAGGTGCTAAACCCCAGGCCCAAACCCCAATTAGGTGCTAAACCTATGTGGGTGTGAATTGGTAACCAAGGTGGGGCCCCAGGTGGGGCTAACTAAGGGAAGCCTGATTAGATCTTTGCTCCTAAGTTTGCCCCAAACCCCTAATTACTAGGCACTAAGCCTATGTGGGTGTGAATCTCCCAGTGTCCTAAGGGGAGGTGCTAACTCCAAAGCCAATCATAGCAGCGTAAGTTCTGGTCATTCAGATGACATTTGATGACATCTGAAATGGTATAAGAAGAGAAGACAGAGCCATTTGCTCGGGGCTCTCACTCTTGGTGGGGTGCTGATGTGGAGACTCCGGGCAGCTGTAGCTAAGAGCCCTCCAGCTCGTAAACCAGGATGCTGGGACTTTGTTAAACTCTGGTAACTATGTATTGGGATTTAAATCAGACAATGTCTGTCTGTCGATGTTTGTAATTTGTTTGTATTTGCTCTGAAGTTCAGGGTGCTGGCTTTTTCCCCTGAACTAAGTGACTGATGTCTGTACGTTGGATTAAAATAAGATTGTTAACCCCTTAACATTGATTTCCTTAGTAAAGCAGATCAAAAGAATCTGGGCTTTGGCAGCATTCTTGTTGTTGGGCTTCTGTTGGTTTTTCACTCCCACAGCAGCCGCTAGCCAGATTGTTGAAACAGTCCTTAAAATTACCTCTGAAAACAGCTGCACAAAAAAACCTGAAGTTTGGAACAGTGCCCATTTCACTCAGGAAGAAGAGCCCCACTTTAGCATAGAGTTAAAAGTCAAGAAATCAGCTAGAAAAAGAGGGAACAACAGAAAAAAATTCTGACCATAGAAAGTTACTATGGTGACAAGGAAGATCAAAATACACACTCAGAAGAAAACAACAAAGTCAAAATTCCTACATCCAAAGCCTCACAGAAAAATGTAATTTGGTCTCAGACCATGGAAGAGCTCAAAAAGGATTTTAAAAATCAGGTAAGAGAGGGAAAGGGAAAATTGGGAAGAGAAATGAGAGCGATGCAAGAAAATCATGAAACATCTTGGTAAAGGAGGCACAAAATACTGAAGAAAATAATACCTTAAAACAACAGAATATACCAAATGGTAAAAGAGGGACAAAAATCCAATTAAGAGAAGAATGGCTTGAAAAGTAAATTTGGCCAAATGGACAAAGATATAAAAAATTCACTGAAGAGAAAAAAATCTTTAAAAAGTAGAATTGACCAAATGGAAAATGAGGTACAAAAGTTCACTGAAGAAAATAATTCCTTAAAAATTAGAATTGAGCAAGTAGAAGCTAGTGACTTTATGAGACATCAAGAAACAATCAGAAAAAATCAAAATAATAAAAAATAGAAGAAAACATTAAATATCTCATTGGAAAAACAGCTAACCTGGATAATAGATCCAGAAGAGATAGTTTTAGAATTATTGAACTACCTGAAAGTCATGATCAAAAAAAGAGCCTAGACACCATCTTTCAGGAAATTATCAGGGGAAACTACCTGATATTCTAGAACCAGAGGGTAAAATAGAAATTGAAAAAATGCACCAATCACCTCCTGAAAGAGATCCCATAATGAAAACTTCCAGGAATATTATAGCCAAATTCCAGAGCTTCCAGATCAAGGAGAAAATACTGAAAGCAGCCAAACAGAAATAATTTAAATATTGTGGAGCCACAGTCAGGCTAACACAAGATTTAGCAGCTTCCACATTAAAGGATTGGAGGGCTTGGAATATGATATTTCAGAGGGCAAAGGGGCTAGAATTACAACCAAAGAATCATCTACTCAGAAACAATGAATATAATCCTTCACGGGGCAGGGCAGGGGTGGGGCACGAATGGACATTCAATGAAATACAGAACTTTCAAGCATTCCTAATGAAAAGCCCAGAGCTGAATAGAAAATTTGATTTTCAAATACAAGCTGCAAATGAAGAACAAAAAGGTAAACAGAAAGAGAAATCATAAAGGATTCAACAAGGTTAAATTGTTTATATTCCTACATAGGAAAATTATATTTATAACTAAATGCCAAAAATTTTCTCATTATTACGGCAGTTAGAAGGAATATACATAGACAGAAAGCAGACATATGAGTTGAATGTGAGGGTGGAATTATCTTTAAAAAATAAAATTAAGACATAAGAAAGAAGAATACACTCAGAGAAGGGGAAGGGGAGAGGTAGAATGGGATAAATTATCGGACATAAAAGAGGCCTGAGATTTTACAGTGGTGGGAGAAATGGGGGAAGCTTGGAGGGTAACACATGAACCTTACTCTCATCAGAACTGGCCCAAAGAGGAAATAATGTACACACTCAGTTGGGTGTAGAAATCTATTTTACCACACAGGAAAGTAGGAAAGGAAATGGACAGGGGTGGGGGGAGCGGGGAGCTGATAGAAAGGAGGGCAATTTTGGGGGAGGTAAAAGTTGGAAGCAAAACACTTTTTGAGAATGGACAGGGTAAAAGGAGAGAGAGAGTAAGATAAGCAAGGAGAGAAGAGAATGGAGGGAAATACATAGTTGCAAATCATTATGGTAAAAAAAAATTACATTAAATCAATCAGGAAATAAATAAAATCAGGAAAACTATATGAAACCAACCTTGCAGTCCTGGTATAAATCCAACCTGGTAATAATGTGTCATCTTTATGATATCGTGTTTAAGCCTATTTGCTAATATTTTGTTTAAAAGTTTTACATCAATGTGCATTATGAATAGTGGTCTATAGTTACCTTTTTTCTGTTTTGATTCTCCTTAGTTTATGTGTAAAGACTGTACCTGCTAGAAAACAAAGGAAAAATGAAATGTTATTAAAAATGATAAATTGTATATATATGTACACATGCACACACACACACTCACACACACATATATGTATATAGACATATATATGTATACACATACTTATGTAAAACCAAGAGCTAACATTTTATATAATAAAGATAAACTATAATCCGTTCCAATAAAATCAAGAGTGAAACAAGGATGGCTATTGTTACCCCTTGTATTTGACATAACACTAGAAAAGCTATCTATAGCAATAAGATAAGAAAACAAAACTGAGGGAATAAGCAGAGGAAAAGGGAAAACAGTTAACTCTTTTTGCAAATGATATGATTATATATACTTAAAGGACACTAGAGAGTCAGCTAAAATTAAATGAAACACTGACTTCATCAAAGTTGCAGGATATAAAATAAATCCACACAAATCATTGACATTTCTATGTGATGCCAACAAAAATCACCAGGGAGAAATAGATAAAGAAACTCTATTTAAAATAAACTACAGAATTATAAAATACTTGAGAATCTACTTACCGAGGTATACATAAAAAGTATGTAAAAACAACTACAAATTATTGTTTAGAGAAAGAGTTAAATAATTGAAGAAATGTTCATTGCTTATGGATATGCTGAATAACATAATAAAAATTTAAATGTTACCAAAATTTTTTTAAATATTCAAAGTAATACCAATTAAACTTCTGAAAATTTACTTTATGAAACCAGCGATGTCTCTGGATCATGGATAAGCAGACAGTGACATTTCCTATTCGCCATTGCTCTTACTAACCTCATCTTACCACCTCGTCACATTGCCCATCTCTTTCTGAACCTCAACAGTAGAGTTAACAAAGAGCTGTCCCAGCTGGAGTGCTGACAAATCGCTTTTATGCCAAGTCTCTGTGGCTTTAGTGCCAACCCAGAGTGAGGACCAGAAAAAAATAATAATGGAAAATTGGGCAGTCCAAGTAATCTACCTCTCATTTCTCATAAATCCCAATGGGAAGGGGGCAGCAAGACAATGACATAACCACTTTCCTGTCTACTTATACCCACTTCCACCTCAGTCTGCACAATGACCAGGGAAAATTTTTTGTAGGAGTTTCTCAAACTGGGCCCTGGTCTTGTTGCCATTAGCAAAGAATCTGATCCCAGGCACCCAAGCCTCTCTGCTTCTCAGTCAGAGCTTCTGGGTTGAAGGAGGCTGGCATTTTGAAGAGTATAATTTTTCAGTTAGAGACCTAAAGGACACTCACACATTTCTCTTCCCCCAATTTCACTTGTTCTCCCTAAATGACTGTAAGGAGAGGTAGCAGAATTTTTTTTCTTTTTTTGGCAGGAGAGTGGGGAGCAATCCATAACAGTGATTTCATCTCTATAGGAATTTCCACACTCTCAGTGTGGAAATTCTTTCCATGGATCTCAGCAACTTGTCTGCAATGTATACCCTCAGAGAGTTGCCTGGGGGAAAGGAGACGGACTAAGAGGTTAAGTGACTTGCCTAGGAACTCAGCTTTTCCTAATCCCAATGCTAGCTGTTTCTCAGAAGTTGGAAGGATAAATAAAACACATACATTTATGTGATACTTATTGCAAGGCATAAAATAAACGGGGAGCACATCTCTCTACTTCAGTAACTTTCAGGTGTATTTTGAGTCTGAAATCTCACTTTTTAGGCTTCCTACCTGTGTGATCTTGGGTGAATTACTTAACCTCTCTTGACCTCAGTCTCCTCATCTGTAATATGAAGGAATAGAATGAGGTAGTGTCTGAGGTCACTTCCATCTCTAAATCTATGATTTCTCATCTCTATGAAATGTTATGTAAAACTTGGTAATCTTGTGAACCCATTAACTAGTGGTGAGTAATGGTGTGTGAGGTCAATCCATATATAGGCTAATGTATTCAGTTTTTACAATCTAACCTTCTTTGTGATTAGACTCTCCAAAATCATATTATTTTGAAGTTATTTGGCCTAAGGTCCATGGGACAGGCCCCTTGGGGAAATCAAGTCCTTCCCTTGATGAACATGAGGGTTCTGCCGTTGCTATGTTTGTGTTTAATGTGGGGCTGCCACATCACTGGTGAGGTCATAGCATTCTGCAGGCTCCTGGTGCCCATTAGGATCCTAACAGGTCCACAGAGTGAAGTGAGCTCTGAGAGTTGCTGTCTGGATTCATCCTTCTCTGGAAGGTCCCTGGCTTCAGTGGAAGTAAGATCATTTCTCGTCGGCAACCTAAGGGACTCAGACCCTCTTAGGTCCTGAAACAAGAGGGCCTGGGGACTTGAGGGACATCCTTCCCCAACATTACCTTTGGTCCCTTGCTATGAAGCATCAATGTGAGGAAGAGTTGCCCGATCTTGAGGCTAAGAGCCAAGCTTCACAGAATTCAGAAGGTAAGAGCTGAGGATTTTCTCCAAGGGAAAGAAGGATGGATTAGGAGGGAAGGTGGACAGAGTTAGTCCTTCCCTAGATAAATGAGGAGAAATCAAAACATTTCAAAGTTTGAGGAGACTAATGATGAGTTAGAAAAGTAGGTACTTCTAGTGAGTGCTAATCAAGGTAAATTTGGGGTGGTTATATTTACTCAAGAGAGCATCAAACTTGGCAAACATCTAAAGAATCAACAAATACTCTGATTCCTGCCATCTAAGGGCTCATATTAAACAGGAAGAGGTAACCAAATTTACAGGAGTTTAACATAAACAGATAAGGATAGTGCTTCGCGTAGTTGCTTTTTCCCTACTCCTTTTCCCCCGTTAGATGCTCTCTGGCTAAGATCAATAGGTGAATGAACAAAATTAAAGTTCAGATAGCCCAGACCCCATTTTACAGTTGAGGAAATACAATGGTTTTGAACCAGAGGAGTATGTGCCAGGATAGTGTTCTTTCTCTGATTCTGTTGATGCGGGACTGGACCATGACAACTCTTAGCTACTGAGCAACTTTTTGTCCAGGTATAGCAGGTGAGATCAGGTTTTCCATTTACCAACATGGATCTGGCAATACTCACCAGGAGTGATCCAGGCTGGATCAGGATCCATTGGTCAATAATACCCATGGGAGAGGAAAGTCAACAAGGAGCTTGTGAGGTTGGGAAGAAGTGATGCACGACATCCCAAAGTCCACCAGAAGGGACTAGTCAATACCATCCAGTAAGTGTAAGGAATTGGTGCCATCCTTCATGACTTTGGGTCTATGGAAACTTGGGGTTTCTGTCTTGACTATAAGGCATGCAGGTAAATCCAAGTGATGAATTTTTTTAATTTGCTGCTTAAAAATAATTTAGTTTGTATTTAAATTTAAACAGTTCCCAAACCAAAGAAAGATATGAGGAACAGGAGGTGTAATGACATATACTATCAAATACAGTCAATATTTTCTGAACATCTTTCTCTTTCTTTTAAAATCTTTATTATGAGGGATATGGTAGTGCATGTGATATAAAAACAAAAAGCCTCAATAAGATAAAACTTTTTTTAAAAGGTGCAAGAGAGAAAACTGAGAGTCTAGTGTGACAGTCAATTCTTGAGAACTAATCTACTACATCACTTGGGGCGTGGGTGTGGGGAGATGTTTCACAGATAACAAACAAGAGGCACTGGAGTTTCCAGACTCCAGCCTTTTAACAGGTTCACTCAATCTGGTCAGACAGGAAAGACCAGTAGACAGCTTCAGAGGAGTTAATAATCTTACTTTATTGTAGTCCAGTCTTCTCAAAAGGGTTGCTGATAATGGAAGCATCAGCTCCTATAGCATTCCCTAATCACCCATCTTGCAGCAGCGAGCAAGAAGGGGGGGTAGCTTCCCCTACATTTTGACAGGGTCCATCAAGACAGGCACAGCTTGTGTATTCCCCTAAATCCCTTTAAGCCTTGATGGGGGCTGATTGAGGCACACATAGATTCCCATATAGGTTCCCCATGGATTCCCCTATGGGTTCCCCACTCCTTGATCAGTGCCCACCTGCTTTATAGGTCAACAGACAAAGAAGGCATATTGCCAGCAACACACTCACAACTTTACGTCACCTCATCCCTATATCTCACTGCACAGTTGCAGTGGATGTTTATAATTTAAGTACAAATGTTTATGTTATTTATCATTACATAATGTTGTGTAAGTGTGGTGGAGATGTTTTGAACCATAATCGTGAGAACTCATATCACCTGAGAACAAGGGATTGTTATAGCTATGGATCCTGAGAACTAAACTATAACAAATAATAACAAAAATCCATTTTACGCACACTAAAATCCACCTTACTTACACTAAAATCCACCTTACTTACCAGAGGACAGTCCAGTCTATCTCTCATTTTTCTGAGAAATTCCAATGGGAAGGATAATGACATAACACAACCCTAACCCTAACCTACATGTCTATACCCACCTCCACCTGAGTCTGCACTATGACCGGGGAAAATGTTTATAGAAGTTTCTAAGACTGTGCCCCTGACTTGTTACTATAAGCAAAGAATCTGATCTCAGACATCCTAGTCTCCCTTCTCAGTCAGAATCTTTCCTGCTGAGTTGAAGGAGGTAGGAAGCGACAGAATAGAGCAGACCCCAGAACTCCAAGGGGAATCTTTAGGCCCTGGGACCAAAGAAAGCCCCCTTTAACAGGCTCAGGGGAGGGATCTGTGAATGAGACAAAACAGTGTAGAGAGGAGTTTTCTGGGCCCTTTGGAGACAAACTCCCAAAATGGGAATCTAAAGCAAAGAGTCCAGCTAAGGAGGCTTATGGATTTTTTCACCAAGAGTTCCTGACCCTTTGAGGAAGGAAGTGGTTGACCCTAGAAGGGTGAGGTATACCAATAAGAGTTAAACTGAGAGCTTTTTCATTTCATTTCTCAGGGGCTGTGAGAGCAGAAGATCTGGTCCAGCTTGGGCCCAGTGGAGAAGACAAGGCTGAGAGGCAAGAAGAAAGAGAAGCTTCTTCTCCATCACTTTATTCTCCACTTTCCTCTTCCTCCTCTTCTTCTTACCACTCCTGTGTCTCCTCACACTCTGACAGTGAAGATGATCCAGTCAGCTTCAGCTACTTCCATGTAGAAACGATCACAGCAGAGAACATTGCATGGGAGCCTGATGCCAAATTGGAACCAATTCCAAAGAGGTCTAGGATGTACAGCAGGGAGGAGTGGGAGGGGAGTATACTAGATTCTTCTCCCCAGAAGGTATCCCCCTTGGGCCTACTCATTGGCAAAGATCCCACTCTGGAAGGTAACGACAAAGAAATAGAAGAGGAAAAAGCAGGAACCTCGAGGGACTCTGAAAAAAGACCAGAGCTCCAGACTCCTGACTGGACCAGTCCTCCAAAAGATGCCTACCACTGCATGACCTGCTTCAGAATTTTCTCTACCCACGGGGCTCTGGAAGCACATACACATCACGAGACCAGAGAGGGTTTCAGCTGCAGTATTTTTCATCACCCAATACAAGAGAGGAGAATTACCCCGCAGAATGGAGTCCAGAGTGAAGATCTCAAGAGACTGTACCAGGAAAGTCAACCAGGGCATCAGGAAGATGAGGATCAAAGTCATCATCAAAAAGAGAAATGTGGTGAAGACCCATTTCTGAAGAGTCAGTGCATTTGAAGTCCCCTGTGGTCCTTCCAAGTAAAATAAATAAACGAGAGAGTTTTGGGTACCCCATTGTGTGAGGCGATGGCTTGTCCATCAGAGCACCCTACCCAGTCCAAGCATTTCATTTTAAATTCCCTGCGAAGAACTAGATGACAAGTGGACAACCACCATGACCCAAAATCCTCCATCTCTAACATCTGTTGTTCTCACACAAAAGAGAGAGAAGTCCTATAGGCCAGAACAACACAGAGAGCAATTAAGTCTAAGAGAAGACTAAAAGACAAAGGAGATAAGACTCCACCAGCATGAAAAGACTCTCCTAACTTTCACTCCCCTACTTTCACGTGAGAGAAGTGGTTATTTTTCTATTATACTAACAACAAATTATTAAATTAGGATCCTATTTCTTCATTCAGGGATCAGCCCCTGTAAGCCAGTCAGTCTCTGAAGGACATTGCTGATAGATGAAATTGCCCAAATCTTCCAGGTATATGTTCTGAGATCTTGAGCGGGACCCCACCCAACTAGAAGACCTTGAGAACAGAATCTAATCTAGGTGAATTCTTGCCTTTAGGAAATAAGCCCATGTCATTGCACCCCTCCGATAGAGCCTAAGGGAACCCAGTTTATGAAGAAGAAAATCAGCCAGAGTGGTCTGGATAGAGGTGGGTTCCCCTGTCCAGATTACTGGAGGTGGCTGAGTCTCATGATCAAGTCACATTCTCAGCTGGAAGAGCTGAAGAATTCTAGCCCACCTCCTTATTAATGTGGCTACCCCTTCATTGATTGTTAACTAATCAAGGTTGATTCTCACTTGTTAGGGGCACCTCCTTTTCCAAAGATATTTAAGCGTTCAGGGATCACCATGGTTTTGTCTTTGGTTACTGAAACCACTGACTATCAATTTATTATCAGCTAGGCTGGCCTAATTAATAAATTGATTATTAATTACCCAGAAACTCTGTCTCTCAGGCTTTCCATTTGTCTCACACAATTGGCTCTAACTTCTACAGACTCATAGGACCATTGAATCATAGAATAAGAACTGAAAAGCGTGTAAGAGGCCATCAAGTCCAACCCTCTCATTTTATACGTGAGGAAACAGACCCAAGGAGGTTCAGTAGCTTACCAAAGTTCATACAAGTGGTGACAGAAGCAATATTGAACCCAAATCTTCTGATTCCAAAGGCTGTACCACACTGATGCAACCACAGCAAGTGACTACTCGGTGTCATCCAGTGAGTCTAAGTTAGGAGTCAGTGCCATCCTTCATGACTTTGGGTTTATGGAGACATGGGGCTTCTGCCTTGACCACAGGTGGCGCACGCAGGTCAGCCCAAGTGATTTTTGAAATTTGCTGTTTAAAAATGATTTAGTTTGTCCTTAAGCTTAAACAGTCCCAAAACCAAAGAAAGAGATAAGGATCAGAAGCCCAGAAAGGTATAAGGATTTACCCAAGATTGCTTAGGTAATAGAGACAGGACTAGACCCCATGTCTCCTTACTCCCAACATGCTGCTCACACTAACCTCCTCACCCATTTATATGAGTCTCTTCCTTGCCCAGGATTTGTCTTCCAGACTCATTTATTTATAGGAAATCAAATGTTCAAGAATGAGTGTGTGACAATTACTTTTTGATACAGAGATTGGACAAAGTAAGAAATCCTTAGAGGGAAGACCAAGGAAATAAGCAGATGAGAGTGTTGCTGCCCATTCTTGAAAAACCAGTAAGTCTAGAATCGAAAGTCAGCTTGGAAATGTTTCTTCAGCAGGCAATTACTCCAGAGTGGGACAGGTCTAGCCATGTCCTCCTAGAACTGATGAATAAGTTGGACATGACAGAGTTTTTCTCTCAGACCTTTACCAGCATATTGCCGTCGGCTTCCTTCCTGGGATTTCTCTGACCTGTGAGTCATTTGTGGCTCTAAAATTTCACACATCTCATACAAGCTACTATTTCTATCAGAAAAATCACAAGATGAAAGTTTGGGAACCCATAGCCATTTAAGCCTCTTGTTTTCTGGAAGTGATTGTTATGTCTAATGAATCATTTAAAGGAAGGACCTGGACTCTTACGAATTAGAACACCAACAGGTTTTTATTTATTTTGCAATTTACTCTTTCGTTGTGTCCATTGTCCATTGTCCATTGTCCATTGTGTCCATTATGTTCATTGTGTCACTAGGTGATCCTAGCTCTGCTGGTAGTGACCTACAGGGGCGAACAGCCTGAAAAGCCAATTCCCAGAAACAAAGGGAAGTTTGAGCCAGTTTTAGCAGAAGGCAGGGAGAACAAAAACCTTTCCTGAGCTTGACATTTCCTAGAGGGTGAAAGCTGCCATTACTTTCTAGCTTCTGAAAGAAGGGGGAGGAGGGGAGGGAACAAAGTATTTATTAACCATCTATTATAAGCCATTCACTGTGCTGAATGCTTTACGAAGATTATCTCATTTGATTAGATCCTCACAACAATTTACTTAAATGGGTGCTATTATGATCTCTATTTTATAGTTGAGAAAACTGAGGCAGACAGGTTAAATGACTTGCCCAGGGTCAGAAAGTGTCTGAGACTGGATTTGAACTCAGTTCTCCTTGACTCCAGACTCCTTCCACTGCACCACTACTTAGTTACTGTCATTGCTTTCTAGCTCCAGAAGGAAACTGCTTTGGCATGGACTAAAGCTAGTCATCCCTTTCTGTTAATTCTTTTCTTTATTAATCCCAAACAGAGACTGAAGCCTAATGGTTGAATGTATCCAGAGGAAGAAAGAGGATGGTGTGTGGCACCCACGGAAAGTGAACACACTGATGAGTATGTACTTGGGTCCTCCTTGGTGGGTACAGAGGCAAAATCAGATGTGAAAGGCAGAATGGTGTGATAGTTAAAAGGGCTGGACTTAGTCCTGAGACCTGAGTTCAAATCCTGCCTCTGATGATTTTTAGCTATGGGATGTAGTTATTTTATTTAACCTCTCTGACCCTCAGTTTCCTCATCTGTCAAATGAAAGGCAAGACTAAAAAGTTTCTGAGGTCCCTTTTAGCTCTAAATCTATAACCTCTAAGCTTGATCAGGGCACACTATAGGGATTCCCTGTGTGATCTGATCCGTGACCTGGGCTAACTCTTTAACTCTATCCCATCCCAGAACACCAAAGACTAGTCTAAATACCTCATTTTGGCAGATGACAAAACTGAGTCATTTACTCTCTGTGTGACCCTAACATCACTTAACTGCTCTAGACCTTTTTCCTTCTCTATAAAAGGAGAGACTTTGGTAAGATGGCCTTTTAAGATTCCAACCATGAAAAATAAAGTGACTTTACCCAAGATGATAGCCAAAGGTAGTGTCAAAGTCATGGGTCTCCTGTTTCCCATGTCTAAGACACGGGTCTCCTGTTTCCCATTTCAGTGCCACACCCATTTGCAAATCCCAGTCTTACAAAGTTCTTGTGTTCCAAAAGCCTGCTTTATTCATAAGAAATTGTAAGGTAATAAATTTACCATGTATATACCTTGTGTTTTCACGCTGTTCTCAGTTACAATGTGAGCTCCTTGAGGTCAGGGACTGTCCTTTGCCTTTCTTTGTGCTTAGCATATGTATCAGTAAGGCAAGAATAACAACATAGATGATAATTGTCAAAATGCCTCTGTGGTTCTGTATCGCAAAGTATATGAGACTCTCCACAGAGAAGATAGAAGAAGTAAACCATTTATTCAGACACCAGAGAACCAGATCCCACAAGCCATTTATCCAGTCAGTCCACTTCATCATACCAGCAAGGAACCCAAAACATTCAATACACAGTATCACAACATGGAACCTCACCATCACAAAACCTCTCTGACCCCCTGCTGGGGTCTTCCCCAAAAACAAACTCACAGTACAGCTAAAGCAGCCTGTTCAGTTCTAAACATCATTACAGTGGCCATTAGTAGCCATTAGCAGTCATAACTGCTCTCTCTCTCTCTCTCTCTCTCTCTCTCTCTCTCATTTCCCATGATATAACTTCCTTTTCCTGTCAGGAACCTCCTCCCGTCACATGTAACTTAGGCTTCCTGTGATGTAAGCAGCTCACATGGCCTCTTAATGGGTGGAAAAGATCTTCAAATCTAAATTGCTACTACAGCACAATGCCTGACACATAGTAGACACAGTGCTTATTGACTGAATGAATGATCTAATGAATCTACACAATTTCTTTTTAATAAAGAAAGCCCAGATCTGACTGGAAATATCAGAAAGAAGCCCAGAAGGAAAGCAGAGAAGATGAGTTAGGTCTCCCACCCACCCATCACCCATCCCCAATTCCTTAAGATCCTACTAAATCTACCTAGTAAATTCTGCTTGAGGCTGATACCTAAAGCTGCATCTGCTCTAATTGAGGGCACATCTAACAGATGAGAGAGAGCATTTAGTGTAATGCAGCCCCACTTTTTTCCCAAAAGTTAGTAAATGAACATATGATTGACACTTTCCACAGGCAGAATGGAGTTGTTGGAAAGAGCAGTGGACAGGAAGCATAAGACCTTTATTCAAATCCTGACCATGACACTAGCTCAGTGGACTGAGTAAATCAAAAGAGAAAACACTTGCCCTAATATCTCATGGTACAGTTGAGGGAAAGTACTTCATAGTCTTGAAAACACTCACTCTATAAAGGTGAGTTCTTGTTATTATAAAGAGAGGCAAATGTAACATAGTTGATAGAGATCAGGCCTTGGAGTCAGGAAGGACTGTCACTGCCATATTGGTAGTGGGGCTGGCCCTAGATAAGTTACTTAACTTCTCAGTAAATTACAGAAGTTGCAGATCTACATTACTAGAAGTAGTCTCCTCCTCAACAATTCCTTATACAAATGAAATCATAAATCTAGTCCCGAAAAATGTTATTTTTACTAGAGTGGTGTTTGAGGGCACCGTTCCCCTATGGCTGGGATTCTTGCATCATGGACCCTGTTGCCAGTGTGGTGAAGCCTGTGTATTCTTCAAATCAAGTTAAATCAACAGGTATTTGTTATGCCTTACATCGTTATGTCCAGGCGTTGTGCTAAATGCGAAGTATTATGTCAGATTGATGTTTTTAAATGAAAAATACAATACAAAGAACTATAAGGGAAATCAATTATATTGAAATACAATTATTAAAATATTGAAAGTTCTAAGTTCACAGACCACCACCCCCAAATCTATCCATATCCATGGACACCCTTGGATTAAGAAACCCTGCCCAATGACAGGTAAAGAGATTCCTGAGTTTGTGGTCATCATTGTTCTCTAGAATTTCACAGTTAGTATAAGCTGATGTTTCTGTGGACAGTTAGGTAGGAGAAGCTTGAGAATTGATGCCTCAGGCCTTTTTTCCGGAGGAGTCAGCTTTGTTGAGAGTATCTTAGAGGTAAGTCTGTGTTGCTTGTGGAAACAGTCTCTGATTCTTACATGCTGTTTTTTTTTCATTGTATTCCAGAACAAGAAAATCCAGCTGTGTTCCCAGTGACTGGTGGAGATGAGCTCAACAAAGAACAGGGGAATTCAAGATTCCCCTGACAAAAAGAGTTTGGGCCAGTTTTAGCAGAAATGAGAAGAGCAAGGCCATGTCTCCCTTACACAGAAGACTGCTTAAGTAATAGCTTTGACTTGAACCTGACATTTCTTTGAGAGTGAAATTTGCCATGCACCTCCTAACTCCTAGAGGAAACCATTTGAGGGCTTGAACCTGAATTATTATTCTCTTTTTGTTAATTCCTCTCTTTGTGAATCCTTAAGAGAAACTGTGGCATATAAAGGATACCTGTGTCAAAAAAATTAAAAGAGAAAAGGAAAAAAGACAGTGTGTTGTTTTCTTTGGAGTGGTAAACACATGTTACCCAACTGGAGACCAGACTGCATTACTGCATTGGTGGATAACCAGCAGAACCAGGACAGCTTAGAGTCTTTATAGAATCTGCTATAGGGGAGGCAGAACCAAGGTGGTGGAGAAAAGGTAGGGAATCACCTGAGCTCTTCTACAAACCCCTCCAAATACCTTTATTTTTTATATTTAATTTATTTTCATTTTTCAATATTCATTTCCATAAGTTTTACATTTTCTTCCCCTCCCTCCCCAAGATGGCATGAAATCCAACATGGGCTCTATACGTAATTCCTATTAAACACATTTTCACATTAGTCATGTTGCATAGAAGACCCCCAAATACCTTTAAATAATGCCTCAAAACAAATTCTACAGTGGCAGAACCCAAAAAAGGATGGAACGAAACCATTTTCCAACCCAAGACAACTTAGAAGGTCAGCGGGAAAGGTCTGTTGTACCAGGGCGAGAGTGGAAAGCAGTCTAGTGCAGGTTGTGCCCCAGCAAACCATCAGTAGACTTGGGGGATTGGAGGTGGGTCACATCTGAATCAGTGGTGACAGTGATGGTTCCTGGACCTCTCAGCACACAGATGATAAGAGAGTCAGACAATTGGTCAGAAGGAGATTACAGGGGCCCCTTTGGTGGCACCAGGAGCAGGACCCGTTGCATTGCTCATACTTATATCTGGGACACAGTCCTGGATCTCAGTTCCAGGGACCCTACTTCTCTTACTTGATTCTAAAAATCCTTTTTGAGCTCTTCCATGTCCTGGAACCAATTCACATTTTTCCTTGATGCTTTGGATGTAGGAGTTTTTATTATGTTGTCTTCTTCTGAGTTTGCGTTTTAATCTTCTCTGTCACCACAATAACTTTCTATTGTCAGGATCTTTTTTGCTGTTTGCTCATTTTCCAGCCTATTTTTTGACTTTTATCTCTATGCTAAAGTGGGGCCCTGCTTCCAGAGTGGAGAGGGTACTGTTCCAATCTTCAAGGTTTTTGTGCAGCTGTTTTCAGAGGCCATTCTGGGGACCTATATTTCAGTCTTCCAAGGTGTTATGATCTAGTGAGAGGTGTATTTAGTACTCTCTTGTTTTGTATTGTGGTCTGTGAGGGACCACAAGCACTCTTTTCCACTCTGGACCTTTGACCAGAGTCCCAGCTCATCTTCAGGCAGCAAGCTCTGGTGTGTTAGTGCTCCTTCTCTCTCTGACACTGTGACCCAGGACTGTGACCAAAATCCAAGTATGGGCAATTCAATACAGTCCTGCCTTTGGTGCCAGCAAAGGGATCCCTGTAATCTCCTTCTAGCCAGTTGTCTGACCCCCATATCATCTTGTGCTGAGCGGTCCAGGAACCACCACTGTCACTACTGATTCAGTCATGCCACATACACCCCCCATCCCTACCCCCCACCCCCCCCAGCCAAGGTCTACTGCTGGTTTGCTGGATCACAACCTACACAGGACTGTACTCCACTCTCACCCTGGTGCAACAGACTTTTCCTGCTGACCTTCTAAGTTGTCTTGGATTGGGAAATGTTTTCACTTCTTCCTTTTGTGGGTTCTGCCACTCTAGAATTTGTTTTGAGGCATTATTTAAAGGTATTTGGAGGGGTTTGGAGAAAAGCTCAGATGAGTCCCTGCCTTTTTGCCACCATTTTAACCCTGCCTTTTCCAAGACAATTCTGAAGGACTTATGATAAAAGATGCTGTCCATCTCCAAAGAAAGCACTGGTGGAGTCTGAATGCAAATTGAAGCACACTTTTTCTTTATTTTTCTTGGGTTTTGCTTTTGAGTTTTCTTTCACAACATGACTTACATGAAATATGTTTTGTACATATATAACCTACATCAAATTTCTTGCCTTCCCAATGAGGGGAGGAGGAAAGAAAGAGAGGAAGATTTCAAACTCAAAATTTGGGGAAAAAAGAATGCTAAAATTGTTTTTATATGTAATTGGGGAAAAATAAAATGTTAAATCAAAAATTAAAGGGGAAAAATCTGCTGTAGGAGTTCTTGGTATGATCTCATCCTCAGCATCTGTCCTCAGATATGAGGGAGCCCAGAGTTCCCACAGGAGATGCAGTCCTATCATGTTTCTCCCAGTTCCTACGATTACCATCAGCCCCCAGGAAAAAAATCCAATAGGACCAAGATGAGAAAGTATCCAAGAAGTCAGGAGCAGAAAAAAAAAAAGACTTTACTGTGTAAAGTGAATGGTGGAGCCTGGTTTGCCTGGTTTGAGATCTGGTACTAACAGGGTGAAGAGCCAAAGGTTTCACCAATTTGATGCAAAATCAAGACAGGTTTTTTAAATGAGAAAACAGACTGATATCCAGGCAGTTCTTTTTTTTTCCCTTTGAGTATCTTTCCAGACACAAATCTAGTGTGGCTTTGCAAAAGCAGAAAAGGCTGGGTTTTTTGCAACAGTCTCAAGAAGGCTTTGATTTCTATAATGATATGTAGTTGAGAGTCCTTTCTTGGAAGTATATTTTCTCAAAACTGAAAATGTGATTCCCTAAAATAAGGATTTCCATATTTAGGCAATATAGTATAATGGAGACAGCATAGGTTCTATAGTCAGAAGATCTAGGTTCAAATCCCACCTCTGATAATCACTACCTGTGTGACTTTGAGCAAGCCACATAACCTCAATAAGCCTCAGTTTCCTCATCTATAAAATGGACAAAATGACCTTTGAAGTGTGTATTATCCATAGATCTATAATCCTATGCTGCCCCCTTAATAAAAATGGGTCATTACAGAAAATTAGAAGAGCCTAGAGCAGAGAAGAGGACTTATCAGAGGCAGCAGAAAAGTATCCATCTAAATATACCCAATTAAAAGAGATAAGGAAGGAAATTATATCTTGCTAAAAGGTACCATAGACAATGAAGCAATCAGATTAGAAAAGCAAGAAATAGTCCACCTGTCAGATCTATGAGGAGGGGAAAAATTCATGACTAAACAAGAGATAGCATTACGAAATGCAGACCAGACAATTTAGATCATATTAAATTGAAAAGTTTTTGTAAAACAAAACCAATGCAACAAGTTAGAAAGAAAGCAGAAAGCTAGGAAACAGTCTTTACCGCAAGTGTCTCTGATAAAGGCCTCAGCTCTCAAATATATAGAGAATTAAATCAAATTTATGAGACTATAAGCCATTCCTCAATTGATAAATGGTCAAAGGAGAACAGGCAGTTTTCAGATGAAGAAATCAAGCTATCTATAGGCATACAAAGAAGTGCTCTAAATCACTTTTGATTAGAGAAATGCAAATTCTGAAATACCACCTCACAAAAATCAGATTGGCTACTGTGACAAAAAAACAGAAAATAAGTGTTGGAGAGGATGTGGGAAAATTGGAATACTAATGCACTATTGGGGGAGTTATGAACTGATCCAGGCATTCTGGAGAGCAATTTGAAACTATGCCCAAAGGGCTATAAAACTATGCATACCCTTTGCTCCAGCACTACTACTACTAGGTTTGTATCCCAAAGAGATCATAAAAATGGGAAAAGGATCCACATGTACAAAAATATTTATAGCAGCCCTTCTCTTTTTTTTTTTAATTTATTTTTGACATGTTTGGTTTTCAGCATTGATTTTCACAGGCGTTTGAATTACA
>CM053627.1:198319143-198336028 GCA_028646595.1 Phalanger gymnotis
CTTAGCAGAGGACATTATCATTGTACCACATGATGATTTGCTCCCTGATAAAACTGCACAACACATTTTGGACTTTTTCCAACAAGCTGACCCATGGCATTGGCTGAAGCAATGGCTCATCCCGCTCGGCATAGGGTTTCTCTTCCTGGTTCTGGGTCTCTGTCTCCTCCTTTATCTTTTTCGCTGCCTCCCTTCCCTTATGCACCGTTCCCTGTTTGGCGTGAAGTGTGACATTATGGTTCTCTGTGACCTGTCCACTTCATGGCAAAACAAAAAGGGGGAGTTGTAACGCGGCGAGTTAGAGCCGACCCCTGCCCTCTCTGAACCTCCATGCCCAGGGCCTGCTGAGGTAAATTCAGGGCTCTGAGGTAAGGGTGGAACAAGATGGAGTCAGGAGGAAGGGTCTCACCCTTGTTGGCAACGTGGTGCCAGGTTCTTTTCCAGATTTACCTGTGTACAGGTGAATCATGGGGAGAGCGTGAGAAGGGCAGGAGGGTAGGAGGAGCCAAGGTGGCCCTATTGCTACGTAATCAAAGCTATAAAAGTTTGGGTACTAATCTGAATAAACGGATCTGCTCACCATCTTATGCCTCCCACCTCATTCATTGCCCGCAAGATCAGGCCTTTGCTGGACAAAAGCCTGCAAGTGTGGGGTAAGAGAGACCCCAACACTTCACCATATGAACTAGTTATTGGAAAACCAAATTTAAGAGGAGTACCCCTCCAGAACTGCCCTAGGAATGAAGCCTATTCCAGAATTTACAAGAAAAAATATTTCCAAGGATCAGATGGCTACATGGGAAAACTAAGATTCCCAGATGAAATAAGCTGATTAAATGCAGTTTTAATATGTAACCTTAGTTTACCTAATAGAATCTGTTTGATTAGGTTTGTTTGCTTAAGAGCTGTATAAGATTAGGAATCTGCTTAACCAAGTTGGTTCAATTTTTATGACATTGAAAAAAGTATGAGATTGTGCATCTACCACTTTTTTTAAACTTTTTGTGATACTTGTGGCCATATACATTCATTCAATGCCTTGGAAATCTACCTGTATTGGACAATGCACTTGTTTCCTGGTATGAGTCTGTCGCCTTATGTACAGCCCCCAATGCTTATTCAATTTGATCCCTCTATGAGATGTTGGGAAAGGTCTCTCCTTAAAGAACTCTATCAAGCTCTTGATAAAATGGACAGTGAAGGGGATGCCTCCACTGAATTGGGTTATTTAACGAACTTCCTTTTCAACTTTAACCTAGCTTCTGCAATTGTGCTTTCATCAGTACAGAATGTTGGGCTTTAGAAAGCCCCAAAGAGAGGAAACCGGGACAATTTTATTGCAGTATTTAAACCTAACTCTTCATGGCTGAGAGACCAGATTTGTTGCTTAGAAACTAGATTTGTTTAATGCTTAATTCAGGGCTGCAGGTTGTGCTGACTCCAAAAACCTTCCTGGGGAGGGAGCCAGAGCTAAAGATGGATGTAAAGAATGTTTCCTCCTATAATATATAGCTCAAGCAACCTAGGTGTCTTATCTGGAAGATTGCCTCCATTTTGGTCAGCTATTGTTTCCTTGTGCCTTTGTTTGAACTCCATATAATGTAAAACTTAGAGATGCAGGAGAGCAAAAAAATCCCTCTTCTGGCTCTCCTCTTTGCCAGAAAATTTAACGAGTTACCTTCTAATTTTTTCTTCAGCTTTGCATTTTATTCTCTACCTATACTTTCCTCTGGACACTCCCTAGTTTGTTAGTGTCTTTCTTAAACTGTGTTGCCCAGAACTGAACATAGACTATTCAAGAGAGCAGATATAATTCTAGCCCAGTACCCTTTCTCTCAGGCTGCAAAACTGCCTCTAAGATCCCACTTTCCAAGAGAAAGATAGATAGATAAATAGATAGATAGATAGATAGATAGATAGATAGATAGATAGATAGATAGATAGATAGATAGATGGATAGATGGACGGAAAGATGGATAGAGAGAGAGAGAGAGACAGACAGACAGACAGACAGGCACATGGATATAGATATAACATTTAAACACTATGTAACAGGCACTATGATAAGTAGTGAAGGTAGAAAAATACAAGAAAACAAGATTCTCTTATGCTCCCTTAAATAGTTAGTCTAAGGAAAATATTTTTTAGGTTCATGCTTCACTCTTGATTGCTAATCCTTAATGCTTTGGAAGGGGTGTCCCAAGCTATAGATCCAAGATTTAATCCCCTTCCCAACAGATGCCAGTCCCACAATGAACAAACATAACAAATAGCAAATAAACATTTATCCAAATAGCGAACATTTGTTTGTAGATACACACACACATGCGCATGCACACACACACACACACACGCACACACATATGTGTACGTGTGTATATATGGAATTATATGCACATATATGTATATACAGACAGTTCTCACTTTATGCAAATTCACATTACACAAATTCAACTTTACATAAAGAATTCTAAAAGAATCCGCATTCCAAAAAAAACCAACAACAAAAAAAACCCACCTATGTTAACTTTAGTACACGGTACTGTGCTCTCCGTTCTTGCCTCTCAGCTCCGAGCTACAAGGACTCCCACCCCCTCACCAAAAAAAAAACCAAACAAAAACAACCCCCAAAAAATCCTCCAAGTGAAAACAGAATAGACTCCCAGTGAGAATAGAAAGACAGCCACTGCCAACAGTTGGGAGTTTGGCTTAGATCTGTGGTGCCTAAAGAGGAGACTTTTTATCCAGCTTTTTGTCACACCTTGACCCAGGCCCTGTGTGGCTGCTTTCCATTGGTCTGCATTGAGATATCATTTGTCTGTTCCTGTCCAACATGTAGCCATTCTGTCTGTATCTGTGTCTGTGTCCAGCCCCAAAGTGTCTACCCCGCATTCTTTCTATTTGTTTCTCCTCCTGCTGCTTTTGCTTCTCTGTCTCAGCCCCAACATGTCCTTGGACCATGTACCAGCCTCCTCTCTCCACTGGCCTGAGCAGGTACTATGTGGCTCCCTATCTGCTTCCCTTCTTCCCTTCCAGGGAAAATTTGCATTACATAAAAATCACTTTATGTAGATGTCTGCTGAACAGTCCATTTATGAAAATGAAAATTGTCTGATATATACATATGTGTGTATGTATGCGTGTGTGTGTGTGTATGTGTGTGTATTACTCAAGTGGACATCTCCAAAAATTTCTAGTGTAGCAAGCTGGTAATAGGAACATAATAAAGATTGACAGCTCTTCTCCATGTTCACTTGCATACATACACACACACACACACACACACACACACACACACACACACACACACACACACACACACACATATATACATTCACAGTCTTTCTCTCCCTTAAGAGACCTGAAGAGGGTTTGAGACAACTCTTCTATCTTGAAGTTCAAGGGGATCAGAAAGGAAGAGAATCTCTCTTCTCAGTTCTCACCAACTCCTTTCCTCACTCAGGCATGGAGCCTTAAGTAAATCAACCTCCACCAATGATAAGACAGTCTCATAAAATCTGTCATTTGAGCCAAAGGTTATATGTTATGATTACATGAAGCAAAACGCCCTTGTTATTCCTGTCTCTAACTCCTATCAAGCCATAGCTTTAGGCCAGAGGAACCTAGAAAATGGGGAAAGTGAGATGCAGAATGACTCATTTTCCCTCACTTCATTTCATCCATTATTTAACTCCTGTTGCTCAACACCCAGACTGTGTAAACTTTTCTAGAAACACTTGAGAGATTTTAGAAGAATAATCCCTTTTCATTCCAACAGTGTTAGCCATCTAGGGGGAGTCCTACCACTGGGGAGGACTACGTGGTCCTATCCAATTCTTATCTGAATTCCGACCATGAAGACAATGAGAGGCAGTGTTGTATAGTGAAGTGATGTCAAATTCAAAAGAAGTGATGTCAAACGCAAAAAGAAATAGATCCCCATGGGTGCATGTTCACTTAGAAAACCACAAATTAACATCATATATAGTGTATTATATTTTTATTTATTTTGTTAAAGATTCTCCATTTGTATTTTAATCTGGTCTTGCTCCAGAGTTTGGCTGGACTTTATAGGTCATCTGACATCTCTGAGGATGTGGAATGAGGAAGACACCCCCCCTCCCCCAGGGTTCAAATTCCACCTCAGATGCTTAATAGTTGTGTGACCCTGGACAAGTCACTTAGCCTCTCTATTTGTTCGTCTGTAAAGTGAGGGGATTGGATTTAATGGCCCCTAAGGTCTCAGACTTGAGTCCACAATCCTATAATCCAATAACTGATCAATCATGGTTCCTCAGATTCATTACCCTTAGATCCTAGTCATGAAAGCTTGTTAGAGATTAAGCATAAATCTCTGGGATATGAGAAGCATAAAGTTCCTGGAATGATTGCTCAGCCATACCACCTAACCTAAGAGTTGCCAAGAGTGGCCAGAGGGGCAGCTGGGAGTGAAAGATTGAAAGGATCACTCCATTTGTCAAGGGTCAACTCCCCAGACTCAGATATTTTGACCTTAGTAGAGTAACCATTAAAACAAGCACAAGGAAATGTCCAAGAGATTTAGATTTAACTGTATAAAGCCTGGACACTGTTAGCCTCATCATTACTATCTTGCTGTTCTTTTTGGGGGGATGGGGTTCAGATAGTGATGATCCAAGGACCCTTATGTTGGGAAAAATTGAAGGCAAAAGGAAAAAAAACAGCAGAGGATGCAATGGATAGATAACATTATGAAAACAACATGAACTTGGACAGACTTCAAAAGATTGTGGACCATAGAGAGTCAGACAAGACTGAGTGATTAAACAACAAAGACAAATTATTCTCCTGCTCTTACTCTTTTATACAGGGTGTTCCTAAAGTCTGGGCATATAGGCAAAATGCATATTTTCAAGAAATGAAATGAATGAAATTTTCAACATTTAATTGGAATATTAACAAATAACATCTTCAATATGATTTCCATCATTTGTGATGCAAAAGTTGATGTGCTTTGCAAGATTCACGTGAACTCTATGCCGTAACTCCACATTGCCATCAATTTTAGCACATTCGCTCTTTATGTGCTCAATCAAGTGTGTTATATCTGTGATTTTCACTGAATACACCTTCTTTTTTAGCATACCCCAGAAAAAAGAAGTCAAGGGGGCTAAGGTCTGTTAATATTCCAAATATTTCAAAATATGTATTTTTCCTATGTGCCCAGACTTCAGGGACACCCTGTATTTAACATTGTGCAGACATTATTCAGTTGTATAAAATTACTCCTTTTTTGGTAAATGATAGAGTATTATTGAGATGTACACTCATCCTCTGTAGACTCACTGAAAATATCTTTGGGACAATTCCGCTAGCAAACAGGACTGGGATGACACATACCTTGTCCTGTTACCACATGTTTTTGATTCCCTTTGCTAGGTTTCTATATCTTGGAAGAATTTTATTCCATGTAGTTGGCATGACAACTTTTCAAAATATTCTTAATTTTTTATGAATCAATGTGATGAGCAGGCAGTAGTGCTCAACTGTTTAGTCTGTGAAATTGGTCCAGTCACAGGATGGTGTTGAATTCTCAAGGATATTTTGGGGTTTGTATTTGTAATACAGTGATTACAAACAGATCTGTTGTAAAGAAGAGCCAGTCTCTGGTGTATAAGTCTAACCACCTGATCATGTCTTTTTAGGTATACAGTAGATGCTAAATTTTTGGAACCCACAGGAATACGTCTACAATTTCCGCCACCTGAAAGGATGAATCAATAAAAAAAAATTTGGCAGTCACTATATGTCAGGCACTAGGGATACAAAAGCAATAGTGATACAGAAAAAGCCAATCTCTCTCCCAAGGAGCTCACATTGGAATTAGAGGAGTGGGGGAAAACACATGAAAAAGTTTAGCTGCAGGTAGGAGGGAAAGGCCAGGAAGTCCTATATGTGAACTGAAGGATGGATGGCAAGGCCCAAGTACTATTAGATTATATTTAGTGATTGGGGAGGAAGTTTGGAGGGTATTGAAGTTAGGCAGATGGTAAGGTAAGGAAGACCTCCATCTCACAGGAAAGAATGGAGTTGGCATATTCCATTTCCTGCAAGTCATGTGAGCATTTAAGCATCCCTGGATGGATTTTTGATGACCTGGGTCCAGGGAAGGGGGAGAAGGGGAAAGAGTAGCCCAGTGGTTATTGGTCTTCCTGTCTCCCAGCAATCCCAGATTATTGTCAGAGACTCTAAGCTAAGGAGGGGATAGAAAGGAAAGGAAAGGGAAAGGATACTCCCATAATAGTGTATGTTATATTTTTCTATCAGGTACAGAAGAGAAGTAAGAGGTTAGGAAAGACAAAAAGACCAGGAATGAAAGGAAATGAAGTTTTTATCGATGTTGAAGGACTTCACTGTGGTTATAGCAGCCCAGAAAATAGTGACTAAGCTTTTAAGTGAAGAGCTCTTAAACTCAACCTATTTCTCCTCCAATTCTCTGTGTCATTCTTTTCAACTCCAAATGGTGTAAAGCCTCTTGTCTAACCCAGAGTACAATAAAAACACAGTTATGCTCCCAGGAACATTAAGCATCAGAGTTCTCTCACAGAGGTAAAATAAATCACTGTTAATCAACCAATCAACAGTCATTTTATTAAGCCCTTACAAGTGTAGTGCCAGGTGCTGAGTTAGGCTCTGGGAACACAAAGACAAAAATAAAACAGTTTCTGCCCTCGAGAAGCTTATATCTTTGGATTATCTGATACTATTAACGATATTACATCAGAAGCTTGACCTCACCCTAGGACTGGAATAAAACCTACCCAGAGGAAAAAAAAAACACCTATATTCTCCAATTCCTAAATTTTTCACTTACCTTCCTCCTATACCTCCAGTTGCCAAAGATATCCCACTATCCGTCCTTTCCATCTTGGTTTTTGAAGGCCTCAGAAAAATGCATCAAGGGTCTAGAAAATAAATCAAGTCACTAGACAAAGGAAACTCAAGCATATGGAACCCTATAAACTGTTATAACCCCTGAGTTAACAGATCTCACTAGAGAGGAAAGGGTCAGGTATATCCTGAGATAATTCTCAATTTCTCTCTTCTCTGACCCATTTTCCCCACTCAGATACTCCCATCAAGCACAAAAACTCCACAGTACAGCTGTGACCACAACTATAACTAGCTGCATGGAGGTTTGGCAAAGCAAGCCCAGGTAATTTTAATTAACTTTTTCAGACACTGACATTTAGGAAGACATTAGTGTGCTTTCAGCCATTAGACCTATGGAAGGTGTAACCCCAGGCAGGAGCTGGGCAAGAGAAGACACTAGACATTAAATTCCCCCAAGTCAGTGTGATATTTGTGCCACTGTCATGGCAGAAGACATAAAGGGCAAAGGGGTTCTGATAGCTGAGCATGCTTCTTCAAGGCTCAAGATCAGGAGAAGTGAATCCTTCATAGAAATGGAGGCGAACTGGTCTGGAGCAATGTTTTGAGCTGTAAAACAAACTCTTTTCAAAAAAGGAAGGGGGAATTTTGGGGACTTCCTTAAGGGACTTTGACCATGAATTGGTTCCCGAGGGAAAGGAATAACTGGTGCTGTCTTCTGGGTGCTAAGGGAAATAGCATCTAAAGCCCAGACCTGCTACATATTTTTGTAGTAGCCAAATGGGACAGTGTGCCTTGGATGTATGAAGACAACCATGAGCTTAAGAGTGCATTCTTCTGTTGGGCATTCTGCTGTGCAGAAGATGAGCCTCTACAATAATAGTAGTCTCTCAGTCCTTAGAGAAACTGAAATTTAAGGCAGACCCATGCAGAGAAAACAGCTGGAAAGTTACAAAGAACTGCCAGTAGAGCCAGCAGGACAGCTGGGAGGACCTTCAATGACAACCAAGATTGACACTTCCTCATGGAAGATATGAATGATAGAGTCTCCCAAAAGGGAGGAGCTCAATGACAATCAGGACTGGAGTCCCTTGCTGGAAACTACAGAGCATTCCTAGTACAGCCATACAGCAGAGACAGCCTTTGTGAAAATCAGCACTGGCATCCCCTGCTGGAAGCTACAAGAACTGCAGGTGGAGACATACAGCAGAAAAGACCTCAGTGACAACTTAGGATCAGATACATTTGTTGGGATTTGAGGAGACTTGCAGCATGCACAGTGGTGATGAAGGAGGGATATGGTACTAGTAGTACGACACTGAGCAGATGATTATAGGACCCCTGCAAAAGCCTTCTGTTATGGTAGATATACACCAAGTGCCCCCTCCCCCAAGGCAATACTTGAACTGAATCATGCTACATGTGCCACTGGGAAGGGCTACTAAGTGGTGAGTATTGATTTTTTCTCTGGACTCTCACACAGACCCTATTTAGGCCCTTGGCCTATTAGAAAAGTCTATTTTTTCTTTAAACATTGTGAACCCTATTCTTGCAAGGGGAGTTGTGATATGTGATAACACATAGGTAGTGTCAAACAGGAAGCTCCCAGATTATCTGAGTGGAGACAATGAGTCAGAGAAGTGAGAAAATGAGAAATCTCCAAAGGAATAACTGTGTGCTACGAGAATCACTGACTCAAGGATTACAGCAATATTCCATATAGCCTGAAAACAGACAGTAGACCCTCTCCCCAAGGTGTCAAATCTGGATGTAGTAATAAGTGTTTCTAAGATATTTTTCTAACCACAATATTAGAAAAGAGATAATATGGGAAATGGAGGTGAAAATCCACTCCTGATTTCAAAACTTACACTGTTTTCATCCCTTACTCTATTTAAACCTTATCTACCTAGTGAAGGGATCCCATCACTCCCTAAATCTTTCTACCACTAACCTAGCAGATTTATTCTTAAGTAAAAAACGTCACAGCTTCTGCCTCCCAATAAGAGCTTAAGAGAGCTCCCTGAAATGTCCTAATATCCAACAACAGTTCTTTAGAATAAATACTCCAAGACTTAATTCCTATGTGGGCTTTGTCAAGTCAGCTAAACTACTTATAAGCCTCAGTTTTCCCATTTGTAAAGTGAGAAGGAAAGGTAAGATTGATGAAGAAGGGCTTCCTTCAATATCCCCGGTTCCTCTGTGACCCTTGCTAACAAAAAGATCTCAATCCACTCTTAGAGAGATGGGGGAAAAAAATCACTGATTTGTAAAGTTAAATTCTTCAAAGACTGTAGTGGACTCTATCTTTCCCCAAGTTCTAACACTCTTCTTCATTTTCAATGAATAATCAAAAAAATTCCATAGTACACCCCTCTTCTTGTGTATTCTTCAATCAATTCACATTCCACTTCTTCATCTCTCTTTTCTGCCTGCCCCCTACTCCCCAAAGCAGAACTCCTCTCACAATATTCCCGCCCCTACCAGACTCTCCACCAGAGGGCTGCAATGGGGGAGACATGGGACATAATCTCACTGATAGCATCATTGGTACTTAAGACTGTTGTATATGCAGATCCAAGATCCAATGCACCCACTTCAATTTCTGCATCCCTCTGCTACAGGGTTCAAGGGGTAGGACACAGAGCATTCAACTTTGCCCCTTAGAACAGCTTCACACACAATACAATCCAGTCATTCCTGAGAGCCAGGGAAGGGGGAGGCATCCTGGCCAGCATTCCCTTTTATCAGAAGTCTGGAGGTGACGGGACCACTAGGAAAAGTTCTATTGTTAACAACAATAGAACTTAAAATAGATCTTTTCTTTCTGTGAGCTCTTGAAGTAGAAGGAGAAAATAATCAAACTACATTGAGAAAATTCCCCACACTCTGTATCCAGAAGAGAAAGAGATCATTGTAAATGTTCTAAGTGGCAAAAGGGATATTGATATATTAAACTCTGGTTCCTGCAGAATATTTCTATTATTTTTATATTTTTAAATCCATGTTCATTATCCCTCCACAAATGTCTGACACTGATGCCTCAGTATGGCACACTAGTGACCCTGGGTTCTCAAAGGTTATGCCAATAGACTACCATGTCTTTCAGTTGCTAGCAAGCAGGAAAGGCTTTGAGCATGTTCCTGATAACAGAGCGTATCTGCTCACTGGGGACAAGTAATGCTAATTCAATTCAAGCATTTCCTATGTTAAGTATATGCTAAGTCCAGAGAAGCTCATCACCAAAAGAATGACCATTAGGTGATTTTTTTGGCCATAGCAAACCATTGATTGAACAGATCTGTTCTGCCAGTAATCTAACGCTTCTGTGGTGATGGTGGCAGGATGTCAGAAAGGGAAACAGAGGATGCTAAGAATGTTAAGGTTTCATACTCTTCTTAGACCATCTGTCTACCAATATAAATATTGCTTGGCATACTTTAAAATGTTATTATTAGTCCACTTCCAATAAGTCGATAGACTATGGGAGGAATGAAGGCAGATCTATATCAGCATTGACACTACAGATGAAAACATTTCGAAGTGGTGATTGACACATGAGAGAATTGTGACAAATACTTTAAAAAATACAGTTTGCAATCTAAATGTGAAAGAACCCAAAGGCTTGTAGACTACCCAGAAACATCACTCTTTTGTCATGGAAAATTTCAAAACAATGTGGAAAGGTTTTGAACACTGATAGCCCAAGCACCATCAGAAAAAAAAAGAAAGAAATTTATTTCTCTTAAACAGGAAAAGACTAGAAACTGTTGTGGGAAGGCTTTTAGAGTGGTCATCTGCTAGAATAAATACCAAAATCAAAACTTCATTATGTGAAAGGCCAAAGATGAAAAGACATTCTATAAGCACCCAGTAGCACCAACCTGACCTATATATAGAAGCTAAGACTTCAAAAAAATGGAAAGTGACAAAAGTAAAGATATTTGCAAATGCCTTTTCTTGAAGAAGTTTTGCTACTATTATTATGTACTTCAAGTATCAATACACAAATCATGCAGCTAACTCTAATATCTAAAATTCCAATAAATCCTAAAATTCAAACCATTTACATTTTACCTTTAAAATAATCATATACAATTTTACAAAATGAGAACATCAAAAGTCAGCCCAGGGGCTATTTGGAATCCATCTGTTGCCTTCATTGACTTTTTTTTAATGTTGGTAATTAATGAGTGTATGTATCTTCATTTTTTTGCTGATCTCACTTTTTGTCACATTGTTTGAGCCTTTCTATAACTTTTGTCGTTTTTTAAAGCTACCTGGCTATAGAGCCTTTTGACTTGTCAAGGGGTGTCCAAGTCAAGCCAAGGCAATAGAAACCACATCAGACCATGAAGGTCAGAAGCACTAGCTAATATAAAAGAGCAGCGCAAGGAAGGTCCTGGAATAAAAGACCTAAGCTTCTGGGAAGAAGCATGAATTTGGGCAATGTCCACTCCACAACACACTATGTGCATTTTGATTCTACATGTTTTGTGAGAGGTGACATGGTATAACAATATTGGGTTGGACTCAGGAGTCAGGGAAATCTGAGTTCAAGACCTGTGTCTGTCACATACTGGCTGTGTGACCATGGACAAGTCCCTTAATGTCTCAGTGACCTAATTGACTTTTCAAGATGGTTAAGTTATGCATGAATTGATGACTTTCATCAGTGGAGAAATATTTTTACACCAAGAATTCCCTAAACTGAGAAAAATCAGACTGACAGAATTGATCTGCTGTGGGCTGGTTCTAATTACTACTCCTCTTCTTTCATAGAACTGCTGCTTGGGTATCAGTGACCTATTGTTACTCTCAGTAGTGACCTGTCCTGACCTTCAGACCACATATGTTCTCCTCCCATCTCAAGTCTTTATCTCTTGCCACAGGCAAGGATTACCCCTTCCTAACTTTTTTTCTCTAATTACAAGCTCATATGAGTACTTTCAACGCACACAGCATGCACTCTCAGGGCTAAAAGATAAAACAGCTTGGGCTTTGCCTGATGACTACAGCAACTTCCTGGAGGCACTCCCTCCCCTTTCTGTTCATTCCCTGGCAGTAACAGGTATCACTAACTGCTACTGGTCTCTTTCCATCCCTGCCTCACTCCACCCCTAACAGTGTCAGGGGAACAGTCCCGTCTTCAATTGGGCAGAAATCTTAGGGTACATCAGGGCACATTTTCAACCTCCAAACCATATTCCAGTTGAACTTTCCCTTTGTATATCCCTCTTTTTTGCCACAGGTGAAAATATTACTATTTCCATAATGGCTCTGTAAAGTCTAAAAGGCTTGTAAATTCAATGGTAGTGCCACTAGTCCTACTGCTACAATCCCAGTAAGTACAGCCATAGACTGCAGAGTTGGGATAGCAGATGTGTCAGACCTCCAGAAAAAATAAAACATACTACAAGAGGCATTAGAAACCTTGACAAAATGCAAATACCTGACCGAGAGTTCCCCAGACTTTGTTACCAAAAGAGTGTTAGACCTCCCACTGTCTCTGACCCATTGCAAATTGTTTATGGAACTTCACCCCAAGGCTTGAACCAAGGTTGTTTTCATGACATCCTACCAAGGATGGGCAGGCTGCCTGTCAGGCAGTCATCATGTTAAACTTGGTAGATGTTCCATGTGAAGGCTTTCTAAGAAAGTTAAGACAAACAACCTCCCTCCCCCCACAAAAAAACCTGCCAATAATAGCTCCATAAAGCCAAGCTGGCTAACTAGAAGGTTTGACAATTCCAAGAGGAGATTTGGACCATGAAAGAAAATGCCAGCTCCATTTATACCAGGATTATAGAGGGACATAACAAGGAGCACCTCAGCAGTGGCAAATCCATTTCTGGATGGCTTGTCTGTGCCCATTCTGTATGCATAGCCTTGAGTACATGTGGCTAGTGACTTGTCTCTCTAAATGTATACATATCATGTTCCAGCTGTTATCACAGTTAAGCCTTGGGACAGATCCTACAGCACCCTTCCAGCCCAGAGACAGGGGTCATTTACATTGGCAGCTTCATGATTAAAGCGCCTGGCACACATTTGCCGCTCCATGATAGATTTCAATTCAGTCCCCTAAAGACTGGCTTATCAGGACCATGGGTAAGTAGGGAATGGGATTCTTTTATTCCCTCCAATCCCTAAACCAACTTTGTTTCAGTGCTTGTTCCATGGTTCATCTCTTTCTAAACCTAAAAATTGAATTGGCAAGCCAAGAATGTTATACAGCCCACCTGAGAACTCCTAAAAACTCTATTGACTCACAGACAGTAAATCCCAGAGGTTTATGCCATCTTAGAGGTAGTCAAATCATTTGATGGGCAACCCCACCAGTCTAAATAAGTGAGCCCAAAAAACAAACACCTGCAGATCCAAGAGGCGAAAGTCTGTAAGGAGCTGAGTGTAAATATAACCTATGATATTTCTTCATCCAGAAAGTTTCGGAGGTCCATGAATTCAATGTTTCAAGACCTTCTAGACAAGATAGTGGTTTATCTCGATGACATTTTCCTGAGATACTGTCCAGCATGCCAAATTAGTCCAAGACAACCTCTGACATTTATACCAACACTAGATATTTGCCAAATTGAAGAAATACAATTCGAAATTTTAGAAGATGATGTTCCTGGAGACAAATGATGGGCCAGTGGGGAGTATGTCTTAGGTAAGGTAGTAGTCATTTTGCAATGGTTCTGCATCCTGGCTTCCATGATAGATTTACACAGAGAGTCCTACTCCTCTCTGTCAGCATACTTTAGTGACCTCAAGGTCATCGAGATATCTCAAGGCTTTGCAGAAGACACCAGAACCTTAAGCTATTCTGGTATATCCAGATGCACAAGGAAAATTTACTGTGAAGATGAGTGAATTCAACTTTACCAAGGGGCCCTTCCCTCATAGACTATATGCATTTTTCTTCCATGTCCCATCCCTTAAAAGTACGTCTCACCTAAGATGGCCAGTGTGAGAAAGAATTGTGCAATCCTGACAGAAGGATATCATAATCAAAGCCACAGTGAAGCTGTGGAGGCACCATAACAAGGGGATATGGCACATCTTTTTGATCCATATTGATCCAGAAGAATTTGGAGTACCCCTAAGCATTCAAACTTCATCTGTGGACATCACAATCTCTAGGTGGATACATAATACTAAAGCTACTCTTTGAAAGCAAGATTTACTAAACCCAAACACACCCATGGCATTGGCTAAGCTCCACCTAGAGTTATACATAGAATCTCTATATGAAGTCCTATTTTTGCCTTCCACTCAAGCATGACACCCGCACTAGCATATCTGACTACACCAAGGCCACCCTGAACTCAAACCATATCTTCCAAGTCCATTCCTACTGCTGCAAATTACTGATGGGCAAGAAAAATACATTGTTCAGAGGAGCCTGGACTTGTGGGAGAATCAGGGCTGCCTCTAGTACCTATGAGATTCACTAGCCCACAAGGAGATGATATGGGAGCAGGAGCAGATGTGCACACCTTAGAATCGGCAGAGTTCGCCTACCAGAGCAGCACATCAAATTAGTCCAACAGTATATATATATGCATCTACATATCTGCCTCAGTGGACAATGAGCTGGGCCCAAAATTGAACAGGAGTAGGAGATCAGGCTGGATCTCATTGGAAACTTTTCAGATAATTTCAAAAGGCTTGTCATTATAGAGTGAGCTGTTTCACACCCATATCCTGCTATTGATGTTTCTATAACTGTGAATCGTGGAATACCATGATGTCAGAAGAATCAAAATTGCAGGTGACCCAAAGGACAATGGAAAGATGTTCAGTGGCAGGAAAGGGAGGATGAGAGGAGAAGGGAAATCGGAAGTGGGAGGAAGGCTTCATTATATTACCAAGGATGACCACGTAAGACAAGGTATAGGGAGGAGGGCCATTGTTGTAGTGAGATTGAGACAAATAGAGAGCCTGAGGGCTACTTCACTCAGCACTTCAAAGCCTCAGAGGAAAATGCTCTATGGAGACTTTACAGGAAAACTTGGGCACAAGTTGCACAGAAAAAGATGTGGCTGGGATGTAAGATGCAGTCCAGGAAGAAGTGAGATAATGGAGCCATCAAAATATCTAAGGACTACATATATTATGATTTTATTCTAAGACTGAATATTAATTTTAAAGAGCCCCATATTCCAACCTTCAATTCTGAAACTTCAGGGTTTTGTATTGGGAAGGTGGAAGTTTTATAATCCCTACCCATAGCAGGATCCCTGCAGGGAGTGAATTTGTCTCTTCCTTCATGACTATGGAGGGGGAATCAGCCTGAAAAATCACTGAGAGAAGTCCCTACGTATTTTACTTGATTTTTTTTTAAAAAGTTGTCATGGGAAAGTTCCCTCCAAAAATATATCATAACCTCCTCCAGGAAAGATAGCTTATTTAGTGTCTTTGTTTTAGCCACAAAAGAAATGAAGGAAAATAATCAACACTAAAAGGAGGCAGGGGTGGGGAACCAAAGATAAACTATAATCAAAGCATACCACACTTCATTTCAGTAAAAGATCCCAATATGAAGGAAGCAGGAGGATAATAGGAAACAATGCTTCTTCCTTTCCTACTTCCTGAATTCCTGAAAACTCAATTACCACCAACCCTTCAATGAAAAGGAAAAAAAAATTGAAAAGGAATTATTGCGGGTTAGTTTTCAGTCCTTTTGATGTTCCCCAGGAATCTGGTCTCAGGTACCACACCTCCCTACTCTTTAAATCCTGGACAGAAGGAGGTTAGCATTTTGAGTGACTTCAGTTTGACTAGAAATCATTGCTATTAACTACCTAAAAAATTTAAAACCCACCTGGTACTGAGACAAGGAGACCTGGGGATCTGCAGAAATTTACCCTTCCTTGGATCAACCTCATTCCTTCACTACAAAGCAGGAGCATGAGGAGGAAGCACCAAGATGTAGAAGCCTATAGACAAGTTTTTCTTCCCCCATCCCCCAGATGCAGAAAGTGAGGGAAGGGAACAAGCATTTATTAAGCATCTACTATATGCCAGGGACTATCCTAAGTGCCTTTATAAATGTGATCTCATATGAGATAATTTTGAGGGTGGGGCATTTTCTTTGGGGAAGAGAAAAAAGTTTCAGGAGGGGAAATGGGTTTGTCATACCCTAGGAAAGGGTATGACCAGGGAGAACATGAGAGGTATCATGGATTTGAAGGAGAGAACTTAAGGTAGAAGAGGAGAAACCTAGGCTGAGTGTTGAAGAAGGCATATGGTTGTTGCTGGTGATGTACTCGTTGGAGGTCTCTTATGTGTCCGACATTGCAAAGAATCTACAAATGTTCAAATCACTTCCTGCCCTCTAAATGCTTATCTTCAAATGTACTGTTTCACGGCGATGTATGTCAAGCATATGGTGGACATGCTACAGAAAAAAGAATCAGTGTTGTAGGGATTTGGCTTCTTTAACTGTTTCCATGTTGGATGCTCTGCCTGGGACCAGCAGGAGAAGGATGAGTGAAATTAGAGATGAGATGGACCAGCCCCCATTTTATAGATGGGAAAACAGAGGCCTGGAGAACTTAAGTGGTATCGCATAGAGAGGTACATGTCAAGAAAGGGATTCCTCTCTGTCGATGGGGGACTGGACATTATTGACAAACCCGGCCTATCTCCAAGCTGACCAACTCTATCTGGGAACTGTAGATGAGATCAGGTTGACATTCATCAGCAGAGATCAAAGCTTGATTAGAATATAAGGGTAGGTGATTCCTGTTTGAGATGAAAGTAAACAAGGAGCCCAAGTTGGGAAGCTAGGAATTAATATTGATGGAGGGAAGAATGGAGAACATACCAATGACCCAAACTGAATCTCCAGCCCCCAGGACCAAAGAAAACTCTGCTCAACTGGTGTGGACAAATTTTGTATTTAGAGGAAAGTGTAGTGAACAGAATAGCTTGAATAAGGAAACTTTTTATGCCTCTTAGAAATAACTCCCAAAACGGAAAACTGAACAAAGGGTGAAGATGCCTA
>CM053627.1:198336528-198366412 GCA_028646595.1 Phalanger gymnotis
GGTGCTGGCTTTTTCCCCTGAACTAGGTGAATGATATTTGTGTGCTGAATTAAAGCAAGCTTGCCAACCCCTTAACCTTGCTCTCCTTATTAAGGCATATCAAAAGAACCTGGGCTTTCTGGCTGTCTGGCAGCTTTCTGGGTGCTGGCTGTGGGTGGATCTGGACCCCCCACAGAAGCTGCTAGCCAGATTGTTAAAACAAAACCCTATTTTCTCTAAATTCATTCTGGACACAAATTCTACAGGGGTTTTGTTGTGGACTTGGCCTTCTTGGCCAGAAACATTCTGGCTTCCAGCAGAATAGATGCCCTAAACCACTTGCAAACAACTAACTCTTCTGTCCCAATGCTAAAAACATGATTCTCCATCAGGAGAATGACTCGTTTTCATCTTCAGCAGCAAGAAAGCATAGAGGGAAACTCAAAACAGATGACAGAGCCCATCAGGGACAGAAGAAGGTATCTATTTGTCCCCATTAAGGTGGGGAGAAGCCAATGGGGAGCTCTTGGAATAAAATGGGACTTTGGGAGATATAATTTATCATTCATGGAAGGAAATCTGTAAGGAGACCTTCTTCTCAATGGGGTTGTAAATTCTTTCATGACAGGGAGTGCATCCTACATGTCTTTGTACTTCTCACAAAGCCAGAGAGCCTTATCTCTGTAATTTTAGACACCAAAACTGTTCTTCATTCCTCATAGAGGTGGGTTCTTTGCTTCTTTTGGCTCTCTCACATTCCTTTCCCAAATGTAGAAAAAGAACCTCAGGAGTGGGCAGGAGGGTAGAAATGGGGAGAAAATTCGTAATTCAAACTCTTGTGAAAATCAATGCTGCAAACTCAATATATTAAATAAATTAAATAAGAAAAATAAAGTATAAAAAAAAACCTCAAAGGCAGTTGAATTTCATTCTAGTGTGATCAATGTGATATAGGAAATTAAAATTTGTTCATCATTACTTTAGTTTCTTTATAATGTTTTCTTTCACATTCCCTATTCATAAAATGATAGAATCTTAAAGTAGAAGGATTTAACAGGTTATACAGGCCAACATTTCTCCCATTGCCTGAATTTTCTTAACATCTCTGACAGGAGCTCATCGTTCAGCAAGAGAGCGTCCATTACTGGGTAGCTCCTCCATGCCTCCATTGATGGACAGTTCCTCCCACTGGACCTTCCCAGAGTCACTAACCAAGAAGACACTATCATCTACAACTGAAATCTCCCAGCCAGTGACCCAGTGGGTCATCTTCACTCTGCTGTCTGAATTACTCTTCCAGACAAAGGATTGACATTATTTCCCAGCTCTTTCCTAGTCTGACTCTCTGTGTTCTTTTCCTTGGGAGCCTAGGAAAGTCCTCAAATGGAATCAATAAATCAGCAATGAAGCAATGATTTGTCACCTCTTTTGTAAGTCTGGCACCATACTAGGAATGGGATAGGAGAAAGAGGGAAAAGAGATTAGTAAAAGTCCAAGATTTAGAAATATGAGTTCCTTTAGTCATCCCCATTAGACTTCAAAAAATGATAATTTATACTGGTATGATGAAACTCAATCATTTACATGGATTGGCTATTTGATATATTTCTTTTTTCTCCTTCTGTTGTGAGTGTGCAAAAAGAAAAACGTACACAGAGAATCACAGAGCTTCTGAAGATTCCGACTGAGTTGGAGGGAAGCTGAGCGGTCATGAGTGATCTTCACCACATATTTAGTGGGCAGTCATCCAGCCTTTGCTTGAAGACCTCTTGTGAGGGAGAACCCGCCCCTCTTGAGACAGCTCAATCCACTTTTGGATAGCTCTAATTATTAGGAAGTTGTTGGGGTTAGGGAGGGGGATATCTGATATCGAGCCCAAATTTGCCTCTGCAAATTCCACTCATTGCTCCTAGTTCTTCTCTCTGGTGCCATTCAGAAAAAGCCTAATATCTCTTCCATATTACACCCTTCCAAATAATTAAAACCAGACATTATATTCTCCCTGCCTCTTCTTCTCCAATCTTTAGTTCCTTCAGTGGATTCTCATATGTCATGAACCCAAAGCCCTTCACTGTCTTTATTTTGGTTTCCTTTTCTAGATTTTGATAGGTTACTAACAGCATTCCTAAAATGGGGTGCCCAGAATTGAAAGCAAAATTCCAATTGTGTTTTGAGGTCAGACTCTACTATCCATCCTTCTGTACCTCTGCCTTAATCTTAGATATTAATCTTCTTTTAATGCAACCTAAGATTCAATTCACTTTCTTGGCTTCTGTGGCATACTGTCGACCCATATTAAGCTCACAGTCTCTTAAAACCCCCAGTTTGTTTGTTTTTCAGAATGATGGCTGTCTAGCCATCCCTCCCCTATCTTGGACTTGTAAGGCTGATTTTTTTTAACCCAATTACAAGAACTTTACATTTATCCTTATGAAATTCTATCTCATTTGATTTGGATCTTTCTCCTGTCATCTAGTGCATTAACTATCCCTACTAGCTTTGTGTCATCTTCAAGTATCATAAGCATGCCATCTATTCTTTGCTCTAAGTTATTGATTAAAAATATTCATCAGCACAAGACCAAAGCCAGATCCTCTTTGGATTTTGGAAGAGGAGGTCCTCTTCCAAACTGAAAATGACTTATGTTGTGGCCTATATCTAGCAATGAGCCAGAACCTGGGCGGAAGTAGATCATGGAAAACTGACTCCAGGGAAGTGAGCCCTCAGAGCACCATTTCCAGAGAGGTATCCTCAAGATTTAAGTACCTTTTCTGAATAGGCCATGCCTAAAGAATGAAGAGAAGTAGGGAGTGACAATGTTGGATCTAGAGTCATGAAACCTGGGTTTGAATCCAACCTGCTATATTTACTAGTTGACTGACCAGGAATGAACTACTTAGTTTCTTAGCCAAAGTCTCCTCATTTGTAGAATGAGTTAATAATACTTGTGCTATCTGTATCCCTGGACTACTACAAAAAAAGTGACTTTGTAAAACACAATGTAATATATAAATATGAATTATTTGGCAGGAGATAGAGAAGTGATGGGAAAAGCATGTGACATTGCTTCAATAGATATGGGTCCCAGCTTTGTCATTTTCTATCCATGTGTCCACAAATAATTCACTTAAATGTCTTAGGCCACACTTTTCTCAACTGCCATAAGGAATAATATTTGGACAATCACCACAGGGCTGTTATGATCAAAGTTCTCAAGTGTCACATAAACATAAGCCAACAGTTGTGAGATAATAGTGGATAAAACTCACTGAGTGATAAGAGCAGAGAAGACCTACATGATGCAAAAAAAGGATATCACATGATATTCCTGAGTCACAGGAGAGAGACCTGCCATCCCCAGAGGAGTGATAAGGTAAGCGAGTCTGTAAGACATTCGGGAAACAGAATAGGATGAGCAACACCACCTAGCTCCGCTACCACTTACTATCAACCCTTAATAGACTGGGCCATGTGCCCACCCAAGTTAAGGGTACTGAGCAATTGGCAGGATTGAAATGAAAGGAAGGTAAAGACCCCCTGGAACTAGTAGGAAGGACACATAGGATCTAGGTCTTTGTTTACAATGGCTTTATTGAAGAAGAGGCCTACAATAAAATAATACAAAAAAGAATTTGAGAGGAAGGAGAAGAGAAGAAAGGAGAACTTGTTATTCCAGTAAATTATGGGAACATATATTTAGCAGTAGAAAGCATGTTAGAGGTTATTTATTCTAAACCTTTCCCCTTGCTTTACAGATGAGGAAACTAAGGCCAAAGGAATAAGTTACTTGCCCGAGTCTATAATACGAGTATTAAGACAAGAGTTGTTCTTTCAGTTCTTACCCAAAGGACTGTGGAGGCCACCCCACCCTAAAAGTGCCAGAGGCAAGTTACTCCACCTTGCTCCTGCACTAGTTTGGGGCTCTATAAATCAAGCCCAATATGGGATCTCAGAGAAGACTACTGGAGAAAGTCAGGAAGGAGAGAAGACATCTCAGCCCCTTACAGAGTCAAGCACAGAAGTTAGATATAGGACCTCCTCACTTCGGGGGAAAATATCTGATGCCATCTCAAAAAGCATTTGAGACATCACTGATACCTACATGGGGTGGGGGTTCCTAGCTTTCTTCAAAGCTGGGATTACTGCCCTTCTCACAACACTGAGACACCTAAGCTCAGAAAACCCACACCACAATCTCGTTGTAGGCGATAGTGAGACTGATCTTCTGTCCAGCTCAGGACCAAACCAGAGTTACATGGCATCTAATTTCAAAGAACTTTTCCAATTTCCCTGAATTGTCTCCTGGACACATACACATCTAACAGGTTTTTGGAAACGCAAAGACATTCAATCAAGGGCTTGCTATGTACCAAGCATTGTGCTAATCACTGGAGATACAAAGACAAAAGTGAAATTATCTCCGTTCATGAATAGTGTAATTTTTATTAAAGGAGAAAATGTGTGTGTATCTATACATGTATAAATGTATTCTCATGTGTTTATCAGTATATATGGAATAAATATATAAAGAACAAATACAAAATATATATAAGGTAGTTAGAGAGGAAAGACACTTTCTTCTATGTGATGACTAGAAGTGTCGATACAAAGGAATATAAACTGTCATGATTTAATTAATAAAACAAGTCCTTTTCCTTAATAGTCACAGATGTATAAAAATCACAGGCTTCTACTGTTGGAATCTAGGAGGTAGAAGGGGTTAAGGAGAGGAATGAAGAGAAAAGAACAGAGGCTGCTCCATCATTTCTGAAGAAAATAAAACAGTTAAGTCCGTAAGTAGCAGGACACTCCTGCCAGAGGGAGATGTGCACATGTAATCCCTTCCAGTCTTCATCAGGCCAAGTTGGAGTGATGGTTAAATCCTGCCTATGGGGTCAGAGTTGAGTGTCACAGTGCTCTCAATGAATGTACTTGTTAGTAGAAGAGATGTAGACAACCTATGCCAAGGTCATTTCCAGAACAGAGAAAATGAAATATGCAGTTTCTTCCTATATGTTAAAAATTCATAGATTATTAAAGCTCAAAGGGCCCTCTGAGTTCACTTAGTCCGATATTCTCATTATTCAGATAAGGAAACAGAGGTGAATGACTTGACCAAGGTTATGCAACTAGTTAAAGGCAGGTCTAGGTCCCCTTCTAGCACAGTTCTCTTTCCTTTGAGCCATGCACTTTGATTCGTTTGTAATTCCCTCATGTATGAATGGGTTATGTTTCAAGTCTTTCTCCAGCTTAATTTATTCATAGGGTTTAAAATTGGAAGAGACCTGAGAGAGCATTTGGTCTAATCCTATTAAAAGTGACCTCCTCAAGATCTTGAAAGTTTTAAGTCATAGACCCAGGCTTCAAACCCACATCCTCTGATTCTAAAACCAGTGGTCTTACCAACAACCAAATGTCTACCTGGTGCCCAACTCATTGTCTTTTGTATATCAGGTTCTTAAAAAGCATTGAGTAGAATGTGCTTATTCCTTATGTTTCTTTCCAAAACAGAAGGCTTGAATTGACTCAAGGGCGGAGAAAAATAGTAGAGAATATCAGATGGTGTCAACTTCATTAAGAATGTCTAAAGAGCATAAAAGAATGTCTAAATAGCTTTCTATTGAAGGCAGCTCAGCAATTTTCTCAGAGAACATCCATTTTCTGAGGCTTGCATTGGTTAAATATGTACTGAACATAAAAACATTTTGATTATTTTAAAATTTTACTCTTCCACAATGTCCCCTCACCAAATGCTCCAAAATATGTTCCTAATGACCAACAGAGTTAAGATGGACCCAATAGAACAGGCAGAAAAGCCAAGCCTCATGGGGAAAAAAGGAGAGTTCTGGGAAGAGTCAGATGACATGGTAGTAGAAATGGGTGTTAAAAAGGATGACAAAATTTCAGCCTTTGTTCCAAGCTGCAGTTTGGTACACACTCTTTCCAAATTAATATTTAGGAAAGTCATAATAGCTCTCTGTGTAGGCATGAGGCCACTTCTTTCTCTGGGTGTCCTGAGGAAGTAAAGAAAGAAGTTGGGAATAGGGAAGGAGAGCTGGCAGAATCAGAAGGTCCGGGGATTGGTCTGGAGACCCAATTGCCCAGGAGCACTTGTTGCCAACATAAATGCTGAGTGTCATGATTCTTGGAAGCAAAGACTGCCATGAGGGAAGAAAAAGTTTGAGAACCACTGCTATAGGGATTCTTTCTGTGACCTGATCCCTTTCCATTAGTTCCCAATTGTGAGGGATCTCATGTTCCCTCACCTTCTCTCGTCTTCTTCTACAAAAACTTGCTTTCCAGAAAACTTTCTGACATCAGTCACTTGTACCTGTGTGAATTTTATTCAGTTTATGACCTTTCCCAGGAATTTTTCCATTACAAACACTTTGTCATTGAAAATGAAAAGGCTGTCTGCTATTCAAAGGAATTTCCAAGAAGATTATTTAGAGGTTGGAGGCCACCTTCCCATCAACCCTGAAATCATACCATATTAAGTAGCTGCCTGTTCTGCCTATTATATTGTCAGCCTAGTGGGCGATCTGACATCTATTCAATTACAGATTTCTTCTTGGAACATAAGAAAAAGCATAACCCCCTCAAAGGTATTAGAGAAAAACAAACTTTTTCTCATGAAAAAGTGAATTTGCTATGACCATTGAGCATTCCTGAATTTATCACCACATCCCTTAGATGCTCCCAAGTAAATTCGAAAGAATGAGCAGTGTTCAGAACTGCTCTAGAATCTACTTCATTCAAATATGTGAACAAGAACTTGAAAGAAAAATTTGTCACAGACAATCACCAGTGAAACATACATGCATACATACACATACATACATACATATATACATATATGCATATATGTGTGTATATATACTGGGGAGTTAGCTGCTGGCTCAGGCTAAGGAAGGGCTACTCCCAGGGAGACCCTGAAGGGATTTTCACAGCAAATTGAGGCCAGATCCCAAAGAAGATGTGATATATAGATCACAAGGAAAGAGGAAGCTGGAAATCTCAGAGAAACCGTCTTCTATCGACGCTGTATTTCTGCCTCCATTTTACCCCTACCAGCCATCTAGTCTGCTTTGTCCCTGCACAAATTCTTTGCTCAGGTGAAACTGAACCAGTCATTATTTGAGGACCAAACAATGCATAGCTCTGCCTCCATGTAGCTGTTCTTGCCATTCCCCCTATTTTCTCTCAGCTCTTTCCTTGTCTGAGTTCTACTCTTCTTGAGGGTCTAGCTCAAACTCTATTCTCTCTCTATTACCAGCTGTGGAATCAATCCCTTTTATTAACTCCTGTTGCTTGCATTGTCTCCACAACTTAGGTATTCATTCAGCAAGTCTCCATTGTTTCAGTTACTATCTTTTCATCTGTATGTCCCACCTCCCCAAATTACATTGTAAGCTTTCTCTAAGACAGGGACTTCTGGCTGCAGTGCCCTATATTCATTAAGTATTCAACAAACATTTACTGGTGGTAATGGTAGTGAGAATGTTAATAATGAATAACCATGCCAACACTGGTGATGGCAATATCAGAATTATTCTAAGAGGTAAACTATCTTTATCTGTTATACATAATAATGATATTCAGGGCTTTGGGAGAGAAAGCAATATTTGTCTTTATGCAAGGAATAATGAGAAGCTGTGGAAAAGTCAATACTGATCCTTCTACTGTACTTTTTCCAAGCATTAAATAAATACTGGTATGATCTGAGATAACACCATCGAAGAAAAATGTACATATCCACTTTAGGAAAAGTTTCCTCAGAAAAAGCACAGAAAGACAAAGATTTTCTGAAAGAATAGTTGCTGAACAGTATGGAAAGTTAAATTAGGATCAGAGATTGCAAATTAAATGAAAACCTGAAGAGTTTGCAATTTTTTTCTACAAGTATTCAAGGTCCACTTTCCTGTTTGAGCAGCGAAGTTCTATGTCTTAGAAGACTTCAGTGGCAGCAATATGGCGACTGGTAGGGAGAAGAGAGAAGGAAGAAAAAATCCACTAATTGGCAATCAAAGTAATTCATACTAGAAATCATGAGGGATTGGTTGCTACATGAATGGAGAAAAGGGAACCGATTGCAGGCACATCCTTGAGATGAAATCATTGATAGACTCTGGCACCTGAATTGTAGATAGTAAGAATAGTGAGGAAGAGGACAGAGTCAAGCAAAATTCTGAGCTTACCATCCTGGATGACTGTGAGGATGGTAATGCCTTCCATAAAAACTGGTGAGTTTGGAGGACAGACAATAGTAAAGAGAAAGAGGATTGGTTGTTCCCTTTTGGATATGTTGCATTTGAGATGCTGAAACATCCAGTGGAGGTGTCCAGCAATCAGCTGATAATACAGAAATGAAATGCATACACATGCATATACGTATATATATATATATGCATACACATGCATATAAGTATATATATATGCATTTATTAAGCTCCTACTATGTGTAATGTACTATGTGCTAGTTCCTGGAGATAGGAAGTTAAATCATTTCCCCTGCCCTTAAGGAGTCTATACTCCAGTGTAAGATAGAAAAACAAATAACGATAACAAAAGTTAGATTTGTTTCCCCCAGATCATCCCCTTCTTTTTTTCATTACATCACAGTCTTGGGGGGGGCAGTAGGAGACAAGGCTTCTTCTCTTCTTTAAAGAAAAAAGTTAAACAAAAATACCCAACATAGTAACTGCATCTAACAATGAATGTATACAACATTCTGCACTAGAAGTTCTCCACCTTTCTGTGTTGAGGATGCTTTATCATCTCTTTTGGACCATCATTATTTTATAAATTACTCAGTATTCAGCCTCCTTTTAGTAATCTTTTTTTTTCCTTCACTCAGCTATGATCATTGCGTATATATCATTCTTTTCTATTTATTTCACTCTGCATCAGTTTATGTAAATCTTCCCATATTATGAATTTTTTGTCTTTTTTTCATTTTCTAATGGACAACAGTTTTCTGTGGCACTTTAAGATAATGCTTTAAATATGTTTAAGTATTTATGTCTAAGAGAACAATTCTTTTCTCTTCTATTTTTTTTCAATATATTATTTCATAGTCTTGCCTGCTTACTTTCCAAGTTTCGTCTCTGACACTACCTGTGTGATATTGGGTAAGTCACTGAAACTTCTTCAGCCTTAGTTTCCCCATAAATAAAATGAAGAAGGTGACTAAATAATATCTTAGGTCTTTTCAAGCTCTACGTATGTGATCCTTGGATCCTATGATATCATAGAAATTTTACTACAGTTGTATTATTTCTATAAAAAGGGTCAGGATTTTAGCTGATAGAGCATTTAATTGAAAAATGTGTGGAATGTAGACATTTTTCTACATCCTTCCTGGTCATAAATATTAAATAGTCCTCCAGTCATTCAGACCTAACTCTTTCCTGCCAATACATACTTGTAATTTTCTTAATGAAGTTTGCCTCTGTTCCTTGGCAGGTTAATGACCAGATTTTTATATATTTATCTTTATTTTTAAAATTACTTTAAGAAAGAAGAATCTACTTATCCACTCTAGCAAAGTGTACCCACAATTTGTTATTAAGTTGAAAAGTGTTCAATAGACCATTCTAACATGTCAATGATGAGCAGCTTAACTGTTTACTCACCCTTCTTGGGTATTTTCATGTTAAAGGAGGATATTCCTTAAATCAAAGGAATAAATGGTTAAAGTGCAGTATCAGATACTGTCAGTCTCTAGAGATAGAGATTTTGGGGGAGGGGATCTCCTCTAAGCCCCTCAAATCTCAACATTTAACTAAAATTCTCCATAGAGCAAGAGCTTTATATGAGTGTCAATCCATGCCAATACTTAAGACTAGCTTTGGGTAGGGACTAGGTTACCCCAAATGTGAAAGTGTTCCCTGAGCTCATGAGATGAATCACCCTCTTTATGCCTAATGCAGAGGGAATAAAAAACCTTCCACGAATGACTTAGGTCATCTAGAAAGTAGCCTTCAAAGTGAAAAGTCATGAGCTGAGATTGATACCAAAGGCGTATGTCCTTTAAGGACACCACAGTGCTGAGCATAAGACCAGTCAGAAATAAATGTTTAGTCAATTAAATTAAGATTCCCAACCGGGACTTTAAAAAAAATTTCTAGAATTTGTCAGTGAAATATATTACTTTATTTCAGTTTTCAAAGGTAAGTAGGCATTATCTAGGAGTTGTACCTCAATCCTTAGACTGGTACTATGAAGAATGAGATAGTGCCATTTAGTTGGCAATGCTCTGTTAACTTCAGAAAGTTACATTGAACACTGAGATATCATAAATCCTGACTCAGATCCTTAATTTGTTTATAAATAAATTGTTGATATTTTATTTAACAAACAAGTATAAATAAAATTACTATTGTTCATAATAATTAGTCAGAACATACCCTCTCTGACTGAAAATGGGACCATCTCCAGGGATGGACTTTGCCCACCAGATTCAAACTCCAACTGTCATTCCTCCCACAGAGCCTGTCACATGATCTTCACCTAATAGAGGCCAGACTGAACAGTCTATGTCCTTCAAAAGACCAAGTCCCCAATTCAAATCCTAACTCAAACCTAAATCTCTCATTATGTTGTATGTGGGTGGTCAACCAAACACTATCCTAGCAGGTTGCATAACTTGACACTGAGCTATACAGAGATTTCTTGTTCAGGCAGGCATCTGTACAGGTTACCTGGTGGGAGTAGCTACGTTGAGACCCTTCTAACATTTTGAAATTCTGTTCGATACTCAGTAATGACTGAGTCATGAGTAGTGAGGGATTTGAAGTTAATTCAAATTTAGCTTGACCCCCTAAGATTTCTATAATCAAGGGCGAAATGTTACTAATTCCTTGAAAATTTAATCCTGGAGTCTGGCAACCTTAGCAATGAAGCTTGAACACTGAGATATCACAAATCTTGACCTCAATATTTGTGAATTTATAACCAAAAGAAAAAAACTACTGATTTGCAAACAAAATCAAATAATGATATTTAATCCATAAAGATTCCTATCCTTAGCAAAACTACAAATAGGGACATATAACTATTAAATGCTGTATTCATTTCCTTCCTCAATCTTGTAGGCCCTGGTTTCTGACAGGAATTACAGACTTCTCTGGAGCCAGCCCTGCTTATTCAGACGTCTTCCCTACATTATAAACAGATCTCATTTAACTGCTGGTGTTTGGGTTGTTACTCACACCAATCCAATTATTTCCTTCAGTTAAATGCTCTGCTAATACTAAAGAGTCAAGAAGTGTTCTAGCTGTTTGAAACTGGCCCCTTCCTTAGGGATGGGTTATCCCCACCTGATTCTAACTCCAACTGTCATTTACAGAATCACAGGGGCATAGAATTTTAGAGTTGGAGGGACCTTAGCAGCCAACGAGTCCAACCTGTACCAGAAATGGACTCCTAAAAAATATAAGGAGACAACACAATATAAGGAGATAGCACTGGCTCTAGGGTCAGAAGACCTGGTTTTGAGTCCTACCTCTGACGCTTGCTACCTGTGTAACCTTAAAGAAGTGATTTAACATCACTCTAGGTCTCAGTTTCCTCATTTGTAAAATGTGAAGCGGTAGACTATATGGCTTACGAGGCTCTTCCAATTCTAATTCTGTGATCCTATACCCAACAAGCCTCTCCTTTTATAGGGAGCCCATCACCTCCTATGGAATCTCCTTCCACTTTTGGATAGCTCTAATTATTAGGAAGTTTTTTTCCTGATATCAAGCCTAAATTTGGCTCTTTGTAATTTCCACCCATTGTTCCTGGTTCTTTTCTCTGGGTCCAAAGAGAACAAGTCCAATACCTCCTTCAAATACACGAAGCTAGGTATCATGCCCTCCCAATACATCTATTCTCCTCACTAAACATCCCCAGTTTCTTTAGTTAATCCTTCTGTGACATGGACTCCACACCCCATCATTATTCTGGTTATCATCCTTTAGATACTTTCCAACTTATCAATGCCCTACCTACCTAAGCTGTAGCCCCCAGAACTGAACAAATCACTCCCAGTATGGTCTAACTAGGACAGTATAATAGCCTTAGTCCCAGAAACTCTGCTCCTTTTAGCATAGCTTAAGATCACACTAATCATATTTCCCTGCTTGTTCTTCTTAAATTTGGAGTCTACTAAAAACCACAAATCTTTTTCCTCCCACAGGCCCTATCATAAGCCCTTGACTCTCATATAATAGAGCCTAAACATTCTCAACTGTCCAGTAACTTCAAAGTACCAGGTTACCAAGTTGGACTCTTAACAGCTCACAGTGGCTTTACCATTTCAATAATCCAGAAATTATTTTGTTAGATGACACTAACATTTCCTTCTTTCTCATAAATCAAGTAAGGCTAAAATGTGACAAGGCTGAGTCCACAAATCAGTAGAAGACGTGATCCCTGAGAAAGTATTTATTAACTGTGAACAGGGCAGAGCTTCATCCAATCCAATGAAGTATTAAAATGAGCTAGCAATTGTGTTGTACACTAGGAATCTTGTTAAGCTGTTTTCATTCCTTCTTGAAATTTGGCTTTAGGCCCACAGGACCTGATCATCCATAGGCATAAATAGTACTTCCTTCTTCTCCCTCTTCTACTCTCTGAATCATTTCAAGAAACCATGTATAAGCAAGAACTAGTATTAAGAAAGAGTCAAACATTTCTGTCTCTGTTAGGCCAGGACATCTACTTATAGCCTGAATTCATAATGGCTAAGGGGTAGTATGGTGTGATATAAACAGTACTAACAGTCAGAATCTCTGGGTGGTAGTTTATTTTTTAGTCCTTAATAACTCATTTACCTCACTTTGTATGTGTATATGTGTGAGTGTGGATATGTATCTGCATGTAGATATATGAGTATGTGTATGCTCATGCATCTAGATCTGTGATTCCATTGGTTTAAGGAACATATACTGGGGAAACCTCTGCACAGTGTAAAGAAGCAACTTCTTTACATCTTAACAGTCAGAGTTGCTTTGGACATGGAGATATTAAGTTATTCGCTCAGGAATTAAAAACCAGCATATGTTAAAAGAAAGATTTGAGCCCAGGTCTTCCCTCAGAAGCCAGATCTCCATCCACTATACTGGTTGCCTTATAACAGTCTGTTATGGACCTTAATTTTAACACAGCCCCCTGAAAAAAATTATTTGCTGCCCACCCTCCTCCAGGAATTTTAGTCATCTTTTGTTATCTCTGTTCTCCAGTGATATATAGGCTTTGGACTAAGAGAAATTATACTCTTCTTAGAAATACATTGGTAACTCATGCTCTTAGGAAGTCCAGCATGATGATTGGAAAGGACATGGGGAGACTCATGCTCTGATCTCCATTCTGCTAATTGTGTGACTCTATGGCCCTATTTTTCTTGTCTGCAGAATGAGAATGTTGAGATTAAATATACTTTAAGGTCTCTACTACCTATGAAATTTCATTATTAGTAATTTGTGAATCCCAAATTTGAAATCTTGATTTCACAAAAACTTACTTTGAGTAGGAGGGGAAGGGGCTAAGAGAAAGCAGTAGTGGTGATAAGAAGGATGGTAGATTAAGGAAGGCAATAATCAAACATGAAATAGATTTCTGAGGAGGGGAAAGGGTAAAAGTAAGAGAAGCATAAACTGAAGAGAATAGGATGGAGGAAAATATACAGTTAGCAATCATAACTGTGAATGGAAATGGGATAATCACACCAATAAGGAAAGCAGGATGGATAAGAAACCAGAATCCAACAATATTTTTTTACAGGAGACATTTGAAAAAGAGACACACACAGAGTTCAAATAAGGGGCCAGAGCAGAATCTATTATGCTTCAGCTGAAGTAAAAAAAATCAAGGATAGCAATCATGATCTCAGAGAAAGAAAAAGTATATCTAATTAAAAGAAATAATCAAGAAAACTACATTTTTCTAAGAGATATCATAGGCAACGAAGTAATGTCAATACTGAAGACATATGCACAAAAAAAATAACATCCAGATTCTGAAGAAAAATTTAAATGACTTTCAATGAGGAAATACACACTAACACTATATAAGTGGGGAACTTCAATTTACCCTCTCTGAAGTAGGCAAATCTCACCATAAAATTAATAAGAAAAAAGTTAAGGAGAAGAATAGAATTTTAGAAAAGTTGGATATGCTAGAATTCAGGAAGATATTGAATGGGAATAGAAAGAAGTATACCTTTTTCTCAGCTGCATTTGACATCTTCACAAAAATTAGCCATGTATTAGGGCATAACAACTTCACAAACAAATATAGAAAAGCAGAAATATTAAATGCACCCTTTTCATACCATAATGCAATAAAAATTGCATTCAATAAAGGGCTTTTGAAGCATAGACTAAAAATTAATTGGAAATTAAATAACCTAATCCTAGAGAATTATTTGATCAAGAAAAAGTCACAGAAATAATCAATTTCACTAAGGATAATGATGACAATGAGAAAAAATACCAGTTTATAGAATGCCACCAAAGCAGTACTTGGTGGGGGCAGAGGGAGGAAGGGGAGGGAATCGTATCTCTAAATGCTTACATCAATAAAATAGAGAAAGAGCAATGAACTGAACATTCAACTAAATAAACTAGAAAAAGAACAAGTTAAAAATATCTAATTAAACAACAAAGTATAAATTGAAAAGAGAGAATTAAAAGTAAAAAGAAATCAACTAATAAATAAAACTAGGCATTGGTTTTATGACAAAAAGAATAAAACTTATAAACCTTTGGCCAATTTAATTTTAAGAAAGAAAACCAAATAACCAGTCTCAAAAATTAAGAAAAATGAATGCACAACCAATGAAGAGAAATATGAGGATGGACAAAACAAAGGAAAATTTCTTGGAAAGGGGCACCAAAAATGTTACTTAATTTGAGAAATAAAATAAAGTGGAGAGAGAAGATTTTGAAGCCTATGCCTAACTGAGTGCAGAAAGAGAAAAAAGAAAAAGAGAAGGAGGAACTTATAGATAAAAAGGAAGAGAAATGAGCAGTTTATTTAAATACAAGCAGCTTTGGATATGGTCCCTAAAGGAGCGTTGGGAGAAAATACCTATGGATATAGAAAAATATCAAACCAGAGAAACTAGATGCAGGGACAAAATGCTGACATAAAAGGAGGATAAAAATCTATGCAAAAGAAATAAATTCAGAAAAACACAAGCCTAACAGTCATAACCTTAAATATTAATGAAGTAAGCGATCCAATAAAGTGGAAGAGAATGGCAGAGAGGGTAAGAAAAGCCTCAGATTTTTCTCCAGGCAAGAAATACATCTTAAAAATAAAGAAAAATAAAGAAAATTTTAAAAAATAATAAAATAAAAGTTTTAAAAAGAAAAAACAAAACAAAAACAAAATAAAGAAAAATAAAGAGGATGAAAGTGAGAAGCTGGAACAAAATTTATTAAGCAAAAGGCATTCCAAAAAAAGAAGTTACAATCAGGCTATCAAAGAAAATAGTGAAAATTCATAATATCAACAGAGATAAACACGGGAACCACATTATCAATGAAAAATACATTAATGAAATAAAAGGATTAATTGAGTGTGAAATGAAAACACCTGCAAAATGAATAAAGTTAAAATAAGCATGAGCAATTTTTTTTGAATTGGAAAAGAAACAGAAGATATTAGCAATAGAAAATAAAAAGACTTCAGAAATTATAGAGAAGGAACCTGTAAATTCACCAACACAGAGAACCACCAGGTGAAGAAACTTTCTCTACTCATGCTGGTCAGCACCTACTCTGCAACTTATAACCTCAGAGAATTGCTTGGTGCGCTGAGAGGTTAAGTGATTTTCCCCAGGGTCACATAGCTAATACATGTCAGAGATGGATCTTAAACCAAAGTAAACCCAGGTTTTCCTGATTTCAAGGTCAGCTTTCTATCCACTATGCTATAGCAGTTCTCATAGCAATAATAAAGAAAACTAAAAATTGGTTCTTTGAAAGACTAATAAAAGTGATAACTTAATCCTCTAAAAATAGGAAAATTAGATTGCTAAGGTGAACAAGGTAAAAATTAAAACAAACGGAGAAACAAAAAAAGAATTATCGTAACACTTTCTTCATAATTATATTCTAGCAAAATCAAGACTTTAAAATAAATTGCAAATTACCAACAAAATTTAAAATATCCATAATAGCAGAACATGAAATAGAGATTTGAAACAATACTATCTCAGAAAATAACATTTTAAAAGCTATAAAGAAATTACCAAAGAAAAAAATCCTGGCACAATCAGATTTATAGGTAAAATGTATCAAATGTTTAAAAAGCAATGAATATCTATGCTACAAATTGCTCTCAAAAATTCTGAAAGAAAGTAGTATATCAAACTCTTTTTGTATGACAAATATCCTTAAGACAGAGAGGGGGAAGAATAAAGAAAGATAATTATAGATCAATATCATGTGGAGACACAGAGGGAAAGGTCTTATATCTCTTTCTTATTAACATGAGTGATTTCATCTTAAAACTAGTCACAGGTTCAGGCAAAGTGAGGCTTCACCATTTCCTATTCCTCCCAAGAGGAATAAATAAAGGGTAAGATTGTGTGGCCTATTCCTGTTATCTCCTTGAGAAAAACAAGTTACCCTGTTCTTTTTGCAAGGTTAAGAAGAGATAAAAACAAGTTGTTTCCCTCAGCATATATTAGAAGTCTAGTATATACTCAGTTCAATGGAATTCTTCCTTCAATTACTCCTAATAGCTTTATATTCCTTGAATAAAATTTCTTCTGACTTAAATACTATATAATGAACTATGGGGCAGAGGGGTTCCCATAAAAACCACTAACGAATATCAATGCTAGAAAAAAATTTTTTCAAGACAACAGCATTTATTGAATACCTTCTCTGTGCCCAGTGGATACAAAGAAAAACAAAAGATAGTCCCCACTCTCAAGTTGTTTACAGTCTAATGAGAGAGACAATCTTCAATACAAACAAGATATACAAAAGATAAATTGGAAGTTTTAAATTTTTTTCTGTTTCTCTTATTTGATTTCATTTTTTAATTTAATTTTACTTTCAGCTCTGAATTCTCTTCCTTTCCTACCCTTCTCCTACCCATGGGGAAGGCAAAAAAGAAAACAGAAACCTGTTATACATATGTATAGTCAAGCACAACAAATTCCCACATCATCCATGTCAACAAAGAAAAAATACGCTCCAATCAATGCAAAAAAAAAAAATTAAACAAAATCTTAGTATACACAATCTACAGCATTTTATTCCAAAAAATATTCAAAATGATCAAGATGGAGTTATACTAGGAGCAAAAAGATAGTACAATATTAAGAAAATTGTTAACATAATTAGTTATATGAAAAACAAAAACATTTTTAAAAACAAGATTATAGAAATATATGCAGAAAAAAGCCTTTGAGGCAGAGAGGTGGTGCAGTGAGTATAGCACTGGCCCTGGAGTCAGGAGGACCTGAGTTCAAATCCAGCCTTAGACATTTGACACATGTACTAGCTGTGTGACCATGGGTAAATCACTTAACCCCAATTGCCCTGTCTCTACCCCGTCCCAAAAAAAAAGCCTTTGACAAAGTACAACACTCATTCAAATTAAAAACCCTAAAAAGTATAAAGGGACCATTCTAATATGATTTAGGGAAAAAAGAGAATAGAACTAAAACCAAAAATTAACATTTATTTGCAATGGAAAAACACTAAAAGCTTCCCCAATAAATACAAGGATGCATCATCTCCCCTTTATTTTTTGACATAGTTCTAGAAATGCTCGTGATAATAATAGAAGAAAAGAAAGAAATTCAAAGGCCTAGATATTGGCAAAGAAACAATTACCTGTATTTGCAGAATGACATGATGATTTACTTAGAAAATCTAAGAGAATCAGAAAAAAAACTCATTAAGATCATCAATTTGGTAAAGTACAAAGATAAAAAATTAATTCACAAAAATGGTGCCCATTTTGGCAGCACAATAGCAATAACAAAATCCATAAGGAAATGACAGAAAAAAAAGTCCATTCAAAATAGATAAAAATGTATAAAATATTGGGGGATCAACCTATGAAACATGATCAAGATTTATATAAATACAATTATAATACACTTTTTAAAGAAACAAAAAATGGATTAAATCATTGGACAATCATTGTTCATGCTTGGGTCCTTGCAGTCAAAAAGAAAATGACATTACCAAAAATAATTTAGTTGGAGGAACAGTCTAGAACCTCAAGAGAAATGTTAAAAACAGAAAAAAATAAAAGGTGGCTGGTAATACACAATCTGAAATTATAAGGCAACAATCACCAAAATATTTGGTTTTGGTTAAAATTAGAAATATGAATCAGTAGAACTGAATAGGCAAGTTTCTTGTTTTTGTTGTTTAGTTGTTTGAGTCACGCCCAACTCTTCATGAACCCATTTGGGATCTTTGCGGCTGAGATAGTGGAGTGGTTCGCCATTTCCTTCTCCAGCTCATTTTACAGATGAGGAACTGAGGCAGACAGGGTTAAGTGATTTGCCCAGGATCAGACACTTAGCAAGTTGTCTGGCGACAGATTTTAATTAAGGAAGATGAGTCTTACTGGCTTCAGGTCCAGTACTCTTTCCATTGTACCACCAACTGCCTTGAATAGGCAAGAAAAAGGGTTGATTAAAAACAGAAGCCTAGTTTTTTTTGTAAATTTAAAAACATAAATGACTGGGAGAAGAAATTTTATTTAACAGGAACTACTGAGGAAAGAAAAAAAAGTAATTTGGCAAAAAAATATTGTGATTTTGTGATTTTTCTACCTAAATGTGGCAAAGGATAGAATTCTTAATCAAGAGGTAGGAAAATCACAAGCAATAAAGCAGAACATTTCAAGTACTTCAAACTGAGAAGTTTTTGCATAAACAAAATCAAAGCAACTAGGATAAGAAGAGTAATTGTTGAATGAGAAAAAAATCTTTTCTTCAGATTTCTCTGATAGGGTTGTCTGATAGTCACGATTAATATAGAGTTAAATAAAACCAAAAACCATTACCCAATAGGTAAATGGTCAAAAAAATACAAACAAACACTTCTCAAAAGAGTTATAAACTATTAGAAACAATATGAAAGTCTGTTCCAAATCATGAATAATAAGAGAAATGCAAATTAAATAATTCTGCAGTTTTGCCTCATACCTAGCAAACTGGCAAAGATTATAGGAGCTGGCAACAGTTAATGTTGGATTGGCTACAGGAAGACAGGAACACCAATACACTGTTGGTAAAAATGTGAATTGGTCTGATTGCAGTAAAGTAAATTGGAATTATGCTTTTAAAAGAAGTGACTAAAATGTTAGCCCTTTGACCCTGAGATCCCAGTATTAGGCATATACCCCAAAGAGGTCAAAGGAAAAAGAAAAGTCTCATGTATGCCAAATATTAACTGAAGCACTTTATAGTCACCAAGAACCAGATTCTTGAAATCACAGGACTTGGAGCAGGGAGGGCTCCGAGAAGTCGCCTAGTCCAACTCCCTCACCTCACAAATAAAGAAATTAGGACCAGAGAGGTTAGATGACTTGCCCAAGGTCACACAGGTAGTAAGTGGCATTGCTGAAATTTGAACAAAGGTCCTCCAGCTCCAAATCTGCATTCTTCTTTCCACTGCATCCTATCACCTTCCATCTCAAGTTTAACTTTAGAATGACTAAACACGTGATAAAATGTTACTGTGTTCTAAGAAACAAGAAATATGAAGAATGGTAATGATTTATTTGGAATAATTGATGAAGTAAACAGAACCAAAAAAAAAAAACAATCTACACAATGACTACAACTATGAAAACAGAGAGAAAAATAAAAGGAAACTGAATTCTGTGTGGCTGAATTCTGTGTGGTTCTAAAGAAGGGTTGAGAAAATGCATCTCCATTCATTGCCAAGGTGGGACACTTCACATGTAAATTATTGCATATACTGTCAGATACTCTCAGTCGATAGTTTGGGGGAAAGGGTTGGCCCATTGCTTTTTTTTTTCTTTGTTATTTTTTGCTATGAAGGAATATGAGTAAGAGAAAGGAAGGGATATATTCTGAAATAAACATTATATAAAAACCAAAAGCATCAATAAGTAGGAATTTTTTAAATATAAAAAAAGAAAAAGAGGGAGGGAGAGGGAGGGAGAGATAAGGATAAAGTAAAATAGCAAATATATGATATGGTCCCTGAATGGAAACAATGGTGGTCAGAATCAGATAGGAATTGAAAAACAGGTTTCACGCCATTCTTACCACATCCCACTATCATCAATGTTAGGCCTATGGAGGCTGTTCTAGGTCATCAGCAGAAATCCCAAAGATACGGTGTTTGGTTATCGAAACACCAAGTCAAGCTTCAAAATTAAGTACAAAGGAGCAGCCTACCTCCTTCATCTCCATACTTGATATCTTTGACACCATTTCTTTTGGAGATTCACTATGCTTCCACATTGCCATTTGGATCACCTGCCATTTTTATTCTTTGGAGATTGTGGTATTCCATAATTCTCAGTCATACAGCATCACAGGTAGCATAGCAGTATCACAAATGATTCCCAGTCTTTATTGCCAGCCCCGACACCCCTCAACACCAGAATTGAATCATAAAATCACAATTTCAAGGTTGGAAGGGGCTATCTAATCCAAACTATACTCAAAAAAGAATCCCTACCAAAACCTGCTCAATGATTCGGTGTCTGCTTTAAGGACATCAGTGAGATAGAGCTCCATTTTTTTTCCTAAGCAGGATTTTTGGACAGCTCTACCTCTTAGACAGTCTTTTTCTTTTGACGTCAAACTTAAATTTGACTCCTGGCAAATCCCGCCCATTGCTACTAGTTCCACTTGCTGAGGCTATAGTAGTCCTAGAATGAGTTTAGGTATAGCAGCAAATGATAACAATTGATAAGGAACTTTTCCCAGGTGATTGACCTGGGATGTAGTCTTTTCATGGACCCTTTCATTTCCCACATGGAAAGAGGGGCCTATCTTAGGAGTATATACAGACTGCTCTGCCTGCCCCTCAGGAGCTCCAAGCACCTAACAAAAAGAAACTCTGGCCCAATGGGGGCCACCACCACCCAAGATTACTAAGCATGCCTTTACAAACAGCAGATGATACAGTGAGATGTCCCTTTGTGTCACTGCTTAAGTAAATGACTGATGATATACTTGAAAGGCCCAATTGCTTTACTGCATCAGAACAAAATAGATTTCTACCCCTAGGGGTAGAGAAAATTGGCATATCAAAGAAGGATCTGCTTCTAAACAATTATAGTCTTATGGTTGAGAAAGGACAAGATTCATCCAGTGTGCCTGGACAGTCTGAGGTGGGCACCAGGTATCCACTTGTGAAGTAAAAGTAGAGAAGGCAATATGGGCACCAGCATAGATACTATGTAGGCCAAAGCACACACAAGCCTGCTCTGTTCCCTTGGCTATTATTACTGTTTCTAACCTGGAACCAGTAAGGTCCATCCACTCTGCCCGCAGTGTTTTGTTCTTAGCCTATAATTGCCCTCTAGCCCAGAAGTGGTGGTCTCAAAGATATGGGGGTGAAAGAGGGACCCGAGAGTAACACCTGTCATCATGAAACTGGAATCTAAAGGTTGGGAGTAGCTATACTATTGAGGTTGATATCTTTCATTCTACTTAGCGTGTCAGATCCTAAAATCTCACTGCTGTTTAGGGCAATGTATACCCTGGCTGCTCAGATCACTAGGGGACAGGGATCAGGGATGGATTGTAGGTAGACTAGCAACTGAGTTAAACACTACATAGCAGGCAACAGCTGAAAAAGAATCCCCGCCCCCCTCCATGGGAATAACTGAGCTACAGGTTTAAGGTCCTTGAATAGGCAACCATCTTGATGAGGGGAAAGGGCTTCTCCAAGAATGCTTTAGGCACTCTTATGGCTGCCCTTTGGGAGCTACTTGGGCTGATGGAATAAATCTCTAGCTCCTTCCACCTAGGGACCTCTGAACACACTATTACAAATAATAGGAAAATAGGAAGAGCCACATTGGTTAGATATTTTTGTGCTTCTTAAGCAACCATTTGATCATATGCTTTAAAACCCTCCAAGCGCTTTATCAAATCAGAACAGAACAAATTTTAGCCCCAGCCATAAACTAGGACCAAACAGGACAAAATCTAAGCCCTTTTCCACAGGACAGATCTTCAGGCACTCGAACAGTTATCTTGTCTTCCCCACGGTCTCTTCTTCCAAACTATATGCCCCAGTTATTTCAAGTGTTGCTTCCATGACTAGACCCTTCATCATACTGTTTTCCTCCTCAGGGTGCTCTCCAGCTTATCAAAGTTCCTTAAATAGTGGTGTACAATACTGCAGATATGTCTGACCAAGGCAGAATACAGAGGGGCTGCCAGCTCCTTATTCCTAAAAGCTATGCCTCTCAATGCATAGTAAGACTGCTTTAGCTTTCATTGGCTACACATCATTCTATGGATTTGTATGAAACTCAGAATCTACTTTAAAAAAAACCAAAAGATTTTTAGACAAATTGCTGTGTCACTGTACTTCCCACACCCTGCACTTATGAATTTGAGTTTTTGAACCTGAATATAAGAATTTATATTTTCCAGTTGAATTGGATATTACTAGACTTAATCCTGGCTGCCATTCACTCCTATCCCTCCTACCTCTGAGTCACCTGCAAATTTTTTTCCAAGCTATTGATAGAAATGTTAAACACAAAACCAATAGGGAACTCCATTGGAGACTTCCTGCCAAGTTGACAATAGGCCATTAATGACTATTCTTTGGGTCAGATCTATTCATCCAATTCTGAATTCAATCTCATTATAATGTTGTCTAATCTGTATTTCACTTCTCCTCAAGAACAGTACAAGACGCTAACAGATGCTTTTCTGAAGTCTAGATAAACTACATCCATAGTATTCCCCTGATCCGAGTTTTAGTAACCCTGTCAAAAAAAAAATGAGATTAGCCTGGTATGATCTGTTCTTGATAAAGCCATCACGGGGGCTAGTTCTTTGTGGTTACCACTTCTTTATCTAAAGATTTTCTAATTTTTTAATGATCTGATTTATAATTCTTCCAAAGATTTAAAGTCAAGTTCACCCTCCTGGAGTCTGCAGACTCCCTTCTTGATTTTTTTTTTTAATCAGGACATTTGTTCTTCTCCAATCCTGCCCTCTTCCTTCTTGTCTCAGAGATCTCTCAAATATCAACTGTAGCTAGCGATCAAATCCATAAACTCAATACCTAGCTGATCTGGGTCACTTGAAATGATCAGGGACCACTAGGTTCTCTCTTATTATCTCCTTACTTATCTTGGGTATCAACTCGCTCTTAGGAATGTTTTTTCCGTCATTTTCAGCAAAATGTCATTCTCCTTGTCCGAGAAACTGGAAATAATATAAGAACGGAGCAGCTCTGCTTCCTCTTTGTCAGTTATCCTCCTCCCATCCACCCTAAGGAAAAGGCTTTCTTTGATCCTCTGCTTTGCCCTCCCCACACGCACAGCCCCTTAGCTTAAAAAAAATGATCTAACCCCTTTTTGTTGTCCTTGGCTTCTCTAGCCAGCCCTTTTTAAGCTTTAACACACTTGATGCTGTTTCTTTTTTTTTAAGACTGGGACACACTCATATTCTGTCACCTATCTTTGCTTTCATTTTCTATGCATGTATTTTTAAAATTCTAAATTTGGTTGGTGATTTCCCTGTGTGTGCCCAGGGAAATAGATTAGAAACTTACCCTTCCTCAGTGGAACTATTTCTTTTTGTACCTTTAGAATTTCATCTTGAGAGTTTCCCATCCTTCCTTGACTGACTTCTCCTATAGTATCGTAGTCCATAGGATCTTACTTAGGCTTCTCACAAATCTCTGAAACCTGCTTTTCACAAATCTGGGGTGCACATCAGACCAGGCCCAGCTTTCCTCTCCTCTGTCAAAACTCTGAGAGAAAATGGTCACATCCTTCCCCATTGTGCCCATAACAAATCAGTCCCTTCTTATTGGTGAGAATCAGATCCAGTATAGAATTTACCTGTGTTGGTCCTTCCACCATTTGGAGGGTGGAAATTATCATTGAGGCAAATCAAGAAATCATAATCCAGTCATGAGTTTCATGCCACTAGGTCTTTAGAGATTTGACTCCTTTTATTATAGCTTCTAATTCCTCTTGCTTGTAGCCTAAACTTGGAGCATTTGTATACAAACACTTAATAATGATAATGACAATAGTTAGTGTTTATATAGTGCTTTGAGTTTTACAAAGCGTCTTATGAATATCTTATTCTATCCTCACAACAACCCCATGTGCTATTACCATCAACCTCATTTTATACATGAGGAAATTGAGGAAGTCAGAAGTTAAGTCATTTGTCCAGAGTCGCACACACAAGATGAAATTCTTAAGCTCAGATCTTCCTGACTCCGGGATCAGCACTGTATTCACTATGCCACCTAGCTTCGATTTGAGGTTGTTGGTTTTACCACTGGTTCCCGTCTTGGATTTTTTTTTTCCTGTAAATTTCTAGGTATCTCAATTGCTATCTTTATTCTTTTATTATAACTATTCTATATGACAGAGCCATCGAACTTGGCAAAATTCCAGAGTGATGCCTGAACCAGATTAAAATGCAAATGGGAAATGTTTAACAAAAGAAATTTTTAAAAAACATAAGATGTTAATTTATAGGTTTCAAAGTCAATATTCAGCTTGTAGGCATCTGTTTCTATTTGAGTTTGACCTCACAGCAATATGGTATCTTCTAGTTTAAACATGGGCAACTTTCTCCCTACCCCAGTCAAAGTATGAAAGCCCTTTTGTTTGGCATTATGTTTGGCCCATAATCTATTCTTAATAAATGCTTGTTGAATGGATAATATAGAAATGTGTTTTTCATGACTTCACATCTGTAATCGATAGATTGCTTGTCTTCTCAAGGGGTAGGGGAGAAGCAGGAGGGAGATAATTTGGAACTCAAAAGTTTAAAAAATGAATGTTAAAAAATGTTTAATGCAATTGAGAAATATTTAATGGAACAAATGTATAAAATAAAAATGCTTATTGACTGTTGATTTTTGAGGATCATAAAATCATAGATTCAGAGCTGTAAGTCACCTTAGATGCCACCTAAACCAACTCCCTAGTCATGGAGAGACAAGCCTAATATTACACTGCCGATAAAACTGAAATGGGTCAGATTTTTTTCAAATGGAAAATGTTCATCTCTAATAAGAGCTGCAAAATGGATCATATCCTTTGATTCAATGATTCCACTACTTTAAAAGGAGAAGGCGAGGGAAATCTATCTGTATTTAACCATCAGATCGCTACTACCCTGATCTTATTCACCAAAAGGTTCATTTGCATTTCAAATTAGAGGGAGTTCTGGAGAAGGGGCAATTCTGGGGTTTTCAGGTAGTGGGCAGTCTCCTATTCCTCAGCTCTGCTTTTCTTCAGATGGCCATTTTCATTATGTTAGCCTAAGACATATGGTTAGTGTGAATTTACTCCATCACAATTAGCTCCTGAATCCCCACCTACCAGAAATCATGCTTCCTTTCTAAATAATATAATAATAAATAATGAAGTCAGCCATTCAGGCAAAAAGATAGACATCCATGCATACTATGTATAGCATTTTATTATTTCACTTCAAATTCATGATAGACAGGCAGACAGACAGACAGACAGACAGACAGACAGACAGACAGACAGACAGACAGACAGACAGATAGATAGATAGATAGATAGATAGATAGATAGATAGATAGATAGATAGACAAATAATGCAACATCTACCATGTAGAGGAGTACTTACTGTTTCTCCTAGACTCATTCCACCCTCAACCATTATAAACGCATACTCCAAACACAGAATTTTTTTTGGAGGGGGAAGGCAGGGCAATTGTGGTTAAATGACTTGCCCAAGGTCACACAGCTAGTACACGTGTCAAGTGTCTGAGGCCGGATTTGAACTCAGGTCCTCCTGACTCCAGGGCCGGTGCTCTACTCACAGAAGTTTTAAGACAGATCCAGATACTTAGATTTGGTCTCAGTCAACCCTAGAATAGCAAATGTCACCTGTTCAAAAGGCAACAAAATTTCCCCAGTCCAGGAATCAACCCTCCCCAGTGTAGTCAGAGAATCTTGGAAAGCTGGATTATTATTTTGCAATTATTTTTTGTTGTTCTCATGCTTCACTGGCATATCCTTATAAGGCCAAGATCATCTTCATGACTGAATGAAACATTAGAGAAAAGGTTTAGTAGAAGTATGAGATTTTAACCTAAGTTTTGTATGCCTTGCTAATGTAGTGATGTGAATTTCTTTGGCATTTATTAAATGTCCGCTGAATTTATTTTTCAGAACAGAAATGTAAATGATCAACAGCCATATGAAAAATGTGTTAAATAACTAATAATAGGGAAAATACGAATTAAAATGCATACCTTATAAACTGGCAAAGATAATAAAAGATATAAATAATCAGTGCTTGAAGCACTGTGGGGAAAACAGGTTGATACACAATAGTTTGGATTCATACCAAGAATGCAAGATTCATTCAGCATTAGAAAAATTATAAGTATAATTGACCACATAAATAACAAAAAAAACAACAAAAATTGTGTTATATCAATAGATTTTAAAAGGTTTGGACAAAATACAATCACCTTGCATGTTAAAAAAACATTTAAAAGCATAGAAATAAATAAACCATCCTTTAATATGTAAATATTATCTATCTAAAACCAGGAGCTAGCATTATCTGTAATGGAGAAACACTAGAGGCTTTTCAAATAAAATCATAAAGCAAGTATATGCTTTGTCACCACTATTATTTGATGCAGTTCTTAAAATGCTAACTGTAGCAGTAAGACATGAAAGATAATAGTATAGGCAAAGAGGGAACAAAATTATTACTTTTTTGTTAACAATGCATGATGGTTTACTTAGAAAGCCCTAAAAATTAATAACTTCAGTAAATTAACAGGATATAAAATAAACCCACAAAAATCATCAACCTTATTGTACTATAATAAATGACCCCAGAAAACCTAGGAAAGACTTATATGAACTAATGTAGAATAAACTAAGCAGAACCAAGAAAAAAAATTGTACAATGACTACAATGTTGTATAGAAAAACAACTTTGGAAAACTTGAGAATTATAATCTAAACAATGAGTAGCCATGACTTTAGGAGAAGGATGATGAATTATTTCACTCATCTTGAAAAGCAATGATGGGGTAGAATAGTAATCTACATGGAAGGGGCATGGTTTTCTGCCCTGAAGCAAGCCATGGTCTGACCCCAAGGAGTATTTGATCAACTACTCAAAGGGTGGGAAGTTAGGTCACATCCCATACCCAAAACAGCCAATCATTGATTTTATACTCACACAGTCACCAATTTGGTTCAGACTCTCACCACCTGTCACCTCTCTCAATTAGAAGTAACTTCCTAACTGGTGTCCCTGACCCAAGTCTCTCCCTATTCTAGTCCACCCTCCTCTTTGATTTTGATAAAGCACCACTTAACTCCAATGGCTCCTTATTGATTCTGGGATCAAATATTATTTTTAATTTCCTCTCATCCTTTTTTATTTCTATATTTCCATTTCTTTTGTGCAAGTGTAATAATACAAATAATTATCAGTACTCTAGAATATATATATATATGTTTTAATAGCTGCGCAAGCTCAAAAAATTTTTCTGATAGTTCTTCATCAAAAAAGTTGGCATATTAGAAATGATAGGAGGAGACATTTATTACAAGCATAGCCAATGAGTGGGTTTATTTTGCTTAACTATACTTACTTGTTTGGGGGGTATGGAAGAGATTTACAAAAGGCAGGGGCAGTCGTGGCCCCCCAAAAAAAGAGAATTAAGAAAAGGACATAAATGAAGCATTTTATATATACACATCAAAGAACAGAAGGAAGTTCAGAAATAGACACAAACAAGCAGAACAACATGGAATAACCATGTTAAATTTAATATATACTTTTAAAAAACAAAGCTGTATAGAACAAAGATTTGTAATTTCACACACAATCTACTTTTTTATTCTGTGTTACATACAGAAGTGTTTGTGTTTTTTTCATGTTTGTCAAGTTAGTAATTAAAGAGAATTTTTTTTAAACCACACTCTTGGTGAAGTTATAATAGACTCAGTCACCCTGGAAAACAATTTGGATGTTCATATCCTTTAGCTCCATTACATCCCATGGCAGCTGTGTGGGGAACAGATTGAAATGGAGAAAGACTTGAGGCAGTGAGACCAAATAGGAGACTATTGTAATAGGATGATGGGGACTTGGCATTTCTACCCCTCAAGAGAGCAAAGATGAGGAGAGGTCAACTAGACACCAAAATATTTAAAACACCATGTATGTTGTCAGAAACTGGAAATGAAATAGATGCCCATTTATTGAGGAATGACATATGTTGTCAAATAGGGTTGTTTTTTTCATAATTGTATTTCTTTGTTATAAGAGATTATATGTAAATAAAAATATGATAGAATAGAAAAAACTCATATGAGTGGAGTGATATCAGGAAATAATAGCAATTTTTAAAACGACAGTAAAATTTGTCTTTAAAATTAATCGAACAAAATGGAATGGAATGAATCACTCTTGGGGGATTTTGTTTTAATGTGGCAAGGTGGGAAGAGGAAGAACTTTGGGCAGGATCTTGTGCGCAGTCCCTCAAATCACTTAAATGTTTACAATTCTCTGTAGTACTAAGGCCTTATTTCTATTCATTAGCACTGGAAAGGTGCTAAATCATTCTAACAAAAGACAATGTTGGGGATTTCGACATGAATGACGACATTCCTTCAAATACCATAACCCCCACTTTTTCACTTGATTTCCTATAACTGACTACTCTATTCTACCTCCATTAAAAAGAGAATAGTCACAGCCTGATTTTACCATCACTCACAAATATTATTTTGCAATGATAAATAACTGTGAAATTCCTTTATCTTATCATAATCTTCTATCATTCTATCTCTCCCTATGCCTTACTCTCCTCCTAAACCTGTTCTTTATCCTGACTATGACCTTCAAAGCCCTCCACCCCTCACCGCCTTCTAAGGCCAACACCTTTCCCTGGCCATACTTTCCTCCTTTTTCTATCTTAAACTTCAGTGATCCAGCGCGACTCTACAATACCCTCTATTCTCCATGTCTTGACCCCCTTGTCTTGTTAGCAATACACCTTGCCAAATCTGAAATATTCCCATCATTTATCTTCTCCACTCTTCACCTACTGATAAAAAAAGTTCCACAACTCTACTGATTCAACCCACTACAAATTAACATTATCTGATCTCGATTGGGCTCTCACAGCCATAAGGCAAACCTTTTAAACCTCCTTAATTGATTCTCTATCCCATTCACTATAACAACTCTAATAAACTTTCCCTTCTCTCCAAATTTCCATGGAATCCCCTCTCTCTACCTTCTCAACTGAGGACCTTGCTGTATAGCTCATTGAGAAAATCAAGGCCATTTGCCAAGCTCCCTCTCTTTCTCTTCTCCTGAACTCACCATTCTCCCATGTCATTTTTCACTACATAGCCCATGCCCCAGTCTCTAAGGACAAAGGTGGCCCTTTTTCCTCACCAAGGCCAAATTCTCAACATATGCCCTTGATCTCATCTCATCTCTTCTCCAGAAAAATTATCCTCACTATCATTATCTCTATCTCTCATCTTTAATCTCTCCCTATTTATTAGCTCCTTCACTACTGCCTACAAACATGCCTAAGTTTCCACTATTTTTTTTTATTTTTTTTAAATTTATTTTTGACATGTTTGGTTTTCAGCATTGATTTTCACAGGCATTTGAATTACAAATTTTCTCCCCATTTCCTCCCCCCCC
>CM053627.1:198366912-198388259 GCA_028646595.1 Phalanger gymnotis
TTTTATAGGTTTTTGGAGGGACTAGGTGGGGAGCTCATGCCAGTCACTGCTTCCCAGCCGCCATCTTGGCTCCGCCCCAGTTTCCACTATTTTAAAAAGTGTTTTTTTCACTAGATCTCCCCACCCCCATCAGGTATCACCTACTGATCTACATATATATGTGTATATATATATATACACACACACATATATGTACATATACATGTATATGTACATATATACATACATGTACATATACATGTATATGTATATATACACATATGCATATATACACAGATATGTATGTATATATACATATATATAATTCATTGGACTACTCGAAAAAGTAATTTTTGCATGGTTCCTCTTCTTCTCCTCTCATTTCCACCTAATCCCTCTGCAGCTGGCCTCTCATCTCATCATTCAATGGAAACTGCTCTCACCAAAGTTAATAAGGATCTTTTAAATGACAAATCTGAAGATCTTTTCTCAGTCTTCATCCTTCTCAACCTACTGGGCAACATACAAATACCCCTCCCGGATATTCTCTTCTCTCAGGGGTTTTCATAACAGGACTCTTTTGGATCTCCTCTTGCCTGTTTAACTGCTTCTTCTCAGACTCATTATCCATGTTATACCCACTAATTGTGGGTATCCCAAGGCTCTCTGTCCAAGGCCCTCCTATTTTTTTTCTCAATTCTCTCTCTCTCTCTCTCTCTCTCTCTCACACACACACACACACACACACACACACACACACACACGCACACACACGCACACACACACTCAATTGGTGATCTCATCATCTCTGTGCTAAGGATTCACAAAATCATATGTCCAAGTATAATTTCTCTCCTGAGCTTCAGCCCCACATCACTACGTTTTGAACATTTCAAACTGATTCTCCCAAAATTTGCCTCAAACTCATCACATCCAAAATAGCACTCTTTATCTTTCTCCCAAAACCTGTCCCTCTTCAAAACTTCACTATTTCTGTTAAGAACACCACCATCCATCCAGATTATCCTAGATGTAGCTTGTATATACATAGTTGTTTATACACTGTCTCCCCCATTAGACTGTGAAATTCTTGGCAGCATGGGCTATCTTTCTTCGTAACCCCAGCACCTAGCACAGTGCCTAGCAAATAGTAGGAGCTTAATAAATACTTTGATTTGACTTAAAGTCCACCTTCTGCAGGAGGCTTTTCCTGCCCCCCCCCAACCTAAAGCTTTCCCATACAAGGTTACCATGCATCTGTTCTGTATGTCTTATGTATACTTACATGTATAAATGTTGTCTTCCTCCTAAAGAATGTAAGCTTCTTGAGGGCAAGAGCTATTCTTTTTCATTTTGGTATCCCCAGAGTGCTTAGCATTATCCCTGGTGTATAGTAGGCATGCTTATTGATTGACTGACCCTGAGAAAAATTCAATGCCTTCTGTTCAGTTCCATGAAGAAATGGAATAAAAATTTTTTTATTTAAAAAAAGCTTTCTACAAATGATTTAAGTGAACCTAAATCATTTAGTCTCTCAAAGGGAAAAGCCTTTCATTGAGTTTACCTGAGGCCTGTGGCTTAAGGGGAGACACAAAGTTGGGCCAGAAATAAGATAAGAAAGAAATGAAAAATTAGATAAGAATCTCAGGCCAGAAATAAGAATTTAGATTCTGAGCACAGGCTTTGTGATCCTCCAGAGTTTAGCTGTGATATAGCCTTTATTTGAGGTTTTTTTCACTGGAACTAGAGATGGTTAGAACTCAGAGTAAGGAAATGGGTACAAAGGGGAAGGGAGGAGAAAGGGGTACAAAGAGGGAGGGAAGAGAAAGGGAGGAGGGGCCCCATGGAACAAGAGAAAACCATTAAATTAATCCTTTTCTTTCATGGCTTTATCCTAGGATTCTCTTACCCCATGATATTTCTTTATCATATTAGAAGTCTGGGGGATTTTTTCTTTTTCTTTTTTGCCAGAACCTATGATTTTATTAGTATGGAGAATTCTAAGGGAGGAAACTCCTTCAATCAGTCATTTTCGGTTGTGTCCAGCTCTTCATTACCCCCATTTGGAGTTTTCTTGGGGAAAATACTGAAGTGGCTTGTCATTTCCTTCTCCAGCTCATTTTACCAATGAGGAAACTAAGGCAAACAGGGCTAAGTGGCTTGCCCAAGGTCACATAGCTAGTAAATGTCTGAGGCCGTTAGTGAACTCAGAAAGAAGAGCCTTCCTGACTCCAAGTCCAGGACTCTCTCTACAATGTCACCTAGCTTTCCATCTAGGCAGATAGGAAACTGTTTTGCAACTTCTAGCCTTAGAGCGTTGCCTGGGACACTGAGAAATTAGATGACCACCCTAGGGCCACATAGTCAATATGTCAAAGACAGGTTTTGGATCTGCGTCTTCCTGATTCCACATCCACTAAGCTACTCTGCCTTCTCCTTAGGAGTTTTTCATTGAGTGGTCATTTGTTTTCTGGTGATTGGTGATTTTTTTACCCAATCTGCCATTAACTGGAAGCTTCTTTTTCTTCTGCAGACACTGACAAAAGGGACATAATTGGAGGGGGCCGTGGGGCAGTTAGAGAGCCAGAAGGATATTGGAAGATAGGAAGCCAACAGCTGCAGTACTCTGGCATGAGGCGTGAAGTCCTTAGTGACTGCCTGCCCTCCCTACTGTTAATTTCAGACATTCTTTGGCCTCCTACAGAAGATGGTCCTTGAGCCAATTCTCCAAGGAAAATAGGAGGTAGAGTAGTACTGCATCTATGGGAGACAGACAGCCAGTGTAAAAGCAAAAAGAAATGGAAAATGGAGCCCTGAGACTTGAAGTAACTAACCCAAGATCACACACAGAAAGAATGTAATTATTGGGTCAGCTAAGTACTGGTAAGTTCTTTCTTATGGAGCAGCCAATCTGAGTAACCAGACAAGGATCTGGGCCCTCGGTGCAGCGTGATACAGTAGAAATAGAGCTGACTTGGAAGGCAATTGTCTTCAAATACCAACTCTGTCAATACTACCCAAGATACTTCACCTCCTTGACCTCAGTTTTCACACCCGTAAAAAGATGGGATTGGATTATGGCCTCTAAGGTTCCATCTAGATCTAAACATAAGACACTAAAATGGATGGGTTTTTTCCCAAAAATCTAGCAGCAGAGGCATAGGAGATGCTTCTAACCAAGGGAGAGCCAGGACCCTTTCCCCCATATAGACCTCAAAGTCTCCTCAAGATTTTGGATACTAGCATATCAAAGTCACTTTCTTCTGCTCCCAGAATTTTAGTAGAGGGGAAGAAATGACAGGCTCAGGTAGAAACAGTGATGGAGCTGTCACCATGGCACCACAATAGGGTGTTCCCATGGCACCGCAGCCATTAATGTTTCCCCTGGCCACTGCAACACCTAGACTAGTCCATCTAGAGTTAGCACTGAGTAAGAAGCTAGGAGAGCTTCCACAGGGCTGGTGGTATGGACAGGGTCTAAGATCCCTACATTGGGGATACCTTGCCAGAAAGGAGAAAGGAAAAAATGAAAGCCAAAAAGGGAAGGGGAAAGAGAAACCTAGAGACCAAAGAAAGCAGCTATGCTACAGGAAGAAGAATGGTTTCTGAGTCACTGGACATAAAATCTTAAGAAAGGAAGCAATAGTAAAATCCATGGCCTCAAATGTCTCTATCCAAAGACACAAAGTTTAGGCAATGAGCACCAAGAATTAGAGGTCCTAACACAAAGAGGCAAATTAGACCTCATAGATATCACCAAGCTTTGGTAGAATGAGACCCGTGATGAAAATGGATACAAACACCATATTCAAAAGAGGTATGAGATTAAGGTTGGGATAGGTAGGGAAGGAGAGGGGCAACAATAAATAGTAAGAAGATATTTTCCTCATCCAAGGAAAACCAGGAACCAGACAAGGGGAAGCCTGGTGGAGAATATTTGGGTAAAGATCAATAGACATAGAAACTGAAGTGATTTTGTCAACTGATTATCCTTACAACACTAATGAACCATGACTAGGCCCATGGGGTTTGGATATTGTATGCATGTCCTCTCCCTAAGGGGCCCTCTGTGCTAAACTCACATAGTCCTAGAGAAGCCTAGCTTCTAATCAAGGAGATGGGTAGGTCCATTTTCTTACACTCCTCAACTCATTAAATTTCTACCCATCAACCAAGGGACAAATTATTTAAAGCTTATGTTGTTTCTTCCAAAGAAGAATTTTAAAAGGTACACAGTATGCAATATAAATCGAGTATGGGACAGGTGTTCATTTCCTACACACAGGCACACATTTATACAACTTAAAATGGGGTTTGGCAATAATTTACAACTACTGCTAAAATCCACTGAAAGGCTAATACTTAAGCCTCAACAGAACATTAAGCAATTTATAAAACTTCCAATTAGGGATTTTTAATTTCATTTTGACTCTCCCTTAAAGTCCATATCTTTTGGAAAGTCAGACCCTGGTCTGGTCTCTTCCTCTTGTAAGTGGTAATCTCCACCTATTAGCAACATTTAATATATTCAGGATCTATACACTTCTCAAACTCACAGATTTGCCTCCCAGCTTGTACATACCCACCTCAAGGTTGATGCTTTACTGCAAATAGTAGGAAAAGAAACACTAATCAAAAGAAGCAATCAACCAGGAGCCCAAGTATGAGGTTGCCTGATGGATTTCCCTTGCCTTACCTAGCATATGAAAGTGGTTACTATGATGGCAGGGTAAGAAAGAGCAAGCCATCCCCCAGCCTGCACTGAAAGTTTTAGAATGACAAGGTAGCATGGCACTCCTTGTCCCCTCCCACCACCACTGTCAAGGTCTAAGGAGGACCTAAGAACCACTCAGGATTGTCTGCTTCATACCAAAGCAATAAATCCCCTCCGCAGTGGACCACCATATACCCAGAAGCAGTCCAGAAGTTCATCTTCCCCCAAAGGTCCAAGAGTTGTTCTCTATTCTTAGAAAACCTAGAAGTTTCCAGGGAGTTCAAGGAGCACACTCCATAGTATGGCCAATTCAGTCTTCCTTACTTACCACAGATCACCTGGACATAAAGGGGATATAGATAAGGAGTTCAATAAACCAATCACAAATCTGACACCAGAGAATGATATAGAGAAAATAGAAGCCATTTATTATAAGCTCCCTCTTTTCCCCTCCTCTACATATCTCAACAACATTCCCTATTTTCTCTTTATTCTTGTCTCTGATAATTAAGTGACCCTTCTTCTCAAAAAGGCTAATACCCTGCATGTGTCCTTGATCCCTCCTCTCCTATCTTCTCCAGAAGATTGTCCCCGCAGTCATTTCCCCACTCTTTCTCCGATTTCCTTATCCGCTAGTTCTTTCCTGAAACCTAAAAATATGTCCAAATCTCCCTGTAGGTCTTTTAAAAATTCCCCTTTAGATCCTATAGTCACCTTAAGTCATCATTATGCAGCTCTATCCCACCTTTCTGAAACAAACCCCTTGAAAAAGCTATTTACATTTCATGCTCTACTTCCTCTCCTCTCCCTCACTTTTCAATCTGCCATTTCTTTCCAAAATTACTAATGGCTTCTTAATTGCTAAGTCTGGTGGCTTTTTATTGGTCCTCATCCTCACTGACTTCTCTAGAGCATTTGACACTGCTGACAGACTCTGGGTTTTTGTGACACAGCTCTCTCTTGGTTCTCATCCTACATATCTAACCACTCTTCAGTCTCCTTTGCTGGGTCATGATCTCCCTAACTATGGGTATATTCCATGACTCTGTCTTGGGGACTTTTTTCCTCTCTCACTCTCTCAACACCCACAGGCTGAATTATCATCTCTATACAAATGATATATTTGAGATCTATATATTCTGCCCTAATTTCTCTTCTGAGCAAACTCTGAACTCCACTTTCACATCACCAAATATTAATCCTTTTAAACTGGACATGTCCAAAACTATTTTTCCCAGAAGAAAATGTCCCTCTCCTAAACATCCCCATTATTGTTAAGGACTCCCTCTTCCAAACATCTCTATTACTGTTAGGGACTCCATCATCCTTCCAATTACTGAGTCATGTCATCCTCTACTTCTGAGTCTTACTCATCTCCAATATCTAACAAATTGTCAACAACCTCTCTTAAATTTAGCCTCTTCTGTCTGATCACACAGCCATCATCCCACCAGACGTGCAGGTCTGCATCACCTCTCACCTGGACTATTGAAATAATCTTATCAGTCTATCTGCTTTAAGTCCCAGCCTACTCCAATCCATCATCCACACAGCTACCAAATTGACTTTCCTAAAGTCTAGGTCTGACAATGTCATCCCTCTACTTGATAAACTCTGGTTATCTTTACATATATAAACTATAGAGATAGAGATAAAAACATATAAAACTTTAGATGTGTAAACCAAATATAAACTCTTTTGTTTGACATTTAAAGCCCTTCACAACCTAGCTCCAATCTACCTTTAAATTCTTATTACTCCCCTTCAGAGATTCTAAGGTCCAGTGAATCTGGCTTCCTAACTTTTCCTCACATACAGCCATCTCCAGGTCTTTGTACTAGTGGGCCATCTCCCATGTAGTCTTCCCTCACTTTCACCTCTCAGGAATCCCTAATTTACTTCAAGGCTTAACTCAGGGGCCACTTTCTACATGAAGACTTTCTTAATCCCTATGGCTAGTAATGCCCTCTCCCTAGAAAGGCATCTTGTGTCTGTTTGGTATATACCTATACATGTGTATATGATGTTTCTCCAAGTAGACAGTTAATAAATATGTTTATTTAATTGTTTGGTTGACTAATTGTGATGGGGGATTTCAGTTACCCAGTTATCTGCTAGAGCTTTCTCTCTGCCAAAAGCAGAGTAGCCAATAACATCTTTATTTAACTAGTAACAACCCCCCATCATAGATTCCCTCAAAGAATTGTTAGCCCAGGTACAAAGTACACTACTCATGAAAGGTTACCTTTAATGATCAGCCGTAGCACAAAATTAGTTAGTCAGATAAAGGCATAGATATCAAGCTTACAAAATTTGCAGATGACACAAAGTTGGGAGGGATAGCTAACACACTCGATGACAGATTCAGAATCTAAAAAGATATTGAAAGCCTAGAGCATTGGGCTGAATCTAATAAGATTAAATTTAATAGGGATAAATGTAATGTCTTAATCTTGCATTTAAAAAGTCAACTTCACAAGTATAAAATAGATGAAGCATAGTTAGATTTTTTAAAAAAAATGTGAATTCTAGCAGGCTGAAAGCTCTCTATGAATCAACATTGAGGTATGGTGGCCAAAAGATGCTGAAGTAATCTTGGGCTGCATTAAGAGATAAGTTCTGCTGTACTGATCCCAGAAAAGACCACATGTGGGGCATTGTGTTTAGTTCCGGGTTACCATTGATGAAGCATGCTATCCCCTTACTGACAAGTGATGAACTTAAGATGCAAAAAGAGACAAAATTTTTCAACATGGACAATTTGGGAATTTGTTTTGCTGAACTACACATTTTTGTAATATGGAGTTTTTTTCTTTTATTTAAGTGGAGGGAGGGGAGGTGTGCAGGAAAGAAAATTAATGCTTGTTAATTAAAAAATAAAAATAAAAACCTTTCCCTATTTCTGTCAAAGGCACCACCTTCCTTCCAATGTCATAACTTTGTCATTATCCTGAGCTCCTTACTCTTCCTCACTTCACATAGACAATCAGTTGCCAAATCTTGCCAATTCTGTCTTCAAATATCTCTCATACCTGACCCTTCTCTCCACTTACATAGATACCACCTTGGTCCCTAGTTAAGGTCCTCATCGACTCTTGTCTACATTATTGCAATAGCCTCCTAATCAGTGTCCCTGCCTCATGTCTCTCACCACTCCAGTACCTTCTACCCACTGCCACCAAAGTAATTTTCCTTAAGCTCAGATCTGACCATGCGATTCCTCTGCTTAACCAGCTTCCTAATGCTTCTAGATTAAAATAGCTTTTCTGTTCAGCTTTTTAAAAGCCCTATAAAACCTGTCCCTAATCTATCTTTCCAACCTCAGTGGACCATGTTTTTCCTCCCACACTCTGAAAATCAGCCAAAATGGCTTTGTCTCTGTTAATTACTCATGATACTTCATACCTCCTCTCTCTGACTTTACTTTGGCCATCCCTCCCCTCCCCTCATTCCTGGAATGTACTCGTTCCTCACTTCTAACTCAGAGTCTCTCTTTTTCTTTAAGATGCAGTTCAGATACCATATCCTGCACTCCACCTTTCTTGACTCCAACTGCTACTACCCACCCTCCCAAATTACTGCATATTTTACTACTTTGTGCCTTATCAGTGTGTATGTATATATTTGTACAAATATATACATGTAAATACATATCTATACATGCATGCATATATACATACACACATATATATTTATTACCCTTTTATTGATGCTGTAAACACTTTTCTATATACTAGTTGTACCCACCCTATTAGAATTTAAGCTTATTGCAAGTAGAGATTATTTCATTCTTTGTATTTGTATCCCCTTACACTTAGCACAATGCCTAAAAGTAACTGATGCTTAATATTTGTTGCTTAATCGATTGACCTCATGTGATAATAAATAGAGAAAATATATCTCAAATACTGAAAAGATAATTTGATTCAAGGTGCATCCTGTCCCAGAAATAACTGGAAGACTTGAAAACCTAGCCAATGGTCAAGCAGTGCATAATGGAGAGACCTAAGATGTTTATGGCTTACTCTAGGAGACTATTACAACAGAAGTATGGTTACCACTTTATGTATATACCTGTATGTGTGTATTAATACAAATATATACATGTGCATGTAGATATGTATAACCACACAAACATGGCATGAGCCCAGGGATAGAAACTCGTTGCCCTGACAAACCTTCATTAGAATTTGGTCTTTGTATTATGGTCTGACTTTTCATATTAGTTATCCAATGAAAATTTATTATCATACAGAGGATAAGCTGGTGATCTGTACCCTTTAGATCCTATAGTCACCTTAAGTCATCATTATGCAGCTCTATCCTACCTTTCTGAAACAAACCCCTTGAAAAAGCTATTTACATTTCATGCTCTACTTCCTCTCCTCTCCCTCACTTTTCAATCTGCCATTTCTTTCCAAAATTACTAATGGCTTCTTAATTGCTAAGTCTGATGGCCTTTTATTGGTCCTCATCCTCACCGACTTCTCTTTTCTGTCTACCCAGTCTATCTTTCCAACCTCAATGGACCACATTTTTCCTCCCACACTCTGAAAGGGGATACAAATACAAATACTGACTTTTCTGTCAAACTACCTTTCTGTCTATCTGATTTTTCTGTCAAACTACCCTTCAGTTTTGATCAAATAAATCTTTGCATTAAATGTAACACTGGCTACCTTAACCTCTATTGCGTGAAAGTCAAGTAGATTCCACTCCTCCCCTCCCCCCCCCACAGTGTTCTCCAATACACTTAAGGGGGTTGAGGTCTGTCTAAGCTCTTAGCAAATGGCTCTGGTCCCCACCTATCATGTTCCCCCAAGTGTAAGTCCCATACACCCCAGTTCCACTTAACCGCTAACAATAGGGTTAACTTTTACAAAGAAATATTTACTTCAAAAGTATAATCCCAAATATACAAACTCACTCCTCAGCACATAGGAGGCACAATACTCCTCCCACCCATAGCACCTCAGTCTCTGAGGAGAAGAAAGGAATTAGGTTCACAGTTTAGTTCAGTTCTATAGAGCACAGTCCCAGTTCTAAGTCCAAGACCCCCTCAGATTTGAGTCCCAGGTGCTCTGGCTTTTCCAGGCTTCCACATCAGGCTGGTTGACTGTACGATGCCATGTAATCCTGGCTTCAAAGTCTCCAAGGGGGGCAGCTAGGTGGCACAGTGAGTAGAGCACCGGCCCTGGAGTCAGGAGGACCTGAGTTCAAATCCGACCTCAGAGACTTGACACACGTACTAGCTGTGTGACCTTGGGCAAGTCATTTAACCCCAATTGCTCTGCCTTCCCCCCTCCAAAAAAAAAAGAAAGAAAGAAAAAAAAAGAAAACAAAGTCTCCAAGGCTTGAACTTCCAGATCTGAGGAGGATCACCACCTGCACCTGGAACCAAGAAAAACAAATGACACAGAACAGGAAAAAACACACCCAGACCCATTTCTTGGATCTGGGGTAAAAGAGGGAGAGCAGCCCTTCACCTTTCAATAATTCAGTTCAGGGTACTCTTGCTATTGAGTGAACTGAGATCTTTACCCCTTAGACTCAACAGAAAGAAAGGCAGGAGAGAGTCTAAGCCTTAGAGAAATAGACTGTCCCAGTCTCATCAGTTTTTAAAATGCAGCCTTTTCTAGCCTATTCAGGCTATGCAGACAATCCCCCTCCCACCAACCATGTAGTAGGAAAGAGAGAATGACTGTATGTTGGACAATCTGGGCATACCCAGACAAGCCCCTGTAGGGGTACTTCCAGTCTTGTGCAATCTAAACATGCTCCAAAGGCCCTGTTACATGAATAGATCTGATTTTTTTTAAGTCTAACTGTGGAAAGCCAGCTATTTCCTGTTTAGGCCTCTTAGACCTCTGCAAGGCAAGGCAATTTGAGGATAGCTCTATGCAAGGCAAGGACGTCTAAGGATAAGAAGACATGGCAAAGAATACCCACCTTCACAGCTGCTATCCACATGAGAAAGAACAGAAATGTTTCAATATAGTTAGCATTGAGGGAACTGGTGTCTCATACCCAGGAACAAGGAGATAAAAAACTTTACTTTGTTAATCTACTACATCATTGTAGTTTTCTGAGAAGTCAGAATGACTCAGCAATTAACCTGTATAAAAAACTGTCAGAGACCCCATTAAAATCAGTCTATAGCCAGACTATATGACTCAGGCCCGTGTGTGTGTGTGTTTGTGTTAATTACCTCATCCTAAACCGTGTGCCGCTGCTGGCATCTGACATCTAAAAATCTACAAGTAATACAAATTAAAAAGATTAAGACCTAGCTACCTTTAACAAATGCGAACAGATGTCAAAAAAAAAAACCTTAAAAGAAGGGAATGGAGCTTTCAAAAGAAATAATATAGGACATTAATAAGCAGTTAAGAATTATTCAAAGAACTCCAAATACTCTAGAAAATGAAAATTAAAAGAAATTTGAGGTATCATCACATACCTTCCAAATGGTCAGAGATAATAAAAGATACAAAAATCCAATATTAGAGAAGGTTGGGACATATAAGCACTAATTCAATGCTGGTAGAGCAATTTGGGAAAATTATTTGAAATTGTACAAGAAAAGTTATTAAACTGTTCATAGCCTTCTTTTTCCCCCAGTAAGAGATAGACTATGTGATACAGTGCAACAGGAACTGGATTTTGGAATCACAGGTCTTGGGTTCAAACTCTAGCTCTACCGTACCTCTCTTTTCCATGGTGTCTTTGTCAATAAACTATTATGGAGGGCTTAAATTGCCAGATTGAAAATTTTGTATTTTATTCAATGGGCAAAAGTTGATGCTGAAGTTTTTTTGAATAGGAAGTGTCACGATCATAGCTATGTTTTAGGAATATTTAGTTGATCTAAGTGGAGGGTGGACTGGACAGAAAACGGGGCTGCATGATCCTATTATCTATACTTCCAGCGCTGGCTAATAATGAGAAGAAAAGAAAAATGAAAATATTCATAGAAGCATTATTTGTAATTAAAAGTTTTAAGCAAAGTGTGTCTAAGAATTGAGATAAGCCTAAGCAAATTATAGAAATGTGTTTATACTCCAAATAATGAAAAATACAAAGAATTAGGAGAAACATGAGAGGACTTACATTAAGTGTTGCAAAGTAATGAAAGCAGAGTCAAAAGAATGATGTACATAGTTACTATTACAACCACGTAAATAAAGGCAAGACTAACATTCAACCAAATTAGGTCAAATACAAAGAACTTTTAGTAGGCATTTCAAATTCAATACCTCTAAAATGGAACTTGTTTTATTTCCCCCAAAATTAATCCCTCTTTCAAATTTTCCTTTTTCTGTTGAGACACCACTATCTCTCCAGTCCCCAATGTTCACAACCCTGAAGATGTTGTTGACTAGCTGAGTGACCCTGGGTTTAATCTCTGTCTCAGTTCTCTCAATGCAAAATGAAGGGTTTGGCCTTGACAGTCCCTTCTAGTTCCAAATCTATGAACCTAGGATCTGATTAGTTGCCAGATCTTGTCAGTCCTATTTCCATAAGCTCTCTCACATTTACCCCTTTCACTCCTCTCCCACAACCTCTACCCTGGTTCAGACCTTCATCACCTCTCACCTGGACTTTAACACTAGCCTCTCAATTGTTCTCCCTGCCTCCAGTCTCTCCACTTAGCTCAACTAAATATTCCTGAAACATAGCTATGATCATGACACTTCCTATTCAAAAAAGCTTCAGCACCAACTTTTGCCCATAGTATAAAACTTTCAATTATAGTTACAAATCATAGTTACAAAACTTTCAATCTGGTAATTTAAGCCCTCCATAATATATGAAGCATGTACACTATGACCCACCTCTCTTAGAACCAGACAGGCTACCCCACTTAAGGTTCTCAGGCATCCTGAGGGGTTTGATGTTTTGCTCAAGCCTTTAGTGGAAATGTCCCCCTATTTGTTAGGGACTGTTAACCAGCACCCCAATTACATTTAACCACTTAACATCAATTAACTTTTACAAAGGGATATTTACTTTAAAGATATAGCAAGGACATGTGTACATTTTCTCCAATTCCTCCCTGGAATATTCTTCTCTATACCACGGTGGGCTTTGGGGGAGTAGGCTTGAAAGTTAGCTCAGTTTCTACATAGCATTGGTCCCACCAGGCTCATGTCCAACATCATCATTACTACCTAATGAGAGCTCCTCCTGGGATGGAGTCTTGAAGGTCATTCTCAAAGGTCACTCCTTACTCCTCAGGAGCATCAGAGCTGCTCCAGATGGTCTAAGAGACTTTGGTTCCCAGATTCCTGTGGCTCACAGATTCCATCCTTATACCTAGAATGGAACAGGACAAATGAAAAAAGCAAAGGACTTAGGCCTGATTCCATGAGTGAAAGCATGATCTGTGCTTCCCCAAACATAAATAAAACACAGAGAATGTGGTTGATACAGGCCATCTTGAAGACACTAACTGGCTGTGCATTCAGTCAAAAAGGCTGATCCCAACCCCTAGTTAGCCAACCAGAAGCAGTTACAAAATGTTCTCACATGCTCCACAGTATCCCCAGGACACTTCAGAAAGGAAGCGGCACTGTATTACAATTCTGGAAACCATCTCTCCAGCATCATAGAGAGATACCATCTGAGAAAGCTGAAATGGTCTCTGTATGTGCTAGATGTTCATTGTAAATGGTTCCTATCCAACTTGGCTACTATGTCAGTTACATATTATTCTCTTTAGTGTGCTCTCTATTCCAGTCAAACTAGTCTGTTAGCTATTCCCTAGGAAGATTTCATTTTGTGCCTTGATACTTTTGTACCAGTGGTCCTCCATGACTGGAAAGCACTTCCTCTTTATCTTGGCCTTGTAGGATTCCTAATTTCTGTCAAAGCACAGTTGAGGTGACACCACCTTTTTGAAGCCTTCCCTTAACCCTCCATTTATTAGCTACTCTACCTCTTCAAATGACTTTTTGCTGTTTTGTATACACTCCTATATTGATTTACATGTATATATGCGTCCTCCCTACAGAATGTAAGCTATTTGAAGGTAGAAATTAATTTTTTTCTTTGTATCTCCAGCACCTAGCAGTGCCTTGCACATAGTAGGCATACAGTAACACTTAATTGTGTTAAATTAAATTGATACCAAGTCATTAAGTTAAAGGCATATTCTTTTCTGTTAGTAATCTGTAAACTATAAAAGTAGAATGTGACAATTGATGAATTCTGTTTGTCAGAATCATGATAGTAGATGGATAATTTGACTTAACTTTGCAGATATGGGTTGGGATGTTTTGGAAGATGTGCTCTTGTCTCAAAACAAACTTTATTAATTAAAAAATGAAAATATCTGAAAGTAAATGAATAATTTAAAATAGTTTGTGTGAACCATTCCACAGCTCCTACTGGAGACTGAACTACATCTGTAAGAATGGCTACAAATTTAAGTGTGTAAACTCATCAAGGGATATATTTTGGAAAGATGACTTTTAGAATATGTCCACTGTAGAAGAGTATGTCACATGACATGCGTGGAGCCTGAAAGAGATGGCCCTAAACTTGTCGATGTCTATTCTAAATTAGAGACAAGCACAGTTGTCTTAGGGCAATAGGGAAGAGACAGACAGACAGACAGACAGACAGAAAAGATTAATTGTAAAATATGGTGAAGTAGCCACTAGTGTATTCCTAAGAGTCGGTATTAAAAAGAAATAGGAGACGGAGTACATGAATGGAATCTTGAAGAAATGCAAGGTTTTCTCAAAGGTTGAAGGAAAAGTTATATAGAACAAATGTAACTTGGAAACATACCAACATGTGATCGCTCCTTGAGGACAGTGGCTAGTGTCCTGTTCCTTGCATAACTAGGACTCAGAGTAGTGCCTAGTACATTGAAGGTTCTTAATGAGTGCTTATTGACTAACTGGTCACTCGCTAAGGTATAGTTAAACTCAGAAGCACAAAGAGGACAGCCAACAGCCCTTGAGAATAACAGCCAGAGAGGAGGACGGCAGGAAGAGGAGAATTGGCATAGGGAAGCTGGAGCTGAGGAGGAACAGCAACCCTCATTGGACTGATGCTGCACCAGGCTGTATTCTCCAGATCCACCTCAGTCTAACATTTAGATCGATAAGGTGCTTTCGTATCAGACAAAGTCCACATTTGAAGTCTGCTCCCACCCATGCTGTTTGGTTAGTACATGGGGAGATATGTGAAGAAGGGCCTTAGCAACAATAGAGCTGTGACATCCACCAAAAGTCATCAATAACCAAGTGACCAGTGATGGAAGGACACATTCTAATGCATGTGTGTGTGTGTACAAGTGCAAACATGTATATGAACAGTATGTTTACAATTTTATTAAAATCAAGAATCCTGTGAAATATGGGGAAAAGAGGTGAGAATAATAGCACAAAGAATTTGTGACCATTTGGATGAGGCCATTCGCAAACAGGTGCCCCAAAGATACATACATGGCTGGACTGATCCTTACCAGCTGAAAAGAAACCTCCTTCCCAGATCTGACTTTATTCAGCAGTTGGCAAAAGAAACCTTCCCAAATGTAAGCCTGTACCAACTATCTCCTTCTCAGCAGTTTCGTCACATTTAAGTTAATGTGGAATTTTTGGTACAACTGCATGTATGGTTTAGTAAACTTTGGGAAAATTTTTTCCAAATTTTGATGAAAGGTCTTTCCCTCTTGGATTATCAATGGTCAGCATACTACCACCCCCTTCTACTTGTCCCCTATACTGATAATTCCAAACACCCTCGTCTCCCCCCACCCCCTTCCAGCTTCTGATGTACGTCCTGCTCCTCAACTCCAACTGACTGCTCCTTTACTCCTATTCACTTCAATCTTACCCCTGTCATCAATGACCCACTTCAGCTCTACTCATTCATTCAGCTGTGCCCCCTTGAAATGCCTGCTCCATAACTGACAAACTTCCTTTCATCTTAAACCTTTCCTTTTCTCCCACCATCTTCTGGTATTCACTAAGGCCTGACTCCCTCCTGACAACAGCCCTTCCCTCACGGCCTTTCCAGTTCTGGCTATACTTTCATGCCTCCAACTCACCAATCCAGAAGGGAAAATCAAAACACTCCTTGTTCCTCACTGCCACTTCCAGACTCTCCCTCTCCCACCATCACTAAGCAACCACTCCTCATTTTAGGTTCATGCTGTCCAAATTTATTACCCAGTTCAGATCCTGCTGATTATTATCTGTCTATGCTCAGGATGGTGTCCTTCCTCTCTCAATGATTTCAGTGTCCAGCTCCTCCCTTCCACCTTATCTCCTGCCCTCCTACTTGGGGGCTTTGAGATACATTTTGATGCATTCTCAAATATCCTAATATACAAATTCCTCAATCTATCCAGTTGCCATAACCTAATCCATCTTTCCATCTCAGCTACCCATAGAGGTGATCATATTTTTTATCTTTCAATAACCCATAAATGTTCTACTTCCAAGTTTACAAACTCTAAAATTTCTCTACTTGACCATGATATTTTACCATTCCATTTTTTCCCCATATAATACTATTTTATTTTTTCCAATTACATGTAAAGATAATTTTCAACATTCACTTTTATAAGATTTTGAGTTCCACATTTTTTCTCCCCTCCCCAAAATGGTAAGAAATCTGATATAGGTTATATATGTACAATCACAATAAATGTATTTTCACATTTTTCATGTTGTGAAAGAAGAATCAGAACAAAAAGGGAAAACCATAAGACAGAACAAAAGAGAGAAAATAGCATACTTCAATCTGCATTCAGACTCCATAGTTCTTTCTCTGGATGTGGATAGCATTTTCCACCAGTATCAGTCCCTCTATGCCTTATGATCCCTTCTTAATTGTTCTTAACCCTAATTCTTGTTCTTAATCCTCATCATGGCCTCCATTCCCTTTACCCCTTGGTTCTCTTCCGGGGTATCACACCTGTACTAATTATATTCTCCTCCCTTCCCTAGATGAACTCTTTCATGAACCAATTCAACCCTATACTGTCCTCTCAAATCCCTTGTTCACTAGTCTCTATTGTTAATATCATCTTGCCAAACCACAACCCTGAAATATTCCCACCATGTAGATCCTTTGCTCCTATTCACATACTGCTTAACAGAGCTGGAGGAAATCATAAAACTGTACCGAGCAGGTCCACTATAAATGTATGCCAAATATTCTCAACTGGGCCCTCAGTGTGGCAAAGTAAGCATTCTGTTACACCCTGATTGATCTGATATTCCACTCTCTGTAACAGCTCTTCCAAACTTTTTCATCTCTCTTCAAGCCCAAATTTGACAATACTCCCCAACACACACATACTCTCTTAGCAAATTGCTGAGTCCTTAATATTTCACTGAAAAAATAGAGGCCATTCACCAAGAGTTCCCATCTGCCTCATTTCATATCATTCAGCTATCTTCTTTCAATATCTCTTCTCTCGATTTAATGAGGGCGCTGATGAAAAAGTAGCCCTTCTCCTTGCCAAGACCAACCCCAATACACATGCCTTTGATCCCACCCCCTCCCATCTTTTCATCAGATTGTCCCTACTATCATCTTCAGTCCCTTAATTCCATGCTGTCTACAAACACATCCATGTTTCTCCTATCTTCAAAAAAATCTGCCCTTGATTCTATCATTCCCACTGGTTATTGTCCTCTGTATTTCTTCCCCTTCATGGCTAAATTCCTTGAAAAACCTGTGTACACTTAGGGCCTCCACTTCTTCTCCTCTCCCTTCTAAACCCTCTGGAATCTGGCTTCCAGTCTCATCATTTGAGACTGCTTTCACCAAAGAAACCAATAATCAATTAATTGTCAGATCTAAAGGCATTTTCTCAGTCCTCAGCCTTCTTGGCCTCTCTGGAACATTTGACAGTGTTAATCATTCTCTCTTCCCAGATACTCTCTTAAGTTTTCATCACAACATTCTCTCCTGCTTCCTTGTCTATCCAAATACTCCTCAGTTTTCACTGATGGTTCTTCTCTCATCCCATGCCCACTAACCTAAGGAAGGAAGCTAGGCCTGAGATCTCTCCTCTTTCCCCTCTACACCAAGAGTTCTTATCCTGGGGTCCATGAACTTGTTTTTTTTTAATAGTTAAACAACTCTATTTGAATATAATTGGTTTCATATTGTCTTATGTATTCTTTAAGAAAATTATTCTCAAAAGGGATCCATGGGCTTCACCAGACTGCCAAAGGGATCTAAGACACACACACAAAAAAAAAAAGATTAAGAACTCCTATACTGTCTCATTGGGTGATTTCTTCAGCTCCTACGGGTTCGATTATCATCTCTATGCAGATGACCTTCAGATCTAAAGAGCCAGCCTTTGTCTCCCATGAGCTACAGTCACATTGCACAAATTGCCTTTTGGACATCTTAAACTAGATGTCCAGCAGACTTTTCAAACTCAAAATGTCCAAAAAAGAACTCATTACTTCTTCCCCAAAACCCAGCTCTCTTTCGAACTTTCCTATTACTGTCAGCAGTACTACCATCCTCCCAGTCATCTAAGCCCACAACCTTGGCTCCTCCCTCCCACTCCATATATTCAATCTGCTGCCAGATCTCGTCATTTCTATATTCACAGCATCTCTCATCCCTATTCCTTTCTCATCCACATAGCCGACACTCTACTTCAGGCCCTCATCACCTCTTGCCTAGATCATTGCAACAGCCTTCTACCTAGGTCTCTCTCCCTATTCCAATATGTTCTCTGCTTAGCTGCCATAATTTTTCTAAAGTCTAAGTCTGACCATGTCAGTCATCTTCTCAGAGAGTTCTAGGGACACCTCTAGTACTTTCAGGAGCAAATATAAACTCTTCCATTTGGCGCTTAAAGTTCTTTATAACCTGGTGCTGTCGTATTTCCTTCCTCTAAAGTCTCAATCATACCGGTTTACTTGCTTTTACTGATCCATGACCCTCCATCTCCCACATTCATGCCTTTGAGCTGGCTGTCCCCTATGCCAGCTCTCCATCCTCGCTTTGCCTTTGGCCTTCCTTAGCATCCTTCAAAGATTTAGCTAAAATCTCACCTTCTGCAAAAGGCCTTTCCAGATCTGTCCATTTCACCCCCACCTCCCACCAGCAACTGCTAGTACCTTCCCCTCTGAGATTAATTCCGTCTACTCTATATGCATCTCATAGGTATCTAATTCTTTCAGTGTTGCCTCCCTTATTAGCATGTAAGCCTCTTGAATGGAGGGACTGCTTCTGCCTTTCTTTTCTATCAATAGCATTTAGCAGGGTCCCTAAAAAGCAGTAAGTTCTTAATAGGTACTTATTGATGGAAGGAAAAGAAGATAGGCAAGCTTTCATCTATAAAATGGTATTGAAAAGTTTGGGAGGCTGTTTTTTTTTATCTTTCCATCAATTGGATTGGTATTATTTAAGGAAAAATGAAGAGACTTTCAAAGAGTTTCCAGTGGTACATGGAGGGAAGAGGAAGTGGGGCAAGGGGAAGCATGCTGAATTTATGACAGTTAATAAGAAAGAAGGTAAGCATGTAGTAGAGATGTGTGAGCCAGAAGAGAGCAGGAGTTTGGAGTTTACATTAGGGACAAATTAGATTGTGATACCTACCTTAGAAGGCAGGGATTGATTTTTTCTGCATCTTTGTATCTCTAATGCCCAGAATAGTTCATTACACATAGCAGATGCTTTTAAAGGTTTGCAGAACTATTGTTGAACTAAAGAAAGAGGATGAAGCTATTTGGGTGAGTTAGAATAGCTATGTATTAACGAACATATAGAGGGATACAGTTTCAGGAAGTTTATTGGACATTCAGCTGCAATAGTTGGGCCCCAATTTGTGAATCTAAGGTTGCCATTTGGAAAAAGGAATGTTCTTTTTCACTTTATTTGCCCAAAGGTGTCTCTATATTTCTCTGAATTTCCTTCCTAAAATCCTTTCAATTGCCATGTAGATTTCCTTATTATAAAGGAAAGGAGTGGGGGTAGTGGTGTAGGAGGTGGGGCATAAGGGAGGACATCATAGATGAAGAAACTGAGCCCCAAAGTCTTTCATGCCCTGGCTCTAGCCTGTTTTCCAAGGCTTATACACATTATTCTCTGTCATTTACTCTATTACCCAGCCCAGGTCACCTTTAGTTGATTCTCATAAACTACATTTCATCTCCTATTTCCAACAGAGACTCACATACATATGTGAAATTAATTCCTCTCTTATCTAAGGTTCTCACTATTCCTCCTTCCTTCAAAGCCTAGCTCAAGCACTCCCTCCTACATGAGGCCTTTCCAGATCATTCAGCTGCTTGTGCCTCTCCCTACAAAATTACCTTATATTTATTTGGTTTCTATGTATACTTATATGTGTTGTTTCCCCCAATATTATGCAAACCTCTCGATGGCAACACCAGTTCATTTTTATCTTGTGATTCCATGGACCAGCACAGCACTTGGCATATAGCAGGTGCTTAACAAATGTTTATTATTTGGTTAATTGATTGATTAATCACCCAGGATCACACAGTTAGTACATTTCTGAGGCCATATTTAAATTTGGGTCTTCTGACCAGTATTCTATATACCCCTGTACCACTAGCTGCCTTTGCTTTTATGAATATATATATGTGTATATATATCTTTGTGATATTTTCCCCAAGGAGTAGAACTTAGCAGGGACAGCACCTGCCTAAGCCAGAAACTCATGTGCCATTTCAGGTGTGTTTTTAATTTTTGTTTCTACAAAGGCTTAAATTTTAGATAAAACTCACTAATCTCAGGAGTCAATCAGCTAAAAATGAATGCCTGGAATGAGATGAGAGATTTACAGATAGATCTTTCTTCTAACTCACCCAAACCTCCTCACTTTTTTGTTCCTCCAATGTAATAGCACTTGCTTCAGTCACTGAGAATCCCAGAATAGGCAGAAATTGAATACTAGGAAGGGGAACTGGGAATTTGGAGTCTCTTAGATAAAAAAAATCTCGTATTCCAACCCTAAATGCTGCTAGTGTGTGGGAATGATGCAAGCGAGATTGGTGGGAAAAGTCCTTTTGGGAAAGTGTCCTTTCAAGTGGCACGTATTGTCAGACTTGCTCACTGTGTTGATAAGTTTTTCTAAACCGTTTTGTTTTTTCTCATTCTTTTTCTTTGTTACAATGGATAACTTGCTGGGTATGGGAGAAATATATTCAGAAATGAAGATAACAAAACCTTTTTTTAAAGGAAATAGGAAAAAAATAAATTACCCCTTCTGATAGTTGAGGGCATTTAGGAATTCAGTGGTCGTCATGTTTTATTCAGTCTGGTCCTCCAATACAGTTTTATTTAATCTGGGCCTATAGTATGGTCCCATTTTACTGAAGAGTTTATAGCCTAGTGCTAAGTGTCTGCTGATCATGCAGATTCTCCATGGGTTTGCAGAGTAGAATCACTGCTGCCTGGATCCAGACTTTCTCAGACATTTTGAGTCAAGACCATTGGAGAAACATCAAATCTGCTTAGTATTGAGCCAACAACATCCAGGAATTTGAAGAGCCCTCCCCAGGTTCAACTTTGTTCCTTTACCATTAAGTATGGACATAGAATAGATCCACTAGCTACTAAGACTAATAGCCAAGCCTCCCAGGAGGCAGAAGGTAAGAGCCAGACATTGTCTTGGCACTTAAGGTGAGTGTTT
>CM053627.1:198396715-198416116 GCA_028646595.1 Phalanger gymnotis
TACAGAGGTGGTAGTGAAAGCATGAGATCAGATGAGCTCTCCAAGGGACAGCAAATAAAAAGAATAGAGGACCTTGATGAAAGTCTACATTTAACAGCTGGGAAGATAAGGAGAAGCGGAAAAATCAAGGAAGTAGGAGAATCATATAGCAGTATCACAGTGTTAAGAGGGATCAAGAAAGGCTTATTGCAGAAAGTGGGTAATATCCTTTCAGGACTTGGCCCCTCTCACTGGTTCATGGAATCCATCTTGTGTCCCTTTCAACACAGACATTTCGCCATATCAATCACAGATGTTTTGCTCCTTTGGACTCTGGCCATGTCCAGAGCTGGAACATGTTCAGTGCAGTTAGTTACTCTAAATCACGTAAGGCTCTAGTGACAAGCCAATTAATTGGCCCAATGTCTTTTTTATCTAAAACTGTATATATATATATATAATATATGTATATACTGTATATATAATTGTATATATATTATATATATACATAATATATGTATATATAATGTATATGTATGTATATAATGTATATATATTATATGTATATGTGTATATATAATATATAATACATATGTATATAATGTATATATATAATATAATATAATGTATATATATAATATACTGTATATATATAATAAACTGGAGAGATCCTCCTACCCTTTGGAGTTCACCTGTGGGGAGGACATTCTGCCTAGGACCTTCTCCCAATTGGGACTCTGGAGGCTGACCCCAGATGCCCCAGCCACATGACCCAGATGTAGGTGTTCCCCCAATTTGGTGATGTATATAAATATATTTATTATTCTGCTAGGCTTTATCTTTATATGTATATTACTATATTTCTTTAATCCTGCTTTATATTATCCTTCTGATTCTAATCTGGTGTGAGCATGTTCATTATACTGTGCAATCCTGAAAATAGTTAAAGCAGCTGCATTCATCTCCTTAATGATACAGACCCAAAGGTCACTCCCAAAGGTCGTTCCTCATGCCTTGGGGCATTAATGCTGAGCTGATTGCAAAACTTTTCCGTGGACTCAGACTCTTGAGATCCTAAAGGTTTGTTTTCCTGACCTTTTGAAATTCACAAGGTTGTAGCTTCCAGCTTAAGCTCTCTTACCTAAAACAAAGAATAAACACTGCATCAAAAGACTGTGTGGGTCAAAAGACCACCCACTCAAGTGAAAAAAAAAAAAAGGTTTGTCATAGGAAAAACAGAAGCTTTATTTGATCAAGTCTCTTGGGAGTTGGGCATCTCTCTCACTACCAGGGCAGAATAGCAGTGATGAGAGAGGTTGGGGGTGGGGGGGGAAGGCAAGCAGGGAGATGTATACCCCTGTACAAACAATTCTAAGAAATTCCACCCCAGAGGCTGGACCCCCATCCCCATTGGCTGGGACAAGTGGCCTCACAATCTAACCAGGAATAAAGAAATAAGTTTTTACCCAAAACAAGCAAGGAAACTTCAGAATTACCTTCTAGGGAGGCTCCTGTTAAGGTAAGGGGAGGGGGAGAGGGGAATACCATCTGGTTTCCCCAAAATTATATGATTTACAGGAAAACGAAACTTAGGCCTGGTGAGGTTCACACCCTAACTAAATTTTTAAGTACTATTTTGAATATTGCCTTGCCTGAGTCATTCATGGGGAAGGTTTCACAATCTTGTATTCCACTCAAGACCAAGGGTTGCTTCACAGGGCTATCTGTTGGACTTAGTGGGGAAGGTCTAAAGGGCTTCTCTCCCTGGTCTCACATCTGATGCTATCAGCAGAGGAGTCAAAGAGTTTCACCAAGAATGAGCAGCTGAAGAGAAAAATAGCCAAGGCTCTGGACTTTTTTTTTAATATACCTCCACAGACAAAGAGCCCTCATGTGGTAATCCAGCAAGAACCAGTTACAGAATGTCTATGCATGCTCAAGGTATCACATTATGATTCTCCCAGAAGCAGCTCCCCCAGGCTCTACCACATGGGGAAATGTCATGAATAGCTTTCTATGTGGACAAGTCCCTATTACATACAAAATAGGGGACTAGTCCTTCTGAGCATGTGCAGAGTGCCTTCAATGCAGACTTTGGAACATGAATAGACACTTTTCACATAGATTGTTTGCATAGCCAGAACTGGAAACATTTGAAAGGCACTTGATCTGCCTCTTTCCTGATTGGCAATATTCCTGTGAAAGAAGAGGATGATGCTTGTAGGGGAAAATCATCAAGCACTCCCCATTCAAGGCCGTCATGTGGTCTACAAATACAGCTGTCGGTTCTTTACCTCAGCATTTGCCCTTCCAAAAGGTCAGGAGAACAACCTAACAGGAAATCTGGGAGTGGAATCCATGCCAGGGTTTACAGCCAGCTAATGCAACTTCGAGGTCCCAAGGAATGAGGAGTGACTTTCCTTTGGGATCAAGACCAGCAGTAGCTGACAAGGTCTCAACGAGCAGCAATGCCACACTTGGACATGAAATTCTCCCCAGAAACTAAGGTAGTATACAGAAGAGTATGCTCACATATTGTTGGGAGAGTGAGAAAAATGTTTGTAATTCTGTTCTTGCTATTTATTCAAAATAAATATCATTTTGTAAAAGCTAATTGATTTTAGTTGGTCAAATGGAACTGGAGTGCAAATTACTAGTGACAATGGTAAAAACATCAGAGTGGAGACTCTACCTAATAGCATTAGAGAAGCACATTCCAGTCTAATTTTAATATTTTGTTTTGTTTTGTTTTTTGTCAGGGCAATTGGGGTTAAGTGACTTTCCCTAAGTCACACAGCTAATACACGTATCAAGTGTCTGAGGCCGAATTTGAACTCAGGTCCTCCTGACTCCAGGGCCAGTGCTCTACTTACTGTGCCACCTAGCTGCCCCTTTAATATATTTTTATTTATTTTATTAAGTATTTTCCAATTACATGTAAAAAAACTAACATTCATTCTTTTAAATTTTGAGTTCTAAATTCTGTCCCTCCCTCCTGCCCCTCTCCCACCGCTTGAGAAAGCAAGCAATTTGATAGATTATACTTACGAAGTCATACAGAATATATTTCCACACATTCTAATCCCTAAAGGGAGATTCTAGAACCCCAAGGGAAAAATGTAGCAGGCTTCCCTTTGGGAAAGTGAAATCAGAAATCAGCCAATATACTTGAGGGGCTCATTTTGGATACACTTATGCACCCTTTGCATCTTATGGAACATACTGGAGAGATTTTCCACCTATGACTGCAATACAGAAGTTAGGAAGAGTGGAGAGTTTGGGAGGATGAGTTCCATTTTGGATATTTTGAATTTAAGATGTTGGTGGGACATCTAGTTTGAGATATTCAACAGGCAGTTAGAGATATGAGAATTGAGGTCAGTAGAAAGATTAGGGCTGGATAAGCAGATTTAAGAATCGTCAACATAGAAATGATAATTAATTCCATGAGAAGTGATATATAGAAAGAAAAAAAAAGAGGACATAGGACAGAGCCTTGTGAGTCATCTATGTTGTTAAAGGGCAAGTTCTGAACAAAGATCTAGCAGAGGAGACTGAGAAGAAGCAGTCAGAGAGGTAAGAAGAGAATCAGGCAAGAGGAGGGTTGTGAAAATGTAGAGAGAAGAAAATATCAAGGAGAAGATGGTAATTGACAGTGTCAGAGGCTGCAGAAACATCAAAAAGGATGAGAAGTGAGAAAAGGACATTGGATCTGGCAATTAAAAAAATCACTAGTCACATTTTGGAGAGCTATTTTGGTTGGATGGTGAAGTCAGAAGCCAGACTGTAGGGAATTAAGAGAGTGAGAGGAAAGAAAGTGGGGGCACCTATCATAGATGACTTTCTCATGGAGTTTAATACAAAAAGCAAGAGATTTGTAAACAATTGCTAGTGGGGACAGACAGGTCAAGGGAAAGTTTTTCAAAGATGGGAGGAGACACGGACATATTTATTTGTAAGCAATAGAAAAGAAGCTAGTAGACAAGAAGAGATTGAAGATGTATGAGAGAGTGGGGATGATAAAGAGGACAATCTACTGGAGAAGACATGTTAGAATGAACGGGATCACTTGTGCATAAATATGGCTTTGCCCTAGTAAGGATAAGAGCCATTTCTTCACATGAGATATAAGTGAAGGAGGAGATAGCAGCAGAAAGCATCAGAGTGATACAAGATGAGGAGGAGGGGGAGAGAAGAGAGAGCTCTCAGTGAATAGCTTCAAACTTTTCATTAAAATATGAGATAAGGTTTCTTAACCGAAAGGGGGCAGGGGGAGGAGCCATGGGAGGTTTGAAGTATAAAGAGGTTTGGAAGATCCACTGTGGCATATGGGAAAGTGAGTTAGCTAGGGTGGTACAGAAGGATTGCCTAGAAGCAGTGAGGACCTAGTTGAGGTTATGTAACATAAATTTGCTCTGACATGGGAAGGAAAAGAGCAACTGAGGGAGAAGGTGGTTTGTACATCCACTTAGTCATCAGCTCTTCTAGTACCACATACAATAAGGGGAGTCTCATCATTTCAAAGTGTAGGCTCTTTAGTCTTTACCTATATGTGGCTAATGCAGACCCCAAATTTCCCACCAATAGCAGAAATGGAAACTGATCACATTCCATGGGAAGGCCCCTACAGACCAATTCAACTTTGCTAAAAGAGAATGGGAGAGAAAAAAAAAAAAGCTTTTATAGTAGACTCCCAGAGGAGTTAGGAATGGGGTGGGAATGGGATCAAAGACACAAACAGGGATGATCACTTTAGCAAGGAGAAGTAGCAACTTCTGAATCCAATGAAAAGAGTGAGAATATAGGTGAGAGAAGACTAGACAGAATCAACAAGATTTGATGAATGAAAGGATGGGGTCGGGGACAAGATGGAGAATGAATCAAGATACTGTGTTTCCAGTTAGTGACATTTGTCAACACAGATCATACATATCTAGGTGAGACTTTCTCTAGTTTCAAGATTTACAATGGTTTTACCATTCACATTTGTTGAAAGGGTAGCACCTCCTAGTGAAGTTCCCTAGCTGTGAATCATGGGACACAAGAAGGTCTGAAGAATCAAAATTATGGGTGACCCAAAGGACAATGGAGTGTCCCTGCTTTTAAAGAAAAGTCTTGTAAGTAGCATTAGAGAAGGGATACTACTACCACCTATATTTCCCTCTCTGGCTTAGCTCTTAAATAATTATGTAATAATAATAACAGCTGCTGTTTTATTTATCCAAACTTTCCTCCTTTTTTCCTGCTTATACAATATTCCATTTCCCATCTCCAGGCCTTTGTACAATCTGTCTTCCCCACCTTGAATGTTCTCCCTCTCTTTCTCCATCTGATAGAGTAACTTCTTTTAATTTCCATCTCCTAGAGGATACTTATCCTGATTCCCGCAGTTGCTAGTGCCTCCTCCAAACATTACTCTGTATGTATTTTTTATTCATTTATGTATATATTTTATCTCTCTCAATAGAATGTAAGGTCCTTGAAGGTAAAATCATTTCATTTTTTGTCTTTGTATCCATGTCCTTTAGAACCTACCAGGGGGGCTTGGCATGTAGTATACCTTTTTGTTTGTTTTTTGGCATGTAGCATACCTTTAATAAATATTTGTTGAATTAATGACTGATCTCACTTGATAATATTTAGTGATCCTTAACCAATGAGCCTTAAGTAGCCACTCAGATCATCATCTTGCCATTAAACAGTTTCATATGACCATTCCAAACAAATAAGATTCTTTCTAATCTGTGATGATCTCCAGAAAAGAGCTAATCAATAAATAATACTGCCTTATCACAGACATTAAAAAAAAAACTACTACAGGGTCATCTGAACCACCTTTCCCTTGCCCTCCAGTTAGTCTTCATCTGTAATAATGGAGTGGGGTTTTTTTTAACCTTATTTTAACATTTAAAAAAATTTTTTGAGTTTCAAATTCTCTCCAGCCTTTCCCCTACTTATCTAGAAGGCAAGCCATAGAATACCTATTATGCATATGAAGTCATGCAAAAGCTATTTTTATATTAGCCATGTTGCAAAGGAAAAAAAAGGCAAGAAAAATAAAGAAAATGAAAAATAATATGCTTCAACCTGTAATTAGAGTTCATCTGTTTTCTGTCTGGAAGGGGATCCTATTTTTCATCATGAGTTCTTTGGAATTGTCTTGGATCATTGATCACAGTGGCTAAGTCTGCTTACAATATTGCTGTTGCTGTCAATAATTTCACCTTCCCAGGTTTTTCTGAAACCATTCCCCTCATCATTTCTTATCCCAATCACATACAATGTTTTGCCATTCCCCAATTGATGGGCATCCCCTCAATTTCCAATTCTTTGCCACCACAAAAATGGCTGTGATAAGTATAATAGGGTGTTTCTAACCCCCAAATCTCATCCTTCAGTAGTTTACTTTTTCAAGAACTCTTATGATCCCCAAGAATAACTCCCCCTCTGACACCCCATAAAATTCCTAAATGATGACCAGTTTTCTAATAAATTTCAATCTTGAAACATGCAGCTTCACTAGGTATGCTACACTTGTGTGACCTTGGCCAAGTCCTAACTTCTCTGGGCCTCAATTTTCCCAGAAGTAAAAAAAAAAAAAAAGGTTTGTACTGGGTGGCCCCCTAAAGTTCCTTCCTATTTTAAAATCTATGCTACTATGATTTTCCTTCCATCTGTAAATCTTTTGAATTAATTTCCCCCCGGATCGGGCATGGGCCATATTAAGGTCCCTACTTTAGTAAAAGGTGACCCCAATGCCAGAAAAATTCCATTTATCAACGTCCTGCCTCCTTAAGAAGAAAAGACCCGGTCGAGCCTCACTTGTCGCCATGCACACTGGGAGTTGTAGTCTCCTCCGAGGCTCACGGTGCGAGGCCTCGGAGGCGCTGACTCATCGGGACCCAATCCTGGGAGAGCGAGTTCACTCTCTGAGCCCTGATTGGATGATCGGCCCCAGAGCCCCCTCCCTCGAGGCATACTAAGCCTGCCCGCGAGACTGCGGGTGAAATTAGGGTTAGGCGGAGGCTGAGAGCGTATTCTTTTGGTATCTTCCCACCTTGGCTCGGGCCCCACGGGAGTCTCGCTGGTCGCGATGGCCGACTCTGCGCCGCCTTTCGAGGGTCTCAAGGAAGAGGCCGCCCTGAGTTTCTGCTCCGACCCAGACCCCAGCACCAAGGTGGGTGGATAAGCAGGGACGTCCCGGAACCTCGCCGCCCTTCTCCCCTCGTCCCGGGCGGCCTGGGATGGAGTCTGAGCGGCCAGCGTGACCCAGGAGCGGGCCAGACCAGGGTCCCGCCTGCGGCCCCTTCCCCAGGAGCTCCATCCAGCGTGTCTCCGCCATATTTTATCGTTGTCCTCAATACTAATAGTGTGATAGTTTTTGACCGCAGCGGAATAAGGTGTGCTGGTATTCCCACGCAGTGGGTAGACAGAACAGTGACTGAAGTTCTAGCACATGAGTTCACATCCTACTTCTGATACATTATATCCGATCCCACAGGAAGATAGGGAGTGGCACTGGGCCTCCCTGGGCCTCGATTTCCTTGTCCGTAAAGTGAGGAAAAGGGCTGAACTTGTTTAATTCTAGAACCTGCGGGCCTCTCCGTCTGTACTGTGAGCTGAAGGTTCCCTGTTGTGGCTGTTTGTAAATCCCAACAGGTGGGGTTCAAAGGCCTTTAGGTGACTCATCTCCAGTAATTCCCTCACCTCTTACCATGCAGCATTCAGTTTCCTGTGGTTAACTCTAACAAGGGTTTACTTGGTTTATTACAGCTGCTCAAAGTTCATTCTGTCTTTCTCAATATCTGTCCATTACCTTAACATATACACACTTTAAAACTTTTGAGAGCCTTTGGGTAACTGATACCCAGAAGGTGAGGTTACTACTAGCCCTTCTATCTTTTAAAAAAAAAAATCCAAAAAGATTCCAGGTCTCCACCTCAGCACCTGGTACTGGAGGATATTCTGAATTTATGTTAAGTAGCTACTCAGGCTATAAGCACAAAGGAAAGCCTAAGTTCGAAGGAAGTTTATCCTTTAAATGATGGCTGTAGTTAATCATTTAGACCTCCTGCCGTATTAGTGTTAAGAGTTCTCTGTGGACCGTCCTCTTTCTATGGCAGGCATTTTAAGTGTTCCTTGATAAAGGTAATTTAAATTGGATTACATGGAGAATACAAGAGTCACTGTTTGACTTCAGGGTGAGGTGCTAGACTAATATTGACATTATGCATCATTTCAATAATGTTTATATCTTAGACTCTCCAGCCTACCAGTAGAAAACTTGATTAATGTTAATAAGGAATACCTTTATTTCTCAAGAACCTTCCTGCTATTGCCATGTTATCTGGTATTGTTGAATGAGAGCACATCAGTGTTTAGTGGAAAGAATATCGAACTTAATATCAGTGACCTTTGCTTCAAGTCTTGGTTCTGCCATTTTGAATAAATGGGTGAGTGAAAACATTTTTAAAAAATACTTGTAAGGCGCAAAGCCTGGCAATGCAAATAGAAAATTAAGAAAGTCCCTGCTTTGCAGGAGCCGCTGACTCTCCCTCAGGGTGCCTGGCTTCTGTGGCTTCACGGTGTTATTGCCCCTGTGAGTGGTAGTATATGGGGCTGTCTGGCCCCTTCTCCGCAGGTGTTGGCTTCCCTGTATGAGGGCAGCTGGGATTGGGGGGGTAGGGGTCCTGTCACTTTCAGGGTTCTTGCGCTGATCCACCTGTTGGTAGAAGTTAAGTCAGTAGTTTTTCTTAGTGGTAGTGAGGTTGGTGGGCCCCTTTTCCACATTTGGACTGTTAATGTTATCGTCCCTCATTTTTCACTGTCTCCACTTCACTTTTATATGTGACTTGGATGTGTTGTCTCTATCTAGATCTGTGATTTCATCTATGTAGGGGACATCCAGATAGGGACCTCCCTCTGCCCCTGCAGATCAAAAATTGTTCTGTAGTTTCTAGTCTTTGAGAATTAACTGAGAGTCCCTGAGAAGTTAAGTGATTTGTCCAGAATCACACAGCCAGTATATTTCGGGGGCTAATCTTGAACCCAGGTCTTCCTCACTCAAAGATCAGCTCCATCCACTGAGCTGTGCTGCCTCATAATTCCAGATTACTTTTCTTTAAAAAAAAATCATACTTATTCTTAATTTCTACGAAGTAGATGAACCAGTATTCATGAAAACCCTGTGAAAAGGGGAGCTGTATGTATTGTCATTCCCATTCTACTGACAAAAAACTGAGGGTCTGAGAGGATAAATTACTTACCAGTGATTCTGCAGCTTGTAAATGAGGTGGGATTCAAACCTAGGCTTCCTTACTCCATGTCCAGAACTCTTTCCAGCATTCCATGACCATGCACACTGACTGTAAATTTCCAGGTGAGAGATTTTCTCTCACGCTATCAGATAAAAACCACAAGTAAAGCATCTATGGCAAAATCTTCCTTCCCAAAAAATATATAAATTTGAGAGCTTACTTTTCTGAATGGAGCAAGTGTAATAATTATGTAATTTGATTTTTTGGTATACCCTAAGAAGATATGAAGGCTGGAGAATATGAATATTATCATTGGTAGGACTGATGAATCTGGAGATTAGGAGGCAGATTTTAAAAAGAGAGAGAGAGATCTTATTGGGGAAAGGCGAGGGGCAGATTCAGAAAGCATGAGAAATTGGAGGTAACGGTTTCAGCATAATTTGATATAGTTTGATGGAGTTGTCAGAATCATTCATTATCCTGAATTTGATATGGTAGAGAAGTCTGCAATACATTTTATAAAGATTTCCATCAAAAGTGGTTAAAATAAAAGAATTTTACTTCCTAAAGGGATGAGCTTCGGTTATCTAAAAAAATCCCTGGACAGCAATCCATTATGTGAGAAATTCAATTTCAGGGGAAATTATCTTTTTCCATAAAGTATTATGGTTGTACAACTGAAGGAGTTGAGATTAAAATGAAACTCCTAAATCTGTTAACTAGTCCAGTGTTCCACAGTTTCTCAGCCCATGAAATACTTGTGGATTTATCAGAATAGACCCATCTCCAGTCTAGGCCTTATTCCAGTCATCTACCTATCCATACCTCTCAGCCCCCTTCACATTGCATATACTACGAATATAAAGTTGTACTTCCTTTATTCAGCATTATTGGAGGTATCAAGAAAAGGTAGAAAAGACCCTTTTCCCTTTCAACCATTCAAGACCCCGTTTTCCATTTGTTTATGTTATCCCTGTTCCTTGTGTATTTTGTTTGTAACCTTTTCATTAACTCATTTCTGATAGGTAAACCAAACTACAGTCTTAGAAGTTCATTAGATTATATTGACTAGGCAGTATAAGCACTATATTATTTTAAAAAGTAATAACACAGTGGTAGAGTGTTTCCACAAACTCTTGTCACCATTGTGTACTGTCTAGCTTGTTTCTGTGGTTGTTTTTTAACTAGACCTCTGATTTTATCAGTATACGGAGTTCCCAATGAGGAACTCTCTATACCAACGTATATCCAAAGTTTCCTGGAGCACTTAGAGGTCATGTGACTTGTCCAGAATCACACTTCCAGTATGACAGAGGCCAGAATTGAACTCAGTCCCTCCTGACTCTGAGGTCAACACTGTCTATTCTATGCCATGCTGTCATCTATGTAATAGTTTAAAATATTTTATCATTATTATTATTTTCCTTTAGGATTTCATGTTGCAACAAACAATGTTAAGAATAAAGGATCCAAAAAAGTCACTGGATTTCTACACGAGGATTCTTGGAATGACGTGAGTAAAATATATTCTACATGTATGAAAAAATATTAAAATATATAAATGTATTTTCAAAATTGGCCTTGTAACTAGGGAATGGGGGTGAAAGGAATATCCGGGATCCTATATTAAAATCTAGTAGGAATCTACTCTAGGATTGAATGGCTTGGAGTTCAGAGGTAGACTTTGAATGACAAATGTTCTTTTCCCCTCTATCCCACTGAGAATGTGAGAATATAAACAGAAATTTCCTTGACTTCTTTCTGCTTTGCAACCATCAAAATTGAAAAAGAAATAATTAATCTATTTAAACCCTACTGTTATTATAACAGAATGACTTCCAGGGGCTAGTGCCCTGTGATTTTTCTTATTTACCTTTTTATAAAAGGCTTTGAAGACCAAATAGGATTTTGTATTTGATCCTAGAGGTGATAGAGAGACATTGGAATTTATTGAGTTGGAGGGAGGCTGGGCACAACATGATCATGCTTTCACTTTAGGAAAATCACTTTGCCAGCAGAGTGGAGAATACACTGGAGTGGAAAAAGACCTGAGGCTGGCAAACCCACCAGCAGGCTATTACAATAGTCCAGGTGTGAAATGATGAGGGTCTGCACCAGAGTGTGGTGGCAGTGGCAGAGGAGAAAAGGAGGTATATTTAAGAGATGTTGAACAGGTAAAATCTACAGGCCTTGGCAACAGATTGGATATGGGTTATAGAGTGAGGAGTTAAGGATGAAACCCAGGTTTTGAGCCTGGGAGATTAGAAGATGGTGGTACTCTCAAAGGTAACAGGAGAGTTATATGTGTATCCATTTTTCCCCTGTAGGATTATACTCACTTTGACCGCATAAGTTATTTTTGGTTGTAAACCTATATCTTTTGCCTTCTAGAATATCGTATTCTAAGGACTCCTCTCCTTTATAGTGGTGGCTGCTAAATCGTGTGTGATTCTGACTAGTTTCTTGGTACTTGAATACTTTCTTTCTGACTGTTTGTAGTGGTTTTTTTTTTATTATTTGGAAGCTCCTAAATTTGACAGCAATGTTCCCCAGGAGTTTTCATTTGGGGACTTCTTTCTGGAGGTGACCATTAGATTCCTTCTGTTTACATTTTGCCCTCTGGATCTAAGAAATCTGGGCAGTTTTCTTTAAAGATCCCTTGAAGTAGAATGTCTAGACTCTGTTTTTGTTGTGACTTTCGGGAAGCAGAGTGATTCTTAAATTTTTTCTCAATTTATTTTCCAGGTCAATTTTTTTTTCTATAAGATAGCTAAATTTCCTCCTTTTTTTTTAAAGTATTTTAACTTCATTTTAATATTTCTTGCTGTCTCGTGGAGTCACTGGCTTCTGTTTGGTCCATTCAGATTTGCAAGGTTTTGTACCTCTTGGGACAAGCTGTAATTTCTTTTCTAATGCTTTCTTCCATAGCTCTCATTTCTTTTCCATTTTTTTCTCTTATGCTCTTATTTCATTTACTTTAAAATTTTAACTTTTTCTTTTAACTCTTGCTTTCTCTCTTCTAGGAGTTTGAGTCACATTTGTGCTCAAGCTGTGTTTTTCGCTGAGGCCTTGTTTATAGATGTTTTGAAGTTACTCCTTTCTTATGGATTTGTAACTTGAGCTTTCCTGTCACCATAATAGCATGTTATTGTGAGATTCTTTTTTTGTCGTCATGTTCTCCCAGCCTACTTCCTGACTTTAGACTTTATTAGGACTGGGCTTTTTGCACTTCTGGAGGGAAGGTCTGGGCTGGTCTACTGTTCCTGTCTTGGGGTATTGAGTGTTGTATTATTCCAAGATCTCAGAAACAGCTCAGGCTGGGGACCCGTAAGCTTTCAGTGATTGCACAGTGATCTGATCTAGAATCTAGTTCACATTTGATCGTTTTCCCCCTGTTATGAGCCATGCAAGTTCTTCACCTGGATTTGAGTCTGAGCGAAAGAACTATGGACTCACCTCATTTGGAGTGTCAGTAGACTATCTCTGGACTCAGCCACAGTTATCTACCTGGAAAGCTCTGCTGGTACAGAGTGACAGAATTTTAGGCTCCCCTTTGGTCTGGGGACCCTGCTCTACTTCTGGGGTCTGGGCCACACAGCTGCTGCCTACTTCTCTGTCAGTATACCTCCCAGTACCAACAACCACTCCTCACCCTGGAATACCATCCCAAGGCACAGGTCTCCTCCATGACTTAGAACTAGGAAGTTTGACTTGCTAGTTGATACCTTTCCCTACACCATGCACAAGTGTAAGCTCCTGTGCGCTGGACCTTGGGCCTCCTTTTGTCCTGGTACAAAGCCTTCCCCTGTACTGGAATGTCCTTCTGGCCAGATCCTGTGCCCAAACCTCTCTGTCTCCTGAGTCACACTCAACTTTTTTCTTATATTTTCCAATCAGGATTTGGTCTGTTGCATTTTCTAGACCAGTTTGGAAGAGTTCTTTGGGAAGGGTGAGGGAATCACTGTACTTCCTGCTACTCCACCATTTTGGCTCCACAGTTCTATCTGCTTTTTAAAAAGTATGTTGAGGGGCAGAGCCAAGGTGGTGGAGAGAAGCCAGGAGGCTTCCTGAGCTCTCCCCAGTTTTCCTCAGAAACGACATTAAATCAAGCCTCTAAATAGATTCTAGAGTGACAGAACTCACAAAAAGATGGAGTGAAACAATTTTCCAACTTAAAAGAACTTAGAAGGACTTCGGGAAAAGTCTGTCTCACTTGGGTAAAAGGGGAACACAGCCCAGCACAGATGGTGTCTGGGCAAACCAGTGAGAGGCTCTTAGCCACAGCACAGATCAGTAACTAAGGTCCCTGGATCCCGGCACAGCAGGCCAGCTGTGTATTAAGAAGGCAGAATTTATGATTTCAAAGAGAATCATTTATATGTTTGAACGGTTCAGAACCACAGGATATAAGGAATTCTCTAAGTAGAAGGCAGAAAAATTAAAGCATTTATTCAGGCTCCAAAGTAACAGACACTAACCAGCCTCCCCATTTTTATATTTTGATCAAAAGCTTCCAGGCCCAATAAATCCGCCTCACAAGAGTAACCAGGAGGCCACAGAAAAACATGATGGTATTAAACCAAATCATATTCATGCTTCCCCTCTCCAGTAAGAAGATTAGAAGATTACCCACTGGCCTCAAGCCCTTGCTCAGCACTCCTGGGTCCACACACGGGTCGGCTCTGCTTCCACAGCCCCTGCTTCGGCTTCGGCTTTATCTTCAGCTTCGGCTGTAGCTGTCTCTTGGATGGCCTCTCCTCGCAGCCTCCAACCCCAACCCAGCGATCAAGCGCTGGGAGCTTGCCTTCAGGGCGCCTCCTGGCCTCCTCTTTCAGTCCCAGGTCTACGAAAGGCTGCTAGAGGCCGAGGCACCTGCGGGGGAAGTTTGCGCCCTAACTTTGTTCCAAGACCGCGCTCCGCTTCGTGGCTACCGCAGTGGCAACGGTGCTGAGACCCCCTCCTCCCAGCCGAGCCCCTGGCGTCATCAAGCACCGCCTGAATAACCAGAGTCCATTGGTTCCCGAGTTGGCCCCTCCCCCTAGGACCCTGGGAGGCTCACATCCACATAGACTAGGTCAACACCCAACAGGGCATGGCTCTGGAGTTAACACCTCCCCTTAGCCGGCCCTACCTCAATCATCAATCTACACCCACATAGGTTCCACACCCAACAGGGCTTTGGGCCTGGGGCCCAACACTTAGTAAGATTCAGTGAAATAGCTGAATCACTCAAAGCAAACAAAAGCCAAACTCCTCAAGGGCACTGTTGAACTCAAGTGCCAAGGAGCCCATTTTGCTTACCAACACAAGCTGTGAGGACTCCAGCCCCAACACAGAAGGCAATGCGATCCTAGGAACCCTGGCACAAGAGATGCAACTAGACCAGGCCACCTCAGTGCAGTGGGCAAGCCACAAGCATCTGAGGCCCTGGTGTGGAAAGCCAGTGACCAGCCCCTTGGCCCCCAGAATAAGAAGCTTGGGACAGTGCCCACTGTGCCTCAGGAGCAGAGCTTTAAAAGTCACAAAATAAGCTAATAAATGACTAAGAAACAGAAAAGAGCCTTGATCATAGAAAGTTACTATAGCAACAGGGAAGATCAAAACACAAACTCAGAAGAAGACAACACTGTTGAAATGTCTACGTATGAAGCCTCAAAGGGGAATGTGAATTGGTCCCAAGCCCAAAAAATTCTCTTGGAAGAGCTCAAAAAGAATTTCTAAAATCAAGTAAGAGAGCTAGAAGAAAAATTGGGAAAATAAATGAGAGTCATGAAGGAAAATTATGAAAAAGAGAGTCCATACTTGGAAAAAGAAGTACAAAAATTGACTGAAGAAAGCAACTTCTTAAAAAAATAGAATTGATCAAATAAAAAAAAAACCACTGCAGAAAACAACTCCCTTAAAAGTAGAACTGGCCAAACGGAAGAGGAGGTGAAAAAGCTAACTGAAAAAAATAATTCCTTAAAAATTAGAATTGGGCAGGGTGAAAGGAGAGAGAAAAGTGTAAATGGGGGGGGGGATATAAGATGGAGGGAAATACACAGTGATCATAACTGTGAATGTGAATGGGATGAACTCTCCAGTAAAATGGAAGCAGGTAGCAAAGTGAAGTAAAAACCAGAATCCTACAGTATGTTGTTTACAGGAAAAAGTAAGTCTGGGGTAGAATATATTATGCTTCAGTCGAAGTAAAAAAAAGCAGGGGTAGGAATCCTGATCTCAGACAAAACAAAAGCAAACATAGATCTAATTAAAAGAGATAAGGAAGGAAACTACATCTCGCTAAAAGGTACCATTGACAATAAAGTAATAATAACTAAACAGTAGTATAGATAGCATCCAGATTCTTAAAGGAGAAGTTTAGTGAGTTATAGGAAGAAATAGACAGCAAAACTGTACTAATAGGGGACCTCAACCTCCCCCTCCCAGAACCAGATAAATCTAACCACAAAATAATCAAGAAAGAAGTTAAGGAGATGAAAAGTTAGATTTGGTAGACCTCTGGAGAAAATTGAATGGGGATAGAAAGGAATATACCTTTTTCTCAGTACCATATGGCACTTACACAAAAATTGACCATATATTAGTGCATAAAAACCTCACAATCAAATGCAGAAAGACAGAAATATTAAATGCCCTTTTTTTTGAGATCACAATGCAATAAAAATTACATATAATAAAGGACCATGGAAAGATAGACTGAAAACTAATTGGAAACTAAATAATCTAATCCTAAAGAATGAGTGAGTCAAACAACAAATTATAGAAACAATCAATAACTTCATCAAATAGAATAAAAATAATGAGACAACATAGCAAAACTTGCGGGAGGCAGCCAAAGTAGTTCTTGGGGGAAATTTTATATCGCTAAATGCTTACATGAATGAAATAGAGAAAGAGGAGATCAGTGAATTGGGCATGCAACTAAAAAAAGCTAGAAAAAGAACAAATTAAAAATCCTCAATTAAATACCAAAGTAGACATTATTAAAATCAAAGGAGAGATTAATAAAACTGAAAGTAAGAAAACCATTGAACTAATAAATAAAGCTAAGAGCTGGTTTGGTGGGGGACGGGGAATGCAATATGTAAACCTTTAGTTAATTTGGTTAGAAGAAAAAAAAACAAATTACCAGTATCAAATATGAAAAGAGTGAATTTGCCACCAGTGAAAGGGAAATAAAAACAATATTTAGGAGCTATTTTGCCCAACTATATGCCAGTAAACCTGACAATCTAAGTGAAATGAATGAATATTTACAAAAATACAAATTGCCTAAATCAACAGAAGAGGAAATAAAATAAATAACCCCATTTTAGAAAGAGAAATTGAACCAAGCCATCAGTGAACTCCTTAAGAAAAATCTCCAGGGCCAGATGGATTTACAAGTGAATTTTACCAAACCTTTATCTAACACTATATAAGGTATTTGGAAAAATAGACAAAGAAGGAGTCCTACCAAATTCCTTTTATGACACACAAATATGGTGCTGATACCTAAACCAGGAAGAGCCAAAACAGAAAATTATAACCCAATTTCTCTAATGAATATTGATGCAAAAATTTTTTTAAAATGTTAGCAAAGAGTTTACAGGAATTTGTCATGAGGATAATATACTATGACCAGCTGGGATTTACACCAGGAACAAAGGACTAGTTCGATATTAGGAAAACTATCAGTGTAATTGACCATATCAGTAACAAAACTAACAGAAATCAATCTCAATAGATTCAGAAAAGGCTTTTGGCAAAATACAGTACCCATTCCTATTAAAAACCCCATAGACCATAGAAATAAATGGAGTTTTTCTTAAAATGATAAGCAGTATCTATCTAAAAGCATCAGCAAGCATTATATGTAATGTGCATAAGCTAGAAACATTCCCACTAAGATCAGAGGTGAAACAAAGATGCCCATTATCACCACTGTTATTCAATATACTACTCAAACTATTCACTATAACAATAAGAGAAGAAAAAGAAATGGAAGGAATTAGAATAGGCAATGAGGAAACAAAACTGTCATTCTTTGCAGATGATATGATGGTATACTTAGAGAATCAACCAAAAAACTACTTGAAGCAATTAACAACTTTAGCAAAGTTACAGGATTTAAAATAAACCTATATAAATCATGAGCATTTCTGTATGTTACCAGCAAAGCCCAGCAGCAAAAGGTAGAGAAATTCCATTTAAAATAACTGTAGACAGTATAAAATATTTGAGAGTCTACCTGCCAAGACAAAGCCAGGAACTATATGACCACAGTTACAAAACACTTTTCACACAAATAAAATCATATCTAAACAACTGGAAAAATATCAGTTATGAGTGGCAGAGCTGATGCAATAAAAATGGCAGTTCTGTCTAAACGAATTTACTTATTTAGTGCCATACCAATCAAGCTATCAAAATATTATTTTATAAAGCTAGAAAAAATAATAACAGAATTTATCTGGAAGATAATAAAAGATCTGGAAGATCAAAGGACTTAATGAAAAAACTGCAAAGGAAGGTGCTCTTGCTGTACCAGATCTAAAACTATATTGTAAAGCAGCAGTCATCAAAACTATTTGGTATTGGCTAAGAAATAGGGTGGTAGATCAGTGGAATAGGATAGGTATACAAGACAGTTGTAAATGACTATAGTAACATACTGTTCTGTAAACCCAAAGACTTCAACTTCTGGAATAAGAACTCGGTATTTGACAAAAACTGCTAGGAAAACTGGAAAATAGTATGGCAGAAACCAGGCATAAACCAACATTTCACACCCTATGCCAAGATAAGGTCAAAATGAATATATGATTTAGACATAAAGGGTGATAAGCAAATTAGAAAAGTAAGAAATAGTTTACCAGTCAGATCTGTGAAAGGAAGAATTTAAGACCAAACAAGAGATATAGAACATTATGAAATATAAAATGGATAATTTTGATTACATAAAAACAAAACCAATGCAACCAAGATTAGAAGGAAAACAGCTGGGAAACAATTTTTATAGCCAGTATCTCTGATAAAGGCCTCATTTTTAAAATAGAGAACTGAGTCAAATCTATAAGAAAACAAGTCATTCCTTATTTGATAAGTGGTCAAAGGATATGAACAGGCAGTTTTGGGATGAAAAAAATTAAAGCTATTTATAGTGATATGAAAAAATACACTAAATCACTATTGGTTAGAAAAATGCAAATTAAAACAACTCTGAGGTACCACATCATATCTATTAGACTGGCTAACATGACAAAACAAGAAATTGATAAGTGTTAAAGAAGATATAGGAAAATTAGATGCATTGAGGATAGAGTTGTGAAACTAATCCACCACTCTATTTTTTTTGGGGGGGGAGGGAATAATTTATTTATTTAATATTTTTTCATTTTCAGCATTGATTTCCACAAGATTTTGAGTTACAAATTTTATCCCCATTTCTACCCTCCCCCCACTCCAAGATAGCATATATTTTGATTGCCCCGTTCCCCAGTCAGCCCTGCCTTCTGTCACTCCAATCCCCTTTCCCCTTACTTTCTTGTAGAGAAAGTATACCCCATTGTCTATATATCTTATTTCCCAGTTGCATGCAAAAAAAAAAAAAACAAACCCTTTTTTTTTGAGCATCTGCTTTTAAAACTTTGAGTTCCAAATTCTCTCCCCTCTTCTGTCCCCACCCACCCTTCCTAAGAAGTTGAGCAATTCAACATAGGCTACACATGTATCAATATGCAAAACAGTTCCACAGTAATCATGTTGCGAAAGACTAAATGTATTTCCCTCCATCCTATCCTGGGCCCCTTTATTCAGTTTTTTCCCTTGACCCTGTCCCTTTTCAAAAGTGTTTGCTTTTGATTACCTCCTCCCCCAATCTTCTCCCTCTTCCTTCTATCTCCCCCTTTCTTATTCCCTTCCTCCTACTTTCCTGTGTGGTAAGATACCCAATTGAGTGTGTGTGTTATTCCCTTTTCAAGTCAAATCCAATGAGAGCAAGATTCACTCATCCCCCCCCCACCTGCCCCCTCTTCCCTTCCAACAGAACTGCTTTTTCTTGCCACTTTTATGCGAGATAATTTACTCTATTCTGTCTCTCCCTTTCTCAATATATTCCTCTATCATCCCTTAATTTTATTTTATTTTTTAGATATCATCCTTTCATATTCAACTCACCCTG
>CM053627.1:198416616-198447152 GCA_028646595.1 Phalanger gymnotis
TTTTTTTTAAAGAAATTGCCAGGATCAAAAATGAAAAATAATTTTTCCCAACTATCTTCCCATTAAACTAACAAATGAAATGGATAAATCTTTATAAAAATATAAAGTGCTCAGATTATCAGACTGAAAAATAGAAAATTTAAAATTAGCTCAATCTCAGAAAAAGAAATTGAACAAGCTATGACAGTACCCAGAATTTTTTAAAAAAAAGGAACAAATGGATCAGTAAATGAATTCTATTAAACATTCAAAGAATGATTGATTCCAATATTACCAAAACAGTTTATGCAAACATAAGCTGTTTTCCAAAGAGTAGAAACAGAAAAGATCCTACCAAATTCTTTCTAGGATACAACTACAAACTTGATAACTAAATAAAGGAAGGTCAAAACACACACACACACATACACACACACACACACACACTCACACAAACATATCAACACAAGAAATTAAATAAAATTATTTTCAAAGAAGCTAAAACTACATATGAAAAAGATTATACCAGTAAAGCAGGTTCTTCCCATATTAGAAAACTATAAACATGCTAGACTTTATTATTAACAAGAACAATAAAAAAGCTTAACACAAAAATTAACAAGCTTAACACAAAGGTTAACACATTTCTGTTCAAAACACTAAAAAGCATAGTAATTAATGGAATTTTCTTTAATATAGTAAGTAGTATATTTAAAGTCAAAAGTGAATATTATATAGGGTATCTCAATTGCACTAAGCTTTTTGGGACAGCTTTATGTAATTGGGGTGGGAACTAGAGTCATTTCTAATAAGTTCAGGAGTAAAACAAGGATGTCCATTATTATTTGATTTAGTGCTAGAAATGCTATCTTATTCTGATGATAAAAGGAAATTGAGAAAAGCACAGGCAAAAATGAAACAAAATCATCACTTTTGCAGATGATAGTTTACTTAGAAAGTCAACTAAAATTAATTTAAACAATAACTAGAAAAGTTTCAGGATAAAAGAATGGATGTATGTAAGTCTTAAGCATTTTTGGATATTGCCAACAAAACCCAGCAAAAAAAAAAAAGATAAAAAGGGAAATTCCTTTTAAAATAAGTACAGAATGTATAACACTTAGAAGTCTACCTGCCAAGACACATGCAGGAACTATAAATACAATAACAGAACAATTTATAGAAATGAATAGACCCAAAGAAAGTAAATAAACATTATTTGATCATGGCTGGCCTGAGGCAATATAATAAAAATTACAATACCACCTAAATTAATTTAATTATTCAGTATCATACCAAAGGATGTCTTCCTAAAGCTAGGGAGAAAAAAATAACATTTATCTAGAACAGAGATTCTTAACTTTTTTATGCTTCATGGGCCCATTTATAGCAGTTTGGGGAAAACTATGGACCCATTCTCTGAGTAATGTCTTTAAAATTCATAAAATAATAATTATGCTAGATTACAAGAAAACTAATATAACAAAAGACAGTTTCAACATTTTTTTCATAAAACAAGTTCACAAAAACCCAAGTTAAATACTCATATCTGGTAGAAGAAAAGGTCAAGAATCTCAAGGGAAATAATGAAAAAGGGGGAAAGAAGGGGACCTAGTAGTACTAGACCTCAATCTTACTAACCAACAATCATCAAAACTATTTGCCACTGGTTAAAAAATAAAAAGGTTGATTTGTGGAATAGATTAGGAATACAAAATAATGAAACAAACAAGCCTAACAGCCTAGCGTTTGATAAACCCAAAGATTCCAGCTACTAAGGAAAGGATTCACTAATGGACAAACATTGCTGGGGAAAGTGGAAAGCTGTCTGATCAAAATTAGGTTTAGACCAATACCTCTCACCATACATTAAGATAAATGGTAAATAAATACATAACTGAGATTATACATGACATGATTGATTAGAGGAAAAAAGAAAAAAAACATTTTCAGATCTGTGGATGGAGGAAGTGTTTATGACCAAACAAGGGGAAAAAGGGATTACAGAAAACAACACAGACAATTTTGATTCTACAAAATTAAGTTTTTATACAAAGAAAATAAATGCAGTTAAAAGTAGAAAGGAAGCAGTTAAGTGGGAAATCTTTGTAGCAGGTTTCTCAGATAAAGGTCTCATTTCTGAGATATGCAAGGAGTGGATTCAAACTTATATTCATAGGAGCTCCTCAAATGATAAATGGTCAAAGCATATGAACAGATAGTTTCCAAAAGAAGAAATCCAGACTATCAATAGCCATATGAAAAAGTTGCTTCAAATTGTTAATAATTAAAGAAAAGCAAAGTAAAGCAACTCTAAGGTTCTACCTCATACCCAACAGATAGAGCTATCAGATTGGCAAAGATAACCAAAAAGGAAAGCCACAAATGTTGGAGAGCCTGGAGGGAAACAAGCACACTAGTGTACCATTAGTGGGAACTGATTTAGGATTTTTGGAAAGCAATATGAAACTATGCCCCAAAAGTCAGTAAACTGTATATAGCCTTTGACCCAGCAATTCCATAACCAGACCTATCCTCAAAGAAAACAAAGAGGAAATGGACCCTCAGGTACAAAATTATTTGCAGCAGTTCTTTTTGTGATGGCAAAGGACTAGAAACTAAGAGGTTAATGACTGAGCAAATTACATATTGCATTATAATAATGCAATGGATTATTATTATGGTGTAAGAAAGTAAGAGACAGTTTAAGAAAACACTGTGAAGACTTGTATGAACTGATTGTAAATTAAAGTGAGAACCAGGAGAACATAACAACATTTTAAAGACAAACGACTTTAAAAGACTTAAGAATTCTGAAAATGCCATGACCCTTTGCAATTCTAACATACTAATGATAAAACATGCTTCCCATTCCTGACAAAGAGGTGATGGACTCAAGATGCTAATCTAGGAAGACTTGTATGAACTGATTCAGAGTGAAATGAGAAGAACCAGGAGGAAAATGTCTACAACGACAACATTATTGTAAAGACAAACAGCTTTGAATGTCTTTAGAACTCTGGTCATTGCAATGACCAACCACAATTCCAGATTAATCATGATGAAACATGCTACCAAGGATGTGTTGGTAAATTTTTAACAATAGGTTCTTCAAAAAGCACAACACATTCTAAAGTTTAATCTGCACTATTAAGTCTAGACAATCAGCAAAACAATAAATCAAGCACTGCTTTATAACCTTTAACAATTTCTAAGTCATAGATGCTTACCTTGAAAATTTTAAAGACTCGCTTGAACTGGGTCCAGCATATTCCTGCATGCTACACCACCTCCTGATAGGTAAAGAATATCAGAACAAAAGAAACCAAGAGGTACACAGAGGTTTCCTTATTCCAACCCTGTTTTCTCTATTCAAACATATAATTTCAAAAGAATAACCAGCAAATTTTAGAGTTTCTTGAAAATATTAAATAAGACAGTGATCCCTCATGAAGCCTTTTCAACTAAAGATTTTAAGTTGGTTGCTATGTTTTGAGCATTTTTTTTCCTGATGAGCTGATTTTGGGCAGGAATAGGGATGCACTTCTGAATTCCCTACATGGCATTCTCTCAGACTGCTTCCAGTTTTGCTAAGAACTGCCAGTAGGAGTGTAGACATACTGACATCCAACATCCAGTTGCTCTGTTTCAAACCTAAGTAGTCTTGATATTCATTAATGTTTTTTTTTCAATACTTCTGAAGTCTATGATCTCTTCAATGGAAGTATTCCCAAGAAATATGAAAATCTTTCTCATGTGTATGGGATTTTTTTTGAGGGGGAGGAAGAGGGCAAACCAATAAATATAGGTTGGTGACTATATCCCAGGCACTGTATTAAGCATTGTAAGATACAAAAAGAAAATAATAATAAAGTGCAATCTCTGTCCTCAGTAGTTTTACAATCTAGTTAAAAAGAGAAGGCAATACAGTTATTCCTTCCACATCATGACTTTCCCTGTCATGGTTTTGATATATTGTGGGTTAGCATGAGAAATTAAATGGGAATTTTGAGGGAATTTTGTGGAAGCCACAGATGACATGCAAAGGCCAGCAGATGACATAAGAAAAAGTTTAGAAACTCAGAAATCCATAAAATATGTGTATAGTATATCTTTTAATACCATCATAATTCAGACTTCTTCTCTGGTACAAAGGGAGAACCAAAAAAAAATTATGAGGACTTTCCAGATTGTGGGGATGCTGTGCCCCTAACCCCCACAATCTGGAAGGGATAACTGTATTTGATAGTGGCTAATTTATTCCCTACAGACAAAAGCAAAAAGAAGTTAAGAAGAAGAAAGCACCATAGACCAGGGTGGGATTTTATGAAGGAGCTGGCCTTTGAGAAAGGTCTTATATCCCTGCTTCTCCCCACTAGCCCTTGACAGCATTATATACTCCCTGAGGTTTAGCTACTATCTGAACATGGATGAACCTACAATTCATGCTCCCTTATCCACCCCTATCTAGTCTAGTGTATTAGAAAGGCAATAATCACAATATAGACAATAATTGTCAATATGCCTATGTGGTTCTGTATTGCAAAATATGAGAGATCCTCCATATAGAAGGTAAAAGAAGTAAAACATTTATTCAGACACCAGAGGACCAAATCCCATAATCATTAAGTCCAACCCATCCAAGCAGCAACCAACTCCCAAAACCAGTAAGCCCATTTTATCATAACAGCAAGGAACTTAAAACACAGTATCACAGCATGGAGCCTTGCCATCTCATTAGCCTTCTGCCCTCCTGCTGTGGCCTTCCCACAAACACACTCACAGCACAGCTAGCACACCTTCATCAGTTCTCTCCCTCAGTTCTAACTGCTCTCTGAGCATTTCCTGTGGCACATTTTCCTTTTCCTTTCAACTCTTCCTACCACATGTGACTTAGGCTTCCTGTGATGTAAGCAGGTCACATGGCCTATTAATGGGTGAAAAAGATCTTTAAATTTAAATTACCATTACATATAGTTAGCCTTGCATGATGTTCTGTGAATAACAAGTCTTCTACTTGTCAGGACATTTGCCCACTAGAAAAAGGTTGAGAAACATCATGACTAAATTCCTACTTTAAAGCAATCTTTCTTGATTCCTTCCTAATAGACATAAGTCCTGAGACCCTAGCTTTTTGTGAATATTTCATAAGATCATAGATTCAGGGCTGGGAGCCAAGATGGCAGAGTAAACAGTAAGGTGCTCTCACTCTCCTTTACCAACCTTGAAAAACCCAGAAAATACCACCTCAGGAAAAATCTTGAAACAGTGGAGCCAGCAGAAAGACAGGGCACAGCAGTTTTTTAGCTCAGAAGGCTAGGGAGATGTGCTGGTAAGCAAAATGGGCTCTTAAGCACTCATTTCAACTAAGTGCACTTGAAGAGTTTGGCTTTTGTTTGCTTTGAGTAATTCAGCTATTTCATTGAATCTTACTAAGTGCTAAGCCCCAGGCCCAAACCCCTATTAGGTGTAAAACCTATGTGGGTGTGGATTGGCAATTAAGGTGGGGCCCAAGGTGGGGCTAACTCCAAGAAGGGCCTAGTTTACATGTCTGGGACAGCAGAGGCTTTTAGACCAAGTGGATTTAAGTCGCTCTTTGTGGTGATTCTAGGTCACACGGGTGAGTTGCATGTGTGACTCACCTCTGACCCTGAAAAAGATATGAAACCAGGGGTTGGCCTTCTCTCTGGAGCTCTTTACCTTTTTATAAAAGGCTTTGAAGACCAAATAGGATTTTGTATTTGATCCTAGAGGTGATAGAGAGACATTGGAATTTATTGAGTTGGAGGGAGGCTGGGCACAACATGATCATGCTTTCACTTTAGGAAAATCACTTTGCCAGCAGAGTGGAGAATACACTGGAGTGGAAAAAGACCTGAGGCTGGCAAACCCAGTTCTCTCTAATCATAATCCCTTGGCCTTAGGTCTCTCCCTCTGCCTCAATCACACCAAATATATCCCTCATCCTCATCTGTAGCTCCAGATCTTAAATCCTTTCGTGTTCTCCCAGTCCAACATCCCCACCCTGGTCTTATTTGCTTCCCTTCTCATTTAACTGTTTTTAAAGAGTTCAACAAGGCATATTCAAGGCACTACTCTACAACCTCCAATCCATTGCTTTTTGCCTTTTTCCATTCATACCCTGCCAATTCTGGGCTATTTCTACCATCTATCATCTTTGATTCTACTTTGGAAGTACTGAATACTAAAATCATGCCAATGGAGCCCATTACAAATTCATGCTATTAACTTTATTCCCTAACAGTATCCACACCCCCTTTCCCTCCTATTTTACAAAGAAAATTGAGGCTAACTACTCAGAATGATCACATTTCCCTCCTTGACATCTCAAAACCTCTCTATCTTTGCTCATTCTCTCCTATAGTAACAACAATGTTACTTGCAGCTACTGTAGAGGTAGAAGGCCAATAACAGCAGCACATAGGAGGGCTTCTAGAACAGATTCTTTGATCTGCTTTTCTAAGGAAAACGACTTTAAGGAGTTAACAATCTTATTATAATTAAGCATGCATGTATCATTTACTTAGTTCAGGGCAACACCCTGAACTTCAGAGAAAACACAAACAGAAATTACAAGCAGAAATTATATAAACAGAGTAAATAACACAAATCAGTAGACAGGGCTTCTAACTGTCTGCCCATAGCAATATATATATTAGTTACCAGAGAGAGAAGCAGCACATTTAGGTTTTCAAGGCCATGGAGGCTCCTTAATGGCTACCCAGAGTCTTATCTGGCCAAATCACACGAATACTCTTCCAATTGAGTGAGCCCCAAAGCAAAATGCTAACCTCAGAGTATATACACATTTCTTCAGGGTCAGAAGGCATCACAACCATGAGATTCAAACTCATGTGACTTAGGCTTTCTTGTGACTTAAGTAGGTCATCACAGACTCTTGATTCAATCAAAGACCCTTGATTCAAATCAAAGGCAAGACTCAAAGGCACTTGATTGCTTTAGTGCTGAGAAGCACTCCAAAAGAAAAAACAGTGAAAAGTCCCACTTTGCTTGCCATTACATTTCCTCCTTTTCTCCAGTCTCAGAACATGAAATAGTCCTTGTCCTTGATAAGTACCATTTTACCTTTCATCCTATCCCTCCCCATCCTCCTCCAAGAGAAGGAAGGAATCACTTGCCCTCCTGCCTCTACTTCCTCATCACCCACTTACTTCTCAATTCCTTATAATTTGGCTTCCAAAACTACCATGTACTGGAACTGTCCTGAGATCGCTAACACTCGCTTAAGGACCAAATCAATCCAAAGGTACTTTCTTGGTCTTTATCCTACTTTATCTCCTTAGATCCAAGGCCATTACCAATCATCTTGACCCATGTCTTGCCACTGGACTCATGACTCTGGAGGAAAGAGTGAGGCTGATGACTTTCGCACAGCTCTGCCTCACTTAAATCCGATTCACTTGCAAGTGAAGATGTCACCCTCCTGACGTCATTGGTCCTCTTAGAGAATGAAGGATGAACAAGAATAACAACGACACTCTCCTTAGAACTTCTGATACTGTCAATCAGCCACCCCTCCTTTCTACTCTTTCCTCACTTGATGTCTGTGGTGCTGCTCTCTCCTTGTTCTCTTATTACCTGCCTGACTGCTCCTCCCTTTGATGGATTGTCCTTCATACATCTCCAGTCCCATATGTCTGAGTGTTCCCAGGGCTCTGCTCTAGGCCTTCTTGTCTCTCTATCTTTGTCTCTGTTTATCTGAGTCTTGATCTTCCCTCTCCCTGTAAATCCTCCTTATCTCCACCTTTTAGAAACCCTAGCTTCCTTCATAGCTCATCTCAAATGCTACATCTTACAGGAGCCCTTGGTCCTTTCCTGATCTTACCAGTTTAGTTCCATCCCAAATTACCTTGCATTTATTTTGCGTGCACTTATATTTGTTTGTATTGTTTTCCCTGATAAAAATGTAAGCTTTTTAAAGGCCAAGACTATTTCGCTTTTATTTGTATCTCCAGTGTCTAGCATTGGGCTTGGCACATAATAAGCACTCAGCGAATTTTCATTAATTGATTACTAATCAGAGAGACATAGCAGACGAGGCCATACAAGTTTAGAACACAAACTTATAAAAACTTTTCCAAGGATGATTCCAGAAAATGACAAGCAGTATCACTCACAAAAAGAGAAAAAAAATCAATAGAGACAGAAACAAGACTGCAGAAAGATTGGCTTGAGACCCAACTTAGCCATGTTATCCCAAGAGCATTTATAAATGAACTAGAAAAGGACAGCAAATAGATAGGAAATGGAGCAGATAGGTCCATATTTCTACAACAATCTATTTTTATCACCATTGTCAGCAGAAACACCACATTTGTGCTCAGTCCCTCATGAGCCATATAAGGAAGTTCAAATGGCACTTAAGAAGACAAAATCAGAAAGAGTTGATGGACTAGACCAAGTACACACATAGGAAATTGCTGGAAGCAATACAATCTTGAAAACACCATGGAATTGTTTTACAATACATCACAGGAAAGTGAAGACAAAGAAAGGAGGAAAAAAGTCAGAAAATATTACCACCCAAGAAAAGTAATCAAGAGTCCATTGATAACTACCAAACCATATAACCTACTTTCCATCTTTCAAGACTTTTTATGAAAATGATCTACATATATGTTGAGGGAGTCCTTGATGAAAATATGAGAAGGAAATAGGCAGGCTTTCACAGATGATTTTCTATAAGAGATTACATCTTCACAGTCACATGAGAAATAGAAAGATACAAAGAATGCAAAGATCCCATATTATTTACTTTTTGATTACCAAAAACAAAATCCAAACAAACAAAAACTCTTTTAACCCCACAGAGAAAAAAACATAGGCCCTTCTCCAATATTAAGTCTCTTGTGCAAATATTTGTTAAGATGATAGAAGATTCACTGATATATTTAACAAAAACCTTCTGATCAATGGTGGCAAGTAAGTCATAAAATAAGGAAACACATGCACACCAAAGATATTTGTTATCATCATGGAATATAGCCCGTGCAGAGTCCAAATGGGAGAGAAATTCTCTATATATTCTCTAGGTCACTGCTTATATCAAGTCCTAGAATATTCATTGAGATCCATGACTAAAAACTATGAGAAACTAAATAGATGAAAAATCTGTACTTTAACCTGCAGAAGAAAACAGAAAATACAAGTGGAAACACAGAGAAGCAGGACAATTTTGTTACTATTGTGTTAAATTTTCCCACATACTTTTTAAAAACTGTATATAAGAGAAGTTTACAGTTTTATATACAACCCTTATTCCTGTTCTTTTTATATTGAAATGTTCATGTTTGTTGATATTTAATTTAAAAGAAAGAAGAAGAAAAAAACCCACCATTAAAATTCTTATTTCCAGATCATGACATGCAGTTGGTTGGCCAGTCCTCTGAGTTAGTGCTTTACTAAATACCTCTAGGACAGGCACTACTTATGAGCAATGAGCTGGGACCAGAACTGAATAAAAGGAAGAGAGGTGAGTAGGATTGCATTTGGGAAATTGCATAGTGCGTTCAACTGTCAGGGAATTCTCTCAGCTAAGAAGAATAGGATCTCTTAGTAGAGGCAAAACATTAGTGGGGGTCCAATGATTGTAAGTCAAAGATAGGAAGCCAGACTGAAGGCAAAGAAATTTATTTGCATGCTAAGGAAGACTGTTATCTTGTTAGTAACAGCTTTTGCTTCCTACTGTACACATTTGTTTTTTTATAACCTTTTAGGTCCACTTAGAGTACATAGCCAATCAGTCACATTCTATAGCAATTTAGGATAGATATGTAAGACATTTCACAGCAGGGGCAGAAAAAGAAGGGGATCAGCCAAGGGAGAAAAGGCAAGCATTTGGAATGCCATCGGTAGGATTTATTATAAGAAAACATTCCTTGTTCAAAGACAAGAGCCAAAAGGAAGTAACCAAATACTTTTATAATTGTGAAGGAAGTCCCTTTAGACAAAACAAGGATTCTTATCCAGACAAATATTTGTTACGTCTGTGAATGAGACCTTCTGTTTAATTATGCCCTTGCATAATTTGTTAGATTTTATTTCTCCTTCAGTAGAGGTTAAGAATTTCTAATATTAGGCCATCAGGTAGTTGAAGGATTAGTCTATGAAGACGTTGCAAAATAATCGTAGTTCCTATTTTCCCCACATACAACAATCCCAGATTGCTCTCTGACACAAGAAGCAATTATCTTCCTGACAGGCTCTGGCCTAACCTCTTGGTTACAAATCCTGAGCTACCATAATCTCAAGGAATCAAAATCAAAATTGTAGGTGACCAAAAGAAATCACATACTGTAAGTGTAAGTAGACTACATCGTATTACCAGTGACAATATATGCAAAAAGTGTTTAAACAATATAATATCCAAGAAGAGTGAAGAGAAAAAGGAGAAAAGTCTGGAAATTTAGCAAGGCTGAGGTTCAACTGTCTGAGGATCAGCCTGAGACCCTGAAACCCACAAAATGTTTTTTTTTAATCCTAGAAAAAAGCTTCTGTGGAGGATCTTTGGGAAAGTATGGACAAGAAGAGCCCATTATCAGAAGGTGGGCAGCATAGTATTGTGAAGAATGAGCAGAAACCTGTGTTCAAATCCCACTTCTTAAACTTACAAGCTGTGTGACCATGGACAAATTGTTTGATTTTTTTGAGTCTCATCTGTGAAAGGGGAATTCTCAAAAGAGTAGTATTTTCTTTTCGGGGGTGTTGTGATGATTATAATGTCAGGAGGTAACATGCTTTGCAAATATTCAAGTATATAAACATCAGTTATTATTGTTATCTGTACAAATCAATCAGCCAAGCCTTTATTAAACAGTGGCTACATGCTAGGCACAGTGCTAGGAACTGGGGCAACATAATACAATGGATGAAATAACCTCAACTTTCTAGGAGCTTGAATTCTAAGATAATAATTACATAGGCAGAGCAGTAGAAGCTCTAACAGATTAAAATTACACTACAACTTTTGGAACAGCCTGTATAAATACATTCAGGATAAATATTGAGAGAATAAAGACAGACTCCTTTACAAAATGTAAATGAGATCTAATTTACATATCTTAAATTAGAAACTTACATCGTAAAGAAGGAAGAAAACACATAAAAAGGGAGCCGTTGAAAAGGTGGAGGGGAGCAGGGGAGGAGAGGTGCAAATGAAGGTACCCTACACAGGAGCATTGTGGAGAAAGCTTAGGAGAGTACGCCCAGGAGAGGAATGACAGTGTAGCTGACCTGAGCAGGAGTCCGAGGATCAGAGGGAGAGGCGACACAAGGGACAGTACTTCAAACGTGTGAATTCTAAGGTAAAAAAGCTTCTGGAGCATTGTAGAGAAAGACTGAGTAATAGCTACATCGATTGTGGACAATTTCCCCCACCAAGTTCTTGTCACCGAAGTCCTTGGCACAGTCAAATGGTTCAACATAGAAAAATGATATGGCTTTATTAGTGGAAATTACATTTAAAATAATACACTTCCATCTGCTTTGCCACTGCACCCGAAGGACCATGGGTCATTTCTATCTGACTGGCAGCTGAAATCTTCCATGTGTGAGTTCCTTGAGAACTGAGGCCATCTCGCTTTTTTATTTGTATCCCCAGTGTTAAACACAGCGCTTCACACATAGTATTTTATTAATACAAGCTTTATTCATTCATTCATTTAAAAGACACACAAAGGGTTTTAAATTGATGAAGAGAGGTTCCTATGTTGATGATGTCACAGATCTGTTGAGGTACCAAAGCATTCCTGTGCATCATCTATTTCTCTTTGTGTGACTGAAGTCCTTACATACGTGTCAAAAATGGTAGTTTCACATATTAGACCATTAATATCCTTTATTTTAAAAAAGAGCTCCACTGACAAATTGATTATACTGCTTATTATCATTCTGCCAATAGCCTCCCTAATTTCCACAAAATCTTGTCTACAATCTATTTTGTAAGGTATAAATTTTTTAATCTACCCTAATCCCTGGTGGTTATCATAGACATTCATATACATATATATGACATACACATATCTATGCATATATGTGTATGTGTATGTGCCTGTATATGTGTATAATTGTTATTCAAACCTAAACCTAGACCCTCCATGAAAACACTTTACATATATACGTATGTATGTATGTAGGTATATGCATACATGCACATAAACTGCGTTATACATTTCTATTAATATATTCATATGTTGCATGTTGTCCATATGTATACACACGCATATATGTATGAATGTGTAGTTGTTGTTGTTCACTTGTTTCCGTCACATCTGACTCTTTCTGACCCCGTTTTGGGGCCACCTCACTGCCCCCCCGTCATGTACCGAGTCAGTAGCAATGCCGGAATTTGAACCTGAGTCTCCTGATTCCCTGCACAATGCTCCTTCTACTAGGTATCATGACCGAACCTGACAGCTGTTTTTTCCATCAGTTGGACGGCGTCACAGTCTGATCATTACTTTCATACTGATGGTTTGAATCTTGGCTCTTCTACTTCCTACCTGCATGTCCTTAGACAAGTCTCTTTACCCCTCTGGCCTCACTGTCATCATGTGTAAAATAAGGAGATCGGACCCAATCAGTGATCTCTAAGGTTCTTCCTAACTCCTATGATCCAATGAATGTTTGGTAATATGGCACTTATTCAGAAACTTGGTCACTTACATTTGTGCCTAAATTTCTTTTCTTTTGTTTTATCAATTCATTTTCTTTTTATATCATCTTCATTTCCTAATATGCCCCTCCCCTCTCCTCTACTCAGTAAGCCTTCCCTTATAAGATTAAAAAAAATAAATAAATCAGCAAAACCAATTGAAACATCAAGATCCACCAGCATGTGTGATATTCCATACCCATAGTCCCTTTTCCACTGAACTGATGGAGGCACATTTTTCCAGCTCTTCTCTAGAACTAAGCTTTGTAATTATAATTACATCATCTTTGTTTTATTGTTACTATAACACTGTTGTAGTCACTTGTGATTACATATTGTTTTTCAGATTCTTATGCCCAGATTTCTTGATAAGTTTCTCAAAATTCTAGGAAGGAACTGTGGCACTTTTGAGGATCCTTTTTTTCCTTCCAGTGAACCATTTTAGCATTTAAAATCAGGCTCTCTAGACACCAAAGACATAGCACTTACTGAAAGACTCTCATTTCAAAATACCTTCTTCCCTTCCTCATGAGACCAAGTTTGCTAGCTGTCAGACTTGAAGATGCCACAAAAGGATTTAGCAGGTGGCATATTACGGTGGGTATCTCAGAATTTAAAGTAGTCCTCTTTTGGACCTATATGATTAAAAATTTTATTTATGCATGTTGCACCCCAAAACATTTCTATTCATATTGAGTTTTTCCAAAAGGTTTTTTTTTAAACTACAGACAAAATTTGAAGTCTCTATTGGCAAGGTCCCTTTAAGCTAGAAAAAGAAGAAATAACGCAAGAGTAAAAATGCATGGAACTACAAAAGCATTTGGTAACACGCATTTTCTATATTCTTATTGATAAATGATTGCACATCTTCATGTTGCTCTGACATGCAATATAATTTGTCCATGGAGCAGTGATGATAGGTTGTCCTGAGATAATAAATGAGAACCCTTCATTTAGAAAGCTTCAGCCTTTAAAAAAAGCTTGGTTTCTCTTCTAACAATGTATATTAAAAATTTTTGATGGATAACTTTTATTTTTCCATTACCTACATCTGCCAATGTGTCCTTCCCCAGGTCCTATGTATTTTTTTTAAAGAAAATTAGGGGTTGAGAATTCTGCTTGGATGATTCAAAGAAACCTGGAGTAATAAGCGTTATTGAAATATCTGAGGAAGAAAAATATCATAATACCTAAAGGCAGGGCTGTGTTTAAAAAAAAACCATGACATTGTTAAGTGTTTAGAGAGGAGAGGAGCAGGAAAAAAGGACTACCCAGAGGCAGCCACAATGAAGCAGAAGTCCCCTGGATAGGGATGAGAAAAGCTGGGATCTGATTTCTGCCCTATGACTTACACAACACGTGAGCTTAGACAAGATAGTTAATTAACCCCTCTGAGTATCATTTTCCTCTTTTGCAAAGTGTGAGTGATGATAGCTGACCTATCTACCTCACAGGGATGTTATTAGGATAGAGAGAGGATATTCTAACACAAAGAACATCAATTTAGAAGTGGAAAGATTTGAATCTCAGTTTAGTTACGAATTAGCTGCATGAGCTTGAGCATAGGTGACCTCTGTGCCTTATTTTATTATTGTACTGCCCGTTTCACAGATTGCTACAAGGAAAGTACTTTGTAAACATTAAAACACTATGGAAATGTGAAATTATTATGACACAAGGGAATGCATATGAAAACACCTTGAAAACTGTAAAGAACCACAGAAATGCAAAGTAGCTATTTCTTAAATGGATTTCATTGATGCAAAAATTTACTCTAATGATGTAGTTCAAATCTATGCCTTCCCATCTTGTGCGACTCTTGTCCATGCCTTCCTGTAAGGTTTTCCACAGAACAGACTTTCCTCACATTCTACCGATACTTCGAGGGTACCCATGAAGAACTCTGGCTGTCTACCTGTCTTTCATATCCCATCCTTACTCACAAAACAAAGCTATTATTAAGAGACTAAACATCTGATGTATCTGGATGAATCACTAAAACCATGACTCAAATTTTAATTATTTTCTTGGATGCGTGTTAAGTGTATAGCTGTGGCATTTTCAAACTGGAGTATGTCATATACCTGGTGGCACCTATTAGTGAAATGCTTTTGTACAGTACAATTCTATTAACCACTATAAAAATTTAGGAAAACAACAAAGGTGTCATATAATATAGTCAGGGGTGGGGGGTGAGGTAACACTCTCAGGATGTCAGGAGACTTGAATCACCATCTCAGCAATGTGTAAGCCTCTCTCCAAGTCCTCAGGTTCTTGATTGTTTAAATAAGGAAGTTGAATTAGATAAGGTACCTCTATGATTTTCTATGTAAAAAGAATGGGACAAAGTTTTTGGAGATTTAAGTACAGACTTAATAAATCTTGAAGTATGAATACGGGTATATTTGTATTTGTATGTGCACATGTGAGTTTGAGAAACAGAAGAGTGAGAAGATTTTTCTGGAATTGGTGAAGTCTATGAGGGAGGGAAGGGAAGGGAATGAGCATTTATATAACACCAACTATGTGCCAGACACTATGCTAAGTGCTTTTTACAAATATCTCTTTTGATTTCCCACAACACCCCTTGGAGGTAAGTAATGCTATTATCCCTATTTTACAGATGTGGAAGGTACACAGAGGTTAAGTGACTTGCCCAGGGTCCCATGAATAGTAAGTTTGTGAGCTAGATTTGAACTCAGGTCTTCCTGACTCCAGGCCCAGTGCTCTGTCCTCTACATTACCTAGCTGCCACTATAAAGTTTCAAAAGTACTAAAAAGCACTATGCCGTCATATTACAGCAACACCCAGTATGCCACAGAACTGCCATCTTAACCCACTATCATAGAAATAATTGTAGTGGGTTCATTGGGGTTTTGTCTCAGGCCCCTATAATGTAGATAACACTTACAAAGACCAAGCCTAGAAACAACTGAACTTAGGACCCAATTCACAAGAGTAACCCGTTAAGATGAGAAATTAAGCCCAAAAGGCTATAAAACTGTGCATACCCTTTGATCCAGCAATACCAAAGATATCATAACAATGGGAAAAGGACCCAAATGTGCAAAATATTTATAGCACCTCTTTTGCGGTGGCAAAGAATTGGAAATTGAAGTGATGGCCATCAATTGAGGAATGGCTAAACAAGTTGTGGCATATGAATGTAATGGAATACTGTTGTTCCATAAGAAATGATGAGAGCAGACCTCAGAAAAACCTGGAAAGACTTACATAAACTGATGCAAAGTGAAGTGAACAGAACTAGGAGAACATTGTACACAGTAATGGCAACATTGTGCGATGATAAACTTTGATAGACTTAGTTTTTCTCAGCAATGCAATGATCCAAGACAATTCCGAAAGACCCATGATAGAAAATGCTAACCATATCCAGAGAGGGAACTGTGGAGTCTGACTACAAATTAAAGCATACTGTTTGCTGTCTCTCTCTTTTTGTTTCTTCTTTCTGGTGGTTGCTTCCATTGGCTCTAATTCTTCTTCACAACATGACTAATGTGAAAATATGTTTAATATGGATGTATATGTAGAGCCTATATCAGATTGCATGGCATCTTGGGGAAGGAGGAGGGGAAATGGGGGGGGGGGATTTGGAACTCCAAATCTTATGGAAGGGAACGTTGAAAACTAAAAATAAATTAATTAATAAAAAAATAAGTTAAGAGATATCATGCTTCTTCCCCTTAGAGGCCATTTTGTAGATTTAGTGCCCAGTTCAGCCTACTCTGATCTCTACCAGGTGGTGACCTTACCTGAAGTGGCCTGCTGGAGTCCTATGGGTTTAGTCAATCAGTAAATAAGAATTTATTAAGAAACTTATATATGCCAGGTATCATGCTAACAAAGAAAAGTAAGACTGTTCTTGTTCAAGGAGCTCATAATCTAATGGGGAGACAACATGAAAACAACTGCACACACACAAGATATAGACAAGATAAATTGAAGATAATCATTCCAGGGAAGGCACTTGCTTTAAAGGGGATTATATCATCAATGCGATACCCACAGCAGTTGCCATGAACATAGAAGTGTATTACCAGGTTTGAATCTCAAGATACAACAAACTCTTGTCATTGAAGATGAAACCAAGACATTTATTCAAACACCAGAAAGCCAAATCCATCATAGTAATAAGAAGTTTATACCAATGCAGGGGGCGCTGCCATCTCCAAGCCTTCCCTCTATAAGGCCTCCCTACAAACAAGCTCCCTTAGGCAAAATGCCCCTCTCTCACCTATGCTACCTGCTCTGTGCTCTCTCTCTCTCTCTCTCTCTCTCTCTCTCTCTCTCTCTCTCTCTCCCTCTCTGTTCTCTCTCCCAGCTCTATCACACTCACACTTTCTGTTCCATCCCTTCCTGCTCCACCTGTTCAGTAAGCTCCTCACACCACAGGCTTATGTGACTCAGGCTTCTATGTGACTTGGGGGCTCAGAGCAGGTCACATAAGCCTATTAGTGGATGAGAAAGATCTTCCCATTCCCATTAACATAACAGGAATCAAGAAAGATTTCTCATAGAAGATACAATTTTAGCTGGCACTTGAACAAATCCTGGGGGCATAGCTAAGGAGAGAGAGTATTATATGCATGGGGAGCAGTCAGTGCCCACAGTCAGGAAATGCAAAGTCTTGCTTGAGAGAAAGCAAAGAGATCAGTGTCACTGGATTGCAGAGTACATTGAGGGGAGTAGGAGGAGAAGAGCAGTTAAGTAGAAGAAGACTGGAAATGTAGGAGCCAGGTCGTGGGTGGGATCCCAGAGTCTTTCTCCTCCCTGTACTTCAGTGAAATTTGTTTTCGAGTTGATTTAACAGTTTAAGAGCATTCTTTGTGCTTCTTTCCCCACAAATGTTTTATGCTCCTTTTCCAATACCCCAATATTGCTAACTATGCTTCTGTCCTTCCTTGCCAAAATTTTCCAATCCACTATATTGGAAGATTTTTTTTCTATAAGATCATTACATGTTATATTAGCTGCTAGATCTAGCTATGACTCTGAGTTGCTGTTAAGATGTTAAGATGAATTGAGAAGTGTTCACTCCCTATTTATGGTACCTTGTAATATAGTGTTATCACTAGGCGGCAGTCAGTAGGTAGGTAAGACTAAGAGTTTTAAAAAGAACAAAAAAATAAAGCCATCCTCACAAGGAGCGGGAAAAATCATGAGACAAACAGAGCACAAAAACTTATAACAATACAAATAAAATGAAAAAACTGATATTTTATAACCCTTTGGACCCACTCTAATTTTTATCTTCAGACTTTAGTAACATTTTTTTATTAAGTACTGATAACTCTAAATTTGACTTACTAGCTAAGTGACAGTTTAGAAAAAGTGGTTTCATCCCTGTTGCTCATTTCTCTCCCTCTGTCATCAGATCCACAACATTCTATTTCTGCTCTTTCAGACCCTTCCCTCCCTTACCTTCTGTATCAGAATATTTCTTCCCATTTTTAATCTCTGTGAATGGTTGAGGCGAAGTGCTCTTCTTCTTTTACAATCTAAGAAAAACTTCAATATGCTAAAAGTAAAATAAACAAAGATGATTCCTGATCAACTTGATGAGTTCCCAGAGCAATGAATCTTTGTTTTCAATTCTGAGGACATTTCTCTGTGGAGGGTGTGGATATGCCCAGTGGCACCTTGTTGAGAAAACTCGCTGGTTCTAATGTTTGAGGGAGTAGTCGTCCTTGTTGCTGGCCTATAAAAGGAAGCCTTCATCATAAATTTCTCCCTTTTTTCCTGAAAATTCTCAAGAGTGCAACAGAGCTAAAAGTAGACCATAGGTTCCCCTGGCTCCTAGAGCCAGATATGATGGCTGTGATACAGACACACATGACACCACCCTAATTGAGGTTTTCATCACCTTACACCTAGATAATTACAACAGTCCCCAATTGCTCTCCCTGCCTGTAGTATCTCCCCACTCCGTCCCATTGTCTGCTCAACTGACGAAGCAATTTTCCTAATGCTCAGGTCTGACCATGTCACCACCTTACTCAATAAACTCCAGTGGCTCCCTATTACCTCCAGGATCAAATATAAAATCGTGTGTCATTTAAAGTTCTTCATAACCTGGCTCCTTTCTATCTTTCCAGGCTTCTTATACGTCTATCTCCTCCATGCACTCTGCAATCTCTTCACGCTGGTCTTCCAGCTGTTCCTTATACATACTTCCTTTACTTTCTCTGTTCCTTGCACTACTTATCTAGTATGCCTAGAATGCTCTTTCCTTGCCTCTCTCCTTCTTAGTTTCCCTTGATTTTTTTTCAAATCTCAGTTCAATTCAAACCTTTTGCAGTACCAAATGCTGGTGTCTTGTATCTGAAATTACCTTCCATATGCTCTGTATTTATCTTTTATGTATCTAGTCATTTTCATTTTGTCACTCCCATTAGAATGTTAGCTCCTTGTGGGCAAGAGATGTTTTATTTTGCCTTTCTTTGTACCCCAATGCTTACCTGCTATGAGCCTAGTATATAGCAGGTGATTATTAGATGCTTTTATTTTATTTTTTTTAACTAAATGTTTTTTTGATTGACTGATAGACACTCACCCATGAAGCCCAAAAAAAGAGTTCTTGGACCCCAGGTTCCTGAACTCTTAAGTTCCTGACACTACCCTTAGAGAGTCAGTGACATAGCCTCTCCACCATGTGGTAGTCATGGAGAAGGGAACCACATGGTTTGAGCAGTAGGAGTACCTGAATCTCTTGGCCAGTGTTGTCCCTGAAATTGCATTTCCTCTGTTCAGGAGGTTCTGCCAAATGTTCCTGAATATTAGTCTCCTGAATAGAGGAGGAAGAATTTCAGGGGCAAAAGAATCCATACTTTTAGCCAGAGAAAGGGAATTTCTGAGCAGCGCAACTGGGAGGTTGTTTTTTTAGTGACCCCAGGTTTGAGTACCAGAACAAAGCCTTATCAAGAAGGCTTTTCCCAGACAATGATGATCAATAAATCAATCACTAAATATTTATTAAGTGCTTACTATGTGCCAGGCACTATGCTAAGCTCTGCGACTTTCCCTTGGGGAGAATATCGTGTACGTTGATCTAAGAGCTAGAGCAGTAACTAGGAACTAAGGCCACAACATGGAGCTGGACTTTGTCTTCTCCTATTACTAAGAGTTATTTGGACACTCCAAGTTGGATGGAAAATGCAAACTTCCTTTCCTTTCTGATGGAAATCTGAACCACAAGAATGAAAAGGGAGTCCAGTTCATAGAAATCTCCTGCTTCTCTCCCTTTCTATATGAACACTTTCTTAGCCTTTTTTGATGGATTATAATCCTTTTCCTGGCCATTAAGAGTGGGAGAGTTCCCCAAGCTCTATCTCAGCTTGGCTTTTATCCTCTTTCTACGTTCTCTCTTAATGACAGCATGAGTTCTTATGGGTTCAAGCTTCATCTCCGCACAGAAGACTCCTAGATATATGCAGCCAGCTTTCATTTCTCTACTGACCTCCAGTCCCACATTACTAACTGTCTGCTATACTTTTCTACTTAAATATCCCACTGGCATCTTGTGCTCCTCACCTCTGAAACACAACTCATATGCCCCTTCAAAGTTCAACTCTCTTCTAAATTTTCCTATTTCTGTTCGAGGCAATTTCATACTTCTAATCACCTAGGTTTTCAACCCCAGAGTCATCCTTGATTCTTTGATCTCTGTAACCCTGTATATTATGTCATTTGACAAATCTTATTGATTCTACCTCTGCAATATTTCTCATTTGTTCTCTCCTCTCCACTAATGCAAACACCATCCTAGTTCAGGTCCACATCACCTGACCTCTAGAACTCTGCAATAGCTTCTTAATATATCCTCTGCACAACTGCTGAATTATCACTATAACAGGACTACTCAAAATACAATAACCACAATAGCTAGTATTTATATACCATTTGGAGGTTTGTAAAATGCTTTACATATGTCTCTCTTCTATTCAAAGATCTTCCATGGCTCCCTCTTATCTGCAGGATAAAAGGCAAACTCCCCAGAGAAATCAGGAAGCTGATTTATTCTTTCAAGGTCACTTTGCATCAAGTCATTGCTCCCCATCAGTATTGCTCTTTGACTGGAAGCTCTCCTTTGGTCATGGCTCCCATCATTCAGCTTTACAACTCTATTCCACTGTTCAACTTTGCACCAGTAGATGGAACTAACTGCTGACTCTTAAGCATCCTGACAATGAGTCCCAGCTAATGATGTTCTATTTCCTTAATGGCCTTGAGGCCAGAGCATCCCCCTCCAGGTTTTATATCCAGTTTCCCCAGCTACACTTGCCACACAGAGATCTCTTTTAGGTGGCTGCAGGAGTATAAGCTGTTTGAGTGCCTGAAACAGATCCACTCTGGGAAAGCTGTGAGTTCATCCTCTCTCAACACCTTGGCAAATGTGCTCTCCTCATGTTTTATTTCATAATACTGAGTTTTGGGGATTCAGAGGGGTGCTCCTCATCTGTTTCTGTTTGTCTTCCCCATCTACAATGTTTCTCCAGGATAACTAAGTCAGTCAATGCAAAATCAATATTGATCATTTCCCCCCAAAACTCAAAAGGTAGGAAGAGTGATAGAGCTGATGGCTCCTAGCTGCTGTTCTAGGCACAGAAACCAAGGATGAAAAGGGTAACAACTTTTCACTTAAAGGACTTTGAGCAAGTCACTTAAAGCTCTCAATTTCTGCATCTGTAAAATAGGAGGGTTAGAATAGATGATCTTCAGAGTTCCTTGCAGCTCTATATATCTATGATCTTCTAATCCTATGAATCTCTGATAGCAAAAACAAAGTGAAAATGGAACTGAATGATTTTGATAGATCTATAAAAATGGTGTCTGAACTATTTATAAAATCTAGTTTATGCATGTATGTTCAGATAGTTGACTAATGAGCATATATGAAAATGTGAAGAAACAAGTAAGCCCAGTAACCTAGACGGGTCCATCCCAACTACCCAATAACTCTCTCTTTGGATTATTTTGCCCCTACAAACTATCTCTGAGAAATATGACCATAGATGTAGGTGGCCACCAATGTAGGTTCATAGCTCTGATACACTCAAGATAATAATGTATATATTGGACACAAGCCTTTATTTCATCCCATTGAGCATACTGTAAAAAGATTTATAGCAGCATATAAATAATCAAAACAGTTCTCTTGCCCTCTCTGTAGAGTCACATCTTTCTCTAGAGCTCTATTTTATGTCCGAGACTCATTGTACTACCCTGTGCTCTGGACTCCTCTCAAAAGAAAAGTTAAGTTGGGATTGCTAGACATGCAATCCACTTAATATTCATCCTGCTTTCACCTCAGTGATCAATATAGGAATCCAAACTTATAGAAATCCAGGCTACCTTGATGGTTTGGACTCTCTTAAAAGAAACAAATTCAATGTTGCTGGAGAAAAGAAATCATAGCATTAAAGATTTAGAGTTGGAAGGGATTGCAGAAGTCATCTAGCCAAACCACTGTCTCCTGGAACTTTACCGTCTAGATCAGTGATGTCAAACTCAGATAGAAATAGGGGCCATTTAATCATACAAAAGAATCCCAGGGGGCTATATATTGACTTATTTTTAAATGCAATTTTAAAATCCATGTTTATTGTATTTTATCTATATTTTATTGTATTTTCTACTCATTTTGTTAAATATTTCCCAATTACATTTTAATCTGGTTCAAGCTGCACCTGGGAGTGTTGCAACTTTCATATGTGCTATCTCTGCTCTAGACAACTCATGGTAACAGCAGAGAGCAAAGCCCATATTATTTGCTTCCCCCATCCACATCATGGCATTAGTCCTTTGCTGTTTCTTCAGCTGCAGGACCACATATGTGACTCTCTTATCCCCAAAGAGGTGGGCACTGCCTTGAAATACACTCATTTCTCAATAGAAGCCAATGTTTTCAGATCCTCTCCTATCTTTCAAGGGCTAGAGCTGCCCTGGAACTCCTTTATCTCTCAACAGAAAGCTGGATTATAGAACTCTCACTATTTAGCCATGTGACTCACATCTCTTGGGGCCACATAGTTAAAAGCATTTGTAACTTCCATATACCTTTTGTTGTGTCTCCAAGGCTGGGTCTAGGAATTTAGAATCAATGAATTATGCATCCCTCACCAACTGCTCCAGCTGCTGCCATCTCTAGAGCTAAGGGTAAGATGGTTGGTCTATCCCTGGGGGTCTATGCCAAAGTCCACATGACTCCCCAGAGACCAAAGTCTACTTTTAGCTTTCTGGATTCCAATATGAGTTCAGAAAAGGGAAAACAGACAAAAATGAATACTAACATGAAAAGAAAAGTGGAAACAATTAAATCAGATGGTGTCAAAATCCCCAACAAAAGCTCATAACTGCGTAAAGGCAGTCAAGGTGATCAGAGAACTCTCTTGAACAAAAGCCCATACATTATCATCTAACCTGTATCTCTCCATCTTGTCCACAGAAGAACATGAGAGTTTTTATCAGATGCTTTGCCAAAAGCAAGGTAAACTTGTGGAGAATATATTATCAGCAAGCCCGAAAACCAAGGACAAAAGGGGAGTTGGGGAGAGGGATTTGCACCATATGGACTTCCCTAGGTACCCTTTACCTACAGAGTGTGATACATTTTTATCCCACCCCAGTCTCCCCCTTGGTCTTCAGTGCCACATCACCAATTGCCTAATGGTATGCCAAACTGGATGTCCCAGAGACATCTCAAGTTCAAAGTGTTGAAAATACAACCCATTATTTCTCTCCCTAATCCCAGCCTGCTCTTCCGAAATGTCTTCTTTCTGTCTAAGGCCCTACCATTCTTTCAGTTTCTCAGGTTTGTAACCTTGGCATTATCCTTGAGTCTTTTCTCTCCTGTACTCTACATTTGCAATAATTTGTCAATTCTTCTCCTAGACCTTCCATTTTCAGGAGGGTGTCTAGACTGGTCATTTCCCACCTAGCTGCTTTCCTCTGAACTTCCCTATTCCCCTGCATCAGGTATCTTTCCTCCCAGTTGCTTTTAAACTGTCTTCCCCCGTCAGATTGTGAACTCCTTGAGGGCAGGGACTCTTTGGCCTTTCTTTATATAACCAGTACTTAACACAGTACCTGGTACATAGTAGGAACTTAATAAATGTTTATTGATTGACTAACTAGAATTGTTTCTACCTCCACAAGATCTCTCATACTTGACTATTTATAAGGCCGCTAACTTAGTCTATGCCTTCATCACCTTTCACCTAGATTATTAAAACAGCCACTTAATACAGATCTTCCTGAATCAAGCGTCTCACCAGTCAGTTCACTTGCATCCTCCACAAAGCTGCCAAAGTGATTTTCATTTAAGCACACATACTGTCTGTGTTGCCATGGAGATGAGAGAGTCTCAAGCAGATGCTATCATAGAGTCCCTCAGAGGGTGGCATTTTTTGAAACTCCGCAAGTGTTTTTGTACATTTCCGAGAGAAAGGAAGGTATAAGCAGTTCAGTTCCAGTTGAGAGCTGAGTTGGAAAGTAGAGTTTGAGAGTCTGTAAAGTTCATCATCTTGGGACCATATGGGCAGAGGCAAGAGTTGAGCAGGTTCAGGTGTTTGCTCCCCAGCTATTCTCTTATGAAAGATTCTCACTGGCTACTGCTTCTGTTGATGAGCTTGTCTCTTTGTAGAATAGAGAAAATCAGGTCCAAAAGAATATGTCTAACTGAGACTGATGTTTAATGAGCCAAACTTAGCACCCTTCTCCTTCATCTCCAGTCACTCTACCACTGCTGGTCAACATGTTCTCTTCTAGTATTAGAGTTATTTAGAACATAAAAAAGTTGAATGACTCTCCTGGGGTCACACAGCCATTATGTAGCAGAGATGGGACTTAAAGCCAGATCTTCCTGACTTCAAGACAGACTCTCGAATCTCTTGTTCAACGGCAGATTCCATAAATGTCTACCTATTGAGTATGTGAAAGATTTAAATCCTCTCTTTCCTAAGGTGGGGCAAGAGGAAGAGTGCAAGAAGAGACTGGGTAGTTGGTCAATAAATATTTATTAAGCACCTACTATATGCCAGGCACTGTGCTAAACACTGGGGATACAAAACGAGGCAAAAAATAGTCCCTGCCTACAAGGAACTCACAATCTAATGGAGGAGACAAGAAGCAAACAGATATGTAAAAACAAGCTAAAGATAACATAAATTGGAAATAACTAAATGAAAGAAGGAACTAGAATTCAGAGTACTAAGGATTAAGAAGCTAGAATTAATAGAAAATGCGAAAGGCTTCCTGTAGAAAATGGGATTTTAGTTGGTATTTAAAAGAAACCAGGGAAGTCACTGCCAAAGATAAATAAGGAAAGCTTTCCAGGCATAAGAGACAAATGCTCAGACCTTAGAGATGGAGTGTTTTGTTAGTAGAAGAATGAGGATGCTAGTGTTACTGAATTGAAGAGTACGTGGCAGGGAGAAAGGCATAAGAAAACGAGAAAGGTAGAAGAAAGGAGCTGGGTTATGAAAGGCTTTTAAAGCCAGAGAATTTTTATTTGGTCCTGGAGGCAATAGAGAGGTGCTAGAGTTTATTGAGTAAAGGAGTGATGCATCAAGAGCTGTGCCTTGGGAAATAAACTTTGCTCGCTGAAAGGGGGATGGATTGCAGTGGGGAGAGACTTGAGTCAGACAGACACACCAGCAGGTTAATGTAGTTATTGAATCATGAGATGATGAGGGCCTGCATTAGAATGGTGGCAGTGTCAGAGGAGAGAAGGAGGGATATTCAAGGGATATTGCAAAGGTGAAATTCGAAAGGCCTTGGCAACATATTGGATAAGGGGAAATGAGATGGTGAGGAGTTAAGAACGACACCTAAGTTGTGAGCTTGAGGGACTAGGAAGAAGATGCTGACCCCAACAGTAACAGGGAAGTTAGGAGGGTGGAGAGAGTTTGGGCAGAGAGATAACGAGTTCAGTTTTGGACATACTGAATTTAATGTGTCTACTGAACATGTATTTCAAAATGTCTGAAAGGCAGCTGAAGATGTGAGATTGGAAATCATCAGAGACGTTAAGGCAGAAGGGGTAGCCAAAGTCTGGGAATGTGACCTCAAGTCACAAGAATGTAAACTATCTTGAATAAATGTTAACAGCAAAAGAAGCTCTAACTATCCTATGGGAAAACTTGCACCTGACCCTGGACCATTCCTGGCACTATGCCTTCTTTTTTCTGTTTCTGTATAATACCTGACCTGGCCTGAGGGTGGTACAGAGATCCACAATTCTGTTCTCCTGCCATTGAGGACTGGGCCTTTTATGAGTAAACTCCCTCAATTAACTCCATTAACCCTAATAATTATGGACCCCTCTGTCTTCGAGATCTCAGTATTCTCTTGGAGGATATGCCACCCTACAATTGGCATAATATTGGCATTGTTTGGCAGGATACTGAAGAAAAAGGCTTGGAAAGAGAGGCCTTCATAGGGGAAATCCTAGCCTTCTTCATTTCTGAGGAAGAGGTGCCATTTCTCCCAGGAGAGGGTGAGGAAGCAGGGAAGAAATCCTGAGTTGGCAATCCACATCCAATTGGATGTGAAAGGGGTGACCCGAACCACATGAGTACAGGGCCACCCATAAAATGCACATTAGCTTGTGCCTTGATAGGCTTCCACAGGGCATGTCCCATAAGCTGCCAACTGTTTGTGTTGCTTAATGGAAGATTTATAGCCTATGCAAACACCAGAACTTACAGTGTTATTAAGAGAGACCTTGAAATAGAAATGGCCCTTATTATCACAAGATAAAGAACAGAATAACTTTGAGGTAAAAGATGGAAGTGACTATGAATGGATTTTTGGGGGGAGGTGGGAAGACAGAGAAAAGAGTCTCTCTCTCTCTCTCTCTCTCTCTCTCTCTCTCTCTCTCTCTCTCTCTCTCCCTCTCTCTCTTCCTCTTTTCCTTTCTGACTGTGCAAGTCAGAGGGATTAAAAAGAGGTAGAGGAGGAAAAACTCAGTGAAGTAGAGATTATTTGGGATATGATTGATAAAAGAAGTGTTAGATCAGAATATGCCAGAAACAAGACAGGTGCAGTTTTAAAAGGGTAATAATTTCTTAGGCTGTATATATTTGTGTGAGAAAGTGCAGCCTCTGGAGAGATCTCTTAAGGCAGGCAAGGGGAAGTAACTTTTTATATTGAGGCCACTGTCTCACAGCTATCAGTTTGTTTGTGTGTTTTCCTGTGGCTGTGTTTGAGTGTCTCTCAGAATCTGTGTCTGTAAATGTGTTCACAGAACTTAGAAGGAAAAACTTTGCTGGCAAATCCATCTGTCTGTGTTTTGCTAAATAACCTTTTCTTAGGAAAAAGAATATGAACCAGTGGGGAATCTTAATAAGCTTTCAGAAAGATTCTTCCTCTCTCTTTACATCCCTGAACCATGGCCAGGTTCTAGAAGTATGGAGAGAAGAAAAAAGAGGGGCCAGAGATCTTTTCCCCTCGGACCATCAAATTTGGGTTAACATTTCTATAGAATTTGTTTTAAGGGAACCACAAGCATTTCCCACTTCCCGCCCACCCACCCCTCCCCAGAATAACAGATGTATTGTTTTATAGATAAAGAAGAAAGTCATCTCACTGACTATAGAGAGACAGAGTTTGGAGGCAGTACCAGTGAAATTACAAAAAAAAATTTAGACTTAGCATTTAGAAAGTGCCTACCTATTTTATTAACTTTTTCTTGGCTCATGAAAAGAGAAAAGGTTTGTGTGAATTAGGAAAGAGCCAAAAGATAAGTGAGTTTGATTAAAATATCTAGTTAGATACTTAGGAAATCTTACAAACTAAAGTTAAGTACTCATCGATTTAAAAATAGCTTTTTAAATTGGCATGTGACTTGAAATTAAAAACTTTGCTGTAAATTATATGAGACTCCTACCCATTTTGTAGATTATTATAGATTATAATTAATTTGAAATTTAAGAACTGTCTTGTTTCCTCCCTATAATAGAGAAACTCATCTAAGGGAACAGGAGGAGCAAGCCCAAGTTCTCCTGATAACTCCCAGATAGACAAGCTTCAATACCTTCAGAAAAAATCCTGCCAGTTAGATCCGTTACTGGGTGATGAGATAATCACTGTGTGGAAAAAGGTAGAAATAAAAGACCTTGTAGACTCCCTTTAATCTTTAAATTTGCCATGTTCCTTGAAACCATATGTTTGGGCAAAGTCCAGCCCTGTGGAAAAGAGCTTCTTGTGGGTCATGAAATTGGTGTATTGAGCGTTTACAAGTTTATTTATAATATAGAAGTGACTTTTAATGATTGATCTTTATACTAGGATGATTCTAAACTGGGGAAGAAGAATAAAAACAAGTGAAGGATATTAAGTAAAATATTTTGTATGAGTTCTAGTCCTAGTAAGCTTTTTATTGCTTATTACAACACTATGAGAGTGATAATAACTATATCTAGCCCTAAGCTGTGATTAGCGAAACTTGCTGTTTGAGGCAAAATCTCTTAGGGCTGTATTTGATTTTGTTCCAAGTTTTGAATTCAGTTATAGGTGTCTGATGCATCATCAAGTTGATAATCCACCATTTGAGAGAACTGCCACAAGAAATTCAGGGGAAGTGAGATCCTGAATTGCAGGTGTAGATATCAATATCTGGGAAAAAGCTGAGAAGAACCTTTGCATGGCTGAAGGTAGGGTCATCTTTATGCAATTTCCCCATTATGCTACTTTCTTTTGAACAGGAATGTTTCCTACCTGATTAAACCTGAGTCTGGCTATGAGGTGGAATTATTACTGCATAATCAGTTGTTAACTTTGACTCTTACCTGAAATCAAACAGAGTTAAGGCTGCTTTATTCTGGTATACGTGCACTGAGTCATTCTGTGCCTTTAGGCTTACTCCTGGAGGACCAGTTTGATGCTGTTATGATCATGTCCACACTTTTTCCTTTTATGACAAATTTTTATAATCAGGGCAGGTGAGCATTAGAAGTTTATCATTGTGTAACTAAAACTGAATATGTAGTCATTCCATATTCCAAACAACTAAGTAAATTAGTACTTGAGCTTGTCATCTGCCTGCTAATAGTTAAATAATCATGTATAAAATTAAATCACTGAAATATCTCATTGTTTCAGAATGCTACAGGCATAATTGAACAACTGTTTTAAAAAAAACTTGTGAAAAATATATTAATCTATTAGTTTGTGAGGTCAAAGTCAGAAACCTCTTTTGTTTTGTTTTAAGGAATATAATTTCAGTGCAATCTGTCATCTTAGTGGAGAGTAATATTTGTGTAATATCTATTCCACCTGAATGTGGTTTAAAACTGAACATTTTTTTTTTAACACAGACAACCCATTTAATATACACTGCTCTCTGTATGCAATTGGGGATTAATTACTTAAGTGTATCTACATAACCCATCCCAGGTCTTTCGTTACAATTGGAGCAAATAATGTCAGCCTCTTGTAAGTAAATTCATTTGTGTAACCATTGAACTTAGGGGTGGAGAGCCCTGTAATAGCAATCAGGACAGGACCTTTTGCTGTACTCTTTTGGGATGCTAAGACTATCATTGCCTTTAGTAAGTCTGGCCTTTGTTTGAATGGGGCCTGTAAAGTAGGACATTTTTGTTTTGGAGTGTTTCTCAGCACTAAGGTAATCAGGAGTCATTGATTTGAAACAATGTATATAATAGGGTGCTAGTGATTGAAGAACTTTCCCACACCCGAAATGCTAAGTTGGCCCCAGCCCTCAGGGTCCAGAACAGGGTACAAGAGCCCTGAGGGTGGCATTTTGCCTTTGGGGGTACACTCATTGAAAGAGTGTTGGTGACAAGACTCTGGGCAAGCCGTTAAAACAGCACCCCCCCACCGGCTTTGATAACCCAGATGTTGGTGCTTCTCTGGTAATTATGTATTGCTATGCATAGACTGATTTGTCTTATTTGCTCTGTTTATAATGTATGCTTGTAATCTCTGTTTGTATTTGGCCTGAAGTTCAGTGAGCTGATCTTCTCCCCCTGAACTAAGTGAATGATATATGTATGTTTAATTAAACTGTGATTGTTAACCCCTTAGTGTTGCTTTCCTTAGAAAAGCAGATCAAAGAATCTGTGTTGGAAGCCCTTCTGTGTGCTGGTGTTATTGGTCTTATACAACCACAGCAGCTGCTAGCAACATTGTTGTTACAAGCCTCTATCTACCAAGAGTGTTGTTAGCTATGTTTAAATATATAGGATTAGATCCTTAATAATATTTGGTCCTCCTAAAGGAATTGGAATTGGCTAGAGTGGAAAATTTTGAGAAAGCAACAAGATCAGCCATGATGTCAAATGCAAATGATTCTAACAGGGCATGTAAAAATCTTAATTCTCTAAAGTTTTAATTGTAACAATTATGAGAATTCTTTCATTGGTCATATTGTTTCCCTACTTGTGCTTGTATTGATGTTGTGGATTTTGCCTCCAATGTAGTTCATTGGTAAGCTTCTCTGCGTCCTCCATGTTAACAAAATCACTTGTGTACCACTCAGGGAACTTTGCAGAATATACTATTGGAAATAATTGGAAAGAGCAGGTCATGAGAGGTAGAGTATACAGTGGTTACCAGAGCCTGAGAAGTGACTTCAAGTCTCCACAGAAAATTTAAACTAACTTGAGTGAACACAAATAGCAAAAGAAGCTTTAACTATCCTAACTAACTTGCACTTGACTCTGGGCCATTCCTGGCACTATGCCTTCTTTGTTCTGTTTCTACATACTTGACCTGGCCTAAGGGTGTGTAGTAGGAAGGCCGAATTTATGATCTCAAATATAATCATGTATAGGTTTGAATGGTCCGAATTCGCAAGGTATGAGAGATTCTCTAAGGAGA
>CM053627.1:198464057-198478348 GCA_028646595.1 Phalanger gymnotis
CATTTTACTGTCATTCAGTCTCAAATCTAGGTCAGGAACTTGCAGAGCTTGGGCCAGGGCGGGAAGTAAACAGACTTTGCCTAGGATCAGGTCATTTTGGGAGCAATGAAAACTTATAGGTCCTCAATCTGAGCTATCCCTAAGATGCTGGAACAACATAATACTCATTATCAGAAGAAAGCAGCAATAAGATCAGCCTAGACCTGCTCTCCAAAAGTTTGCAAAGCCTGATCTTAACATCGACTAAAGTCAGGAAGTAGGCTGGAAGAACAAGCAAAAAAAAAAAAAAGAATCCCACCAAAGAAAGCTATCACGGTGACAGAGATGCCTGACACATATCCAGAAAAAGAGAATGACTCTAAAACATCTATAAGCAAGGCCTAAAATAAAATGTAGTTTGGGCACAAATTGAACTAGAAATCCTGGAAGATATGAAACAAGAGTTTTTTTTAAAAAAAAAAACCTAAGAGTTAAAAATTTCTTCATCAATGAAATTAGCATGCTAAAGGAAAAAATTGAAAAAGAAGTAAGAGATATGGGAGGAAGAATTGGAAAGGGAATTAACAGCTTGAAACAAGAGGTACAAAACTTTGCTCAAGCAACAAACTCCTGAAAATTAGAATGGGCCAAATGGAAACTAATGACTCTACAAAAGAAGAAATACTAAAACAAGTCAAAAGATTGAAAAGACAGAAAATGTAAGATATCTCAGAGCAAAAACAACTGAAATGGAAAACACATGGAGGAGAAGAAAGTTAAGAATCGTTAGACTACCTGATAATGCCCGGACCAAAACAAAAGCCTAGTCACATTTAAATATGTCTTAAAAAGAAAGCTTCCTGGATCTCTCAGAATGAGAGAACAAAGGAGAAATAGAAAAAAACTACAGGTCACCTCCTGAAAGAAACCTCCACATGAATATGGACACCTTTAGTGAAATGGAGGACTTCCGAACATTCCTGATGAAAAAACCAGAGCTATGTAGAAACTCTGAAGTTTAAACATAAGAGTTAAGAGAAGCAAAAAAGGTAAACATGAACAATGATGAAGGACTAATCAAGGATAAACACTCTAATAGGAGGAGATAATACATGTCCCCTCTCAATCCTATTATCATCAGGGGTCAGAGAGGCAGTCTAATTAGACAGTCAGTGGGTCAATAAACATTTATCAAGTGCCTACTGTGCTAAGCACTGGGCCTGAGAGTGGCCTGATCTTAGAAGAATGGAAAAGGAGAGGAAGAAAAATACACTAAGGTGGAAAGGGAAAGCAAGGTTAGGGAAAATTATTTCATGTAGTCAGGATGGGCAAGTAGACATCTATACAAACAAGGAGAGGATGGGGGGAGCACCTGACAGCTAAGCCTCAGAGTTGGATGCAGAAATCCATTTTACTCAACAAAGAAATAGGTGGGAAAGGGGAGAAGGCAGAATTAGAGGGAAGGTAGGTTCCAAGAGTATTTAGTCCTAAGCAAAAGAAATTCTAAGGATATACAAAAATATTTATAGCTCTTTATGAGATGACAAAGAATGGCAATCCGAGGGAATACCATAAATTAGGGAATGACTGAACAAGTTATTGTGTATAAATGTGATTGAACACTATTGTGGTTTAGAAAACAATGAAGGAATGGTTTCAGAGAAACCTGAGAAGACCTGTATGAACAGAATCAGGAGAACAGTTGATATAATGACTATAATATGGTAAAGACGAATAACTTTGAAATAATTAGGAACTCTGATCAGTGTAATTGTCAACCATGATTCCAGAGGACAAAGAACAAAATATACTCTCAACCTTCTGGTAAAGAGGTGAATGACTCAGAGTATAAAATGAGATTTTTATATGGAAATTTGTTTTGTTTCACTGTACTTTTGTAACAGGGGTTTTATTTTTCTTTTGCTTTCAGCTGGAGTGGGGGAGTCAAGTGGGAGAGAGAGAAGGTATATTTTTGCTGATTCAAAAACATAAAATATAGTAAAAAAAAAAAATTAGACCCTAATCTGTGTCTCAATCTTTGGATTCTTTCTCAGTCTCCTGGTGGTCCATAATGGGTTTTGACTTCATGCAGTCTTTCTCCTTCCTCCTACATTATATTATCATTCAAGAGCTGGACTGGTCCCTTGCTGTGATCTTGACAGGTTTCAGTGGGATGTCTGAGATCCTAATAGTCCCAGGCCTTCTGTACAGGCCCCTTGTGGTGGCTCTTAGGCACTGAATGCACCTTTTCTCCCGTTGCCTCCAGGTACTAAGCTTGTACTGGCTTGCTATGTCCAGCTCAGAGTACTAGTTGACCTCCTGTCTCTGTGGGAGCTGGTACAGAATTCTTCTCTCTGCTCTTTTGACTTCTGGCACATCCTTTGTAGTTCACACTTTTTTACCTGGCACCTTCTGTTTCTCTGCCTCCTACAGCTTTATCTTTTACCTGAGTTTGCACTGGCTTCATTGATAAGATCCCTCTACCAGCTTATGGCCATCTTTTCTTGCAGTTCTATAAACAGGATGGAGGAGATTCTGTTTCTTTTTAGTATTGTTGTTGGTCTTTCTATGGTCTTTTTCAGTTATTTGTTGCAGTTTTTGTTATAGAGTAGGGCTTTTCTATAGCCATTTGTGTTGCCTTCTCCACTAGAACTCCAGCTGGGTACACTTGGAATGGGCAGCTAGGTGGATAGCGTTTCTGGCCTAGAGTCAGAAAGACTCAGATTCCTGAGTTCAAATTTAGCCTCAGGCACTTAATAGCTGTGTGACCCTGGGCAAGTCATTTAACCTTGTTTGCTTCCATTTCCTCATGTATAAAATGAGTTGGAGAAGACAGTGGCAAACCACTCCAGTATCTTTGCCAAGAAAACCTCAAATGAGCTCAAGAAGAGTCAGATGTGCCTGAATAACAACAACACTTGGAACTGGATAAATAACTGGACTAAAAGAGTGCCGATTAATGACCTGATGAACACCTAAAGGGAAGTCTGTGGAGGAGAGCAACAAAGTTATTCTTGGCTCTGTTTTGTTCAAGATCTTTGTCAATGACTTGATTGAAGGCATAACTGGCCATCTCATAAAGATTTTGGATGACATGGCACTGTGAAGGATAACTAACATATTGTATGACAGAATCAAGACCCAAAAGGTACAAAATAAACTGAATTTAAGATGAAGTTCAATAAGGATAAATATATAGTCATACACTTGGGTCCAAAAAATCAATTAGGGTAGACATAGGTAGACAATAATTTATTTGAAAAAGACTCCAGGAATTTAGTGCATAAGACATTCAATGTAAGTGAATGGTGCTGTAGGTCACTCTTCCCTCCACCATCCAGTTCAACTTTTTGCTGCATTGATGTGATACCCAAAGTGTAATCTCCGTGTGGTCTTGCAGCGTGCCATATAAGAATTGATGAAGGATCTTGGGAGTTTAGTGAGGGGGTAGGAAGTCACTAAAGCTATCAAGTATCTGAGGGGCCACTAATATGGAATAGGAATTAGGCTTGATTAGGTGGGCCCCAGAACTAAAAATAATGATGGGAAATTATGGATTTTTTGAAAAAGTTATTTATTTTTAGCTTTTAACATTCACTTTTATAAGATTTTAAGTTATAAATTTTCCCCCCACTCTCTTCTTCCCCCTCCCCAAGGCAGCATGCAATCCGATGTAGCCTATACATTCACAATCATATTAAACATATTTCATACCAGTCATGTTGTAAAGAAGAATTAGAATCAATGGGAGGAACTACAAGAAAAAAGAAACAACAAAAAAGGGCAAATAATATGTTTCGATCTGCATTTAGACTCCATAGTTTCCTCTCTGGATGTGGATAGCATTTTCTACTATGGGTCTTTTGGAATTGCTTTGAACCATTGCATTGCTGAAAAAAAAAACTACGTCTTTCAAAGTTGATCATTGAACAATATTGCTGTTACTATATACAATGTTCTCCTGGTTCTGCTCACTTCACTCAGCACTAGTTCATGTAAGTCTTTCCAGGATTTTCTGAAATCTGCCTGCTCATCATTTCTTATGGAACAATAGTATTCCATTACATTCATATACCACAACTTGTTCAGTCACTACCCAATTGATGGGCATCCCTTCAACTTCCAATGCTTGGCCACCATAAAAAGAGCTGCTACAAGGATTTTTATACATGTGGGTCCTTTTCCCATTTTTATGATCTCTTTGGGATTCGGACCTAGAAGTGGTATTGCTGGGTCAAAAGGTATGCAAAGTTTTATAGCCCTTTGGACAGAGTTCCAAATTACTCTCCAGAATGGTTGGATCAGTTTACAACTCCACCAGCAATGTATTAGTGTTGAAATTTTTCCACATCTCCAACATTTATCATTTTCCTGTTTTGTCATGTTAACCAGTTGGCAGATGTGATGTGGTACCTCAGAGTTGTTTTGATTTGTATTTCTCTAACCAATAGTGATTTAGATCATTTTTTTTTCAATTTCTTCATCTGAAAACTGCCTATTCATATCCTTTGACCATTTATCAGTCGAGAATGACTTGTATTCTCATAAATTCGACTTGGTTCTCTATATATTTTAGAAATGAGGCCTTTATCAGAGATACTGCCTGTAAAAATTGTTTCCCAGCTTTCTCCTTCCCTTCTAATCTTGGTTGCATTGGCTTTATTTGTGCAAAAACTTTTTAATTTGATGTAATCAAAATTATCCTTTTGCATTTCATGATGTTCTCTATCTCTTGTTTAGTCATAAATTCTTCCATTCTCCATAGATCTGACAGGTAAACTATTCCTTACTCTCCGATTTGCTTATATTATCACCCTTTGTGTCCAAATTGTGTACTCATTTTGATTTTATCTTGGTATGTGGCGTAAGATGTTGGTCTATGCCTAATTTCTGGTATACTCTTTTCCGGTTTTCTCTGAAGTTTTTGTCAAATAGTGATGTCTTATTCCAGAAGCTGGAGGGTTTGGGTTTATCAAACAGTAGATTACTATAGTCATTCATTACTGTGTCTTGTGTACCTGTCCTATTGCACGGATGCATCACTCTTTTGAGCCAGTACGAATGATGATTACTGCTTTGTAATACAGTTTTAGATCTGGTACAGCTAGGCCACCTTCCCTTGTGTTTCTTTTCATTAATTCCCATGATATTCTGGACATTTTGTTCTTCCAAATGTTTTGTTATTTTTTCTAGTTCTATAAAATATTTTTTGGCAGTTTGGTATGGCACTAAATAAATTAATTTAGGTAGAATTGTCATTTGTATTATATTACCTCTGCCTTCCCATGAGCAACTGATATCTAAATAATTGAAATTTAGATGACTTTATTTGCATGAAAAGTATTTTGTAATTGTAGTCATATAGTTCCTGGGTTTGTCTCGGCATGTAGACTCTCAAATATTTTGTATTGTCTACAGTTACTTTAAATGGAATTTCTCTATCTCTTACGACTAGGTTTTGTTAGTTATAGAAATGCCAATGACTTATGTGGGTTTATTTTATATTCTGCAACTTTGCTAAAGTTGCTAATTTTTTCAAGCAGTTTTTTAGATGATTCTCTAGGATTCTCTTAAGTATACCATTACATCATCTGCAAAGTGATAGTTTTGTTTCTTCATTGCCTATTCTAATTCCTTCAATTTCTTTTTCTTCCCTTATAGCTAAAGCTAACATTTCTAGTAAAATATTAAATAACAATGGTGATCATGGACATCCTTTCAACATAAATTTTTATAAGATTTTGAGTTTCAATTTCTGAAGTGGGATTAAATATTTTATTTCCTCTTCTGTTAATCTGGGTAATTTATATTTTTGTAAATATTCATCCATTTCACTTAGATTGTCATATTTATTGGCATACAGTCGGGCAAAATAGCTCCTAATTATTGTTTTTGTTTCCTCTTCATTGGCAGTGAATTCATCCTTTTCATTTTTGATACTGATAATTTGGTTTTCTTCTTTTTTTAAAAAAAATCAGATTAACCAAAGGTTTATCTATTTATTGTTTTTTCCCATAAAACCAACTCTTAGTATTATTTATTAGTTCAATAGTTTTCTTAACTTCAATTTTATTAATCTCTCCTTTGATTTCCAGAATGTCTAATTTGGTATTTAATTGAAGATTTTTAATTTGTTGTTTTTCTAGCTTTTTTAGTTGCATGCCCAATTCAGTTATCTCCTCTTTCTCTATTTTATTCATGTAAGCATTTAAAGATATAAAATTTTCCCTAAAAACTGCTTTGGCTGCATCCCACAAGTTTTGGTATGTTGTCTCATTATTGTCCTTCTCTTGGATGAAGTTATTGATTCTATGATTTGTCGTTCGATCCACTCATTCTTTAGGATTAGATTATTAATTTTCCAATTAATTTTAGTCTATCTTTCCATGGCCCTTTATTACATGTAATTTTTACTGCTTCATGATCTGAATAGGATGCATTTAATATTTCTGCCTTTCTGCATTGGATTGTGAGGTCTTTATGCTCTAGTACATGGTCAATTTTTGTGTAGGTGCCAGATACCACTGACAAAAAGGTATATTCCTTTCTATTCCTATTCAATTTTCTCCAGAGGTCTACCATATCTAACTTTTCTAAAATTGTATTCACCTACTTAAGTTCCTGTTTATTTTGTGGTTAGGTTCATCTAGTTTTGAGAGGTGGACATTGAAGTCCCCCACTTGTAGTTTTGTTGTTTATTTCTTCCTGTAACTCACCTAACTTCTCCTCTATGCACCACTTGGTGCATATATATTTAGTACCGATATTACTTCATTGTCTACGGTATCTTTTAGCAGGATGTGGTTTCCTTCTGTATCTCTTTTAATTAGATCTATTTTTGCTTTTCCTTTGTCCAGGATCAAGGTTGCTACCTCTTTTTTTTTTTTCTTTTCACTTCAGGTGAAACATAATATATTCTACTCCAACCTTTTACCTTTACTCTATGGGTATACCTCTGCTTCAAATGTGTTTCTTGTAAACAACATATTGTAGGATTATGGTTTTTGATCCACTCTGCTATCTGCTTCCATTTTATGGGAGAGTTCATCCCATTCACATTCATAGTTATGATTACTGTGTCTTTCTCTCTATCCTATTTTCCTTTTTCTGCTTTTCTTTCTTTCTCCTTTTCCCTCCTCACTAGTGTTTTGCTTCTGACCACCACCTCCTTCAATCTGCCCTCCCTTCTATCTGCCCCCTCCTTTTATTTTCCCTTTCCTCTCCCTACTTCCTATAGGGTAAGATAGATTTCTATCTAATTATGTACATTATTCTCTCTTTGAGCCAAATCCAATGAGAGCAAGGTTCAAACAATGCTTACCTCTCTCCCTTCTTTCCCTCTACTGTAATAGGTCTTTGTGCCTCTTCATGTGATGCAATTACCCTTTTCAGCTTCCTTTCCATTTCTCCCAGTACAATCCTTTTTTTCACTCCTTATTTTTTTATCACCACATCAAAGTCAACCTATACTCACATCCTCTATGTATACCCATTCTAAATGTCATAATATACATTTCTCATGAGTTACAAGCATCATCTTCCCATGAGGGATATAAACAGTTTGCCCTTATTAATAACATGGTTTTCTTCTTTGCTGTTTACCTTTTTATGTTTCTTTTGAGTCTTGTATTTGAAGGCCAAATTTTCTGTTCAGCTCTGGTTTCTTCATCAGGAAAATTTGAAAGTCTCCTATTTCATTGAATATCCATCTCCTCCTCTGAAAGATTATGCTCAATTTTGCTGGGTAGTTGATTCTTGGTTGTAATCCAAGATCCTTTGCCTTCTGGAATATCATATTCCAAGTCCTCTGATTCTTTAATGTAGAAGCTGCTAGGTCCTGTATAATCCTGACTGTGGTTCTGTGATATTTAAACTGTTTCTTTCTGGCTGCTTGCAGCATTTTTCTGAAATTTGAGTACAATATTCCTCGGCATTTTCATTTTGGGAACTCTTTCCCCTCCGGTTCTAGCTCCTCAGGGAAGTTTTCCTTGATTATTTCTTCAAAGATGCTGTCCAGGCTCTTTTTTTGATCATGGTTTTCAGGTAGTCCAGTATTTCTTAAATTATCTCTCTTGGATCTACTTTCCAGGTGAGTTGTTTTTCAATGAGGTACTTTACATTTTCTTCTATTTTTTCATTCTTTTGATTTTGACTGATTCTTGATGTCTCCTAGAGTAATAAGCTTCCACTTGTCCAATTCTAATTTTTAAAGAATTGTTTTCTTCAGTGAGTTTTTATACCTTCTTTTCCATTTGGTCAATTCTATTTTTAAAGGAATTGTTTTCTTCAGTCAATTTTTGTCCTTCCTTTTCCAACCTCTCTTGCATACCTCTTAGTTCTTTTCCCAATTCTTCTTCTATCTCTTTTATTTGACATTTGACTTCTAGCATTCTCCTTGAGCTCTTCCAAAAAGGCTTTTTGGGTTTGGGACCAATTCACATTCCCCTTCGAGGTTTCTGATATATGTATACTGACAATGTTGTCCTTTTCTGACCAGGCTTGGTCACTGGCTTTGTGTGCTGGGGCCTCAGGTGCTGGCAGCTGGAGGCTGTAGGGGTCTGGCAGCTTACTTGGTGCTGAGGTGAGGTCCTAGTTGTGGTGTCTGGTGTGTGCTGAGTCAGGTGGGGTTTTTCTGAGTTTCCCCAGGGCTACACTGAAGCATGTGGAGGTCTGGCTTTCTTAACTTATGTATGTCCTCTGAGCCATTTTTTTCCCCAATACAGGCAGTTTCATTAGCATTGAATATCTGTTCCAGTTTGTAGCCTTTCTCTTCAATCAGTTTCTTCAGAGTTTCCGGAAACTCCCTTGTTGCCTCTTGACTAGCAGAAGCTGCCTCTAGGCTAAATCTTTTTTAAAAACATTTCAAACCAGCCTTTGCTGGCCTGAAAATCCATAGGGGTAGACCCTTCACCTTCATTTTCCTTTAGGAAATCATATAAGTACTTAGCCTTTTCTTGTATGATGCTTATCTACCAGGATGTCTTTTCATAACAATCCTGCACCCAAAAGAATGTTGCATTGACCCTTCACCTTCATTTTCCTTTAGGAAATCATATAAGTACTTAGCCTTTTCTTGTATGATGCTTATCTACCAGGATGTCTTTTCATAACAATCCCGCACCCAAAAGAAGGTTGCATTTTCTATGGGATAGAGATGGGGATCCCATGGTTGGCGCAAATGCTTTGCAATTGTTGGTGTAGTTGCAGCAAAGCCAGATTTCCTTCTCTTTTTTCTTGACATGCCTTAGGGTGGACTCATTAACGCTGAATTGGTAGCTACCAGCAGCTGTTTTGCCTGAATATAGCATATCTAAACAATTCTACTTTTCCTTCAAGTTCATCACTTTTCTCTGTTTCTTGGGAGCACTTTATGAACCACTAGGAACATCACACATGGGACCCATGATCTTAATAGAGTTTATGGTGTTTAAATGACACAAAATATGAGAAACAGGAGATGCAAAGATCACTGCAAAATGTCGCATGAGAGATTGCTGTAAACATACCTACCGTTTCCAAACCAGTGCTTAGAATCAGTTGTTTCACTACAAATTTAATCTTAAGAAAATTGTACAGCTGTTCATTATGTTATTAAATAATAAAATACATACTGTACAGGTAATATACATAACAGTTCATACATTTTATGCATTTATGAGTTACTAAACATTTTAGGATATCTCTGCATTTCTAGCCTTTGTGTGTCATCTGCTGGCTTTTGCATTCTTTTCACTTATTTCACTTATTATTCAGCTTATTTAACTTTAAAAAATAAAGTGTATATATTTGTGGTATTAAATGATGATCATTTGAGATCATTTGAGCCCCAATAAGGCCCAAAACCTGGACTAACCAGACAGAAGTACCCTAGCATAACAGCCATGCTTTGAGTGCTCTGGTATAACAGACATGCTTTGCATTCTCTCAGCGTGAATCCAAGCCCTCCTGCTGAATTTTGCTCATTGGGAACATTCTTCTGCCAAGGATGTGGCCCACTAGACATTTCCCTTATCTTTTTATTGTCCTCCCTTGTTAGAGGCACTATCTTGACACTCCCTTTTTTATGACACACTATGTTTGTGGTTGGCAGAAAGCCAGACATCCTGGGGCCACCCTATTTATTTTGTAGAACTATAATTTTGGCCAATGAAGGACACAAGGATACTGGGGGGTGGAGGAGGCAGTTATTCTATTGGTGTAAAAACTTCTTCAATTAATCTTTGAGCTCAGAATCATTTTGTTACTCCCATGCATGCATGTTTTCTGCTAGCTTATAGGGAATAAACTATATATACATATATCACCTAATTTGTTTGCTTTCTTTTAACTAGATTCTGAAGGTTGACATAAAAGATACAATTTGTTGATAGTATAGAAGACTATACATATATTCTATCCATTTCTGAGTTTCTAAATTTTTTTGTGTGTCATCTGCTGGTCTTCCCATTTCGTCTGGGCTTTCATAAAACTCCCCTAAAATTCCCACTTAATTTCTTATGCCGACCTGTGATATATCAAAACCATGATGAGGAAAGTCATGAAGTGGAAGGGATAACTGTAATAAAGAGTTCCCAAACAAATAAGAGTTATTAAGTTGAATAACATCTCAGGAACTAGTGAATGCCTTACCATCCTAAATCTTCAATTAGAAACTGGATAAGCATTTAACGGGGTTCTTGCCCAGGTTGGATTTGGTGACTCTGAGGTTCTTCCTCCCAAATTCTGCCTGAGGCAGGACTGGTGCCTGTAGTTAGGAAATCCTTAGAGGAGGGATAATTGTTTACATAATAGTAACTCACAAAGCAAATAATAGATAGGGAAGCAGATTTGTAGTCAGGAATTAGTCAATCAAAAAGCATTTATTAAATACTTACTATGTGCCAAGCACTGTGCTTAATGCTGAGGATACAAAAAAGGGCAAAAACAGTCTATACCCTCAAAGAAGCCACATTTTAATGAGAGTGCATGCAAAAAACTATGTACATACAAGATATACAAAAGGTAGATGGAAGACCTGGATTCAAATCCTGCCTTAGACACATTAGCCATGTGACTCTGGGCAAGTCATTTAACTCTAGTACCTCAGTTGCAAATGAGAGGGTTGGATCCACAGGCCTCCATGTTTAAGTCAATGATCCTATGATGGTGGCTTGTAATAGTAATTAAGATGGGACTTTTTGCTGTTGACCTTTAATGATTCTGGCCTTTGTTTGAATGGGGTAGATAAAGTGGGATGTTTTTGTATTTCTCAGCACTGAGACAATTGGGAGCCATTGATTTGTATTTGATGTGATATTGGTGGTTGGGAACTTCTCCACACCCAGCCTGGGTGAGGTCTGGGCCCTGGGGGCCATGAACAGGATTATAGAAGCACAGAGATTAGCATTGTCTCTCAGAGCTCTGAGCCACAGCAGCAGTGGCTTGTGACTCTAGGAGGGCCGTTCTAATGAGCTCCCCGGCTGTACACCCAGATGTGTTTGGTCTGTGATTTAGGGTACTGACTTTTTCCCCTAAACTAAGTAAATGATATTTGTAAACTGCATTAAAGTAAGATTGTTAACCCCTTAACGTTGCTTTCCTTAATAAAGCAGATGAAAAGGACCTGGGCTTGCAGTGTTCTGTGAGCTAGTTGTTGTTGGCTTTACACCCTCACAGCAGCTGCTAGCTGGATTGTTGATACATGGGTGCAGAGGCAAAGATTTCAGTTTAAATGTAAGAAGCCAAAATGAAGGGAGTGGCAAAGAACTGACACTTGGTCCCAACTTAAGCTACTTTCTAGAAGCTTATGTCCTTTTATTCTAGGGGCTGGTGCACTCTTCTCCAACAGGCACTGAAGCCTCCTTAGTGCCAAGTAGGCCAGCCCTGTTAATTTGGAGGCCCATATACTTTCCAATTCCAAGGTTCTAAAAGAAAAAAAATGTCTTTTCAAGAAGAATTAGAATACTGTTCTGACCTTATCCCCCTTAAACTCTTAGAACTTATAAAAATAGTAGATGTCAGATGGTACATGTTGCCAGCCCCATATGAACAAACAGAAAACTATGTAGAAAATATCTAGGTAGGTATCATAAGCATTTATCCATCAATCGAGTATATTTATTAAGTGCTTACTATGTGCCAGTCACTGGGGGCAAAAATACATAGAACGAAATAACGCCTAAATAATACCTAAATACCTAAATTCTAATGAGGGAGTAAAGTACATATATAAGCATACAGAATAGAAAGAGAATAAATACAAATAGATATAGAGTAATAAAAGGTGTCCTAATGTCAGCTGGGGACAATAGGAAGAGATTCATGTAGGAGGTGGTGTTTCAACAGTGTCCTGAAGGAAGAGAGGGATTTTGTGAAGCAGAGGTGAGGATGGAGTAGATTCCAGTTATGGAGGGTGGCCACTGCAAAGGCATGGAGATTGTGTGTTTGGAAAAAGCTTGGCTAAACAGACTGCAGGATGTAGAGAGGAAGTAATGGACAGGGAGGCTGGAAAGATAGGTTAGGGCCAGGTTATGTAGGGCTTTAAAATCTAAATAGGGAGTTTTATTTTATTGTAGAGGCAACGGGGAGCCACAGAGCTGTGGAGGGGTGTAACATTATCAGATCTATGCTTAAGGAAAATCATTTTGGCAGCTGTGAGAAGGATGGAGTAAGGAAGATATTTAAAGTAGAGGACAATTTGGAAGCCTTATAGGCAAGAGGTAATGAGGTCTAAACCAAAGTGGCAGCTTTGTGAATGGTCATGGGGCTTGATTTGAGAGATGCTGTGGAGGTGGAAAAGGGAAAATCTGGCAACTGATTGGATTATGTAGGGTGACAAGGAGGAGTCTAGGATATGATAAATACTCAGGGCCAAAGGGAGAACTATTCTGGTGACCAAGCACCTAGATTCAAGAGTCAAATTCCTCTTAATTCCCAAAGTCAATGACAAGGGAGAAGCTGGACACAATTGGAACTGTCTATGAAGATAATGAGGAAGGGGGGAATGCTAATATAATACATTTTGCAAAAATAACTACATGTAGAATGTACATTTTATTTAATTAGAATGGTATTTTATAATTATAGAGCAGCTAGGTGGTGAAGTGGTTAGAGTGGTAGGCCTGGAGTCAGAAAGACTCCTCTTCCTGAGTTTAAATCTGGCCTCAGACATTTTACTAGCTGTGTGACCCTGGGCAAATCATTTAACCCTCTTCTACCTCAGTTCCTCATCTCTCCAGCTGGAGAAGGAAATGGCAAACCACTTCAATATCTGCCAAGAAAACCTGAAATAGGGCCATGAAGAGTTGGACATGACTGAATATCAAAAATGTTATAATTATAAAAATAGCATGCTAATGTTTATACCAAAAACAAGATTTAGCATTTGCTATTTCTAATTACTGCAGTTTTGGGGGCAGGACTATTGGGCAAGTAAATAAATGATGACAAGCCATTAGTGTCTGGAAAGGAAAAATACTGGTCAGAATTCGTTAGAACAAGATAGGAGAAAAAAAAAACAACACACAAAAAACTTAATTCAAATCGTATAGCACACAATTTTAGAACATTTTTTCTACCAAAGATGCACATATTTCTTCAACAGAAAAGGATTAAAAATAAATGTGGGTGGGTGGTTTTAGAGGCAGCGAAATAAGATAAGATGATCAGAGTATGCGTGGGGGGGGGGTGGACCAATCTTAGGGACTGACCTGGCGTGACTATAAAAGATGAACTCAGTAAAAGGTCTTGGGCATCCCGTCATTCTTTTATAGAGAAGCATCACTGCTTCCCCTCTTGCGTTTAGTGAATAGGTGTATAAATTCTAATTGAATGAAACTGTTTTGATTGTGTTGAACCAACATTGTGCCCCACTCCTGGAAGCGGGAGAGCTCTAACAGTACCAGACCTAAGGGACTTGAGGATACAAGTGAACCTTAGAGATACCATCTGGGTTGGCTGGAGATCCATGAGAAACACTAAACTCATCTGATAATGACCACTCTTCTGTGTGTCCTCTTCAGCCCTTGAGTACTTATCTTGTGTATTTGTTCTAGTCTTTACATAGCATTTTTCTCATGTGTGTGTATTCTGCCTCTTGGAACGACATTATAATACTCCAGGATGATAGAGCCATCTTCACTATTATCTAGGCCTTAGAAAGAGTGCGGGAGGAAACCAGTCAAATCAGCCACTGGCAAAGACAATGCTGGCAGCGTTCTTCGTCCCCAAGAACGTAGATTTGCATTGATTTATGCTACAGTTCTTCAACGGAACCCTCAATTAGGGCTTCTTGGGGTCCACTTAGATCTTTTGATTCCCCTCTCAAAAAAACT
>CM053627.1:198478848-198511259 GCA_028646595.1 Phalanger gymnotis
GAGCTAGGATTAAAACCAAGAATCACCAACCCAGCACAACTGAGTATCATGCTCCAAGGTAAAATATGGACTTTCAATAAAATAAAGGATTTTCAAGCTTCCTCAGTGAAAAGACCACAGCTGAATAGAAAATTTGACTTTCAAACACAAGAATCAAGAGAAGCATGAAAAGGTAAACAAGAAAGAGAAACCATAAGGGACTTACTAAAGTGGAACTGTTTTGCTTACATTCCTACGTGGAAAGACGATGTGTGTAATGCATGAGACCTTTCTCAGTATTAGGGTAGTTGAGGGGAATATATATATATATCACACACACACACACACACACACACACACACATATATATGTATAATATGTATATATAGACAAAGGGCACAGGGTGAGTTGAATATGAAGGGATGATATCTAAAAAAAATAAAAATTAATGGATGAGAGAGGAATATATTGAGAGATGGAGAAAGGGAGAGATGGAATAGGGTAAATTATCCCACATAAAAGTGGCAAGAAAAAGCAGTTCTATTGGAAGGGAAGAGGGGGCAGGTGAAGGGAATGAGTGAATCTTGCTCTCATGGTATTTGACTTGAGGAGGGAATAACATACACACTCAATTGGGAATCTCACCCCACATCAAAGTAGGGGGAAGTGGATAAGAAAGGGGGGACAATAGAAGGGATTGCAGATGGGGGAAGAAGTAATCAAAAGCAAACACTTTTGAAAAGGGACAGGGTCAAGGGAGAAAATTGAATAAAGGGGGGCAGGATAGAAGGGAGGGAAATATAGTTTAGTCTTTCACAACATGACTATTTATGGGAGTATTTTTCATAATGATACATGTGTGGCCTGTGGTGAATTGCTTGCCTTCTAAGGGAGAGTGGGTGGGGAGAGAATAGAGGAGAGAATTTGAAAATCAAAGTTTTAAAAGCAGATGCTCAAAAAAAAAAGTTGTTTTTGCATGCAACTGGGACGTAAGATATACAGGCAATGGGGCATAGAGAGCTATCTTGTAAGGCCACTAGGTGGCGCAGTGAGTAGAGCACAGGCCATGGAGTAAGGAGGATCTGAGTTTAAATTCGACTTCTGACACTTGACACACTTACTAGCTGTGTGACCTTGGGCAAGTCACTTAACCCCAATTGCCCTGCCTTCCCCCCTCCACAAAACAAATAAACAAACAAAGATATCTATCCTGCCCTACAAGAAAGTAAGGGGAAAAGTGAAGGGGGTGAGGGAGAGTGGGGTGACAGAAGGGATGGCTGAATGGGAAAAGAAGCAATCAGAATATATTCCTTCTTGGAATGGGGGGAGGGTAGAAATGGGGAGAAAATTTGTAATTCAAAATCTTGTGGAAATCAATGCTGAAAACTAAAACATATTAAATAATAAAGTATGGAAAGAGAAAAAAAAAGATAAATCCAACAGAAAGCCCAAGAAAAACACAAGACAATGGACTATAAGAAGGGAATGTAGGTAGATAAAGCTGTGTCCTGAGCAACTTGAATCTACTGGTGATTTCTTCCATATGATTCTAAGGGCCAAGAACAAATTTTAGATATGGGATTTGCCCATTAATTGCTTGGTTTCCTTGGATTCAATGCCTTGCTATATGAAGACAGTCTCGAACTTTCTGTATTTAGTGGTGAAGATATAGTTCTTAATTCTTTTCTCTATTTTTTTCCTCACCTGGGTGCTGCCTTGCAAGAGAAGATAATTACCGCCTAACTCTTTTTTGTGAACTTGCTTTGTTGAACCTGCTCATTCATCTGTTAGGAATGTATCAGAGGCACAGCCCCTGTGGAGGACAGTCCAGGGAGCCAGGTGTTCAACCAGTGTGACAGTGCTCCCTTCCCTTTGTTAGCAGTTTGAATCATTTGTTTCCTGGCATGGCATGAAAGTATAATGCTCCCAAGGCCCAGAAGGGACATTTTCCAGTTTACTTTTCCTAGAATGAATTTTCTCATCCTCCTTCTCCAGAGAACCCTGGTTCATGCTGCCCATATAACTGTACAAATTTGTGAATGAGTGGATTAAAGACACTTTGGAAAATGCTGCAAAGAAAAAAGCAAGTGAGAGAAGGTAAGAGATTAAGAAAAGGCTGGAAATGATGCAACACCCCTCTTCCAAAAAACCCATCAAGGGCAGAGAACAGAGTTCAGTGAAATATGAAGAGAGGAAGAAATATGAACTGAAACACTAGTAATGAGTTGGATGGAAAGCCCCATGATCTAGAGCTATAGCCTGAGAGGCTGCCCAGTGCAATGGAGAGAGGTGACCCAGAGTCAGGAACCCCAAAGTTCAGGCCCTGAGGCGTACATGAGGTACTGAGCCTCTCTGGGCATTGGGCCGCCCTCTAAACCTAGAAATGGCACCAAAAAAAAGGGTCACTGTCACAAGCAAAAGAGGCTGCTCTCTGCACTGATAAGATCAAAACCATATCACCAGCCCACTCTCACCCATGCAGCACCAAGGACTCTTGTACCCAAAACGAGGTTTAGGTGGCTTTCTCTAATACCCTCAGTTTGATACCCCATACTCCAATCTTTCTCCTGGGCTTCCTCCCCAAGATTATCAACTGAGATTCAAACTTAGTTTTTGAATGGGATATTTACTAAATGATACAGTTGGTACATCTATGCAAACATTTGTGATACTTTCCCACAGATATATCGAGTCCAGGGGAAAATGGGTTCAAGCTCAGAGAGCACATGTGCCAAAGCGGGTAACTCAAAACTCCTAGGTGCTAGAAGATATTTTCTCTCATTCAGAGGTGTATTGGTAATTAAGGTGGGCCTTTTTTTTTTTTTTTTTTACTGTTTTCTCTTTTAGAATGCTAAAAATGCTAATCAAGTGCCTTTGATTAAGTTTTACTAAGGGCTAAGCCCCAGGCTCACACCATTTTGCTGATTAAGTATGAATCCTTCCGCCCCCGAAAAGGGTATAAAAACTCAAAGGTTAGCATTTTGTCAGGAACTCTCATTCACTGGAAGAGTGGCGGTATGGAGACTCTGGGTAGCCATTAAGGAGCCCCCTGGCTTTGAAGAAACCCAGATGTTTGGTTTGGGGGCTTCCACTCCCTGGAAGAGTGGCAAGTGACTCTAGGCAAGCCGTTGTAACTGCCCCCTGGCTTTGCTAACCCATATGTTGGTCTGTATTTGGTCTGTTTATAATGTATGTTTTATAACTTGTTTGTATTTGCTCTTCAGTTCAGGTTGCTGGCTTTTGCTCCTGAATTGAGTTATAATTGTATGTGTGATTCAAGTGAAATTGTTACTTTCCTTAGTAAAGCAGATCAAAGAACCTGTGTTGGGAGCTCTTGCTGCTGGTCTTATTGGGTCTTACACCCCACAACAGCTGCTAGCAGATTGTTGCTACAAGGGGATGCTCAAAAAGTTCTCAATTAGCACCATGAATTTGTACCCAGTTTGTTTGTGGCAACCAATGCAGATTCTGCTATCTGATAGAGGGATGCCACTCAGGACACTGATGGGAAGTTCTACATTTTCAAAAGCCTTCAAAGCTAAAACTTCCTCTTCTAGTCAAGAATGGGAAAGAAGAGAAAGAAGGAAAGAGGGAGAGAAGTAGGAAGAAGGCCTTATTTGGCTCTGCCACTGGTCAGGTCTCCTTCCCTACCAGGCAGTTCCTTCCTAGTGATGTGCCAGAAAGCAACACACTCCAATTTCTGGAATTCAATTCTTTGATAAGTTATAGACAAGCCATGAGGCACAGCCAAGCTTCTCCCCTCGGGAATAATTCTCGTGCGATTTCATTCTAGTTGAAGGCCTTCTCACACTTGCTCTAAAGGTCTTTTAATTAAATATTTATTGAGACACGATTTTACCTAGTTAAGGCATCAGTGCTAACATGGAGTGGGTGTGTGTGTGTGTTCACATTCTTATGGATATACTTACTGTCTCTCCAGACTGAATGCTCCTTGAGAGCGGGGCTCATTTTATTTTGTCTTTGTACTCCTAGGACCTAGAACAGTATCTGGAACTTAGCTAAATATTAATAAATGCTTGTTAGCTGAATGATTATACTACTACTGAGTGTTCTACCCCTGGGCCTACTCCCTCTGTCATCTCTTCTTGCTTTCCTACTATTAGTGCTGTAAAATGCCCAAGACTTGGAAAACTTGCACAGTCTAATAGGTTCAGCTACTACCTCTATACCCAACACTCCCAAATCTGTTATTTCCAGCCCTGATCTCTCACGTATGCTTAAGTTAAACATTCCTATTACCTGTTAGAAATGTCTACTTCACTCCAAGTCTTTATTCCTTAAAAAATATTCAAATTTAACATGTCTAAAACCAAACCAAATCACCTCTCCCCCTAGTGGGGGAAAGTCTCCTAACTACACCTTATTTTGGTTAATTATACCATTTTGTAACATGTTACACAGGCTCCTTTCCTCTACCCCCTACATGCTATCCGTTCTTCAGAACTCCATATTTCTAACATCAATATACTGCTTTTTATTTCTGCTGCCATTACCCTGGTTAGGCTTTTATTACTTCATCTCTGGATTATTGCAATATTTCTGATTTTCCTATTCTTCCTCCTTCCAAAATATCCTATACAACACAACCATATTAATACTCCTAACAACACCCTTTTAATAAATTGTAATAATTGTATAAGGCAACAGCAAGCCACTCAAAAGTTTTTGATCAGGGTTGAGTCCATACTCTTAGCCTAGCCTTCAACAGGCGTTCCAATCTGCTCTACGTTATCCTTACAATCTTTTCTAATAACCAGTATGAATCAGATAATTCTGCTCCCTCACTCTCAAACTCTACTGTCTCTACAATTTCTCAAACTTTTCACACTCATGTGGAATGTCCTGCCTTCTTCTTTATGCCTATCTAAATCCTGAAGTCTTTCTCGCACACACTATACAACGACTTGAACTTTTACTTTCTATACCATTCATCATAGGTCTTATCTCCCCAAGGAGACTTTAAGCTCACAGGCAGGGAATCCCTCACAGACTTCTTATGCAACATTCCGACCTCCTTATTATCTATCATGTTGTTATGCACATAGTAAGTACACAATACATACCTCTAGAACTGTGTACCATCATATGTAAAAAAAAAAGTATCTTGAGCAGGATTGGGCATTCTGGGAAAGAGGTGAAGAGTTTTACCAGAAATGGCAATTCTCTATGGTTAGTGGGAAGAGTTTATATAGTATGACTTGGATTTAATTCAAACCTTACCTTTCTCAACCTCTTTGTAGATAACACTGACCACCCTCTTCTCCCAGTTACTGTTTTTTGTGAAACTGACTTTTCTTGGCCACCCTCCTATCTGACGGCTCATTCTCAGTCTAGGTTGCTGAATAATAATTCATATCCTTCCCCCTAATTATGGGTGTCTTTCAAGGTGTCCCTATAGGCCCTCTTATCTTTCTACATTCTCATCTCTACGTAGATGAGTCCCAGAGCTATATATCCATCTCTCCCTCTCCTGAGCTACAGTCCTATATAAATTACCTGTTGGACATTTAAAATTGGATGCTCTATAAGCCTAAAGCATTCATTATCTTTTCCCCCAAATTCACCATAACTCCTTATTTTTGTCAAAGGACCATCCAGAGACCCAGATTTACAATAAAGGAATTACCCTCAACTCCTTTTTCTCCCTCATCCCAAACATCCATTCAATTGACAAGTCTTGTCAATTTTACCTCCACATACCTCTCACTTCAGTCTCCTTGCCTCAAGGCATATAGCAACCACCCTAATTCAGGCCCTCATTACTCTCTCCAATCTTTTTCCACACAGATACCAAAGTGATATTCTTATAGCATAGATCTGACAGTGTCACTCCTCTACTCCAGAAGCTTCAGCAGCTCCCTATTATCTCTAGGATAAGATGTAAACTATTCTGTTTGATATTTAAAGCCCTTCACAAATTGGCTTTAATATACAATTTCTAGCCTTATTATGCATTGCTTCCTTTTAGTCACTCTTCAGCCCAGATAAATTGACCTTGCTGCTCCTCAAACAGGAAATTCAAGCTTCCATCCCAGGGACTTTGCACAAGCTATCCTCCATCCCAGATAGACCCTCTCTTTTCTTAGAAGTTCTAGTTTTCTTTTAAGTTCAGCTCAAGTCCTAGCTCTTACATGATGCCTTTCCTGTTCTCCCCAGCTACTGGTACCTCACTTCCAAAAATTATCGTGTGTGTGTGTGCGCGTGCGCACGTGTGCATTTATGTAAAATCATAGACAGACGGACAGATTGATTATGTGTATTTATACATATGTATTGTTTTCTCCAAAAGCATCTAACTTCCTTGAGGGTAGAGAGGTGGTTTCATTTTTGTCCTGGTAATCCTATTGTTGAACATAGTGCTTAGCACATCCCAGGGGCTTAATAAATGCTTCCTAATTGTCTGAAGATGGTATCATGAAGTATAAGAAGTAGAGTTCCATATTAGAACTAATATACCCACATAGTTACAGGGCCTATAAACACTATAGCTTTGTAGTTGGAGAAGCTAGGGTTTGTGAAAGGTGACAAAACTTTTAGACAAGTTCTCCACTATATACATTTAGGAGAAGCAGGTACTCACTGAGCATGCCCCGATAATTGAGATCCATGTCCCGACTTTCTGAGCGCACTTTAATTGCATCCAAGATGGCATCAGGAGACAATAATGTAGAAGGTCTAACAACGTTCAAGAGCTCAGTGAGACTCATCAGGGGCAAGCGAACTGCCTGCATGATTTCAGCATGATCCTCTTTTGGATTGTGCTTGCACCAATTCAACAAGGCTTGAAAAATATCCTTTTCAGGAGCTGCAAATGAATCTCTTAATACGATATTGAGAAGTGCTGCCTAAGAGGAAAAGGATAAAAAGGAGAATTCTAGTTAAAAATGGAGCCCAGCAAAGCAGATCAGTAAGGGATTATATGATTTTGGGTGCTCATTGGTCCTTTGAACTTTTCTCTTCCCAGCTTGGCTCTCTATTACCCCAATCTTCCTAACTTTCTCCCTCAACCTGTAAATTACCACCTACCATTCTCTCTTCTACTACCTATCTTTTCCATTTATTTAACCTCTCTCTACACTTAATTCAATCTCTTCTTTAACCTGTACAATTAAAAATTTAATGAAAAATGGTAAAACATTCAAAACTTGTTTTAAATTTCTGAAGTTGGTCCTTTGCATGTAATAAAACAAACACTATATACATATCAATATTATCTGCTTTAAGGAGCAAGCTCCATTTGGGGTATGTTTTCAAACACTTATAAACAGAACATTATTCACACCTGAATTAATCTTTTTATAAAAGCTTTTACAATACCAGGTGCTAAAAATGTCAGAGAAAATACATTACTTATAATAATGATAATAACTAGCATTTATACAGTATTTTAGATTTTAGTCCTAACAGAATAAACTAAATTTATTTAGCCTTAATTGCAGCATATAGAAATATTGGCATGCGTGCGCACACGCGTGGGGGGCGGGGCTGCTGATGTAACTATATAGCTGTATATAGACATACTGATACAGATACAGATACAGCTTTATCAACAGCTTTATTTGTCTTATAAGCCAAGAAAGAAAAAGAGAGACTTTAGGTGGGTCAATGGGGAGATTTTTCCTGATTTTAAAACTTATAAATTATCAAGAAAGGTTTTGAAGTTTCATTCTCTGAAATACTTTGTTTTTTAAGAGCTAGATTAGGTTTCTTTTTCACATGATCTGTGTGCTGTTTTAGCTAATGCACAATGTACTGCATATAAATTAATACAGTAAGCAAACAGGGGACAGACTACCTGATCTATTAAAGTCCATTCCATCCTAAGAATTCTAACTTTAAAATATCCATTCATTTAACACTTTACTACATAGCCAATTCATGTGTGAGAGTTCCTACAGAATACCACAAAGCATTATTAAATTAGCTTTGGGAACTCAGGATACCAACAAAACCTAGAAGACCATTTTGCATTTAGTTAGGCCACAGGATCATGTACACCCTTCTCCTTGTCTACCTTCTCAATTTTAGAACCTGCATCTCGTCCCTTTGTGAACACAGGGAAGAAGTCAAAATGCAGTAAGTATACGTCAGAAACAAGATTTGAATTCAAATCATCCTAACTTTAAGACCAGTTCTTTACCCAGTAATCAGTGCTGCCTTCTTTTTGAAAAACTGTTACTAAGTAGAAGTTTAACTATCAGTGCTTACTATGTTTTTCTCTACGTTATACAGAGAGATGAGGGCAGCCAGAACTGACAATTCTTCTGAGTATCCTGCCTGGCTATCTAAAGCATAAGTTTTGTAAATGTGGAATCATAAGATTATAAACCTAAAACTATGGAAAGTGTTGTTAGAAATCTTTAACTTTCAAAACAAGGCAACAGAGACTCAGAGAAGATAAATTACTTGTCCAAGGTCACATGACGCGGAAGTGGCAAAGCAAAGACTTCTGATTACAACACAAGTTTTCTTTTCATTGCACCATGCTACCTCCCACTTAGTAAATACTATTTAATGCTCTTTGATTATTTTCCCTTTTCAATTGAACAAAAATACTTCTTTTTCTGGGGAATTATTAATATCTGTTTATGGGACTAAATACTGAGTTCAAATATATTCCCCCAGAGACTGGCAGAAAACAAAAGAGAAAGGCATTGAAAAGGCAAAGAGAATGTAAGAGAATCAGAGAGAAAACAGGTAGTAGGTTAGGTGAGGACAAATAACTGAGACATTCTCTCAAATGTAAATACAACAATAATTTTGTTCCAATTCCATTTTACAATTGCATGCAAAACAGTGCACAACAATGAAAGTATTTATATGCAATGACACACCTTAGAAAGAGAGAGGAAACCTTCACTGGAAAGTACCTCCTGAGCATTTCTGTCCATAAACATACAGCACATACATGTGAGCTTTGGAAGCAAGTAGAGACTAGCAACATCAAAAGTCATGCAGACATTCTGAATGTTAAGTATGGTGCAGAGATACTCAGAGGTTGAATCTTCCAGCTCAGGGAATCCATATTTATGAGCCAGGCTTAGGAAATCCAGCAGCACCTCTTCCTTCTCATCTGTCAGCGTTGCCCGTCCTGTGTAGATGTATTTAAGTAACATGGTAAATGCCTCTGCAGTGGTATCTTGGAGAGGGATTTCTGCTTCAGGCTGAGACTCTCGCATTCCACCATATAATAATGCTCTGTACATACAGAGAACAAATGCATAAGAAAATTACACCCCAATGGAATCTGCTATAGAATACTGAAAATACTTATCACTGGTATTCCACAAATACAAACGACAGAGTCATCCAGAAGAAAAGCTCAAACAATATAACACATTAAAATAATTCTACAAAGAGGGTATGTAAGACAAGATGGCAAATATTCTGAGACAGTTAAAATTTCCAAGTTATTCTGACAGTTTAACCCAAATATTGGACAATTAAGTACATAGCTGAAGCAGTTTCCCATGAGAGTAACAGGTAAACAAGCTAAAGGTTAATAAGAAACCCAAACTCTAAAATACAGTGTGCCCCTTTAAAAATTTACAATTAGAACACCAAAGATGGCCAAAGAATTTGTATTTCCACATTCTAAAAGTATTATCATTTTATGTAATTATTTTAGATGTGATTAAAAAAGGATCAGCAATGGCTACTTTATGCAAAGAAAAATACTGCAGCTAAGTACTGCCAGTTCTCTTAACTGTCATCCGATAAAATGTTGACCTAAGCACTGTTATATATCCAGGACCCTGGAACAGGACAGCACGACCAAGGCCAACTACGAACCCTACACAGAATGAAGGGGGAGAGAAATAAAAGTCATTGTCTCAGTTATTTGTCCTCACCTAACCTACTACCTGTTTTCTCTCAACAACATTTGCCCCAGGAAAATGATCAGTATTACCTGGTACAAGATTTCAGAATCAATACCCATTCTTTGTCTTTATAATGATATCCAATCCCTGCATCTATCAAGTACTTGCCCACATCATCATCCCTGCTCTGACCTCACTTTTTTCTTTTCCCAATCTCATCCATATGGTTTATCCATTCAATTCTACAACGTTCTCTCCTCTCATCTCTTGGGGGCAGAGGGTACCCCCTCATCTCTGGGTCTAACTGATGCTGGTGCCTTCCCAAACTCCAATCCTGGACTGCCCTTACCACCCACCTCTTCAGCTTCTCCTCAAGTGCTACTGAATGAAACTACTAGGAGAACACAACTGAATCAACTATGTCCACTAGAGATGTATGTTAACTAATCTCAGCTGGGCCCTCACTGCAGCAGAGTCATCTTTTTATTCTTCCTAGATCTCATCTTCACCTCCCATTAACTCTCTCTCACTCCTCACCTCTCAAGCTATTGCCAAGGCCTGTTGATTTCACCTTCACAACATCTCTCATTCAAATATATTCCCTTCTCTCTTCTGACACTGCCACGGCTCTAGTGCGGGCCCTCCTCACCTCACAACTGGTCCACTGCAACGCTCTGCTGGTGGGTCGGCCTGCTGCAACACTGTCCCCGCTCCAATAATCCATGCTCCATTTAGCCATTAAAGTGACTTTCTTGCAGCACAAGTCTGATCATGTCCCGCCCCCCCACCTTGATAACTCACCTTCAGGAACAAATACAAAATATTCTGTTGGGAATTCGGAGCTCTTCATAACCTAACCCCTCCTTCCTTTTCCAGTCTTCTTACCCCTTACTCCCTGACACATACTCTTCAATACAGTGACCTTGGCCTTCGGACTCTTTCAGGAACAAGATACTCCATTTCCTGTCTCTAGGCATTTTCCTCAGGGTGTCCCCCATGCCCAGAATGCTCTTGCTTCTCTGCTCTGCCTACTGACTTCCCCAGCGTCCTTTAGGTCTCAGCAAAAATTCTACTTCCTACAAGAAGCTTATTTTTCTCCTGGTTGTCTCCTCCATTAAATTGTTAGCTCCCTGAGGAAAGGGAATGTCTTTTGCTTCTTTTTGTATCCACAGTGCATGGCACAGAGTAGGTGCTTAATATCTGTTTAATGACTGATAAATTGATTCTCTAGCCCACCAAACTTTTTCCATACTTTCTCTTTTCTCAAGTCTCTCCGCCCTCTGAGCTGAGGAATTTATCTAACACTTTATGAGAAAATATAAAACTAATGTTAGCCATTCTTTCTCCTCCTCTATATTTCAAAACTACCTAATAAATAAATTAAATAAAGAAGTGACCCTTCTCTCTATATCTATATGGGGTAGTAAGGGTTAAGTTCAGAATTAAAAAAAAAATTAAGAGAAAGCTTCCTGCTAAATCTAATCAATCTCTCTCTCTCTCTCTCTCTCTCTCTCTCTCTCTCTCTCTCTCTCTCTCTCTCTCTCCCCCCCCTTCCTCTCCCTCCCCACTTCCAGACCACTCATCTTCCATAGCAGACCACTCACTCAATCATCCTCCTGAACTTCACTCTCTTCCTACCTACTGGTTCCTTCCCCTGCTACCTACAAACACACTGAAGTTTCCCCAACAATGAAAACCTTCACTACATACTATCATTTCCTCCTTTGCTTTCTCCACCTCTCCTTGCACTATTTGTTCCTCCTCATTCAACTGAAACTGTTCTCTTCAATAGCTGCCCAATCTGATGGCCTTTTCTCAACCTCTCCCCTCTGCAGCATCTAGCTCTGATGCCTCTCCACTTGGATATTTTCTTCAGTATACCTTTGTGACAGTGTCTACTCTTGGTCTTTTTTCTCCTACCTTTCTGGCTATTCCTTCTCAGTATCCTTTACTGATTCACTCATTATATTATACTCCCTAACTAGGTGTTCCCCAAAACCCTCTCCCGAGCTCTTATCTCTCTCTACTCTCTACTGTAGTGACCTCGTCAATTCCTTTAGTTTTAACTATAGTCTCTAGGCAGATGACTCACAAATCTATATATCTAACGCTTGTCTCTGCCAAGTTCTAGCCACACACGTCCCCAACTACCCATATTTTAAATTGGATTTTCTATGGCTGTCTCATACTCAGCATATCCAAAACTGAACTCATTATTTCTGCCTCAAGACTTACCTCTTTCCAAATTTCCTTACTTCTGTTAAAGGTACCACCAATCTTCTAGTCACCCAGGTTCTCAAGCTTAGCATTATTCTTGACTCCTCACTCCCAAACAGCCTATCAGTTGACAAATCTTTCCATTCCTACTTCATGACATCTCTTACATCAGTCACCTTTTCTTTACTCACAACCATCCCTTCTCCTCACATAGCTACCTCATCTCTATCACTTAAATTAATGGAATCATCTCCTTATTGATTCCCCTGCCTCAGGGCTCTTACCTCCCCAATCTATCCTACAGACAGCCGCCAAGATACAGGTCTAACAATGTATCATTCCCCTCCCAAAAACCTCTAGCGATAACTTATTGCCCTGAGGATCAAACAGAAGTTCCTCCAACTGGTTTTTAAAGCTCTTTACAACCTGGTCCCAAACTACATGACTTCCCTTCCCATGTTACCATCTAACGAAAATGGCCTTGTTGTTGCCCCTTACAAATAATACTCCGTATCCTACCTCTTTGCTCCTTTGCAAAGGCTGTTCCCCAGGCCCAGAATACACTTCCTCTCCTTACTGCCATCTCTTAGAATACCTTGGTTTCCTTTACAACTCTGCTCAAGTAATAACTTCTATATGAAGCCTTTTCTGATCCCATGAGGTGTTAGAGTTCTCCCTCAAAAAAACTTTTACCTTGTATTTATTCTGTATATATTCATCAACATATGGGTATAAGCTCCTTGAGAGTAGAGACTATTTTATTTTCTCTTTGTATCCCCAATTCTACCATGGTACCTGGCACATACCAAACACTTAATAAATGCATATTGACTAATTGATTGAATCTTCCCTACTAGTTTGTATATGTTTGTAAAAAGTGGAACATGGTTTAAAACAAAAATAGATGTGGTGTTTCTTCTCATTTTCAAAAATGACAATTTTCCTTGATAATTCCTTTACTGACAGCCGTTTTACTTGGAACAAACCCTAAAGAGTCTCACTAGTACAAAAGATGTCTAGTCTAATAATATGCATAAAAACACAATGTGTGAAAACCAAGTCAATATTCATACCTAAAGAATTCTGACCAGCTTTCAGAGGAAGAAATTAAAGATATCTATAGGCATATGAAAAAATGCTCGAAATCACTACTGATTAGAGAAATGCAAATCAAAACAACTCTTAGGTACCACATCTCTCCTGTCAGATTGGCTAAAATAACAAAACAGGAAAATGATAAATGCTGGAGAGGATGTGGGAAAATTGGAACACTGTTACATTGCTGGTGGAGTGGTGAACTGATCCAGCCATTTTGGAGAGCAATTTGGAACAATGCCCAAAGGGCTATAAAAATGTTTATACCCTTTGTCCCAGCAAAACCACTTCTAGGCTTGTATCCCAAAGAGATCACGCAAGTGGGAAAAGGACCCATACGTACAAAAATATTTATAGCGGCTCTTCTTGTGGTAGCTAAGAATTGGAAATCAAAGGGATGCCTATTAATTGGGGAATGGCTGAACAAGTTGTGATATATGGAATACTATTGTGCTATAAGAAATGGGGATGATACAGACTTCATAACAACCTGGAAAAAGCTACACGACATAATGCTGAGTGAGCAGAGCAGAGCCAGGAGAACATTATACACAACCACAGATATATGGATTCTGTGATGACTAACCCTGACAGACTTTGCTCTTCTCAGCAACACAATGTGCAAAGACAACTCCAAAGGACTCACGATGGAGAATCCTATCTACATCCAGAGAAAGAACTATGAAGGATGAATGTAGATTGAGGCACACTTCATGCTCGCCTTTTTCTCCCTCTTTTTTTTTCTCTCTTTTGTATTTGTTTTTGGGTTGTGGTGGGTTTTTTTTTGGTTCTGTTTCTTCTTTCTCACGATTCATTCCATTGGTCATAATTCTTCTCCATAACTTGACTACCATGTAAATTAATTGAATGCAAAGTTATACATGGAAGTTATATGGGATTCCATGCCATCTTGGGGAAGGAGGAGGGGAGGGAGGGAAGAAAATCTGGAACTCAAAATTATGTAGAACCATGTGTTGCAAACTAAAAAGAAAAAGAAAAAGAAAAAAAAAGAATCCTAACCACAGCTCTGATTAATAACCTGGCCCCTTCTCATATTTTATACCCTTTCACATACTTTATAATCCAAGTATGCTGCCTTCCTTTCTCTTCCTCCTCCACAACCCTCCATTTCCCACCTCCATATCTTAGATGCATCTGTATTGTGGGCCAAGACACTGTAAAACTGGCAGGAGTGAGCTACCACTCCATCCTTCCTCGCCACACCATTGGGGACTGTTCCAAGCAAGGAAGTCATGAAACAGACCTGGAGCTACTGGGGTTAACTTTACCCTGCCAAAGTGCATTGATCTGGGCCCCGGCTGTGAGGACTTGCAGAAAGAAGGCAATTTTGTAGTAATTTTGTAACAACTTTGATGAGGAACTCTTATGACCCCAGAAAACCTCTTGCTAACTCCTTTTTAACTTTCTTGTCTGGCCTTTATTGGTTTTTATCCTCAGGACTTGTATTTAATTGCCTTGAAAACTAATACATTTTAGTAAATGGATTGTTTCTTTGAGCCCTAGAGCTCTGAGTTATCCATTGTTACCCTACCTGTCACCCTCTAATCTCTGCCTCTCACTTTCTTTGGCTTCCTTTAAGTCATATGTATAGATATCATAGTTGAATCCATCACAGCAGATGAGATTAGCAAAAAGAGTTTTGAGAGAGAAAAAAAGAGGGATCAAGATGGAACCTTACTGGAATCCTAATAGAAGCACTAGTCATGGGGTATGAGGCAAGGATGACAATCTAGCTAAGGAGACTTAGAAGCTATCCCTCGGATGGGTTAAAGGACAATGTGGAAACAACAGTGTCACAAAAACCCAGGAAGAACAGAGTAAAACCAGGAAAGGGGCAGGGAAATATTTGGAGGAGTGGTCAACAGCGTCAAATGCTAAGTATAAGAACTAAGAAAAGGACATAGCAATTCAGAAACTGTTAGTACATAGAAAGAGTAGTTTCAGTTGAGTAGTGGGAATGGTAGTAAGGCTGCAAGGGATGGAAAAGTGATTGGAAGGGGTGAGAAAGTGAAGACAATAAGTGTAGAAAATTTTTTCTAGGAAGATGGCTGAGAAATGGACCATAGCTATAGAATTCAAGGTTAAAGGACAGTGGCATCAAGTGACAGTTTATTGTTGTTGTTATTGTTTGAAAGATATTACTGTTTGAAGGATGGAAGAGATCTGGGCACGTTTGTTGTGGTTTGTCCTTCATTCTCGAAGAGGGCCATGACATCAGGAAAAGCTGCCATGACTCGAAATGAATTGGATTTAAGTGAGGCAGGACTGTGCAAAGTCACCAGCCTCACTTTTTCCTCCAGAGCCATCTGTGGCCAGATACAGATCAGGACAATGAAAATGGCCCAGGGACATGCTTGCAGAAGGAAGGAAGCAACCAGTGGATAAAGAGATTAGGAAGAAAAAGTGGATGACCAAAGGTGCAAGTTTCCAAATAAGACTGGAAGTAGGAATGATCTTTACTCAAGGTTGATCTGTACAAGATTAAATTTCCATGTTTAAAAATACTAACAGTTCCTCAAAAGTTTTTTTAAAAAAACATGTCAAACAGTTTTCTTCACAAATTGAAAGAAAAAAATGTTGCAAATGTCTTCTGGTAAAATCTATTAAAATGTTTATATCCAAAAAAATAAAATCAGCAAATCTGTCCTAGGGGGCATTCAACTTTTGCATGGTATCTTGATAGAAATCAGCTGCCTCACCTTTTGCTAGCACTCATATGCAGAAGATGAAACTTTCTGAAAATGTGACAAGGAATCATTGGAATTACACCTTAATAAGGAGAAGCAAGAGGAAAAATTATTACTTCGAGAAAGAAATCTTTAATGGAAGTATCTAAACAATTATAAGTATAGTTAGGTAAATGATGGAAAGACATTCCTACTGTATTGCTGACTCATAATTAACAATGATTCAAAAACAGCAAGTTGTGGTTTCCACAGGAGGGTACCTGAAATTTTATTTAAGCTATCAATATATTTAAATATAAATAATGATCTTTCCTGGCCAATACAATAATTTCTCTAGACAGTCTTTATCCTCCTTTACATTAAAGATAAAGTGAATAATCAAGGACAAGTTATAATAATGCCAAGTTTTTCAGTGATGCTCTCTTCTAAGTCTCACTAGTTACTCATAAGTATAGGGAAATTTTAGTATTTATATAACTGAAAATCAGGACTTGGAAATCACATAGCCATTGAGTACATAAAAGCATAAGTAAGATTTTAATACTATTTAAACAAACCATAAAAACTCTGGTGAGTTCCTGGAAACAGAATAACTATATAAAGAACTGAATCTGACTTTTTTTTTTTTGGTCAGATCTCAGTCAACAATGAGTTCTCTTCCATTAAGTGTTGTGAGACTGTCTCTGAATTCACTACATTAATATAAAGGGGTCTGATAAACTTCATAATGTTCTTTTGAGTTTGAAATGAAGAAACACATATGTATATATGACACAGCCCAACTTCTACGCTAGAGCAAATCAGCAAATTGGTAAATGTCCCTTGAAATACAGAGAGTTAATTAGCCAATCTATTATAGAAGGAAGGTCAATGAAGATACAAGGCGCAAAAGTAGAATTTGCCTTTCTACACCACCCCACCCCATTTTTAAAAACCTGACATTCATCTAGTTAAGACAGTTTAAGGGTAGTCTGGTTTTTCACAAAATCATCCCTAACAGGTCATGCCAGCAACATGACTCTAAGATGGCTCTCGTAGGAAAAGTAGTTGTCAGTGTCCATGGATTTGGGGGTATATTTATCTACATGTTCAATGAAACAGCAAGTACTAATATTTTAAAAAGTTTATTTTAATTCTGTAGAAAACATTAAACGCTTACCGAAAATAGTGGCACCTGGCAGCTAGAATCACTCTGTGGGCTGGAAACCGTGTCTTTTCCACTATAAATGTGACATCGCCATATTCTTCCCCATTTAACAAGGCACCAATATTTTCAGACAAGATATGCACATGATCGATTTCTCCCACAGCAGTATATGGGCGGAGTGGATGGTTGTTGCTCATTTTGTGGAATAGATAGTATTCGCTGATCTATTTTACAAAAGAATGGATAAGAATTAACAAAAAATTCCAAACGCACCCAAGTCACAAATACAGAACTTTATCCCACACATTCTAGGAAAGATTTCGCAATCAATCAAAACGTCAATAACTCTTGTCTTGTGAATGAACTAAGCTTTACTTCTGAAAGACAGTTCTATTAGTTCTGATTTAGAGCAATTTCAACAACTCAATGAACATTATTAAGCACCTATTTTGTGCATGGATAGTACGATGGAAGGACTGGATATACAAAGATGAGAAATGACAGCCCGTGTCTTAAACATCTAAACCAGGATAATTATACAAATTGAAATAATAAGCACATAGGAAACCAATCAACAAGCACTTATTAAGGATTTATTAAGCCAACTATACCAGGTACTATGCTAGGCACTGGTAATACAGATAAACAAAAGAACCAGTTATTAACCTCAAGAAGCTTACATTCATTAAAAAGAGACAACACACACATGCATGCATATATGTAGGTATGTAAAAAATAAATATAGGTTGACAGTAGAAGGTACTAGCAGCTAAGCACAGAAAAGACCTCAGGGAAGAGAAGACATAAGATGAGCTTTGAAGGAATAGCTTTGAAGGAAGCTAGGCATTCTAAGTGGCACAAGTAAGGGGAAAATATATGCCAGATACTGAGGACAGTCAGTGCAAAGATAAAAAGAGAGAGGATATAATGAAGAAAAGAAAAGAAGGCCATTATGGCAAGACTCCTCAGACATCTCATTTCCTACCCAGCTACAACTCATTTTGGACTTCTTTGGTTTCTCCACTATCCCCCCAGTAAACTCATCACTCCGAAATCACATCATCTAGCAAGATCTAATCACCCCTGTTACTCACATCTCATGAGTACCCTATGGCTCTCTGAAAAGTGGAGCCAGAAACTCTTCTGTTTGAGAAAGGGAACAGGACTGACATCTCAGACACATCCTCATGTCCCACCTGGCTGCACTCATTTTGGACTTCTTTGGCTGGCTTCTCCACCATGGTGGATACCCTTCTTCCCCTACACCCATTTCAACTTTCTTTTGTGTGTCATCTTCCCCCATTAGATAAGGCAGGGACTGTCTTTTTCACATTTGCATCCACAGCACCCAACATAAGTGCCTCACACACAGTAGGCACTTAATAAATGTTTAATGACAACTAATTAAAGAGCATATGAAAGGGAAATCTGTATTACAAGGCTGGAAAAGTAGACTGCAGTAAGGTTATAAAGGGCTTTAAATGACAAAAAGAAGGTTTCATATCTTATTTTAAAGGTAACAATGGTCATTGAAGATTCTGATCAGATCTGTGCTTTACGAATATCACTTTAGCAGCCATTTACAGGATGGACTGAAAACAGGAAAAACTTGAGGCAGCAACCAATTAGGAGGCTATTGTAATAGTCCAGGTGACCGTGAATGAGTGTTTGAACCATGTTGGTAGTTACGTGAGTGTTAAGGAAGAGACTGATGCAAGATTTTAAGGAGTTAAAAAAAAAAACAATTAAGACTTGGCAACTGTTCTATGGCCTCAAATTAAATATTGCGATTCATTTCATAGTTGTTGGTTGGTGGTAAGGGTAAGCTTACTCCTTATATGTTAGAAATTACAAGTGTCATCCTCCTTCACTGGGAAATATAAAATGATTTTGCTAGCCACAGAATATATAAGCTACACATGCTTATGCTACACATAAGGCCTTTTCATCTACTGGAAGTATTAGCAAAAAGCATCTCAAAAAGACCTTTGATTTTCACTCTGCTAGAACAATCCAAGCCCACCCTCCTGGGAAGTATGGCAATGCTGACTGGCTTCTACCTTATATGCCAATGTGGTTTTAATTGCTTTTGTTTCCTTTTGTTTTCATCCCTGATCCAATCAATAAATTTTGCCCCCATTTTCTCAATCAGATCTTTATACAAGCATGTCCACTTGGGCCCAAATGATTCCATTCTGGGATCACAATTAAGTCCTTCAGCATCCCCCGTGTTAGCCAACCTTGAGTAAAATGGGAAACATTCAAATCCCATATTCTACCATACTCAAACCAATGACAGTGCCTAAAGATCTGAAAACTTAGATCTGAAGGAGAGGTATTAGATAACATCTTGTTTCCACCAATCCTGGAATACACGCACACAGGCACGCGCGCGCGCGCGCACACACACACACACACACACAAACACGTTAAAATAAATTTGGGCAATTATTGACCTAAAAATCTTGTTAGAAAGCTTAACCTGGTTCTCGCTCCAAAAAGTGATGAGAAGGTTAGGGGTAGGCTGGCATGGCTTAATTTTTATTGGAAAGATACTTACTGGCTGATTAGTTAATCTTATGTTAATCAGAGAAAACACTGACCCTGTAATTACAAAATAGTAACACAGGTCACATCAAATTCATCAACAGACATGCTCCCTATAATTGCAGGAAATCAGTATATACATATATATATATATATATATACATATATATATATATATGTACACACACACACACACACACACACACACACATTTTAAGTTCTAAGACCTAAAAGGCGCATGGACAGACACACACACATGCACGCACGCACCAAATCTTGGAAGCCATTTTCAGAGCTGCCACATAAGCATCCCAATTCAGAAATAGACTGCAGCATCTTCCGTCAGTATCTAACCAGATACAAAGAATATTCTTTAATAAATCTCTTTTGAACACATATGTCTTCTGCATATGTTTCCTCCTCTCCTTCCCTGGTATGAACACTAAGTTGCTACATAATGTCTCAATTGATGAGGCAGTTATACTGCCAAATGAAGGAATTGAAATGGAAAGGAAAAACCCATCAAGTCTTGTTCTCATTTTTAAACTCTTGACAATTTGTATAGCTCTCATTCCACCTGCTGTAGGGAGTGGCACTACCTAAAATGGTGAGGGAATGTAAGAAGCTGAGGATAACTCCAACTTTGCAAACCTGCATGACTAGGATAGTGGTGTTTAACAGATTGGGGGTGGGGACAGTATTAGAGAATTAGTTCTGCTTTAGATATGTTGAATTTGAGATGATATAAGGGCAAAATGGGACTTTTTCCTGTTTTTTCTTTTGGAGTGCTTCTTGGCACTAAAGCAATCAAGTGCCCTTGATTTGTCTTGCCTTTGTTTGTAGGAAGGCTCACACTCTTTTGATAATTAGGTCAAGAGAGGTGTGAATCTCTCCTATCCTAAGAAGGGTATATATACCCAGACGATAGCCACTGAACTCAGAAGAAAACTCTCAGACCTGTGGGAGGAGAGGTTTTGCTTGGGGGCACACTCGCTGGAAGAGTGTTGGTGATTTAGCCAGACCAGACTCCGGGTAGCCTTTGGAACCCCCCTGGCTTTGAAAACCCAGATGTTGGTGCTTTTCTCTCTCTCTCTCTCTCTCTGGTAACCGTGTATGTATGGCTATGGTCAGACAGATGGAAGACTGTCTGTTGATTTGTGTTATTTTGCTCTGTTTATAATTTCTGCTTGTATTTGCTCCAAGGTGCTAACTTTTTCCCCTGAACTAAGTGAATAATATACATATGCTTAATCAAACCAAGTTTGTTAACCCCTTAAAGTTGCTTTCCTTAGAAAAAGCAGATCAAAGAACGTGTGCTAGCAGCCCTTCTGTGTGCTGGTGTTATTGGCCTTACACAGCCACAGTAGCAGCAACTTGCATTGTTGTTACAGATGATAATGGGACATTCTGTTTCAAATAATCAACAAGTAGGAGTTGATGCAGGACAGGGAGAGAGACTAGAGGAGGATCTATATATTCAGAAATCATCTGCACAAAGATGATCAATGAACCCATTTGTGGTAAAAATATTATCTACACTCCCATGGGGTCCCTCTCATGTAGGCTAGGTGAATTTTTTCAAGGAAGCTGTCCCCAACACTTACTTGGTCCAGGTGACAAAGACTCAATTAAACCTTAGACCAGGGCATAAAAGAGACCAGCCCACATTAAGCAGTCTTGGTAATGTCTCACTGCTCATAGCTCCATGCTGACCAGTTTCTGTCTGGAAATGAAGAGACCTGGATCAGCCTGAACAAGCGTATCCTTGTTCAGTATCCTTTCCATGCTATGATTACATAAAACTTTTGTTAAATGTTTGATGGTCCATTAAGTATCCCATTTTATTCCAATTACAAACCTGAGCTACCAAACTAGTCAGGTGATGAGGTCATCAAGAAAGAATATGGACAGAGAGCAGAAGAATTAAGGAGGGAAACCTGAGATACAACCACATTTAAGGGGCAGAACAGTGATTCAACAAAGGAGACTGAGCAAGAGTGAGCAACCAGATAGGTTTGAGAATAACTAAGAGAGAGCAGTGTCACAAAAACTCGGAAAGAATAAAGTATACAGGAAGAAAGGGTGGTCAATAGCATCAGATGTAGCAGACACATAAAGAAGGATAAGAACTGAGAAAAGACCCGTAAGATTTGGTAATTAATTTAACTAAGTCAATTACAGAAAGAACAATTTCAGTTGAATAATAAGATTGAGAAGAATGAGAAGGGGGAAAGTTGAGTTTTTTCTAGGCAGTTCAAATCTGGCCTCAAATACTTCCTAGCTGTGTGACTCTGGGCAAGCCATTTATTTACCTTAATCCACTGGAAAAGGAAAGGGCAAACCACTGCAGTCATCTTTGCCATGGACAGTATGGCTCACAGGGTCATGAGAAGTCAAACACAACTAAATGACTCAAAGACTATGTTACAGAGAGGGTACAGGAAGAGGTGTGGATGGCTGCCTCTCAGAGAGCAGAAAAAATTTGGAACAGCTGTTATTGGAAAGTAGGATAATCAATTGGGAAAGAGTGAAATGAGTGTCTTGCTTCATCAAAGGTATAGTTGAAATTAGATAACAAATCTGTAGTGAACCCCGTGACTTCCTTCAAAACTACTTAGAGTATGTAGGCACAAGTGTAATGAGGCTGAAAATTTCAGAATAACATTCCAGAAAAGGCTTTCCACAAGTCTGGCAGATACATGAGTAGATGGAGATTAGAAATATAAAAGAAGGTTAGAGAAAAATTCTGAAGGGACTTGAATCCTAGGCTAAAGTGGTATTTTTTTAAAATCCTATAAACACTGCAGAGTCACTTAATGGTTATGAACAAAGTAATGATGTGGTCTGACCTAACAATATTTTGTCAGTAGCACGAAGGAATCACAGGAAAGGAGACTTGTGAAGAGGCAATTAAAATAGCTTAGGTAAAAAGTAAAGAAGACACAAACTAGACTAGTGGAGTAGAAAGAGCAATGAAAAGTGTATGAAGAAATGATATGTTGGTAGAATCACCAGCAACTGATTTCGGGGTGATGGGGATAAGAGGGAAGAATGGTCAAAGAAGGTAAGTAATACATACTAAAGAAAGAAGCCCCAAGTTAAAATCTAATTTCTTCTGGTGCTTGCTGACTATGTAACCTTAGACAAGTCACTTAACCTCCCCAGGTCTCAATTTCCTATTCTAAAAAATGAGGGGGTTGGCCTAGATGGCCTCAGAGGTCCCTTCTAGTTCTAGACCTACGATCTTAAAACTTGGTTTTTTGAACTCAGACAACTGAGCCAGTATCATTAACAGAAACAGGAGAAATAAGAGGGCTTAAGTGGAGAAGAATAAAATTTAATCCAAATATTCTGGATACTGACTTTGCAGTGCTAGTAGGTCATCCAAAATGACATATCTAGTAGTGTCAACAGGGAATCACAACTTCACAAAACTTAAATGAACAGGGCCATGCCATCCAAAATCACAGCCCACACAGAAGTTTGCATATTTATAACAGTAGGACAAAGGAAGGAGGAAAAAACACAAATCTCCACCTAAAGGGGGAGTGGCATGGGAGTGGGAAAGGTGCAGTAAAGATGAGAAAAGGACAAATCCTTCCAGAAGAGGAGAAGCAAGGCCATGGCAAACACACATTCTTTTCCCTTGGGAACTGCTAGACCATGAAGATAGGATGGTCTGCTTATCTACAAGAGTCCCAGCTGCACAAGCAGTTTCTCAGCCTAATGCAGACTGACTGACTGGCCCCTGTCCTGACTCCTAAGGACACACAGGGAGTCCAGCTCGGGATGCAAACAACACATTATGTCAACTCAGAGGTAGGCAGAAGGGGTGGGGAGGGCCTTCATCCTTGACACATTCAGGGTCTCCTGCATACCCTCTGAGTCTGGTGTTTCCGGAAAATCTGGCAACTCAAAAAGACAAGTTCAAGGGATCCCTTAACATTAGTCAACAACAGGAAACTGTTAAAAAAAAAGGTAAGGGTTAGAGATATAGAGTTGGGAGTGATCTATACAGAGGCACTAATTAAAAACTTGGGAGTAGATGAAATTCTCAAGGGAGAAAATATAGAGAAAAAAGGGAAGAAGACTAAGGACAGGTCCTTAGGAGAACACCCACATTTAGGGCATGAAAGGAAGAAAAACTCATGCACAAGCTGAGCTAATATAATAAACATGACAATTCTACCTAAATGTATTCACTTATTCAGTGACATCAAATCAAACTACCAAAGGACTACTTTACAGAACTAGAAAAAAAAGTAACAAAATTCAACTGCAGGAACAAAAGGAAGTAATCCTCATATGGCATATGAACTTAATTGAGATGGAGGAGTGTCTAAGTTTTCTACATTTGGTGTTTGATATCCCTGTCTTCTATCTACTAGTTGATCCCATCTCAGGCAAAATGGATAAATTTGCATTTAAAAAATGGAAGTGGTAAGGCAATAACATTTGGCAAGGGAAATAATGAAAAAAGTGGAAAGAAAGTACCAGATGCCAAACTACTGTATATAGAAGTAATCATCAAAACAACTTAGTCCTGGTTAAAAAAGAGAAAGATCAATAGAACAGATCAGGTACAGAAGAAAACAAATCTTAGTATGCAATAAACCCAAAGACCCCAGCTACTGGGGTAAGAGCTCACCATTTGACAAAAACTTCTAGGAAAACTATACAAAAGTCTGGCAGAAATTAGGTTCAGAACGACATTTCACAACATAAACCAAAATAAGCTCCAAAGGGATACATGATGTAGATATTTAAAACTGCATCATAAAAAGGAGAAATCAGGAAGAAATTACCTTTTAGATCTATGAAGATCTAAACAAGGATGATGATTACAAAAGACAAAAAAATAAAATATTGACTACATAAAGTTTTTGCACAAACAAATCCAATGTAGCTAAGAGCAGAAGGGAAATAGTTAACCAGTGGAGAGGGGGAATTTCTACTAAGTTTCTCTGATAAAGTTCTTATTTCCAAAATCTATAAGTAATTGATTTAAATCTGTGAGAATAAAAGCCATTCCCTAATTGATGAATGGTCAATTACGAAGAGACAGTTTTATCTGGAAGAAAGCCAAGATACCTACAGCCAAATGAAAAAAATGATCCATATCACTAGTAATTGGAGAAATGAAAATTAATGCAATTTCCACTTCAAATCTATCAGATTAGCACAGCTGACCAAACAGAAAATGTCAAATATTAGAAAGGCTATGAGAAAACAGGGACATTTAGCAGAACTATGAATGGTAAAGCTACTCCAGAAATCAATTTGGAAATATTCTCGAAAAGTTATTAAACTATGAATATCCTTTAACCTAGAAGTACTATTACCATGCCCCAAACCCCACCCCGAAAGAGATCAAAGAAATGAGAATAAGTATAAAAATGTTTATACTATTGTAGTTCTTTTTGTAGTGGCAAAGAACTAGAAACTAAGGTAGTACCCATCAATTAGGGAATGGCTAAACAAATTTAGACAAATGAATGTAACAGAATACTATTGTGCTGAATGATGAAAGAGGTGGTTACTGATGGTTGGACAAACTGATGTAGAGTAAATCTAGCATAACGAGAAGAACAATACATGCTATAAAAATGACATTGTAAATACAATTTTCTCAAGGAGGAAGAGAAGTAGGAAGGAAAAAAAAGTTTGATATATTTTTTCATTTTAATTTTTTAAAAGTCTGATCGCTGACAAAAACTGGTTATGCCACCATGAGCAAAGTCACTTAACTTCTTAGCATCCTAGGCAACTCTCTAAAACTAGAAGCTGAAGAATAGTTGCTATTAGACAAATAGTTGATGTGAGTGTGTATGTGTGTGCATATATATGTATATATATAAAAAAATAAAATTATTTTATACATACTTTTATTTATCAGCTCTTTCTCTGGATGCAGATAGCATTTTTCTTCATATGTCCTTAATTTGGGCAATTTGTTAATGTGGGTATTTATAATAGTCAAGATAACATATTTGTTCAAAGTCTTAAAACAGTATCCCTGTTACTATATACAATGTTCTCTTGGTTCTGCTCATTTTGCTCTTCATTGTTTTGTGCAAGTCTTTCCATGTTTTCCTCAGATCGTTGAGCTCATCATTTCTTATACCACGTTAGTAATTCCATCACAATCATGTACCACTTGTTCAGTCATTCCCCAAGTGATGGGCATCCCTACAATTTCCACTTCTTTGCCACCACTAAGAGGGCTGCTATAAACATTTTGGAACATATAAGTTCTTTTCCTTTTCCCCTAATTATCTTCGGAAATAGACCTAGTACTGCTGGGTCAAAGTACGGGGAGTTTAATAACTCTTCGGGCATAATTCCAGATTGCTCTCCAAAATGGTTAGATCAGTTCACAATTCCATCAATAATGAATTAGTGTCCCAATTTTTCCACATCCTGTCCAACATTTATCACTTTACCTTTCTCTCATTTTAGCCAATCTGGTAGGTGTAAAATGATATCTCAAGGTTGTTTTAATTTGTATTTCTCTAATCAATAATGACCTGGAGCATTTTTTCATATGAGTATAAACTGTTTTGATTTCTTCACTGGAAAATTACCTATTCATATCTTTTGACCATTTATGAATTGGGGAATGACTCTTATTCTTATAGATTTGACAAAGTTCTTTATATATTGTAGATATGAGACATTTATCTGATAAACTGTCTATAAAATTTTTTTCCCAATTTTCTGCTTTCCTTCTGATCTTGGTTACTCAAACCCAGTTTCCTCCAATCCAAATAAAAAATATTTTCATCAACCAAGCAAAAGCAGCACATGTATAATACCACAATGTACTTATATCATAATTTTTTCAAAAAGGATGTAAATTCATTCCCATTAAGATTGATCACGCAAGTTGGGTTTATGGACTTTACCAAATAAAGGCTTGATATATTTTCAGAATACAAATGCTTTCTTTGGCTTTTAGCAGAAAACACTCAAAGAGCAAAGTTCTACAAGATGGAGGTGCAAGTAAGTCCTTGAAAGATGCACAAAACTCCCCAAGGAAGCCATCTCTACTTAGGCTATTCCCTCACTGAAGAGCCTTTATGGGAAAAAAGACCTTCTGCTCTTTAATTGCGGAATATAAATAATCTTTCTCTAGAGGGAAGAGATGGCATTTACAAGCATATGGTTTTGCAATTGTTCTGCTCTTGATATCCATGTGGTGTGTAATTTAAAGAAGTGTTCCTTAAACTTTAAATTAATATCTCTTGGGGAGATAAATGATGTCCTGTCTGCATCTTAAACACACACACACAAAAAATCACCTTCTGCTATCCTCAGGGGAAAGATACCTCTCTTACTCTGATCATATATACTCTTACTTCTTGACATGCACAAGCTGAAACGAACAGGTATAAATTGACGACACTGAAAAGTATGCAACCTTGATACTGATAACCTAGCCACCATTCAATTCTAAAATTTACTGAGAAGTTACATCACAACTAGAATAAAGAGATACACACAGTGAGGGACATCAAAGTCCACCATCAGAATTCAGGAAGCAAGATTTAGGTCCTTCCAATCTAGGAGAAGTGCTAAATGAAATCTTTCTCCATGGTGACCACATGAACTACAAGGGTAGTCTGACTAAAAGACCTATCACCAGATTTCCTCTCTTCAGAAAACAATATTGCAAGTTTAAGTATGAGAAAAAATAGTATATGTACTGCCGGCTCTTAAACTCACCAAAATTTTTCTTTTAATTGAAAAGTATGCTTCTTTACCCAATAATTACATATTTGTAAAGAAAAGTTTATGAATTAATTTTTAAATGTTGGTAGAATTGTTTTAATGATCTTGACAGAACATAAAAATAGCTTAACAGAAATACAAAATTCCTTTTAAATTCTATATAACTCCTATTTACCAATAAGTTCAATGAATTGCCTGCCATTCACAGGCTAGAGTCACTTTTCATAACTTAAGGAACACTTATGTGCAAAATACATCCAGGCATGTTAAAATGTTTTTTTCTCTTTAAGACACACAGTGCAAAGTAAGAAAGAGGTAGCAATAATGGCCTAAAGGAAAGGGATGGAGGGGTTACTCTTCTCTGTTAAGATCTCTGCCCCTCCCCCCAAGAAAAAGAAAACCTAATCCAAGTTGCCAAATGCCCTGCAGCATTTCCCAATTCATTTAATCTAGCCCTCCAGCCTCTGGCTTTCTCTTGAATGATCTACAATCCCCTCACACACTTAGCTCAAATCTCCTTATTATTTGACTATTTGCCAGATTCCAAATACCTTGGACCCCAGACATTTTATAGATCGTCAATAAGAGAGTGACATTTGCAATCACATTAAGGTTAGAGTTTCTCAGGGCCAGATTCATATAACCTGATTACTTCCACCACCTACTATGCCTTCAATTTGTGGAAGGAAGGAGGGAGAGAGGAAAAGAGGGGGGGAGGGAGGAAGGAAGGAAAGAAAGAAAGAAGGAACCCAGTTCACCCCAAAGCTCATAGATTTCCACGATAGGTCCCTGCCCAAACTCCACTTAATGGCTGTATTTAGGGCCCTCCTGGCTTAGACTGTATGTCAATGGGAACTGTCTCTTAGAACAGCAACCCAGAGGATCTTCCCCGCCCAGCTACATTTTTTTTCTTTTTTTTCTAATTAAAGGGCCATCCCATGACTCACTTCTTAAAGAGGCTTATTCACTGAATGGGTTACCTCACTCTAAGTTAGAGTACATGAAAAGGCCTTAGCCTAAAAGGGCCATTGTCTCCCATTGCATCCTGGGTCATCTCCAGTCATCCTGATGAATATCTGCTCACTGGATCCAGATGTCTCTGTAGGAGAAAGTGAGGCTGGTAACCTTGCACAGCCCTCCCTTACTCAAATCAAAGTGAACTGCAAGTCATGTCATCATTTCCCTGGTGTCATGGTCCTCTTCAAAAACGAAGTACAAACACAACACAATGCCTTCAATTAGGGTAGCTGCTAACTTATAACTTGGGGGTACCAGACAGCTAGATCTTTTTCTCCAGCCAACTCTTGAGAGAATTTAGCACATGAATCAGAAAATTATGTTTTTTTTAAATCCTTTTATTAATATCTACATGAATATATAAATTGAATACCAAAATTTACCATAAATTTAAAAGAAAATACAAGTTAGTACAAGACTAGAAGAAATAGTAAAACAAGAAATTTCTCCATCTCTAAACTTACTCAGAAATCATTATATATCTCGTCGAAAATACCCGTTTTATTCAAATATGCTTATGAATGTTAAAAAATTTTTATCCATATATTATTAAGTCCTTAGCAGGAGGACTATCTTTAGGTTAGTTGAGAAGTAACCATTGTAATGCAATCCAATTTAATCCTACTCATTTATTTAAGTTTAAATTGATTTACAAAGCATTGTTATACAAATAGTGCACTTCAAAGGAGGGAGTGATATGGAAAACACCTGAGAACAGAGTTTTTACTCCCAAAAGGGGGAGGGAAGTGGAAAAGGCAAGGATAAAGACTTCCACAGGATAATCAGGAGTGCTAACAGGGGAAATGAATACATTTTTACTAATAAGAAGCTTCAGATAGTTAAATGTTGGGATCAGGCTTCTATAACAGGTTCAAGGAAGCAGAAGGAAAATTATTGTAAGCCCAGAAATTCTGCTCCTAATTTGTTGTTGTTCAATCTAGATGGACTCTTCAGGACCCAATTTGGGGTTTTCTTGGCAAAGATATTAGAGTGGGTTGTCATTTCCTTCTGCAACTCATTTTGCAGATGAGAAAACTGAGGCAAAGCAGGTTAAGTGATCTACCCAGGGTCACACAGCTACTAAGTGTCTGAGGATGGATTTGATCTTAGGAGGATGAGTCCTCCTGACTCCAGGCCTGGCACTCTATCCACAGTGCCACCTAGCTATAGGGGATTTGAATTCAGGAGAAAGATTAGGATTGTATACATGTATTTGGGAACTGTCTGCAGAGAGATGATAACTGAAGCCACATGTGGTAGGACTGCAGTTTTCTGAAGCAGCTCCACTTATCCTGACACAGCTTTCTCCCCACAAACAACTCCCCTACCCATAACCTCCTTGGGCCTCATCTTCCCTAGAGGCTTCCCCTCACAAAACCTGATTGGCTCCAGCTTCTCCGATGTAGCTTCATGGCCTATGGCCAAGCCTGAGCCAGGTGGGCTCCTCACCTCAGACTTGGTGGGTGCCCAAGACCATGTGAGCTACTAAACCTGAATGACCAACCTGAGACCCCATCCAGAGAAGCTAAGCACTGCTGTATCCTTGCTGCATATCCTTGTCGTGTGTGGACTAACTAAACCTCCTCCTTTGTCAAATGTTCAATGACTCACAGGTACTTCATTTTCATCCCAACCCTGAACCTCAATCAAGAGAGCACCAGCTTTCAAGCTCCACAGCCCTGTCTACAACAAAAGATCCCCAAATGAGAGTATACAGGAGAAGAGGGTCCATCTTGGCAGACACATAGAGAATAACACATGGATCCAAGAAAACCCTATGAAATCAGATAAAAAGAAAACCTAGAGAGGAGGTGTCTACCAATGTCAAAGGTTCCAGAAAGGTCAACAAAGACAAGAATCAAGGAAAGGCAATGGATTTAGCAATTAGTAGATAACTGTTAATCGTGGAGATAGTTTCAGCTTAGTGGTAGATTCAGAAATCAGACTACAAAGGATTGATTAAAAAAAACAAGGTAATGAAAAGGAGGCAGCAAGTGGTACAAGATCTTTCCTAATTAGAAATTTTGTTGAGAAAAGAAAAAGAGATGACTTATTCTATAATTAGTTCTGCTGAGAACAAATAGAAAAACTAGATAATAGTTTTGACAGCACAGCAGAGTCAAGTCAAGGTATTTTAAGTAATGGACAGACCTGAGCATGTTGATAGGTAATGGGGAAGAAGGAAGTAGATAGCAAGCAGTGACTGATGATCAAAGGGGCAAGCAAGCTCTAGGAGGAGAAAAGAGAGAAGGGGATCAAGTGTAAGCATAGAGTAGACAGGTTTGGCCAGGAGAAGCAGCATCATTTCTTCAAAGACTTAAAGGAAGAAAGAATGGAGAATTATGCAAAGAGATTTGGGGAACTGGAATAAGTGAGTCATGGGTGAAGATGCAGCCATACTGGAAAGGGGGGCCAGGGAGGCTATGTCATTAGGGAGGGGGGCCAGGTTTCAGTAACAACTAGTAAACAGAAGGATTAGGAGAGGAAAAGATTAAGGAAGAAGGGATATTTACTGTCCGTGGAACAAGCATTTCACAGAGCAGGGTGGTAGGCCAGGGTGGTACTTGGTTGAAATTTTGGGATGTAAAGGTTGATGTGGATGGGAATTATAAATTGGATGGTGTGGGGTAGGGAATGAGTTCTAGATGATCTACAGTTCAGAATCACTGGGATGTGTACAGTATGACCAGATGTTACTCATCACTGAGTAGCAGGCACCACCTTTTCCCAAATGAAGTTGGAGACTGGGTGGCAGACTAGTGCAGCATGTAATAAAAGGCACATAGTCAAAGAGAAGGGCCCCTTTCACTACTCTTCCCTCAAAAGGGCAGAGATTAGGCAGGAAAGGAAACAGTAGGAAATGGAAGTCAAAACTTCACAGCAGGATAAGGAAGTTCCATTCTCCACTGACTTTCCTCTACCTCTTCCTTCAAGGGACAGACATCAAAGAAAATTAAAGGCCTAAGGTTAAACGGAAGGTTACACTCCTCTGCACAAGAGGGAGATTCTCCACATTGCAAATGGCAGATTCAACAGATCACTTCAGCTGGGAGCAAGAGGTGGGCACTGCCTTGTGCTGGCACAGAAGTGTGTCAGCCTGGTCCTGCCCCTTGCCGCCTTTCCTCAGGGGACACAAAGCAGGAAATGGAACAGCACTGCCAGAGAAAGGTCTGGCAACTCTTCTCACTTGAGACTGGAGATCAGGTGCAGTAAGGAATGGTGGAATCCCAGTGTGGGAGGAAGTTGCTTTAGGGCAGATGGAAGTCACCCCTCTGGAAACCTTGTTGGTTTTGCTCAGGGGAATTTGCTGAACAGCAGAAGACAGGAGGTCAAGGGAGATCTGGCTTCTCTTCCCAAATAGAAATCCCATCCTCTAATGTCTATTAGCAATGCTTCTTCATCTAACTGGGGAAATAGGGTAAAATTTATTTGTTAGATTCAGGGATGAAAACAAAAGAAGAAGCAATTAAAACTACACTGGCATATAGGATAGTGGCCAGATGAGTGGCCATGAGACATCCTAGAGGATTTTGCTTTAAACTGCCTGGCTAGTGCCAGAAGAGTAGCCTTGGGTAACAGAATGAAGATCAAAAGCCTTTTAAAGGTATTTATTGCTTTGTTCTCTTATAATTCTACATAAAAATATTAAATCAGATTCTGTGAGGGAGGAATTGTGAGGGGCCCAGCCCCCAAGACAGAGTCAAACTGTAACTTAAGATGAGAACAGCCCGTTCAAGGTTAAGAACTGCACAGAGTTAGATAAGCAGCTACAGAGAGAACATCCAGCTTCCCCCTCTATTGCCTTAACTCACAGGCTGACTTCATAACTTTTTCCATATAAGTACAGAGCATAGACTGTCCACGAGCACGGACACACGGTCCTGATAGGTTTAGGGGATCGTGCACGAGCTTGCTTACCCCCAGAAACAAAGGCTGGTACTGCATAAATATCCTGCTTGCTGTTAAAATAAACTGGACCCTTTGACCACCTGCATGTCTCCTGCCTCATCTGTGTGCTGCTCAAGCCAGCTGGTCCGGCACTAGGTACAGGGACCCCCGAGGGATCCTGGGCGGTCGATGGGTGGTCCTAGGCCCCCAGCAAGGAATGAATTTCCAGTAAGAAAAAAT
>CM053627.1:198521353-198545420 GCA_028646595.1 Phalanger gymnotis
GCTTTTTCCCCTGAACTAAGTGAGTGATATTTGTATGCTGAATTAAAGTAAGCTTGTCAACCCCTTCACCTTGGTTTCCTTAGTTAAGCAGATCAAAAGAACCTGTGCTGTTGGCAGCTTTCTGAGTGCTGGCTGTAGGTGGATCTCACACCTCCACAGAAGCTGCTAGCGTGATTGTTGAAAGAAGTACCCATCTCCCAGCTTTGTAACCTTGTGTTATTCTTGACTCTTGACCCTTCCTCATGCCGATTTAGTCAGTCACCAAACCCCTCTATGTCTCATCCATAACCTTTCTCTTGTCTTCCAGTCACTACCTTCATTTATCACTTCTGTCCTGAATGCATGATGTCCAACCCAAATAGAACAGGAATTAACCATATTTGTGTGGTTTTAATACTTGTATTTATTTTAAACATTTCCCACTTACCTTTTTAGTCTAGCTCAGGAGGTAGGAGAAGAGTCTGCTCCTTAAACGTCTTGGCCCAAAGGTCGCACACAGTGACTTAGTGGCAGAGATCACACTAGAACCAGGCCCTCCCGACTCCCAAAGCCAGGGCTTTTCACAGACCATTCCCAGATTGTTCCCTGTTAACTGTTCTCACCAAAGTTACCACTGCTGTCTTGATTACCAAATTCATTACCTTTTCTCAATCCTAATTGCTTGTGACCTCTCTACAGAATCTAACACTGTCAATCACTCTCTGCCCCTTGTCATACTCTTCTCTATGTTTTCATGACACTGCCCTCTTCTGGTTCTCCTACCCTGTAGTAGGAAAGCCGAATTTATGATCTCAAAGAGAATCATACATATGTCTGAACGGTTCGGAATTGTTAGATATAAGGAATTCTCTAGGTAGAAGGCAGAAGGATTAAAACATTTATTTAGGCTCCACAGTAACAGACCCACGAACCAGCCTCCCCATTTCGACACTTTGATCACATGCTTCCAGGCCCAATAGGTCCGCCTCACAAGAGTAACCAGGAGGCTACAGAAAAGCATAATGGCATTAAAGCAAATCATATTCATGCTACCAGTAAGAAGATCACAAACTGCCCTCAAGTCCTTGCTCACACTTCTGGGTCTACATGCGGGTCAGCTCTACTTTCGGGTCGGCTCTGCTTCCGCAACTTCTGCTTCAGCTTCGGCTGTAGCTGTCTCTGCCGCCGTCGCCGTCACTTCCACCACACTCTCCAAGCTATGTCCCAGCTAGCTGACTGCTTCCTCTCTCCTTTAGCTCTTAACTGCTGTCACCAACTGCCTGTTAGCTCTGCTCCAACTGTTCTACAAGCTCTTCCCACCACAGGCTTCTATTGGCTCCAGTCCTATCCACTCCCCCCAGGATCCTGGGAGGCTCACATCCACATAGGTTCCACACCCAACAGGGCTCTGGGCCTGGGACTTAAAACTTAGCAAGGCTCAACGAAATACACTGAATTACTCAAAGAAAACAAAGACCATTTTGCTTGTCAGCACATACCCATCTGACTGTTCATTCTCTGACTTTGCTGGATCTTTTCACAGCACAAACCATGGGTGTCCCTCAACCTTCCGTCCTGGTTCATTCTCTTTTCCTTTTGTCCTGGAAGTGGGAAACCTGCAGCCTCAAGGCCACATATGGCCCTCTAGGTCCTCAAATATAGCCCTTTGACCAAGTTCAAGTTTTACAGGACAAATCTTTTTATTAAGGGCATTTGTTCTGTGAAGTTTGGATTCAGTCAGAGGGCTGCACCCAAGGACCTATAGAGCAACATGTGGCCTCAAGGCTGCCGGTTCCCCACCCCTGCTTTCTGATTTCATCAGCTCCCATGGTGTCAATTATTATTTCTATACAGATGATACTCAGATCTTCTAAACCCAACCCCTCTCCCAATCTCTAGTTTCACATCTCCAGTCATCTAGTACTCATCTGGAGTGAGTGATCTGTAGACATTTTAGATTCGACATATCTAAAACTGAACTCATTATTTTTCTCTCAAACCTTCCTCCCTTCCTGACTTTCCTAATATTATTTAGTATGCCACCTTCCTTCCAGTCACCCAGGCTTGTAACCTAGTCTTCATCTCCATCTTCCCCCAATACCTAGTCAGTTGCCAAGTGCTGACCTTTTTCCTTGGTAGCATTCCTTACATATGCTCCTTTCTCTCTGACATTCCCATCACCCTCATGTAGTCTCTAATCATTTTACAGGATTGTTGGGGAGATCAAATGAGACATAGATATAAAGTGCTTAGCACAGTGCCTTCTCCTAGTATGTTCCTAATAAATGCTTGTTCCCTCTCTCCCCTCCCTTCCTTCTCATGCCTGGACTATTTCAGTAGCCTGCAGGCTGGTCTCCCTGTCTTAAGTCTCTTCCTGCTCCAATCCATCATCCTCTTGTCAGCTGTCGAATCAGTCTTCTAATGTACAAGTCTGACTATGACAATCTACTCCCATCCCCCAGCCCTATTCATTCAGCTCTGGTGGCTCCCTGTTGCCTCCAGGATCAAATAGAAATGTCTGTTTGGATTTTAAAGCCATTCATAAGATGGCCCTTTCTTACTTTCCTACCTTTCTTACACTTTTACTTACTTCCTCACATTCTACAGTTCAGTGACTTTGGCCTCTTTGCCATTCCTTGCACAAGACATCTGATTCTGAGTGTTTTCACTGGCTTCCTCCTGTTCCTCCCCCTTCCTCCCCTCCCAGTCCTTAGAACTCTCCTTCTCTTTTTTAGCTCTTAGTTTCCTTGGCTTGCTTCAATTCTTAGCTGAAGTCCCACCTTTTGCAAGAGCCCTTTCCCTCTCCTCCTTAATCTTGGTGAGTTCTCTTTGAGACTACCCCCAATTTATCTTTTTTATGCACATTTATTTGCATGTTGTCTTCCTCATTAGACTGTATGCTTCTTGAGAGCAGTAGCTGTTTTTCCGTTGCTTTGTATCTTGAGCATTTATCATACGATGTGCCAGGTGGCACATAGTAGGTGCTTAATTAATGCTGTTTGACTGATTGCCAGATGCTAAGTTCACAGACGTCTTTAAAACACCGCTAGGTGGCACAGTGAGTAGATCACTGGCCTGGAGTGAGGAGGACCTGAGTTCAAATGTGGCCTCAGACACTTGGAATGTAGAGAAGATAAAGAAATGATGAATTGTTTGGAAACTGAGAGTGAAAGGGTGGATGTAGTAATATTTTAACATGGAGAGAGAATTAGTACCCCAGGGAAAAATTACATGTCTGTATAGAAAGATGGAAAGCAACTCTCAGTGGGAAGAGTATAGATTTGAGGCTATTGGTATAGTCTAATAGACATCAACCAAATTAATTATAAGGTAGAGTGGTGATTCCATCATAAAGAAAAGGTCTTCATTATCAAGGATAATTTTACTGGATTACAGAACCACAGAGGTGGAAGGGACCACAAAAGTCACCTTGTCTTACCTGTACCTGAACAGGAATATCCTCTGTAACATCCCAGATGCAGTTCTCTTGTGAGAGGGACCCGGCTACTAGGTTTTCTTTACAGCAAAAGAAAAGCTCTCTTTTCTTTCTCTTCCTCTTTCTTTTTTAGCATCCCTCTCCGCCATCCTTCCCCCCTTCCCTCTCTCTTCTTTCCCTTTCCCTCCTTCCCTCCTGTCTTTGCTCCTCCCTTTCTCCCTCATCTCTCGTTCTTCTCTCTCTTCCACCTCCCTTCCCTACTTCCCTTCTTCCCTCTCTCCCTCCCTCTCTCCTTCATTCCCTCTCTTCCCTAATTTGCAGTTGAAGAAACTGGGTCCAGAAAGTTTAAATTACACTTGCTCAATGAACACTTCTGGAAATCAGAAATGTTCTCTTCTCCCTCCTCTACGCTCTCCAACCTTCTGGTGGTTGGGAATTAAATTTCCTGTCTTGGATAAAGACTTTGATACACTATGAGCCCTTCAGTGGGTTACCCCCAACTTTATCTAACTGACTTTCTTCTTTACTCCTCCCTTTCTGTTTTTATGCAACAAAAGACACCAGCATTAGCATTTCCATACATACAGCAGTAGACAAAAGAGTATTCTCTTCTATAAGAAATTGTGAATTTCCATTTCACATAATTTACTTTAAACCATATATAATAAATTCTGTGTGTTACTTTTAAAACTACCTAGCTTGTCTGCATCCTCCCGAACTTCCATCAGTTCTCTGTGCCTTTTAAAAAATATTTCAGTGACTATTTTTTCTCTCGTCCTCTCCCTTCCCCTCCCATCTCCTCCCTTTTCTTCTCCTTTCCTCCTTTTTTTGTATTATGATTGCTAACTTCCCCAGCCCCCTGACACATTTGTCCCCCCAATTAATTGAGAAAGAGTGAAAGGGAGGGTGGGAAAACCATACAGCCTTGTAACAAATTAGCATAGATCAAGCAAAATGATTCCATTCAATGGCCATGTCCAAAAATGTGTGTCTGTACCTAGCATCTCTTTGGGTAATGTATTTAGTCATAGCACCTTTGGAGGTGTATGTTGGTCATTTCTTTGATCAGAGTTCTTAAGTCTTTCAAAGTTGGTTTTATTTGCCATGTTATTATCTTATTATAAATTGTTGTTTTGTTTCTTTCCACTTTATTCTGTCAATTCATACCACTCAGGATTCTCTGAAATCATCTTTGTTATTTTGTATAGCACAATGATATTCCATTATGTTTATATACTGTGGTTTGTTTAGCCATTCTCTAGTTATCTGAGAGCTAATCCAAGACACTCTTTTAGATTATAAATTCTAGGTTTTTTATTTTTCTTTTACTCTCTCTTTTAATTCTTCCTTCAGGAAAAGGAAGTTTTCTTTCATTTGGAACTGTTCCCTTCTTAGTATTATCTTCCTTTTTAACCTTGCCCTGTCCTATTCCCTATTGTTCTAATGTATTTCTTCAGCATCCTGTTTGTGTGTATTCTACCCTCTTCTTTCTGCTTCAGATGAGAATGAAGTTCTGATGCCCACTTCCCCAAACCCTTTCTCCATGTTTGTATACTTTGAGAAATAATGAGTTCTGCCCTCTTCTTCTTTCTTTCTATTTTAGTATATTCCTCTTTTTACTCTCCTTTTTCTTTGTCCTCTTCAAACCCTCAGAACAGAACTAATCTGCCACTGGGACCTCTGTTTTCCTTATTTAACCTCCTCAGTACTCTTTAAAGACATTAAACTTCTGAAAAGACATTTGTTTCTTCACTCTCATTAGAGTGTTAGCATTGCTTCATCATTTATCTCCTCCAGATTGGGCAAATAAATTTACTTTTCTAGGTTTCTCTGAACTCAGTTCTTTGTATTTCAAAGTTCCTATTCCATTTTGTACTTTTCATCAGAAATGCTCAAGAGGCCTCTTATTCCATTAAATGTCCTTCCCCCTATAGAATTGTACTCAGATTTATAGGGTTCTTAAGATAAGGCTTTTTTCCCTTGTGTAGTCTTTTATTCCAAGATCTTTTCTTATTTCTGGCATATGTTGCCAGGTCTTATATTATTCTGATTGTAGATTGTGGATACTTGAATTCCTTGTTTCTGGGTGTTGGCAGTATTTTTTTCTTTGTTATCTGAACTTTGGTTTTTGGTCATAACATTTCTGGGACCTTTATTTTTGGAGTTCCTTTTAGAAGGTAATTGGCGGATACTTTTTTACTCTTTGGTTCTACTACATCTGGGCAGTTTTCACTTATGATCTCTTGAAATGTAGCATCCAGCTTTTTAAAAATTATGGTGTTCAGGGCATTAGTGACTCTTAAATGATCTCTTCTTGATTTGTTTTCCAGGTCAGTTTTTCATATTGATTTCATGAATTTCATTGTATTTTTTTCAGTCTTTTTTTATTTTAGTTTTATATGCTCTTTCATGGCGTTATTGATTTTGATTTGAATCCTCCTAGTTTTTTTTAGAGTATCCATTTCTTGGAATTAGATTTGCAATAATTTTTGATGCTGGTTTGTGTTTTTTTTGACTATTCATCTCTCCAGTTTTGCACCAGAGCTAGGCCTTGCCCTATGCTGCACCTTTGGGTAAGGTAGTCACTCCAGCTTTATTTGGTCCCGAGTTCTTGCATTGACTTCTGTATCCCAGGTTTAGGCATCTGGATACTTGAGACTTCATAACTCTGGTTTTTCATGGCCCTCCTGGGCATTTCAGGACAGAGTGGTAGAGACCTTAGCATCTCTGGGCATGGACATGTCTTTGTCTGAGGGCTTTGGTATCACTGTGCCTCTCTGGGGCTTTCTTAGGGGAGCACTTTTACTGCTTCCAAGCACTTCATGTTCCATTGTGTTTGTGATCACTTTGCTCGAGGGGTCTCCTATTGTTATGACCTTTTATGAAGTTCTGGGGTGGAAAAAGTCACTTACTATAGTTTCTTGTTGGATTTTTTGATCATCATTCTGTCTGGTCCAAAGTTCAGAGTTTTCTTATAATAGGTATGAGGGAGCCTGGCAGTTATCTTTTTAAGAAATCCCACATTAACTCTCAAATAGAAGATAATTTCTTAGTTTTCTTCCACCATAAAACTTGGCAATAACTTGTACTCTCCTCTGCTTCAGCAGCATATTTGAAATATATATATATATATATATATAATATATATATATATATATATATATATATAAAGTGTTTCCTGTTTGCTTACAACCTGTTGATTTTACTATGTTTAGCCTTATGTCATTTTTTATGTTCATATAGTTTTGTATGTATTGTTCCATCCTTATACATGATCTTCCTCGCTGAAGTCATCTGTTTTTGATTGTGAGCCCTTAGAAGACAGGTCCCATCCATGTCTCTGTAATTTGATTTCCATAGACTTATGGGAGTGTTAGAATGAGGTAGATACTTAGTAAATGCCACTTGATAAAGATAATGAGGAAATATTCATTAATAACCATATTAACATTCATGACCGATCTTTTTAAAATTACTCATGCAAAGGAAAAATTGCATGCCTTCTTTTCATTTTTAAATGAATTAATTAATTTTAGCAGTACCATCTAGGACTCAAGACTATGTGGGAAACTTTATTTCTCCTCTGCTGGGTTGGCAATCAGAAGACCTAGGTTAGTTAAGAAATGTGGTCTCAGGCAAATCATTTCACCATTGTTTTTTGTGGTTCACTTTACTTTTTTCTGTTTGATCTCTTCATCTCTAAAAATGGTAATAATAATGCTTGTTCTACCTACATTGCACTGATGGGTGCTCAGTATTCATTCACTCAACAAACATTTACATGCTTGTTTTACAGAGAGCTGAGTACTGGGGCCGGGGTGTGTAGTAGGAAGGCCGAATTTATGATCTCAAAAAGGATCATATATATATTTGAATGGTTCGAAATTGCAAGGTATATAGAATTCTCTAAGCAGAAGACATCAAGACATTTATTCAGGCCCCACAGTGACAGATTCATGAATCAACCTCCCCGTTCCAATATCGTGATCACAAGCCTCCAGGCCCAATAAGGCCGCCTCACAAGAGTAGCTAGGAGGCCACAGAAAAACAAGATGCCATAAATCATATTCACTGGCCTCAAGTCCTCCCTTGAAACTCCTGGGTCCACACACGGTTTGGCTCTGCTTTGGCTTCAGCTGTAGTTTCTTGCCTCTCCTCGCAGCCACGCCTCTGGTGTTCTCAAGCCCCACCTCAACGACCAGAGACCAATTAGTTCCTGAGTTGGCCCCTCTTAAGTCATCAATCTAAGCCCACACAGGTTTCACACCTGATAGGGCTTTGGGCCTGGACTTAGCACTTAACAGCTGAAAGTTCTTTCACTCAAAGTAAACAAAGCCAAACTCCTCAAGGGCTAAGGAGCCCATTTTGCCTTAAGGACACAGGGTGGCGGGGATGAGGGAGAATGCAAAGTTTAAATTAGACCAGACCCCATCCTCAGAGAGTTCTGAGTTTATTAGAAAAAGAAAATACAGATACTACAATCTACATCATTACATGACGGTCAGTCAGTAAGCCCTTATGTGCTTACTAAGTACCAGGCACTAGGCTTAAAGCTGGAGACACAAAGATAAGAATGAAAATGTCTCAGCCTTTAAGAAGCTTACATTCTAATGGGAGAAATGACCTGTACATGTATAAGTATATAATGTATTATATGTACTTAAATTATATGTTATAAGTAACTTATTAATATTATCTACCACATATAGTAGATACATTTATGTAATTTAAATGATAAGTAATTTATATATAAGTATAAATGAATTCAAGGTAGATTTGCAAGGAAGTTTGTTGGCATTTGGGAGAAAAGGAAAAATTTCATGTAGAAGGTGGTGCTTGAGCTGAAACTTGAAGGAGACCAGGGGTTTCAAGAGGCAGAGATGAGAAAAGAATGCTTCCAGGACTGGGCAGTAGCTAGTGCAAAGTCACAGAGATCACACATGGAGCATCATACAGGAGCAGTGTCATCTTGGGCCAGGGTGATTTCATGGCAGACTGTCAGAAGGGGAATGATGTGTAAGATTAGAAAGAGAGGAAGGGCAAGTGTATTTATGGGGCATAGCCGTTTCTATAACCTTAATACTGTGTTAGGTATTTTGTGAGTATTTAATATTAATGAATGCCATTAATACTTTTGTCCTCATAGGTCTTCTGTCTGTTTCTTCTCTACAGACAGGCTTGACTTTTTAACCTTTAGATTCATTGTAAACAAATAATTACAAAAAACAAAATGCCAAGCAACATCTAGAAAGACAGAGAGGGGGGAAATTTCATGGACGATGTGGTATTTGATATGGTTTTTAAAGGATGAGTAGGAATTCAGTAGACATTAGAAGGATAGAGGGGGGAAATAATCAGGTTTAACTACCCCACTTGATCAAAAGTATAGAATCAGGGGAGAACATAGGGTTGTATTTGAGGGTCAGAGTAGTCTAGTTTGTGACTGAAACGATGTGCATAGAAAGGAGTAATATGACATAAGGAAAAGTAGGTTGGCAATAAATTGTGGAGGCCCTTGAATGCCCAGTAAATGTTTAAAGTGTACTCAGTCAACAATAGTAACCCACCAAATATTTTTGAGTAGAGTGACAAATAGTATGCAGACATATTGACGTTCTTAACCTGTGGTCTGTGACCTTTTAAAAATTATTTTAAAATATAAAAAAACATTTTGATAACTGCATTTTTAATTTAATTGGTTTCCTTGGTAATCTATGTGTTTTACTTTAGGTATTTAAAAATATTATTTTGAAAAAGGGCACAAAGGCTTCATAAGACAGACAAAAGTAGTCTATAATATCAAAAAAAGATTAAGAACCTCTAGTATAGAGGGAGGAAAAAGAGGGAGAAGCAAGACCTTTTAGGGGATTGTTAAAGTAGTTTTAGAGAAGCAATAGTGAGGGCCTTTATGAATGTGGGGGAAATGGGAATAGAGTGGAAATGACAATGTCATCCTGTTGTGGAGCTGACATCTAAAGAAGTTGGTAACTGAATATGAGAAGTAAATGAAAGATGAGTCCAGTTTTGACCATGGGAGTGAGCCCAGAAGAGATGTAAGGATTGGGAATGAGAGTTTTAAGAATGATCTACATGGAAGTTGATAGTTGAAGTGACTGGAGTGGATAAGATTGTTAAAGAGGAGGGGGAAAAGAAGACAATCAGGAATAGACCCTTGCAGAACATCCACTTCAGGTAACTAGGAAGAGAATAAGGAACTAGTGAGAGAAGTAATTAGAGAGACCAAAGGAATATAATCATAAAGTACCATGTAAATGTCACTTATTAGTATTATGTGTGATACGTGGTATTAAATAGCTACTAATGATATAAAATGGTCTAAGGATAGCAGGTTTGTGCTTCCTCAATGGAGATCTTACTTTCTTTATGGAGTGTACCCTTTACCATAACCCCTAATACTACACCAGCCATTTTATGAGTATTTAATAATAAATAATATATTTGTCCTTCTAGGTCTTCCATCTTCTCCTTCACAGTAGATGTTCCTGACCTTTAGACTAATTGTAAAAACCAAAACAAACTAGAAGAATATAAATGTAAAACTTGATCTATGTCTCAAATATTGGACATTAGTTGTATAGCCATCCTCAAGAAGTCTGTCTTTCTTATAGCTTTTAGTTTGTATTTCTTGTTTGCTGTCGGAGAACCTTTTAATAAACAACTGTTCATATTACCGTTTCTATTTCTAACTGTAGTACCAGAAGAGAACATTGCAACGATGAAGTATGGAGCCCAGGTAGTGAAAGGGGAGCTGAAATCTGCCTTACTTGATGGTGACACACAAAATTATGATTTGGATCATGGATTTTCTAGGCATCCGATTGATGATGACTGCCGTTCTGGCATTGAGATTAAATTAGGTCAGCCATCGATTATCAATCACATACGAATACTCCTGTGGGATCGTGATAGCCGGTAAGTGATAATAGTGTGATTCAAAGAGGAATTAACATTATATTTTGATTAAAATGACTTAATCTGTTAGTGGCTTAGAGTTATACTTTGTTATGCTTAGATTTCTTATAACTTTTTAGAATTTTAAAACTTCATATCTCAGTAACATTTCTATTGAAACCCCTAGGAAGGAATTGAAAGGCATAGTTCACCTAACAGTTTATTCCGATTATTTAAAGGGATTTTATTTATCAGGCTGTCTTGCAGAATTGGAAGTTTTTCAAGACAGATGATAGACAAACAAATGCATGGAAGAATTAGGTGAAAATAGTCAGGAACTCCAACCACTGGAGCACTGAGACTGGGCCTCAATCCAGTGCTCCCCATTCCAAAAACCAAAAAAAATGTCATCCAAGAATAACTTGGCTCTTATGGTTTAGGGAGACTGAAGGGCACAACAAGTGCCATTTCTGCCAGTACTGCTTGGTGTTTTCATGACAATGTTCCTTCCTGGCTCTGGACACATGGTGTTTATGTATTATGGCAGTGATGAGGGTTTCCTCCTAACTGGCAGCGGGAAGAATATAGCCTGCTATTACATTCTAGGAAGGAGGCTTATATAAAATTAAGGCTAAATGAGCTCTTTGGTGCATATATATGTGAGGTCCCCAGCTTGTCCCCTTCTCATTTTCTTCTGAACATATTGTTTCCTGGTCCCTTGTTGAATTTAACATGTTAATTGATTAAATGGGGCATGCAGTATTTTTTTAAGTGAACATGAACTACTGAAAAGGGTAGGAACCTTGAGGATTAAGGAGCTTATTATCTTTATAGTTTTTTGCCTGTCAAAACATTTATAAAAGACTTTATTTTGTAGAAAAGCTCTTTTTGTTCAAACGGGACATAGCTTTGCTACATAGTCATCTAGTTCCCCTGTCACAAGAGTTGTAGTTCTGACCAAAGCCAAAAAAACTCTTAGCACATTTTGTAGAATTACAGGCTGAATTGCTGATAACCCAGAGAGGTTCAAGAAAAGGTTATAATCAGTTTGTTGCTGTGTGATAAAATGAATGGGAGTGAAGGGACAACAGAAAATGAGAGAATTGTGTCACAAAATAAGCTGACCTTTCCTAGTCACAACTTTTGGCTACAGGCTGACATTTACAGTCAGTTAAATCTTTCTGAGATCAGCCCCATTGATATTGCAGTAGAAATAACACCACCTCATATTTAAATTTACCTTAGGGAAGAGGTACCAGTTAGTTCTGTGTATTACAGGTGAGCAGTAGAGACCCAGGTTGGAGAGAGGCAGTTAAACATTACTGAGAATTATTAGCCTACAAATTTCAGGATGTCCTCAAAATGCACTTGTATTATTTTTTTCATTAGTGTCAGTTACTTCTCTCTTAGTTAGATGTGGAGGATGGTAGGGTTCTGGAAGAGTGGGAGGAGGTAGGGGAAAAATAATCAAGCCATTTTGCATTGTCTCTGCTCCTGAGAAGGTGGGATTAGCTAGTAGGTAGGGCTAAGGAAGAGTAGAAGAAAAATACATCCCTGCCTTTTATCTTGTGCGCTCCTTTTTGCATGACTGTGCTAATCTGCTAATTTAGAACTTAGAATTTATTTTGGAAGTATGAAAGAAACCAAGTTCTGTTTTCAGAAGAAGCAAATAACTTGAAAAGAACTTTCAGTGATGTGTGAAAAATGTAGTTAGTGAATAAAATGTTTTCTTTGATATTTATGCAATGAATTTTTTTTATACTTCCTCCCCCCCCCCCCCCCCAAAGGTCTTATTCCTACTACATTGAAGTGTCCATGGATGAACTTGATTGGATCAGAGTAATTGATCACTCAAAATACCTCTGTCGTTCTTGGCAAAAGCTGTATTTTCCTGCCCGGGTCTGCAGGTTAGTTTGCATAGATAAACTGTGTGATTGAAATTTTACATGTATTGATTGGGTCTAGGTAAACTTAAAACACATGTATAAATATTGACTTTCCAATCACACTTAGTTGTGAGAGGCATATTTCATCTTTCCTTATTATAAAAAGAAAACTTTTTCATGGCACAAACTATCAAGCTTCATAAACAGGAAAACTTCTTTGGAAAAATTAGAAAATTAATGAATATAGAGATGGGACTGTAGGTTTGGGGTGTAATATAGAATTATTCAGAACACTTTGTACTTCACATCAAGTGTCAAGTAACAAAATAAAAAGTTTCCAAATCCTATCCTCTCTCATAAAATCATAGGTATGTGATAAGTGGGAGGTGCATCTCTTTGAAAGTCATAGGACAGCTGTATGTTCAAAGAATGGCTTCACAAGAATTTCCAGGAGAAGGGAAAGGAAAATCAAATGCTGCCTCTATTTTCATTCTGGGTTTTTATGTTTCTTTAGGTATAACTCATTTCCTTAAAATCTTGTAATGCTGCAAAACCCATATGAGGCAGTAAGGTTATAGGTAAAAGAGGTGACATAGCCTGAAAATACTAATTTAGATTTTTTCAGAGGTAAAAGATTTGGGTCCTGACTTAAATTTTCTATTACTTGTTTCTAGGGTGTGAGAGTAATTCAACTTATTTCCCTTACATACTTTTTCCTATTATAGAAGAGATGTTATGGATGTGGATGAATATCCCTCTTGCCTCTTTGCCTCTAGTGCTCCTATTCCTATCAGTAGAACAGCTCCCAGGAGAGCATTGGGCAGAATCTTCTCCAATTTTCTTGTTTTCCGGAAGTCAAGGGAGATAGAAGATGAGAAGGATGGGGCTCCATGGAAGAAAAAGCAGGGCAAGGGGAGGTACAGAAAGATAGCCACCCCAGTGGTCTCTTCTTTGATGCCTGTCCTGGAACCTTTCTCAACCAGTATATCTGGTTTCTTCATGGGAGGCCTCCTAGAGTATTTACTTAGGTTTACCCTGTGGTGTGCAAGAGTAGGCCTTTACTTGGAACTTTTACCAGAGACTACCATTATGCCTTTCAGCATGTGATATATTAAAAGTTTCTGCCTATATGTCTTTTATCATGGGTATGATTGGACATAGTGCTGTTAGATAAGGATCCTTGTGTGAAAATGAAGAAAATCAATTTTACTTCCCTAAAGAGGGACTAAAGTGTCTTTGGTCTGGCAGTTATTCTTTTATCAAAGGAATTTTGAATGGATTAAAATGAAAGACTAGGAATTGAATGAAGATTATGTATGTCAGAACTGCCTTGGGATTCTTCGTGAGTGACAAAGGGGGATTGAACCAGAGAATAAGATGCATTGACTAAGGTTATTACACTTTGAGGGGATTTTTTAAAAACGGCAAACATAGTAACAGCCAAACTGTCTAATATTGAGGGATAGATTTGCATGTTGTATTAAATTTGGGACAGTAGTCCGGTACACAGTAGGCACTAAATAAATATTTGTTGAATTGAATTGAATTGAATCAAATCCTCTCCGTTTTGGGATGGTGGTGCTTGCCAGGATAGGGCCTGGGCTGTGGTGTTTGTCTGCTAGGAAATGACAGCTCTTTGTTAGTGAGACAAGCATCAGTATTAAAAATAATGCTACGTTTTTCACTAATCTGTTACCATTTTTATCTTCATTTTGGTCCTTTTTTCTCGCTCTTTGTCATTTTTGTGGTTTTCTATTTCTTCAGTCTTCATGAGTACAGTACTGCCTTTTGTCATTGTGTAGCAAGAGCTCAATTCTGGTCTGTTTAGTTATACAAAGTCTAATTAAGAAAAAAATAAAAGACAAGGAAGGGTTCTTGACATGGTGTTTCAAGGTGTTTTTATTATAAAGTGTATAGGTGGTGTAGTGGATGGAGTCAGAAAGACCCGAGTTTGCTTCAGACACTAACTCTGTGACTCTGACAAGTCATTTAACCTTCCAACATATGTAAAATAGGAATAATAATAGTACCTACCTCACAGGGCTGTGGTGAGGATCAAGTGAGGCAGTTTGTAAAGTACTTTGTAAACTGTAAAGCACTGTACAGATGTTAGCTGTTATTGTTAACATTAAAAATGGTGGACTGTGCAGGTTATCAACAGTGACTTCCATGTTCTATTGGAAAAGGTGATGAACCAGTCATGAAAAAGAGTAGATGCATATTAACTTGCATGCTGTACTGATAAAAACATTCAAAGAATCAGAGGAAGACCACCAGCACATTGGGTAGATAATCTCTAGAAGATATGCAAAAAGACATGAGCCAAACTTCCACAGGATGAAAAGCATGATGAGTTATAATCTGTGCCAGTGGAGGGAGTTGCCTACACCATTGAGATCACAGATTTATCAAGTGTTAAAGTACACAAGAAAGCTAAGTTGCCTACAAGGCTAAATTATTGATGTTGCATTACTTGATATGCTTGACCTTTTGTAGTAGCTAGGAAATAATTTAACAGCATCCAAAATATTTGTAAACAATGGCTAAATTTCGGTCCATAATACAAATAGTATTCTTACGCTTGACATTTTATCATCATCATGGTGATCTCATAAACATTTTTAATGAAGACCATGTTTTGAATCTACTTTTTCCTCTTTCTCTGATAAATCTTGTACATCTTATTATTCCTTTATTATGTGTCTCCTTAGCACTTAAGGATGTAGTTTACACAATATTAATTAATGGTCATTTGTACTCACCATTACTCTTCAGTCTTTTTCTTATGCATTCGTATCTCTAACAAGTGGAAACTCTTTCAAGATAGGGAGTAAGTAGTCCGATTTTATTTATCCTCTACAACACCCAACATGGCCCTGCACTCCATGGCTACTCAGATATTGGCAAACAAGATTCAAGGTCCCAAGGAACTTACTGTATAGTAGTAGAGATTTAGATTGGTTTAACATCAACACATAGTGATTTAAATAGCAACTTTTAGTTGGTGTAAACCAGCTCTGGAGAGTTATATAGTAATTATAAGTTTTTCTCTTTTAGAGGAGGGATTTGGGAGTGTATGAAAAGGAAATTTGATTTTGGATTTGTTCTTAAAATGTAAGTGGCATGCTTAATGAAAACTGGAAAACAGACTATTCCAGGCATTCCACGATGTAAAGAAAACCACATATGGGGAATGGCGGAAGTTCCCTAGCCTCTTTCTTCTCAGAGTGGTGAAACCTCAGGCTAGTAATTACATCCTCCATGTTTAAAGCTCTTCAAGGAGGAAGATTCTACTCATGCATTGATTAATAATCCTTTACACTGAGCAAGTCGTTCTTTATATGGACTCCTTTTTTGCTGTTTGCATTTTGACAATCTGCTTATGTAACATTACCCACCCAAAAAAAGGCCTCTCCTCATAACCTACTATTTTTCACATGTGACGGGTCTTGGTAAAACAATAAAGAGTATCTCAGTCAAAATTTTGCCTTGCCCATGGGGGAGGATTGCCATCTAATGTCAAAAATAGGGGTATCAGGCTTTCTAAATAATGACAGATGACAGAAAATTATTTGTCAGGAATTAATGGCAAAAAGTAGATATTTGTCTGAATTTAGCCTATATTCTCTCTGGCTTAAACTCCATTCCTCTTATTCTGTTTTCTACAGAAATGAGAAAAAAAATGATTGCTATATGTGGTATAATTCTTCATGTGCTAGAAGACCAGTGTTGTCATAATCTTCTTCTCTAGGGAAAAACAATTCCAATGCTAACCTTTCTTCAGAAAGTTCTCAGAACTTAACTGTCCTTTGAGGTAGCCTATTTCATGTTTAGTGTTATTGTTCATTTGCGTCAGTTGTGTCTGAGTCTTTTTGACCCCACTGGGATTTTCTTGGCAAAGATACTAGAGTTGCTTGCCATTTCCTTCTCCAGTTCATTTTACATATGAGGAAACTGAGGCAAACAGGGTTAAGTGACTTGCTCACGGCCACATAGCTAATAAATTTTCTGAGGCGGAATTTGAACTCAGGTTTTCCTGACTCTAGACCCCACACTTTATCTACCATGCCACCTAGTTGCCCCTCATTTCATGTTTAGAAAGCTGTAATTGTTAAGTTCTTCATTATATAAAATCTTACTTTTTGTAACTCTTGTTTGTTAAGTTTCCAGATCTTACCTTTGAGAGGGCCAAGTGAAAGAGGATTAGTCCTCCTTTTTTGCTATATGTATCTCACTACAGTGCTTACTGTTGAAGTAGCTGCATTGTACTGTTGGAATTTAAGAACTGGATTGAGGGAGATAGTTGAAGAATAGAAAGGGAGGCTTGAGTATCAGAAGCATTTAGGTGGTACCTGAAAACTAGAGTTCCTAATTTCATTGGCACTTGAGGGTTAAGAGAAAGGAGTAGAGGAAGATTAGGTACCAAACTTTTAAAAACTTCTTGTTAAGGACATAGAGTAGTCAGGGAGCTGCCTAATGAAGTACTGAAGAAGTTGAGCAAAGAGAGTAGAGAAGAACAAAGGTGGATACCATTGTATTGTTTCTAAGACTAGAGAAGATGTTGAATGTGATTACCAATTCAGCCATGAAACTTTGTTTATGGGGGACTAATAGAGTTAATTTATAGCTAAGTATTTGAAAAAACGTACAGATTGATTAATCCATTGCCTTATGGAAGTAACTTTAGTGTAAAGAATTCCTGCTAGTTCTTTCCCTTGACTACATGATCATATAACAACCACAAGTAGTAATAACTCAAATGTATGTAGCTCTTTGTCATTTACACAGTACTTTCCTCACAACCTGGTGAGGTATAAGGTAGTATAATTATTTTCCCCGTTTTACAGATGAGGAAATTGAGGCCATAATAGCAAGCCCCTTCCTCTATGGTGGTTTATACTTGAAGTTACCGTAAGATCTTTGGATGTATCTTCTATACCTAGAGAAGGAGAAAGGAGGAAACAGAAATGTAGGACTTTTTTTTCTCTTGTTTCAAGAGAAAATAACATTATTGTTTTGGATATTCAGTCTCACTTGTATAGTAAAATGTTGGAGACTCAGCTCCAGTGCCAACATCATCTTATTTCAGTTTTGATATTGTGATGAAATGAGGCACTCACAAGTTATTGAACATTTTATACAGGAAAGTTTACTTTGCCCTAACGCAGCAAGGTTATGCAACAAACATATAGCATACCTTAACTTATCTAAATGTCGTCCCCTCATCTCCATATAGAAATGTGTCTGGTCCAGCAGGACAGGGTAACGTTACTTGAGTGGGCTTCAGATATACAAGATTAATCACGAGATGCCCTTATATAGCAGGGAGCCATAAAAAGTGCTTCCTTGACTTTCTCTACTACTTACCTATTTCACTTTTTTTCTGGCTGTTAGATGTTGTATAGGTTTTTTTACTTATCTCACTAAATCACAACAATCTTTAGTTCTTTAGTTACAGAAGACATGAAACAAAGAAGTAAAGCTAACTATTCATGAAAAATATTATTTCTTCTTGTAACCTTGCATTACCATGTGTAGCTTTTTTTCTGTCTCTGTTTCATAAGTGGGCACTTTTACAGTTGGTTATCAGCTGATTAAGCTCTGTTCTTACTGCTTCACATAATCATGCCATGTTTTCAGGTGTCTGAGAAGACTCTGTTGGAGCCCTGGGAAATTTAAAATAGCATCATTGTTTCCTTAAATTAATTTTTTAAGTTCACGATTAGTTTGCATTATAAACTTATGTCCTGTTCCTCCCACTTACCTGTTTCTGTTTTTACTAGCAAATAATCATGCAAAAGAAGGATATAGTTTTAGAAGAGTGCAACACAAAATGAAGCCACATGGTGTCACTAAGCTGTAACATTAGTTTTCTTTAGAACCGAGTAAAATGTGAGATTGCTTTTTCATCATATTTAAATGTCAATTGTTCGGGAAATCTGTGACTCATGAAATCACATATTAAACTATTTATACTTTTTAAAAAAATTTCCACCGTAGAGCATTAATTGTGTTGGATGTTCTCCTTGCTGATATGCTACTATCAGCCCTTGGCCTCTGTCATCTACAAAATACAGCAAATATGGCCTTTCATGTTGCCTTCGTGCAGCTTTGTTAAAAATTATTTCATTTTTGCCTTCTTGCTTTTGAGTTTAGAGAACAATAAAGAAATGGGGAAATTCAAAGTAAACTTGCAAAATGGTTATATTTTCTTTGAAGAACTTATAACATTGTATAAATAACTCAGGTTCTTTATAGAACATTTCAACATGATCCAGCTTTGGAAACCAGAGATAGTTGGATATAGAAGCAGTTCTTAAAGTGTGGTCTGGACCCTTAGGAGTCCCCAAGATCCTTTCAGGAGGTCTATGAGGTCAAAACTATTTTGATAGTAATACTAATATGCTATTTGCCTCTTAAAATACTGCCCCATTTTCCTAACTACAATCTGTGTGAGGCTGGATTTTCTTCATATACTCCAACCAGAACAACGTAAGAGATTTAATGCAGAAGACTCATTGTCTTCTATTATGCCAGACATTGAGATTTGTAAAAACATGTAAAACAGTGCCATTAATTAAATTGTTTTTGTTTGGAAATTATAGTTTTTTTTCATAAAAATGTTACTTATATTAATATGTAGTTCATTTATTTCTAAGTGAACTAAATATTTTTCAAATTTATTGAGTTTTAATTTCCAATATGATAAATGTTGGTATATATAACCCATGTAAACAAAGGTCGTTTGGGGTCCTCAATAATTTTTAAGGTTATATATGTGTCCTCAGTATTTTTTTAAGAGTGTAAAGGGTGTAAAGTTTTTAAGAGTATAAAGTGAGATCAAAATTTTTTCAAAACTGCTGGAATATAGGAACCTACAGAGAACATGGGTATTTAACAGTTTAGAATAAGAGAGACTTCCTAAAGTCATTAGTTTAGTTTTGAAGGTACTTTTGGGAACGAATGTCTTTCCTCAGGTTTTGTGTGATTATCCTAATCACAGACTAATCACAACTTCTTGGGCCAGAAATAGGTATAATACCAGTGGCTGGCTGGTTAGGCACTCTGGGAGAATTTGATTTGCCAGAATTTCCTAAGACCTATTGAAGACAGGTATTGATTTGTCCCTATATCCAGGGAAGGCTTAAGTCAAAAAACACCTTTATCTACTGCCCCCAAGGTCATTATAAACCAAGAACTGTTGTGGATTCTCTTGTTATTGCTGACCCAAAGGTAAAACAAATGTTCTTAACTAATTTTTTTAGTTTTTTTTTTTCTGGCTATGTTTGTTTAATCAAAAAATTTCTGGAATTTTCTCCATGTCAAAACAACAAGCATTTATTAAGCACTTGCTGTGTGCCAGGTATTATGTTAAGCATTGGTGATACTCATAAAGGTAAAAACAGTCTCTGCCATCAAGGAACTTACAGTCTTATGGGGAGAATCTACATGCAAACAAATATGTATAAAAAAGATAGGTTTTGGATGAATGTGACAGTCTCAAAAGGGAGGCACTAACATTAAGGAAAACTGGGCAAGACTTCTTGCAGAAAGAGGAATTTTAGCTAAGACTTAGAGAAAACTGGTAATGCAGAAGGATGGTGATGAGGAAGGAGAGAATTCTGATGTGGGAAACATGCCTGGGAAAATGCCTGGAGTCAGGAGGTAAAGTGTTCAAGGAACAGTTCAAGGCCAGTGTCACTTGAGTACACAGAGAGGAGGAAGGTCTAAGAAGACTGGTAGTAAGGAATGAGTCAGGTTACAAAGGGCTTTAAGTCCCTCCAAGAAGCACTGGAGTTTATTCAGTAGGGGGATGACATTGTTGGACCTGCTCTTGAGGAAGATCACTTTGATAGCTGAGTGGAAGGATAGACTGGAGTGAGGAGAGACTTAGGGCAGAATCTAAGAGATTTTTGAGTCTTTTTAAAAAAATGTAACAGACCTCTTTGTCACTCTGGTAAGAACATATGGATCACTTCTCAGAATGTTTTTAAATGCATAAAATAAAATACATAGAATTACAAAATGAACCTGGAGTCCTGCCTCTGACCAATATTAGCTATGCAACCATGCGTAATTTCCTTCTTACTTATCAGTGACCTCAGACAACTCTCAGACACTTATTTTATAGATAAGTTGTCAGTCTTTATCAGTCGGAGGAATTTCCACACCTTACTGCCTTACACTTACTACCTGCAGTGATAAAATCATGGACTTGGACAAAAACAAACAAAGTAAACACTAATATTGATAGGTCTCTAGAGCACATGGATCATAGTTTAAGTTTAGCTAAAATTTTTCCAGCTGATTCTCAGGTGCTATTTCCATTATCTCTTGTGGTGTCTCTTAAGAACTCATACCTCTTTAGGGTGTAATAGAGTTTATTTAGTTCAGCAGTGCAACTGAACCTTGTTTTAAGCATTTTTTCAAGATATATGCTAGAGGCTTAGCTAAAATTAAACTCCTTGACATAACGTGAAGTACTATCAGTTAACTAGTCTCTTCAACTCCTCAGTTCTTATCTATAGTTATTCTTAAGAAATCTCTTTTGTTGTGGAGGGTTGGGGGGAGGACACAGTAGGAATCATATATTATGAGTACCACCTGTTCCCTCCCACATGCCTGTATTTAGAATATTCCTATTACCTTAAAAATTTTCCTCCTTCTTTGGTATGCCTACCCTTCATAACCTACTTCCCCTCCTTCTAACCTTTCCAGTCTTCTTAAACTATGTACCCTTCCTCTAGCTCTCCCCCCCCTCCCCCCGCCACTTTGATCCCTGACACTAGTTTCCATGCTATTCCTTGAATAAGAAACTCATCTGCTGTTCCTCCTGCATAGAATGTTCTCCCTCCTTATGTTCACCTCCTGGCTTCCTTCAAGTCTCAGCTAAAATCTCACCTTCTCTAAGAAGCCATTCTCAATCATGCTTAATTCTAGAGCCTTCCCTCTCTTGATTATTTCTTACTTATCCTATACATATATTTGTACACACACACACACACACACACACACACATATATAATATATGTGTCATATATATTATGTATATCATATATATATATATATAGAGAGAGAGAGAGAGAGAGAGAGAGAGCGAGCGAGCGAGAGTGCACAAGAGCTTGTTTGTACACAGTTACTTTGGTGGTCTCATTAGAGTGTGAGACTTTTGCCGTTTTTGGATCTTCAGAACTTGGCACTCAGCATGGTGCTGGACATTTATAAATGACTGACTGACTATCATTTATTTTAATACTGAGTTCAAGAGTCCTTCTCTATGAAATCTTATATAATCATCAGTTGGATTATATGTATTTAATATTTGTTTTCTAATGGATTCACATATATGTACTTTTTATATTTCTTTATCAAGAGTTTTTATTTCCTTATTAAAATAACTGAAACCATAGAAATCAGTATCTCAGCATTCATTTATTGGTTATGGAGAAAACAAAAGATTTAACACAAACATATTCTACATGTAACATAAGTAATTTAGGGAGACGTTAAGTAGGCAATTATTAAGAGAAAAATTGATTAGAGGGGAAAAAAATCACATCTTAAACAACATACTGTAGCCTACTTGAAGTGTATTTAATCAAGATCTGTTGCTGTAAATATAGCTTATGTAGAGATATGGATGAATGAGTTGCATTTGCTTCAATCATTTAGTGAATTACTACTTCCAAACCCTATTCATAGATGTACACAGACACATGGAAGTTGAAAAAACAGTATGCAAAGTTTTCAAAGCTACTTAATTGTTTTGGTCCTTAAAAATGTGTAAGTATGTACATATTTTTTTTTTCTTTTTAAGAGATTTATTCTTGATATCAAAGGCCAGATTACTTTTTTTCCTTTTCCTTACTAGACTGTTAGTATAAATGTTCAGTACATGTTTAAGAAAAGAATGAGTTGTTATTCTATCCCCACTCCTAGGTCTACCCACCTCTGTCCTGGTTATTCTTTTAAGCTTAAAGAAATAAGTAGGTGACTCTTGCTTTCTGTGCCTCTTCACCTCCCCTTTGTTTATTGGTATCAAGTTTCAGACACTTATTTGGATGTTTTAAAGCCTTGGCACCTCACTTTTTACTTCTTTAATAAAAATCAAGAAACTGCTAGAGAAGAAATGTAACTTAGGTTCTTTAGGGGATAAATGATTTCTTTTTGGAAAATACTTGTTTGATTAGGAAACATTTTCCATAGATGTCTTTTTTTTAGTTAGTTTTTGAATATATGGAAAAGCACCTGTAGTGTTTATATGTTTGTTAGAAAATTCTTCCTGAGATTTCAAGCCTTTCAGTTCTTGCAATACTAGAGGCTCCAGAACATTGTCATAGAATCCTTGAATTCTTTAGGCAAGATGTTTATGGTCTTAGGACAGTAAGCCTAGTAAGTAGAGAATAGTTACAGGAAAGTTTCCAGAGTTGGTGAGTTTCTGGGCCCAGCGCACTGACCACGGGTATTGAACCTAGGAATCCGATGAATGGAGAGTGGACTTGATGTACTTTTGAATTACAGGAGTTACTGGGGAGTTAGGAGGAGAAGGGCTATGAAGAGTACGGTAAAGGACAGTCACACTAGTTCAGAATTAAAAGATTCTCTGAGGAGAAATTTTTAAAAAAAGATTGTCACAGGTAACATTCTGAGAACAGCAGATACTCCCCAAACAAAGCGCTTCCAAAGCAATCTAATGCGGAGGATAAAGGCTTTGCTTTTAGGAAATGGGATGTAGCTTCCCTAATGTCATTGTCTTCTGGAAGACCAAGAAGGTAGAGAAGCTACCTAAGCAATCCTTGGAGAAAAAAAAATTACCAAATGAAACTTTTTGTGAATCATAATTCCATTTTACCAAGTTTGTTTCCTTTAGTAATATTCTGAAAAAGATAATGTTGAAATAATTAACTGGTAAAAATTCCTGATTCCTTCAGTGGGGAGGATAGATGCTGTCTGTATGTCCTTATCCATTTTTCCTCATCCCATACTGGGTGCAAAGACAAAAGTAATCTGGTTAGAGAAGCACATAGAACCTCCTACCTGAATTCCTAGAGCACTATACAATTTAGCATTGCACTTAATTATATAGTATTCAAAGTTGTTTGTTAATGAGGTTGTAAGCTCCTTCTGAATCTTACATGTCTTAGATGTATATTTCATTTGGGGACTTAGCACATACAAAATGCTTTATAGGTCATAGCATTTCTGGATCCAGGTGTCTAGACTTTAATATTTGAATGGTCTTGTGATATTGTTGATCTGGAGTGAATCACAATCCATCTATATTTACCCATTCTGCATAATTCTCTTTCATCTCTGCACATAAAGTTCGCCACAGGGGATTGTCTGACTTTCTGGGGACCTTCCTTATATTCTCTTGATACCCTGAAGATAGCAGCAGAGTTTTCACACTGCCTTGTGGGTATACTATACTCTGTTTATGTGACTAGCCCATCTTATTTCTGTCAGACATTGCTTTGATGATGTTCTTGACACCGCTTTTCCTGTGTGATTCCCTGACTCCAATGTGTGGGAATATGTGCACCATGCTCTTTTCTGTTGCACTCTGGGTAGTACTTCATTTCTTTGAAGACCATAGGTTATATGCCTTGCAGCTATATATTATAGGAAAAATATTGGGGTTGAAAAGATGTACCTTTGTTTCATGGAGAAACTTAGGATCATTTAAAAAAAAAGCTTTTTACTTTTTTTTTTTATAAGTTTTATTTAATATATTTAGTTTTCAGCATTGATTTTCACAGGAGTCTGAATTACAAATTTTCTCCCCATTTCTACCCTCCCCCCCACTCCAAGATGGTGTATATTCTGGTTGCCCTGTTCCCCAGTCTGCCCTCCC
>CM053627.1:198553027-198573696 GCA_028646595.1 Phalanger gymnotis
GGGCCTGGGGCTTAGCACCTAGTAAGGCTCAATGAAATACACTGAACTACTCAAACAAAACAAAGGCCATTTTGCTCACCAACACAACTACCTGACTCCTTATTCCCATCCTTCTTAAACCTTCCACCCCAAAATTTCATCCTAACCGTATTTTATTAATTATTGACTGTGCATGGTGCTAATGTGCCCCCACCTCTGCAGATGGGGTGACTTAATTGGAATGAAAGTTTAATATCATTGAAGAAGCAAAGTAATAGAAACCAGTGGGCACTAAGTGCTCTGAAGCATTGCCAGCTAGGGCTATGGGGACCTTGCCAGGATGTCACAGAATGGATCCTGCAATAAGATCTGGAAATCACTAGCTTAAAGCTAGTTGCCTGTTTTCACATTTGAGGTAAAGAGGATAATGGAAGCAATGCTGTTGAAAACATGACTATTCACAGGTCTGTGTCCAGAAAATGTTGTGATAGAAATATGCAAATGAGAGAAACTGAGGCAACAAAGTTTCGAGCACAGTCAATTTATTAGTAAAGCTAGCCATTGCCAATAAATAGGGTCCAAGGCTTCTCAGTAACCAAGGACTTTCCTGACAGTCAAGGCAGGTCTTTTACAGTAAAGTGATACAACCTATTTTTAGCACTGTGGGCATTACCAAGTTACAGTTGGCTAGAATCAGTATGGATTTTGCACAACTTGGGGATTTTTGCACGGTTTGGAATATGACACTAACACTTGATTAAATAAATTTGACCCTTAAGTAAGCTTCTCCTAAAAGTGGACGGTAGATAACTTAGAAGAGTGAAATCCCAGGGAACTAAAGTTGCACACTTAAGGACTTTTTTAGACTCACATAATGAGGTAGAACAGGGAGAATAGTAACTTGATTAAGACTTAGTGAAATAAAGGAGTATATCGAATTTTAATATCACAAAAACCAAAAAGGGCTGAGAAAGGCAACAGAAAGAGAGAGCAAAAAAGCTATTGACCAAACCTCTCTCTCTCTCTCCATATACTTCAAAGCCCATCTTAAATGTACCTGATGAAACAAAAGTATGAGCAGAAACAAAGAATGAAATTCTGGAAAGGTTATCCCTGCAGAAAAGTAAAAAAACCCTGCAAGGGCCATGGTATCTTATATGACATTGACCAGTTAGTTACTGGGGAAAGTTTGGTGCAACCAACTGTAGGTAGGTGCACCACTCTTAGCAGTCTTAGAGTGTTCCATCCTTCCCTTGGGAGGAGTTCTGGAGCTAAGCCCCTGAGGGGGGAAGAGCCAGGAACAAGGTGAGAGCTTAACCAAGGAAAGAAAAATGCCTGAAATGATATGACAATACTGTGGGATAAAAGAAACCCCAGGAGAAAACAGGTCGGGAAAAACAACTCTGATTTAATTCCAGAACAAAATATGGAATGGCTACAATGACTGAGTGGTTGGAAGGTTCAATAAAAGAAATGAAGGAAGAGTTCAATAAAATAGACAGCTTAGGACAGAAGTATGGAAATTTTAACACAGCATTAGACACTCTGAAATGGAACTCAAAATTCAGATATACAACATGAAATATTAGAATAAATTCAAAGGACAATAAAACTGGAAAACTGAAGAAAACAACTGACCTGGAAACAGGGCATACAGGGATAATCCATGGATCATGAGGCTCAAAGAGAAGCATGACAAAATGAGAAACATTAGATATTGTATTTCAAGAAATTATAAAATAAATTGACCATAAGTATTGGAAGGAGAAGACAAAGTGTAGATCAATAAAATCAGTAGTTCACCATCAGAAAAGTTTCAGCTGTAACAAGGCTAGAAATGAGGTTAAGAGCCTGAGCTTCCAGGTTATATTTGTATAGGTACACACATGTATGTGCATGAGTGTGTGTGTGTGTAAAGCCTTTATGGAATTTTTTTTTATACTTTGTGAGAAAATCAGACTTGGGCACATACTTGGGCAAGAGAAACTTTAAAACATAGTTCTGCTATAATGAAACATATGTGTTCCTTTCAAAAAACATCACCTCCTTATGCAAAATCGGGCAGTAAAAACCACAGGGCTTATGAGGAAAATGGGGTGAAGAGTGTTCATCAGTGACAGCGTTTTTTTTTAAAAAAGGAACCTTATAGAAAGTAGTATACAGTTTTATGTGTTAGTTAAGAAATACATAAATACTAAAATAAATAGGCTCCTGCTTAGCCTGCACCCTGTGGCTACACAAGAGACTATCTAAGGCAGCTTCCCCACCCCAGAAAGGGTTAATGGGAGACTATGAATTTGGATTTTGTTTTGTTTTTTAAAAGTAGGGAGAAAATATCTTAGGGATGGAGAGGGGAGGAGAGAAATAACTTACTGTTGCTTATTACTACAGGAAAATATTATTTAAACATAGAAGTGGATGGTATAAGGGCTGTGTTATCTCATCCATCTCCCTTCTCTCTTTGGGGGGGTTGGGGAAGGAAAGAATTAAAAATTCTTTTAAATAAATTTTTAAAAATATAGTTGTAGAAATATAGTGAAGTAAAGGGAGTGGGTTGGGACAAGGAAAGATTGGAGAAGGATTTGAGGGAGGAAAACGGGAGAGAGGAGGGAATGATTAAAAAGGATGGGATAGAAGGACAAGAACTATTTTAACAGGATTTGATAGAAAAACATCCTTAGTTGTAGGCATGATTGCAAAGAATTCACCAATGAAATAGGAGAGTAGCAGAAAATATTAATCATTAAACATTTTATTAGCACCTACTGACTGCCAGGCTCTGTGCTAAACCCTGGGGATATAAAAAAAAAATCAAAAGACAGCCCCTGCCCTCAAGGAGCTTACAGTTTAATGGTGGAATATGATATTCAAGCAAATATATACAAAGCAAGCTATTTATGGGATAAATAGGAATTTATTAAAAGAGGGAAAGCACTGGAATTAAGAGGAGTAGGGAAGGTGGGAAAGGAAAATTTGATTTGTATTTACAAGGAGTATTCTTGAAAATGTATACATACAGAGATACAATGAGGATTTGAAGTAGAATACATTCTGGTTTAGTTGAATCTAAATAAAGATTTGCATTCTTGGTCTCAGAGAAGGCTACCAAAAAATGGGTCCGCTTAAAAGAGGCATATTGGAAAAATAGTTCCTAACATTTATTAAGCACCTACTCTGTGCCAAGCACTTTGCTAAGCACTGGGGATAGAAATACAAAAAAGAAAGACAGTCCCTGCCCTTGAGGAACCTAGAATCCAATGGGAGAAGCAACCACACAAAACAAGGTGGAAAATCTTTGGGGCGAGGGGGCATGGAGAGAAGCCAAAGAATTTCAAAATGAGTACTGCCAGATCTAAAAATGAGCGTAGTCAGTCAGGAAATGGAATTTACAGAACTTTAGAATTCAAAGAAAATTCAGTGGCTATCTGATCTAACCATTAGCTTAAAATGAACTCTGACTACAACATATTCAATAAGGGTTAACCAAGCTGCTGTTTTGTTATACTAAAAATAAAGCAATGGGCCTTAAGTTAGGAAGACCTGAGTTAAATCTGCCCTCAGACATTAACTTAGTTGTGTGACCCTTGCCAAGTCACTTAGTCTGTGTCTCAGTTTCCTCATCTGTAAAGTAGAAATAATAGTGGCATTTACATTCAAGGTTATTGTGAGGTTAAAATGAGAATATTTGTAAAGTGTTTAGAATTGTACCTGGCGTAATAGCCACTTAAGAAGTCCTTGTTCCCCTTACTTCCCCCTACTTCCCCCTTCGTCTTACAGTGTTTTCCTTAGTGCTCTCTTTGGTGTCTCCTTTTAAGCAGGTTAGTCTTCCTTTAGAGAGGCCAGATAAAGGAGCTCATTGTTAGTAACTTTGATGGCCCTTTATTCTCTTGCGAAAACTCTTTAGTCCCATCAGTGGACCCCAACTGTCAAGACGTTTTCGGATCCTAATTGTCATTTTGAGGCATTCCTTCCAGTTTATAGGCTTGAATGGGAAAGAAGGTTGGGGTATGGGGGAAAAGAACTAGTTATTTCATCCATGTAGAGGCAAAGAAACTCACTTTACCAATGCATTTGGAATTTTCTAGGCATGGAAAATGACAGTGCATTTTTCAGGTGAGGATATTCATTTTACCAGTGCAGTCAACAATTGCTATACAATTTGTAATCTCAAAGAGTTGCCTGTGATACCAGGAAGTTAAATGACTTGTCCAGGATCACACAGCCAATATATATCAAAGGTGGGACTTGAATTCAGGTCATTCCCAACTGTCTAGATATATATACACTGAGTGACTTTGCATATAAGTACTTAAAGGATAAATTTACTGAATTATAGTGAGATTTCAATATTCTTATTACTATGGGGGCCTTAACATGCTTGTTTCATATTTAGACAAATTTAAAAATTGAAGTTGAAGGAAGATTTTGAATAGAAGTTGAAGATTTGAATAGAATATTAGAAAAACTAGATATGACAGTCCTTTGGCAATCCCGAATAGGAATTCTAATTAGCATGCCTATATTTAATCATCACATAGCACTTTTACAAAAAATATAACATATCCTTGGATATAAAGAACTCATATATGAATTTAGAAAGGCAGAGCTGTGAGGCACATCCTTCATAGATCATAATGCAACAAGAATTGTCAACAGTAATAATAATAGATGCTTATACAGTGCTTTAAGATTTGTAGATTACATATGTTTTCTTATTTGAGTTATATCAACTGTGTAAGGCAGCTGCTGTTCTCTACATTTTACGGTGAGAAAAGTCATGCTTAAAGGGGTGGAACCACTTGCCCAGTTATGCACCTGTTCAGTGTTTGAGGCAGAGTCCGAAGCCACAAGTCTTCATGACTTTTGCCTATGGCAGACTCTTCCTCATTCCACTTTGCCTCTCATTAAAAGATATACAAACAAAAGACTCATACTGAAATGGAGACGAAATAACTGCTAAATAATTAGTGGGTCAAAGAACAAATTAAAGAAAATAATATCTCCAAAAACACATCAATAAAAGAGAATAAAAGATGATTAATAATTTGAGCAAACAACAAAAAAAGCATAGAAAAGAAAGAAATTAACCCAACTTAGAGCACAAAAGTAGGAATTCTAAAAATCAAAGCAGGGATAAATTTGAAAATGAAAAGAGAAGTTAATCAGTTGCTAGTTTTAAAAAATAATACAGTAGGAAAATCATTACCTAATTTGGTTCAGAAATGAAAATCAAAAAATGACAACAGAACTAATTCACAGTAAATAGAAAACAAATTATTTTAAATTATCACATGCTATTATACCTATTATATATCAACCAAACCAAAAAGTTAAAAGAAATGGATAAAATTACCTAAAAATATAAAATTACAGTATTAACAGAATAAGGAATAGAAAATTAAATTATCTCATCTCAGTTTTGAAAATGTTGAGACAAGATGTATTTACAAGTAAATATTATTAAATAGAAAAAGTCCATCAATCACCACTTAAAAGAGACCCTATGGGGAAAATTCATAGGAATATCATAGTCAAATTCCAAAATCCCTGGCTTAAGGATAAAATAGTAAAAGCATCAAGATGGTCTTTTTTTGTTATTTGATAATGAATAAAATTTTGTCAGACTGTATCATCTGAAAAGAAAAAAATTAAGTCATTTAGTTTCTTTTTGGTACTTTTTATATTAATTTTAAAAATTATTTTCTAATATCTGAATGTTTTAATCAAAAATTGTGTTATCTGGAAAGTCTTTTTCATGGTGGGAGGGAAAAATAAACTGAATTCCTTTCGAAGTTTTAAAATACATTTATTTCTTTCTATTTGGAAGAAAAATTATTTATAGCTTTTGTGACTGTGTTAGAGAAGCTTAAAGAAGAGGTAGACAAATGGGAAAGCAAAATGTATTTGGATTTTTGGCTATCAACTAAATATCGCTCAGAAGAGCCCTGTTCTTAGTATAGGTTGAAAAATCATTTTCTTAGGCACATAGTAAAAGTATACATGCCTTAAATGTGTTCTCCAGATAGAATATGTGTGTCTGTGTAAAAGTGTACACACACACATATACATATATGTTATCCTCTTGTTGATACGATAAATTAATATTTTTATATTCTCGGAAATATGTTCTGTGAAAGCATTGGATTTTATCCTTTACTTAACTAGTCCTGGATTAGGCGAATTGAAAAGGTACTTCGACCTAGGAACTTGTCTTCACGTGGACTAACAAATCTTAGAGCTGGCACGTAGCTCTTATTTTGATATTAGATTTTAAAAATGGGATTTGGTAGGAAAATAGAAAATAGTCTGAGAGAAACTAGGTTTTTGTACATTTCTTACACAAGGATTTGTGGGTAAATGTTTAAAAACTGCCTCTCTAAAAGCACAAGACAGACTTTTAAGTTTAATGTGCATTATTAATGTTTTCTCCGTCACTCTCTTAAGTCTGGACAATCAACAAATTTCTTGATTTGTTTTATAGTTTCTGAGGTGTAAATCTCTCACTGACAGTTTAACCATTTGCTCCTGGCTGGTGCATGCTCCTGATACACCAGAGCTAAATAAACTAAAAATGGATATTAACAATAATAATGATAACTAATGTTTATGTAGAGTTTAGTATGTGCCAGGTGCTGTGCTAAGCACTTTATAATGATCTCACAACAACCCAAGGAAGAAAATGCTCTTATTATCCCTATTTTACAGAACAGGAAACTGAGGCAAGTAGAATTAAAGAGACTTTCCCAGGCTCACACAGCTAATAAATGTCTGAGTCCATCTTTAAACTCAGATCTCCCTCTCTCTAAGCTTGGCACTCTATCCACTATGTCAAAAAAAATTTTAGAACCTAACTAGATCAGGTAGTTTCACAGCTACCTCAACTAGGGAGTGAACTTTATATAAAAATGAATTTTTATTGATGTCTTTTTTTCCACATCATCATATTTTTTTCCTACTCTACTCCTCTCACTCCTAGAGAGCAGCCATTCCATATAATAAAGAAAATTTTCAAGGAAAAAAAAAAAAAAGGAAAGAAAGAAAAAAACTTGCTTAACCAATCAATAAATTGACAAAGTCCAGAAACGTGTAATGTGCAGTATCTGTGGACCTTTCATCTCTATGAAAAGGTGTCTTTTCCACACACCTCTTCATTCTAGTCATATTTGATCTTTACAATTTTGTTACATTTACTTTTGATTGTGTGTGCGTGCACGCATCCGTGTGCGCATGTTTCTTTTCATTTATATCATTGTAGCCATGGCGTATATTATTTTCTTGGGCTCTGCTTTACTTTATATCACTTTGTACAGATCTTTCCAGGCTTCTTTGTATTTATCATATACATCATTTCTTACAGCACAGTTATTTTCCATTACACTCATGTACCACAATTTGTTTAACCATTCCCCAATTGATGAACATCTACTTTGTTTCCAAATCTTTGCTGTCACCAAAAGTGGGGTGTAAGGGGACTTTTTTCTTACTGATGACTTGTTCGGGGTATCTACCCATAGTCTCTGATTCAAAGGGTATAGACATTTTTGTCACTTTATTTGCACGATCCCAAATTGCTTTTCAGAATGGTTATATCATTTTACAGCTCTATCAGCAATATATTAGTGTGCCTATCATCCCATTATCTCTCCAACATCAACTATTGCCATTTTTTGCCATCTTTTCCAATTAGCAGAGTGTAAGTTAGAACCTCAGGGTTGTTTTAATTTGTATTTCTCTTAATATTGTTAGTGATTTGAAGTATTCTTTCATGTGGTTGTGAATACTTTACAGTTCTTTATCAAACACTGGGTTACTGAGTTCCATTGTTTTTTTTTACATCTTGTCCATTTGGTTCCATTGATCCTGTCTCTCTGTTTCATAACCAAAACCAGATGGTTTTGAAGATTACTGATTTTTAATATAATTTGAAGGCTGCAAGTGTTATTGATCTCTTTTCCCCTCCCTCTTTTCAGAATTTCCCTTCATATTCTAGACCTTTTGTTTTTCAAATGAATTTTGTAATTTTTTCAATTTCTATACACTATCCCTTTGATTCTCTTTAGTATTTGATTGACATAGCATTAGTAGTGTAAATTAACTTTGGTAGTTTTTTTTAGTGGATATAGCTCAAACATGAGCATTGAATGTTCTTCTAGTTATTTGAGTTGTTTCTTTAAGGAGCATTGTTTAATTGAATCTACATAAGTCTTTTGACTTCTGTTGTACTTTCAGAAAGGCTTTTCTCCATATATTGATGAAATTATGTGGTATTGGATATTTCCATTTTTAATATGATCATGTTGGTTTTTCCTGCTATTAAATTATCCTGTCAACCCTGATTTAAATTCACTTTGGTCATATTGAGTGAAGATTTTCTTTAAAATTTTCGAATCGATATTCATTAATGATACTGTTCTTTAGTTCTCCTCTGCTTTGTCCTTTCCTGGTTTAGATATTAGTATTCAATTTGTCCCACAAAAGGAATTTGGCAGGGTGCATTCTTTATTTTTGTGAATTATTTGTGTATTATAGGTACTAATTGTTAAAAGTTTGATATAATTCTATGAATTCATCAGCACCAGGAATTTTTTTGTTGACAGTTCCTTCATCGCAAGTTTTATTTCTTTTTCTGGATTATTTAAGATTTCTGTTTGGTTTCTTCTAGTTTGGATATTTTATATTTTTGAAGATATTGCTTTATTTCTTTAGTATTCTCAGTTTTGTTAGCATCAAACTGTGCATAGAAGTTTGTGATAGTTCTTTTCATTTCTTCTAGTTTTGTTGTGATTTCACCTTGATGACTGTTTTACTGATTCGAAGTTCTGCGTTGTTCTTTTTAATCAGATTACCTAGAGGTTTATCCGTTTTCCTAGTTTTTTCAAAGAACCAGCTTTTACTATTTCTGTTATTTGCATAGGTTTGTTTTGTTACCAGTTTTATCTTTTTCAATTTTTAATATCCCCTCTTTTGTGCTTATTTTAGGCTTATTTGTTATCTACACTATTTTAAAAATGTATATTCAGTTCCTTAATGCTCTCTTCTTCTATTTTGTTAGTGGTATGCTCATGAGAATACAACTTTTGTTAATGGATATTTGTAGGAATATGATCTATCCTTTGTGGATTATTTTAGGTATATCCTAGAAATTTTGATTTGTTGTTTCATCATTATCATTTTCTTATACCTAATTATTAACTTTTTCTTTGATGTTTCCTTGGACTCACTCATTAATTATTTAGGATTTTATTTCAAAGAGTCCATTTTGCTATATTGTTTTGTTTGTGTTCCCTAAGCTGTTTACTATTTTTATTATGTTTTCATCTGTAAAGGATGTTTTTACTATTTCTGTCTTTTTATATTTGTTTATAGTATCCCTTGCCCTAGTAAGTTTTTGTAAAAGTACTATGTGGTACTGAGAAATACATATATTCTTAAATTTATTTAGAAATTATTTAGAAATCTATTTAGAAGATACCGTCTTTTACCTCTAGTTCCTTTAGCAGTTTGTTAAATTATTTTCCTTTTGTTTCTCTTTTTGTCATAGACATCCCAAATTGAGAGACATTGAATTTTTTTTTGCAACTATTGTATTACCGTCTATATCTTTTTGGAGTTATTTTTCTTGTGAATCTATACGTTGAGACATTTGGAGTGTATACATTTAAAATTATTGGGGTTTTGTCTGTGTTTCCTTTCTTTATAATGTAGTTCCCATGTTCATTCTTTTTATGTTAGAAATGTTTATTTTACTTTGATAGCATGATTGCAACTCTTCCTTTTTAGAATTCATTTAACACATATTTTATTCTCTCTCTCCTCACCCCCCCCCCCCATTCTGTATGTGTGTGTTTGTTTTATAATTGTATTTCTTGTAAGTAGTAGTTGGAAGGATTTTGTTTTCTCATCCAATTTGTGCTCCTTTTTGCTTTGTTGGATTGTTTAGTCCATTTACACATTTGAAGTTAAGAGAATTAGGTTTATATTTTTCTGTTTGTTTCTAATATATATTTTTTTCAAATTAAGGATTTTTTCCCTTTCTTCTGAATGTCTCTTTATTTATTTTAGTGCAGTGTTTTTTAAGGCAGTCTCATTTCCATTGGCCCTCTTTTCCTCTCACTTAAGACCCCCACCTTCAGCCCATTTGTTAATCTCTTTCCTTAGTTCCTGGCTCTAAGGCCAGCTAGTTTTCTATTGACTGCCAGAATGGCTTCTTATAAGATATGCAGTTGTGCGTGTGTGTGTGTGTGTGTGTGTGTGTGTGTGTGTGTGTGTGTGAGGTGAGAGAGAGAGAGAGAGAGAGAGAGTGTGTGTGTGTGTGTGTGTGTGTGTAAAATACATCTTTGCATGCACTTCTGAGAATAGTAGCAAGAAGAAACTGGAATTATTGCCATTTTTGACAGTGAATTAACCAACAAATATTTATTGAGTACTGACTACATTCCTAGCATTAAGAATGGAATAGGAATCTGACTCCTTGAATGGCTTTCGATGGCAGTATTTTTTAAATGTCATGTAAACTATTCAAATAGGTTATTAATATGAACTTTTATTCCCATAGTTTTCTATTTCTGTTAGTCTTAGTCTTGTACTTAGTCTTGTACTCATCTTTCCAATTCTAATAGTCCTTTGGAATTCTTTATATGAGTGCTTATAAAGTCTGAGGTACATTAATAGTACTGGATATCTAGGCATTGATATTAAAAGAGTATTGCATTGGCTTGCATCTTGAGAGTTTAGTGCTTCTGGTTGGTAGCTTCATTTTGTTAAAATAGGAGATTAAATTCTGAGAGAAAATAGTACAGGCCAATGATAATCTAAAGAAAAATCTTACACCCTTGGAATTTACAGGAGTTTTGTACCAATGGATTCACTTTTTTGTGTAACTTCTGCTTGGCCTTATCTGATTTCTTATAAATTTATTAATTCTCTTTTTTTCTACCTGCTTCTCTTTAAGGGATATGATGTCAAACTTTTATCTCCACTATCAAGTTATAACAATTTAAAGGTAGATTTTGCTTCTGGCCTAAGCTTGTTGACATTGACCTTTAAAGGATTTTGTCTCTTGTGGGAAAGCACATATCTTAATGTTGAATTACTGTGTTAGCTTTCAAGTAAGGATCTTGGTGTGTGATTTTCTTCTTAGATATGTAGCATAGATCTTGCCTCTCTCTTTATTTACATAGCTCTAGGGACATATTTCTGAGACAGAAAAGCATGTGAATTGGGCAAAAGGAAAATTTTGCTTTGAAAATGGTATATATTTTTTTTCCAAGGTGCCACCTAAAAATGTACTATTTAAAAATATTGAACCTTGTAGGCACATTTTCATTTAAAAAAGAAGAGGGGAAAATGGCTTTTTAAAAAATGTGTTGGCAAAACCTGAGTAGAAAAGCTCTGTAAAAAAGGACATTAGCAGACAAGAGAACAGAAAGAAATGATTACTGATGATTTCAATTTCCAGTAAATTACAAAGTATATGTAACAGGCTGTGAAGAGAGATGATTCCTATGGCATACTTCATGCTGCCTTCAGAGATAAGTGTGTAAATGAAAGAGAATCGAATTGTTTCAGCCTGGCAAATCTATACCATTTTGGTGGAGTGAAAATGAATGAAATCGAAATAATTTTATCACTCGTTGCTGAAACCAGAAACTGGAAATGTTTTTGATATGTTTCTAGAGAGGAGTGTATTACAGATTTGTAGCAAGGAAACATTTCAAATCTGGAATAGCTAACTGATGATGATCAAAAATATGGGTCTTAACAGAGTTGAGTGTATAATTTACATTTGAAAGTATGGAATGTTATTGATATCACAGTTTATGACTAGGAATTATTTCTTTTAAACTCCTTAAGTCTTAGAAGATTTTTCATAAGGGGAAACTTCTTGTGAGTTTTCTGGGCTCCCTAGGTACACCTCTAACTAAAACCAAGTATGTTGGCATGAAATATATGGGTTTTTTTTATGAGATATCATAGTTTAGAAAAAAAAGTTTGGTCCTTTAGGGCTTATAACACACATATGTATGTGTGTTGGTATGTGATTTTATAAGTGTTTATACATATACACATACAAACAACTCAGTTGTGTCTTATATGAAAAGTTTCTTTATATGTTCATTGTAGATTAGGCTGTTCAGAATCAGGCAGTGGGTAGTTCCTTGCTGTGCATGAATTTAGAGTTCATATTTTTTAAATTAGCCTCTGTGGCTCAGTGCCTGTTACTTTAGTTACAAACACCACTGTTGTTTGGATTCCTCTATTATCTGTAATAATTTTGTGGTCACACAACATTCAGATGATCAATAGCTATATCATCCCTTTCATTATTTGTTGAAAATGCTTTTTTGCAGTGATCACAAACCCTATCAATATAAATTTATTAGAAGTTATGTGCATTGTACTTTGTATTTTATCCAACTTTCTGAAAATATTTACAGCAGTGATTCTACTGATGATGGCATTACCAGTAAACAAATAGAACAGCAGTCTGCTTTCTGGAATCTCTTATCACATATAAAATTTTAGAGTCAGAAGGAATTTCAGGTGGCCTTCTAGTTCAGTCTGTACCTGAAAAGGAATCTCTCCTACACCAAAACTGACAAATGGGCATCTAGCCTCTTCTTGAAAGACTTCCATTGAGGAGAAACCCATTACCTTGCAAGGCAACCAGCTTATTCCATTTTTGTATACTTCTGATTGTTCAAAAGTTTTTCTTAACATCAAAACTAAAATTTTTTCTTGTTATTTTCTAGCCATCCTTTTACATAGCAACCCTTCAAATCCTTGATGACAGCTATGATGTCTCTCTCTTATCCTACTCTCCCAGTTCTTTTTCCCCCTTTTCTTTTTCTACAGGCTAAATATTAACCATTTTTTAAAAAAATTTATCTTCATATGCTGTGGACTCAAGTCCCTTAAACATCCTGGTTGCTCTCCTCTTAACTGTCTTTAGCTTACTAATATCCTTCCTAAACTTCAGTGCCTAGAATTGAGCATAATGCTCTAGTTGTGATCTTACCAGGGCAACATACACAGGGACTCTATCACATTTGGTGCCACAGCTAGGTGGTGCAGTGGATAGAATGCTGGGCACAAGTCATGAAGACTCATCTTACTGAGTTCAAATCTGGCCTCAGACACTTACTAGCTGGGTGACCCTGGGCAAATCACTTAACCCCATTTGCCTTAGTTTCCTTATCTGTAAAATGAACTGGAAAGGGAAATGGCAAACCATTCCATTATCTTTGTCAAAAAACAAAACAAAACAAAACCCAAATGGGGTCACAAAGAGTTGGGCACAACTGAAAACTGACTAAACAACAACGAATCACGTTTTGATTCCTAGAAACTATGCTTTTCTTATTAAACTATGATAATATATCGGCCAAATTATGACAGCATATGACTTACTATGCAAAGCAACTGCTTGGCTAAGAATATATTCAAGATAATCGTCTGTGTCCTGCCCTTTCTTCAAAGCCCAGTTCACTTCTCATGTCCTAAACAAAGCCTTCCTTGATTGCTCAAACTGATCTCTGCTGATTACTTATGCCTTTAAACTTTCCTAGCACTTACTGTGTTTTATTATATTTAGTGTCTTGTCCTCCCACCTAGACAGTAAGTTCTGTTAAGGGGTCAGCTTTAGGACCAGGGGTCAACCCAGTTTCCATCAATTTTTAAAATCTTGACCAGGAAATATACTGGGATATCAGGATCTTTTGTGCTTAGCCATAGTACACTAGCAAAGCCAGTCCCACAAAATATATAGTCTTACTCTAGAGATTTTTTATGTGGAATCCAGGAATATTTTCATAACTATTTAAACATAATGATTTCCCTTTGTAATCCTCTTTTATTTTATGCACTTAAAATCATCATTTTGTAAGAGGTCATTCGCTTTACCAGGTTGCCAAAGGGGTCCACAACACAAAAATGGTTAAGAATCCCTGCTCTAGAGAAGTATTTAACAGAGACAGTTATAATATGGAATAGCAGTTTTCAAACTTTTTTGTATTGGTACCCCTTATAACTCTTAAAATTCATTGTGGACCCCGCCAAAGAGCTTTTGTTTATGTGGGTTGTATCTATCAATATTTACTGTATTAGAAATGATAAGACTTTAATGTTATTATAAAAATAGTCTTGACCTTGCCGACCTCCTGAGTCTCAGGGAGCCCCAGGGATTGCCAGACTACACTTTGAGAAACCTTAATTATAGGTTATAGGGGAATTCTTACCTAAATACCAAATGAACCAATCTAATATAAGCTGATTTATCTAGTATATGGTCCATCGGGGAACTCAGTGATAAAGCTCACAATTATTTACATAAAAATTGCAATGGCTGATAATCTATATACTTGCCCCAAATGTGGTGGATCCTGTCTGGATTGAAGGCAAGCTTCTTTTAAGCTGCAGGCATAGTGAGGAAAAAGAAGAAGGGCATGGAGAGGTTGAGGGAAGGTAAAGGGAGAGGAGAGGGCAATGAAGGGAGGAAGGGAGATAAACAGGTAAAGGAAAGTGGGGAGGGAGAGGGAATAAAAGTATATTTTCTACTTGGTTCTGCCCCAGCCAGAATCACTATCCCAGGAGGGAGGTAAAGATTTCTGCTGAGCTCTACTACCAGAGAGAAAAGGGTAGAAAAATAAGATTGTAGCCACCAGGCTCTTACTGCTTCCACTTTCATGCACACTTATAGTCTGAGTAAAGAAAATTGCCTTAGTATTGATATAACACTTGTGGCGAAGTGGAAAGGAGCTAGAGGGTGTAGGCATCATGGAGTACACCCTAGCTTTGGTTATTTTAGTTTTCATCTAGTGAGGTAGCCTCTGAGCATTCATTATCTTTGGGCCCAGGATCTTGCTGGAACTCTCCTGCTGAAAAAAATCCAAGTTTTAAGTCTCCAGGCCTTGCTGAATTTTTTTTGAGATACTTGTTGACTTTACAACTTTATCCAACTTAGCTGTTTGGATTGGCCTCCAAGTACAAAGCTTAATTCTTTTCTTTAGTGCTCTAAACAAACAGAAAACTCTTCAGTTGAGCTTAGGTTTTTTTTTGTTGTTGTTGTTGTTGTTGTTCCTGTTTTTGTTTCTGCTTTTTTTACCATTTGAGTGCCCAGAGGCATCTTGAAACAGACATGTTTTTATAAATCTTAAATAAAAAATAAATGTTTTATAGTTTTGGGGTTTGCAAGCACATAATACGCTATAAGTCAATATTTCTCTTGTAATACAATCAAGTTTATTGTATTATAAACCAGTTTATCAAAAACATGGTTTATGGATTACTAGTGTAATCCACAAAATGGGCCCCGCTGTAGTATATTTCATATTAAATTGTAATGCCCCTAAAATATGTGTTATTACTTGTGACTTATTAAATGCTAACATGTTGTTGGGCATTGGATAAAATCCAAAGTTAGAACTGGTCTGTTCTATTTCTTCAGTTTATGGTTTGGGGATCAAATATGAAGGGAAGATGGAATAAATAAAAGTGATTGCCTCCCCCTCTTTTCCATCTTTCTAATATATCCTTGAGTTAATATGTAGCCACACTTTCCTCCTGATTTATCAATGATGGAATGTTTACTGATATTTGTAGTGCAAGTTATTTGTAAATTGGGTACATTAATAAGGCAGTAATAATTAATTACTAAATTCTTCAGAGGAAAAGCACTATTAACAACAGACTGGCTCCTGATGACTTAGTGTTTGATAAAAGTACCATGGTGTCTATTTTGTCCCTTTTTAGTTGATGTAGGGTAGAGAATCTTTCTTTTGACTTGGTTAATTTCAATTAATTTAATTTGTTTTCATGTCAGTTAATGATGTATGTGCCTAGCCACAGTAGAATTCTACAAGCTTTATATTTTTTATTAATTTAGTATTTTATTTTGCCCTCCAATTACATGTAAAAAACAACTTTTTTCAAATTTTGAGTTCCAAATTCTCTCCCTTCCCCTCTTCTCCCACATTCCCCAGTGAGAGGACAAATAATTTGACATATGTTATACAGAATTCTACAAGCTTTGTATATGCTGATTAAGCATCTGTGGTACATGCAACACGGGGGATCTAAGGATGAAAAAAGCAGTCCTTCCTCTCAAAGAGCTTACAGTTTAGGAGAAGAGATCATCAAGGACAGTGAATGAAATGACTAATACAAATGGAAGTGGGATAAAATCCACAGAAATACAGGGTCCTGTGAGAAATTTGAGAAGAAATGATGTCTGACCTCATCTTTGCCTCCTGCTTTCATTCAAGTCTCAGTTAAAGTCTTATCTTCTGCAAAAAGCTCTTCCCAGACTTCCTTTAATCTTAGTACCTTCCTCTTGAAATTATTTCCAATTTATCCAACATATGTCATTAGACTATGATCTCCTCAAGGGCAGGGACTGTCTTCTGCCTTTCTTTGTATCCCCAGTGCTTTGTAGAATGTCTGGCACACAGTAGACACTCAGTAAATGCTTATTGACTGACTGACTAGGACAATCAAAGAAGACTTCATAGAGGATGCACTGGATTCTAAACAGGATCTTAAAGAATCGAAAATCATGTATAGTAGCACCTTACATGTACTAAATTCTGTCAAATGAAATTTATCTCCATGTAGATTATGTACTTCCTGGACATACCTATGTTTTTCTTTATATACTTCATATATTTTCCATTAATTTGTTGATACTATTTAGGAGTAGACATGGTTAATAATAATAACATGTACTTAGTATAGTACTATTTAAGGTTTGCAAAGCACTATGCACATAGCTCCTTTTATCCTCACAGAAACTCTGAGAGGTACGTGCTGCTACTATCACGATTTTATAGATGAGACAATTGAGGCAGATAGATATTAAATGACCTGCCCAGGGTCACATATCTAGTAAGAATAAGAAGCTAGATTTGAACTCAGGTCTTTTTGTCTCCAGCGCTCTATCCACCATGCCAAGATAATGTTGGAATTAGTTAAATTTGGTTTAAGTTAATTGAATAGTTGAGTAACAAGGGATTGTGAACTTAGTGACATTGAGCTAAAACTTTGGTATTTATTACTTAAGAGGAATAATATATGTATGTTTTCTTCACATAAGCCCTGTTAGGTTGTTATTAACAGTATTATCTTCATTTTATAAAAGAGGAAGACTGTCATATAGTAGAATAAACTCCAGACTTGGAGTTAGGAGACCTGGGTTTAAGTCTGATCTCTCTTCCTTTTCTTAGATGTGTAGCATGACCTTACACTTGTCGTTTTTCTCTTTTCTGATTAACCCTTTGCAGTCTGACTTCTGACTTACTGAAGTTGCTTTCTCCAAGGTCACCAATGAATGATCTCTACTTCTGAATCTAATGGCCTCTTAGTCCTTGACCTCTCTGCAAATCGTGACCGCCACTTCCTTCTAGATATATACACTCTGTCCTCTTTCCTGATTTTTATCCTATCCCAATTCAGTAAACTCCAGTGACTCCCTGTTACCTACAGAGTCAAGTAGAAAATCCCCTGTTTGGTTCTTAAAGCCCTTTACAGCCTAGCCTTTTTCTACCTTTTTAGTCTTCTCAAACCCTACTCTCCTCCATGTACTCTGAGATCTAGTGACTTTCATTCCTGTAATATTCTCTCTCCTCACTTCTAAGAAACTCCTGGCTTCCTTCAAGTCTCAGCCAAAGTCCAACCTTCTGCTTTTCCCAGTACCCCTTAGTTTTAGTGCCTTCCTTCTGAGACTACCCCAAATTTACCCCTTCCACATTCCAGGAGTTAGGAATGTGCCACTCCCATGAGCTGGAAAATCTACGTAAAAATTTTTGGTCCCCCCTTCTTACCAGAAAAGAAGTCTGAATTATTATGGCATCAAAAGATAAAATATGTTGATCTTATACAATATCATATGTATTTTTTATGCATTTCTAAATTTCTAAACTTTTTCTGTGTCATATGCTGGTGTTTGTGCGTCTACAGCTTCCACAAAACTCCCAAAAAATTCTCATTTAATTTCTTATGCTAACCCACAATAGTGAAACTGTGATGGGAAAAGTCAGGATGTGGAAGGGATAACTGTATCTTGTTTGTGCATAGTTTTTGAGGTTATCTCCCTCATTAGACTGTGAGCTCTTTTAGAGCAGGGACTGTTTTTGTTTTGTTTGGCCTTCCTTTGTACTCCCAGCCCCTTAGCAGAGTGCTTGGCACATAGTAGGTGCCTACAGATTGCCAGCTTACTAACTGTATTAACTGTTCCTTCTCAGGAACAGCATATTCCACATTGGATGGGAGGATGTACCCTCAGGGACACTCTGTCTATGTAGAAAACTTCTAGATCTAAATCTCTAGCCCTGGTCTCTCTTCTGACATCTAGTTCCACCTCATTATGTGTCTGCTAAACATCTTCTTCGCCTGTATGTCTCATAAGCACTTTAAACTCAACATACTCAAAACTGAAATCATCTCTCCATCTAAACCAGAGCTTCTGAAACTTATTTGATCTACCACCCCTTTTAAAAAGAAGTTACTCAACTCCACCCCGCCTACTTTCTTTAACCCTTTGATGGTTTTTGCGGGGGTTGAAATTCTCATCATTTCAAAAAATATATAAATATTTTAAGTGTATCTTAAATTTAATAATTTATTGTAAATTTGTGGGTTTTTCCCTGCTTAGAAATTTTGACAATGCAATATTGCATCATGTAATCATATAGTATCGTATTGTTAACAAGTCATTACATACACATATTCCTGCTGATACATGCTGGACTTCCTGACAATGCATGACAGGCTTGCCTGCCAACACTTACTTGTAAAGACCTGTTGGTGGACTTGACCACTGATTGGTTATAACTTGTGTTTTGTGTGTTTAATAGGAAAATAATGTAATCACTACAACTTTAAATGTGTTACACAACAGATGAAATGTGTACAAATGATTTTTCAAAAATTTCTTTCCTTATGCTTCCACTGCCCCCCCCCCTTATTTTTATTTAACATCCCCCAATTGCATTCAAGGCTACTTAAACCCCCCTGGATTGTTCCAGCCCCACCCCCCCATGGGGTAGTATCTCCTGCATTGGGAATCTCTGGAAACCTACTCTTTCTAACTTCCTGGTCCCACTTGAAGTCACCAGTCCTTTAGTTGCCCAGATTCACAACCAAGCTTTGCTGTCTTCAGTTTGCCTCATACTCCTCACATCCTTCCTAATATCGTCATTTACCAAGGTTTATTCTGTCTCTACAACATCTGTTGCATCTGGCCCGCTATTTACTTATCACAACTAATATATGGCTCTTATCCTTTCTCACTTAGACTATTCTATATAGATTTCATAATTGCTTTCCCTCTATCTAGTTTTTTTCTTTTTGTTCCATTGTTTGCATAGTTCTGACCATCTTCCCACCTTATTCCCTTTCCCCTTTCAACTGAAGACTTTGATTTGTATTTCATTTTTTAAAAAACCCCAAAACAAAAACTTAGGCTGTTTGATGAAATCTCTCCCCTGCCTCCTTCCCCCATCCATCCTTAATCTTGCTGCTGAACTGCAGTTACAAATCTCCTGTCTCTTGCATATCTCAAACTGAATGCCCCATAGGAATCACAGACTCAGCATATTAGAAACGGAATTCATTCTTTCCCTTTCAAACACTCCTCTCCCCTTCCCAATTTTCCTATTCCTTTCCAGGGCACCACCATCCTCCTAGTCACTCAGACCCATGGTCTTGGTGTCGTCTTTGACTTCTCGAATTCACTCGCCTCACATATCCAAATCTTGTCATTTCTACCTTAACAACACCTCCCACATACATTCCCTTCCCTCACACTCCTACCACCCCACTTCAGGCCCCTCATCACCTCTCACCTTAACTATTGCAGTAGTTTCCTAACTGATTTCCTTTTCTCACCCCTCTGTGATCTCTAATCCGTTCTCCACTCAGCTGTCAAAGTGGTTTTCTTAAAGCTTGAGTCTCCCTCGTTCACTGAGCTCCAGTGGCTCCCTGAAATATTAGTACTTTTGTTTTGCATTGAAAGCTCTTTCTACTATGACCCCTTTCTACCTTTCCAGACTTTAGTCCTTATTTTGTTCCACACACACTGTGACCCAGTGACACTGGTCTCTTTGCATCTCCTTGAACATAACACCCCCATCTTTCATCTCTGGGCCCTTGCGCTGACTTGTTTGCGTTCTTGGAACACTCTGACCTCATACCTCTGCCTCTTAGTTTCCCTGACCATCAAGGAAGGCTTAGCTCAAAGTTCCCTTTCTGCAGGAGGCCTTTTCTGGTCCCCCGAGTTCCCTGGCCTTACCCTTTCTGATTACTTTCTACATATTTTGCATTTACATGTTATCTCCTCCATTAGAATGTACACTCCTTGAGAACAGGGATCTTGGAAAGATGTTTTTGTTTTCCTTTGGATTCCTAAGCCATGCGCAATGATTGGCATGAAGTGAATATTTAGTAAGTGTTTGTTGGTTGACTGACAGACTGACTCCCCTGTTCTAGAAACTTTAGTGATTCCTGATTGCCTCCAGAATAAAATACAAATTACTTTGTTTGGCATTCAAAGTTCTATATTATTTGACTCCATATTATTTTTCCAGTTTTATTATGCATTCTTTCCCCCATGTACTCTGTTCTCCAACCAAACTGTGTTATTTGTTGTTTCTCATACATAGCATTTCATCTTTTAGCTTCTGGCTTTCCCCCTTGGA
>CM053627.1:198574196-198586911 GCA_028646595.1 Phalanger gymnotis
TCAGCATCCGGGTTTATAAGCTGGAGGGCTCCTTAGCTACAGCTGCCTGGAGTCTCTTCATCAATACCATCTCAAGAGCCCTTAAACAAATTACAAACAGACAGACCCAATACAATTCATAGTTACCAAGGAACCATCAACATCTGAGTTCAGCTGGGAGCTCAACAAGGTTGGCTCAGAGTCACGCGCCATTCCTGCTGCGTCTCAGAGCTCCAAGGAAGAAGAGGCCAACCCCTGGCTTTTATATCGTTTTCAGCGTCAGGGGTGAGTCACACATGCGACTCACCCACGCGACCCAAAATCGCCGCAAAGAGGAGGACTCAAACCCACGTGGTCCAAGAGCCCCTGCTATCCCAGACATGTCACTCAAACTCATGTCTAAACTAAACCCTCCCCTGAGGCAAGGAGGCACCAAGGACACCCAAATCTTGGGCCTGGGGCATAGCACTTAACAAGATTCAATGAAATAGCTGAATCACTCAACGCAAACAAAAGCCAAACTCTTCAAGGGCACCTGTCGAACCAAGTGATAAGGAGCTCACCCTGCCTTTCTGACACAATCTCATAGAACTGATGAGGTCACTGAGAGAGTGGGGTGGGCAGAGAGGAGGAAAGAAAGCTCAGGATAGAATTCTGGGGTAGACCATGCAATGTGGAAAGGACACTAACATAACAAGCATATATTAAGTGCTTACTATGTGCCAGGCACTGCGCTAAGCACTGATGATACAAATACCAGGAAAAAGATAGATAGTCCCTGCCTTCAAGGATCTTACATTCTACTGGGGAAGACAACACTGAACTGAAAAACGGGAGTTGGAGTGGGGAGAGATAAAGATACCTGAACAGGGGCATGATATTGAAGTCCAAAAAGTCAGAAGTACAGTGAAGAGAATGGCTGATCTCAGCCCTTCTCCAAAATGGAGGCCCTGTGAGGAACCCACCAATGGGAGAAAAGGGGGCTTGCATGGCAGCTGCATGTTCTAAGACCAGGGGATGTCCCAGACAGTGAAGGAAGAGAGGACAGTGCTGATGATCCAGGAAATGAGAATGGGTGGTTAAGAGGAGAACCTAGAGCAGTGTGAAAAACGCTGAGGGAGTTCAAAGTTTCTGGGTATAGGAGTGGAAGAGGTGTCAGTGTCAGTTGCTGTAGAGAAGTTAAGAAGAATGATAATTGAGAATAGGCCATTGGAGTTAGCGGTTAAGAGACTTTTACCTTTTGCTTAGAAGTTTCTGTATAATGGATGAAAAGTCAGATTTCAGCAGGTTGAGAGATGAAGAGGAGGTGAAGAAGTGAGTGTAGAAAACTTTTTCTAGGAGTTTGATTGTGAAAGGGAAGAGAAAAAGTATAAGATTAGTGCTTGAAGGGATGGCAGGGTTCAGTGGAGATTTTTCTTTGTTTTTTGGTAAACTGGGAAGGAGCCATGGATGGATATATGCAAGTAATGACCACATCCAGTGATCTGATCCAAAGGACATTCTGGTAGTTATATAAAGGATGGGTTGAGGGAAAGGAGAGACTGGAAGGAGAGTGACCTGTTAGAAGACTCTTAGAACCAGTCCAAAAAGGTGATAATGAGGACCTTTGTAGAGTGGGAAGAACACTAAACTAAGTGTGGATTGAGTCAGAAAAACTGGGTTCGTATCCCTCTTCTGAAGTTTACTATGGGTGTGACCCTCAGGAAGTCATTTAACATCCCTGGGTCTCAGTTTCTTCACCTGCAAAATAAAGGGGTTGGACTTAGCCTCTGAAGTCCTTTTTAGCTCTAGGTCTCTAATTCTGTACTAGAATGATGGCCGCAGAAATGCAGAAAGTAGGGGGCCGGTGGCAGAGCCTCCACAGAAGGAGACTCAGCTTCTTGAGTATTTCTCATATTTCCCTCTTTTCTGTTTCTATAGCCACCATCCTACACAATAAAAAAAAAAATCATAAATACCATCAAGTGGTAGTCTTTTTTATTTTGTGCCTTTTACAGCCTCATCCCTTGTTTCCCTTAATTCCCAGCTTGCTTACTTTATTATAATCAACTAGCTGATGCTCATTTGCTTTTTACTGATTCCTTTTGTCTTTGTGTCTCTTCTGACATTGTTTCCCCTACTTATTCTTAATCCAGGCCTATTACTTTCATCAATAAACACTTCATATTCACGAATTTTTAAAAAATCCTTGTATCTTTTATATGTCATTTTTGTCCCAAATATTTTCCCCAGTATTTTTCTTTTAATTAATTGCTTTTTGGTTTTACAGAATTTTTTAGTGTTGCCAAGCCTAGGGATCTTGCATCATGAAATTTTTGTTTTTGTTCTCCGCTGTCTCCACCCCATGCCCTCCAAATTTGGTTTCTGGTCTGAAATTGGAAACTAGTACTCTAAAGTTTTGTGTGTATGTGTGTGTGTTTGTGGGTAAATGTGTGTGTATACATATAAATGTGTATTATTAACTAATGCATACTCCCCCCAAGAAAATATTTGCATACACAAAATAGAACAGAAAAATGTGATTTGTGAAGCCATGATTCTGTTATATACTTTGCTTTTTTGAAAGAATATAACAAAATTTAACTTGTTACTTTCAAAGCTGTACTTCTTATCTGTATTTCTCTTTGTACTTCTCTTCCCTTCAGTGCATTTTTTAAGTGCTTTCATGATAGTGGGAGGGTGGGCAGGCAACAATATATGGGACCATCTGAAACCTTCAACAGAAAGCCTGCTGATGCTCCCAACTCTGATAATTCCTTTGCAGTCACTCATTAATGATGTCATCTGTTTTATCATCCGCTCTTGTCATTATAGGCTCTTGTTGCCCCTCACCTTGACTAGTATAGTAGTTTTGTAATAATTGTTCCCTTAAACTCTAGGCTCTTACTCCATCCTATGTCTTTCCCATTTCAGTCTATTCCCCCTTCTCCCCGCCTGCCAAGTCAATAGTAAATATTGCAGCAAAGTTCATCTTCCTTACACAGAGAGGTTCTTATGAGAAGCTGCATGGCATAGTGTATAAAGAGGCAGTCTGAAACTCAAGAAAACCTTTGTTTATTTTCTGCCTACTGTTACCATCAGCAAGTCATTTAACTTCTCATTCTCAAGTCATTAACTTCTCATATAATTCATTGACCATAAATTGCAGGTCTACATTAGGGAGTTTCTATATCAGGAATTCCATACTCCAAAGAATCACAAATCCTGAACCCCCCACCCCCCCAAAAAAATTATCAGAGATCTGATTATGTACATTTTTTTAAAAGATTCTTCATATAACTACTCAATACAATTCATATACCTTATTCCTGGCACTTAAGTTCTTCCACACACTAGAGCCACCCTGTTTTTCCAGCCTCATTTTATATTTCTTTTACCTCCTTCCACCTTTCCATTTTCATGCCAGACTGTTAGGGATAATCATCTATAGTCATTTCCCGTACCTGCTCACCACCCGCTTACTTTTAAATCTCTTGCGGCTTTTTGCTGTGAGAGCAGTGGTGGGGGCCAACCATTTCTGCCTGAGGGGCTAAATTTTGGCAAGACGTCTGATGTCATCAGGGATGTGGTGTTTTCTGGTCCTCTTTCCATGATGCGCTCTACAAAGTCTAAAAAGGCCTCATCAAACCTGCTGACTGCTGCCTGCTTGTGTTGACTTGTATAGGGATGAATTCTGAGAAAAAATCAGAAAGAAATTTCTGGGGAGAACAAAGTCCTGGACAGGAATCTAAAGTACCGCAGGCATAAGTGATGTTTTTCCCATTCTTTTGCATTTACCTTGACCAGAATTGGTGGTACCTGTTGATTACGAACATGGTATGTAGTATGTGTGATATGTATCAGTATGTTATGATTATTGTGTCATTGAAATGGATCCCAGAGATTTTAAAAAAAGCCATGTTCTCTTCAAGTTAATTTTCTGGAGCATGCTCTCTATCTGAGAGAACATTAGTTGTTTTTTTTTTTTTAATTTGTTGCTTTTGTGTTCTGCGATACTCAACATTCCCAATTATTCTGGTCTCAGTTCTAAACATTAAACTTAGGTGTATACCTACATACTTCATTCTTAGGGCTGTCAGCCATTTACTTCTACAGTATTTGGGGATTATACATTTTTATTGTTTCTCAGTATCTTCAGGAAATGATTGGTTTAGACTGAAGAACTTTTTGTACTTGCATAGTATGTCAGAATTCAATGATCTTTAGGAATATTAATTACAGAAAGTAAGTCCTCCACCTGCTGATGATACTTAGTGCCCTCAGATTTTGAGAAATATTTCACCATCATCATTTTCTCATGAGACAAAGAGCCTAGAATCTAGTGCTTATGAAGTACCCTAGAGAGCAGAGATCATATTGGTTGCTGGAGATTTGAGTAGCTTGAGCTACTTTTGAGCAATAATGATATGAGTAGGTTGAGTTGGGTATAGTCACCCCCAAAATATCTAGCCTCTCCAAGTTTTTCATGATTGATGGACTATGTGGGAGCTTTAGAGACTTGGAAATCTGTAAGTTTTGGCACTCAATTATGAATCTGCTTAAATGCCAACTTCTCAAGGGCAGAAGAAGCTTAAGCTTATTCAAATGCTAAGAAAAAAATCAGCATTTTGAACTAGAATACTTTCTGGGACTTCCAACTTTGACTTAAGATTCTTGTCTTGATATTTGATGAAATTATGATTTTATGTACTGTCCTGTGTGAATGAAATGAGCCTTCTAGATTTTAATTTTCTTGTGGGGAGGTACTTCTTCTAACTTATTGTCTTCCTGAAGTCTAGCACAGTGGTTTAAGAAAAAAAAAATTCTTTTGTCCTTGAGCTGTGATTTCATTGGTTTAATGAGCTCCTATTTTGGAACCCTTTTCTTCCAATGCAGATCATCAGTAACTATTGATAGCTTAGAGCCTCACCAAGAGCCATGGAGAGGCTGAGTGGCTTGCCTGTGATCACACAGCTAGTGTGTGTCTGAGGCAGAAACTTGAACCCAGGTCTTCCTGACCCGATAGCAGCTGGCCTGGCCGTTTATATTTTACCAGTGTTTGTTAAATGAGTAAATATAATTAAGTCTGCCCTTTGCTCAAGGCGGCTAGGTGGCACAGTGGATTGAGTGCTGGGCCTGAAGTCAGGAAGACTCATCTTCCTGAGTTCAAATTGGCCTCAGACACTAGCTGGGTGACCCTGGGCAAGTCGCTTATCCCTGTAAGCCTCAGTTTCCTCATCTGTAAAATGAGCTGGAGAAGGAACCAGAGAATCACTCCAATATCTTTGCTAAGAAAACCCTAAATGGGAGTCTCTGCCCATAATATTGGTCTTCTTTTTATTACTCATGGTACTGGCTTATTTCCTCTATCTGATAAGGAAAAATGGAGAATGAAAATTATGTGGTGACAGATAGGATACAATTAGAGCAAATTTGTTTGCCACTTTGTGCATGGGTTTGGTCTTTGTCCTGTTGGGGTGTATGTTGTGTATTTTCTTGTATTTTTTCTAGTTAGTATAAGTTACTGTGCATATTGTGGGCACAATATGCATTTCAGAATAGATAGTTATGAATAATAATATTTATGTGTCTTAGATTAAAAGAATGAGCTTGTCAGAATTGAACATTGAGTGAATTCCATGAGCCTAAGGAGACTACTTCTGTCTACATAGGAATTAAAGACATATTTAAATATCCTAGCTTTTTCCCAACTGAAAACTCAAATTGTTCCTTCTGGTTTGTAGACAGTAGGTAGCCCCTGAGTATCAGCAGGCTACTTGACTATGTCAACAGATAGCAACTTCAGTTTTTAGTTAACTTTAGTTAACTTCAGTTTTTCACTCTTTCTGTTTGGTTGATTGTGTGACTGGTAGCAATACTTTAATCAATGGATCCTTGGACAATCTCTGTCTCAAGCAGGTCACTTCTGCCAATTTCTGCTTGGTTTTAATCTAGATACTGGACCTGATGATCTGAAATTATCTTTATCTTTTCACAAAGCATTAATAGTTAGATTTACCTTGGGGTCATAAAGCTACTTTAGGCCTTTTGGTAGGTAGGTGGTGTAGTAGTTAGAATGCTGAACTTATAATCATGAAGACTCCAGTTGGGATCCTGCTTCAGATACTTACTAGCTGTAAGTCTGGACTTGTCATGTAACCTTTCTAAGTTGCTGTTTCCTCATCTGTAAAATGAGGATAATAATAGCACTTACTACACAAGGGTTGTGGAGGATCAAATGAGATAAAATGTGTGAAGCGTTTCACAAACCTTGAAGTGCTGCCTAAATGCAATGACAATAAAAACAGTAATACTACAAGAACACATGCTTTTGAGTAGTTTAGCTTATCTAATCCCAAGGGTTTTATTTGTGACATTTAAGTAGTGCTTTTTTACGTAAATCTTGAAAATTAATACTTCTTATGTCCCAACCCACCCTTTCTTCAGGAGGCATACTGGGAGCCCAGTGAAGGGAATTAGCATTCTCTTCTCTCCAACTTGAACAGCATTCGTTACTTTGCTTTGAAATGTGGGACTATTTGACAGTTTTATTTAAGGTGAGATGCTTTTTTTCCCCTTATGTGGAATGCTTTTTCCCTAATGTGGGCTCCAGTTATGAGGTAGAATTTTCTTAAGTCAATAACTGATTTAGTGTGTCATATAACTAGTGTATAATTTACATATTCTGAAGGTCATCAGTCTGTCCAGAGTGACTATATTTAACTCTTTTTCAAAGAAGTTTTCTACCTTCTTTGAAAAAAATATTACCAATTATCTCCAAAGCTGCATATGTATAAGATTCATAGTGATCATCCACACTCTTTTTCCACTTTTAAACTTTTGATCTTTTAGGGAGTTTTTATAATTTGTTCCATATTTTTCATATGATAAAGACCCTAAGGACAGGCTGTTCGGGGACTGGTTGAACCTTGATTTTTTTCAATTCTCAATGCCTCCTGAAACTTAAACCAACATCTCTGATTTTCATGTGGCTTCTACCTGTGTTTGTTTGTAGGTCTAAGAAGCTGAAAATTAGTACATTTTGACCCTTTCAATGGTGATTGAGAATGGAGTCAACTTAATTAAATACTTCTCTATCTTTTTGTGCTGATGTCTTAGGAATATAAAAATTCCCCCTGTTCTAAAGAGTATTTTATACTTTGTATGAACACCTGTATAATTATGATAGATAGATAGATAGATAGATAGATAGATAGATAGATAGATAGATAGATAGACAGACAGAGCGAGCATTGGAATAAGCACTGGAGATAAAATTCTCAGTTAGTCACAATCCCTGCCCTCCAAGAGTTTGTCTTCTAATAGAGGAAGAGTACACATAAAGGTAGACTGTTGAGTGGTGTGGAAGTGAAATAAAATCTGAATTCTATTCCAAAATAAGGCTCAATTTTCAGAGGTGGATGGCAGGATGAGAGGATGGGAAGGTTAGGATTATGATTGCAGTTCAAGCAACATGATACATTTTGGGGGAGATGAAATGGCTAGTATAATCCTTTCCTAAATTGAACCCAGTTTTTAGTTGAGATTCATAATATGGTGTCTTTTAAACAAATATGCAACTTTTTTGTTTAACATACAGGATTTTTTGCCTCATTGGCCTTCCCAGGGCTCTATTTATGCAGTTGTCATGATGTAGGAGGAAATGTTGGATATGTTTATACAGGACTGTGTTCCCTTAAAAAAGAAATTCTTCAATAAGAAAATGATGTTCTCATTAAATCAGTTCCTTAAAAGCGGGTGGGAGGAATTGCTATCGATCTAATGGATTTAATAGTTCATATACAAAGTCTGTGGGATAGAAGTAATATTCTGCAGCTGAGTAACTGCAGATTAATCCTTCAGACAGAATTCTGGAAGCATCTGTAAAACTGGAAAATTACTTTTTCTTTCCTTTTTCAGGTACAACTAGACTAAATGTATTTCCAAAATACTTTAGCTTTTTGAATTAAATTATACCTACATAAGTAGCTGTACTAAAAATTATATGAAAAATTGAAATAAAATCCATAAAAATAAAGAGTAGGTTCTTCTTACCTGCATTTCATTATGACATAACTCTTAGGGTGTTGAAGGATAAACAGAGGTCAGTTGGAATAACCCTTTATTGGCCAGTGAGTGTTCCATTTTAGATCGAAATAAGGTTAAGGTAAAGCTCCACATTGAAATATCTTATTTACTCTTCATGCTGATGCGTTAAGACAACAACAACCTTTCCCTTTATTCTATCCATTGATATAGTGTCACTATGTCCTTTTTTTTGTCAGTTTGGGCCAGTCATTTCCTTCCTTGTTGCATCCTTTCACTGAAAGGTTGGTTAACTGTACAAGGAGCCTGAGGTGTCCTGGAGCCGCAAAAGGCTTGTGAGACCATAGGATCATAGATTTAGAGCCAGAAGAAACTCTAAAGATCAATCTACTCTAGCTCTTTCATTTTATAGAGGAAGAAACTGAGGCATAGAGAGGGAAAATGACTTGCCCAATTAAAGAAAAGGTGATCACCCCTAAGAAAGGCTATCCACTACTATGTCGTATTTACTTTTTGTTTTACTAAAAACTGTATTTTTAAAATAATGCTTTGTAACAATATCAGCAACAAACCACCACTCCACATTAGATTTGGCTAGCATAGAGTTATTTGGGACTTTGGGGTGAGGAAGTTGGTAGAGAAGTAGAACCTATAAATTGAAAAGAGAAGAATCAACAGAAAGAACCAACACTTTTCCAAAAATTCTAACAAAAAAAATTAAATACAGAATTCATTTTCATCTGTCAAGGAGTTTGTATGAGCCTATATAAAGTCAAAAGAATAGATTAGTTGGTTTCTTGAGGTTCTTGTCAGCCCTAAGATTTTGTGAGTCTTCAAACCATCAAGTTTAATTGGTGTCTCTAGCCACATTGGATTATCAACCAGTCTGCTATTGGTGACAGCTGTTTTTATTTAATCCTGTATTTTTCATGGTTGCTACTCTCCCGTTTGAAAGCAGAGCATATGTAACTCTCTTTTTTCTTTTGCCACCATAGTGATATCCATCTTATACTGAGTGAGATAATTCTTTCTGAGATGTTTTGCATCTTATTCCTATAGTCATAATTAAAGACCATAAGATAATGTATTTGATTCTAGTACATTTTCAGTAATGCTAAAATATTAGAACAGAGTCACTAATGTAGGGTTGAAGAGAAGAAGGTGTTGGGGAATAGTGAGTCAGTCAATACGCACTTATTAAGCACTGTGCCAGGCTAGGCTAGGCAGCTAGGCAGCTCAGTGGATAGAGCGCTGAGCCTAGAGTCAGGAAGACTTATCTTCGTTTGTTCTAATCCAGCCTCAGACACTTACTAGCTGCGTGACCCTGGGCAAGTCACTTAACTCTGCCTCTGTTTTCTCATCTTTAAAATGAGCAGGAGAAGGAAATGGTAAACCACTCCAATATCTTTGCCAAGAAAATTTTGAAAGGGGTTAGGAGGAGTCAGACAGGACTGAAATGACTGTACAGCAACAACAGCAGCATGCCGAGTACCAAAGAATCTTTGTCTCATCATGTCTGAGATATAAAATTGACTTCTGCATGGTTGTCTCCCCAAACCCCATCTCTCTCTCTCTGTAATTTCACAGATTAATCGTAAGACAGTTGTGCGTTCTTATTCCCTATCCCACTTCTCCCTATAGGTAGATCAGTGCTTAAGTTTATTTTTTATGTTCAGCATTGCCATATCAAGCATTTAGTTTTAATATTAACATAAGGTGCCTTCTCTCACTCTCCTCCCTCTCCTTCCTCTCTCTCTTCCCTTTCTTCACTTTCATTCGTACACACATACACAAACACACACATTTGTATGTATGTGTGCATATATGCATAATGGGATTTTTTTACATAAAGCAGTAATAGCCCTTTCAATATTTTTGTTACATGTACCCATAATGAAAAAATATTTTAAAAAAAATTAACATTTTTCCGGTTTTGTCATGTCTTTAATGATTTGTGCTTAATCCCTTCCCCCAAACCATGCCTTTTTACCATTTTACAATTTTTGCATATGGATGGATAAGTATGAAATTTTGTCGTGCTAGAGTTTTAACCACAGAATTCTAGCAATACATTGGACTACACTTATTTATTCAAGGAATAGTGTATGAATAGGGGCTAAAAACAGTGAATAATAGGAGACCTGGGTACCAGACCTGACCTTATCGCTAATTTGCTCTGTGTTCATCATTTGTAAAATGAGAAAGATGAATCTAAGCACTAAAGTTTTATAATTCTCTGACTTTGGAAAATCGCAGATCAAATACCAGTTCTTTTTTAAAAAATTGGATTTATAATTTCATTGCTGTAGGAATAAACCTCCCTCTGTTAATCTATATGAGCAACTTTCTGCAGCTTTTTTGATCTTTAGAGTTATCTGGGGGCCATGAAAGGTTAGGTGACTTGCCTAGGGTCACATAGGTAAGAGATGTTAAAAGTTGAATTTGAAGCCACATCTTCAATCTGCCCACCATTCCCCACTACCTTTCTGTTGATGCTTTCCTTTTGTTTTTGCATTAAGTTCATTTCTAGCTATAATGCCTGATGTGGGAACCAGCCCTTTTAACAAAGATTAAAAAAAGAGAGAGAGAGAAAAAAAAAGCAGTTTAATGAAACCAAATAGATCACTGATCTCACTGCTTCTAGCCCCTGCCACTTATCTGGAAAAATGAAGGTTTATTACAACAGAACTTTAGGTTTACCCCTGGTCCATAGTTCCTGCCCTGATTATTCAGCTCAAGGTCCTAGATTCAGGCCCAGCTCTGGGGTCAGAGGGATACTTTCCTCTCCTCTTCTTTTTTACCTGACCCAGATCTGGTATTAGAAAGTTCTTTGTGGGCCTTACTGGAAGGATCTTCTCTCCGGTGCCCACAAGCCTGGCTGCAGCACCTGCTTTGTGCCAGGAATTGTGCTAAGCTCTGGGGTCACAAAGAAAGGTATTTCCTGTTATTAAAGAGTTCACAGTCAATGCTGGAAACAACATACAAATGAGCTCTAGACAGATTAAGCTGGAAATAATCAACAGAGGGAAGGGGAATTGAAAAAGGCTTCTTCTAGAAGGCTCAGAAAACCACCGTTTCTTCTTGGGTTTCACTCATATCCGTCTATCTTTGGAGTAATTGTGGGAAGGGACTGAGCTGCCCTGCTTCCTCTACTCAGTCATCTACAGTTACTAGAATCTCCAGTCTCTGACTTTTATTTGCCATATCTCTCCCTTCCTCAGACCCATCTCAGGAGTCCTTCCTCGATTTCTCTCCACCTCCACCCCCTTGGAGGAAAACGCTTCTTCGGTAACCTCTCATGCTTGTCTGTTTGGCCTGTCTTATACATTTTTTCACCCTAATTATATTTAAAGCATTGGGGTTCTGAATAAAAACAAGAAAAATAGTCCTCAGTTCTCAAAGAGCTTATATGCTAATAACAGAAGGGAACATAGAAAGGGGAGCGCTAAAGGGGTGAATTTTCAGTCCTCAGGGTAGATCTTGTATGGAGTACAAGTTTCCTGTGGCATCAAATTGTGGAAAATAGAGTAGAGGTGGCATGGCTTGGAGTTGGTGTCTTTGAAGCCTCCCTTCTCTTCCTCCCAGATAAGACATTTCGGGGGAACAGAAGACAAGTTTTCCCTTTGGTGCCAACTTATATACATTGATGTAGAGACCAGAAAAAAGGAGGTGAATTGGGCAAACAAAAAACTAGAGCCTGCAGTCAATGAAAGAAGGATCAAAGCACCAACCAAAATCCAGGAAATGTGTATCAACATATATTTATTCAGTATCTCATATGTGCCTCTGCAATATGCTGTAATGCTTGGAAGATATCTTGTTGATGTTCTTTAAGCTTTGTATTCTATTTAATTCGATTAATCCATTGGTTGATGGGGTTCTTTAACTTCCTTGCTCTTGGACACCTTTACTTAAGATAACATTTCTGCATATTATAGAGGGAAGTTTCTTTTTTTTTTAATATTTTTTTTATTAACATCTTTAGTTTTCAGCATTAATTTTCACATGCGTTTGAATTACAGATTTTTCTCCCCATTTCCACCCCCCCCCTCCAAGATGGCGTACACTCTGGTTGCCCCGTTCCCCAGTCTGCCCTCTTCTCTGTCCCCCCATTCCCCTTCCATCCCCCCCTCCCCCACTTTCTTGTAGGGCATAGAGGGAAGTTTCTGATAAAAATGCATACACTTACATGACTGTACTGGGTAGCTTTGCCTAAACCTCACTTGCCTGCCAAGAGCAATAGATGAACATGTGCAGATTGTGAGCTAGTGAAAGGGAAAGCGTATTGAGAGAGTTAACATTGACTTAAAGAAAAGTGAGTGTGGTAATAGCACAAGGGGAGGAAAGAGAAATTAAATGGTATCTTTTTAGAAGTCTGCCTTATTGCAGTCTGCATTGCTCCTTAGGGATTTTTCAACTCAGTACAAGAAAATCAGCAAGCACTTCTTGAAAAACCCATATGAAATTACTGCCATAAATTTCGATTTTTTTTCATGGTATAAAACCCTTAATTTAGATGGGGAGGGTTTATTACCAGTGTTTTCTTGGCATGGCTAAGTTCAATTAATTTCAGATGACAAGCTCCAAGGTTCTTTCTCCACCTCCTTTCCTTTCCCCCCATATATGTAGAAAGTACAATTTGTTATTGGTTTGCCTTTGGCTCTGGAGACCTCATTAAGGACCCAGGAAAGATTTCTTTCTTCTTCCTTCC
>CM053627.1:198596287-198622972 GCA_028646595.1 Phalanger gymnotis
TGGTAATCAAAAGCAAACACTTTCGAAAAGAGAGAGGGTCGAGGGAGAAAATTGGATAAAGGGCATAGGGTAGGAAGGAGCAAAATATAGTTAGTCTTTCACAACATGAGTATCGTGGAACGGTTTTGCATAATGATACACATGTGGCCTATGTTGAATTGCTTGCCTTCTTAGGGAGAGTGGGTAGGGAGGGAAGAGGGGAGATAATTTGGAACTCAAAGTGTTAAAAGAAGATGTTCAAAAAAACCGTTTTTACATGCAACTAGGAAATAAGATATACCAGCAAAGGGGCATAGAAATCTATCTTACCCTACAAGAAAGTAAGGGAAAAGGAGTTGGGTAAGTAGGGTGACAGAAGGGAGTGCTGACTGGGGAACGGGGCAATCAGAATATATGTTATCTTGGAGTGGAGGTGGAAGGCAGAAATGGGGAGAAAATTTGTAATTCAAACTCTTGTGAAAATTAATGCTGAAAAATAAAAATATTAAATAAAGATCTTTTAAAAAAGAAAACATTTAGATAATTAATGGAACAGATTTCATTGCACTGTTAGGGAAAAATTAAAAATAAAGCAAATCAGAAGATGAAATTAAAAAATGGTCTGACATTGAAGATTTTCTCTAAGAGAAATAACTATATAAAGAAAAGGCAGCTAATATTCTTTACCAGTTTACTTCCATACCTTATGAAGAGATTCTTTAGTGACATTTGGGAATTGTGTAGTATTGATTATTTTGGGCACATGAGGGCGCTGTGCTACTGTAAACTACTCATTATATAAGGCAGAAGTCATCAAATCCCTTCATTTGTCCTCAGCTAAAATATAAAGGATTTATATTCTTATATAGCCAAATCAGTTCTTACTTAACATTCAGCCTTTGAGTGTGGAAACTTGTTTGAATGACAGTAATGACTTCATTGCAAGTTTTTCGGTTGTTTCATACTGTGTAATTTACTCAAATGTGTGTAATCCTTTATTTAACTAGATGAAAATAATATACTATTAACGTTGTTTTTAGCATTAATTATTGTGACTAATTAAATTTAAAACACTAAAACCCATTTTACCATTTTATTCCATGATCAGACTCCAGAGAGTGTTTTCTTGGGCCCAAAGTATAATGATAAACCTGTTTTTGAGCATTTTTAATAAGCTTGTCCTGGTTGAATGAATCTTCTTTTAGCCCCTCTCTTTGTAATATACACATTCCACCTTCTCCTTATTATTTTTGCATTTCATTTTACTGACACACATTAGTAGAAAAACTTATCTTTATATACCTTTACATTGCATTACAAAATTTATTGGCTAAATATTTTTCCCTTTTATTTGTTTTCCCAAAATGAATGGTGAATGTTTGAAATCACAAAATTAATATTTAAAATATTTAAAGAGTAGGAAAAGATATTGACATCATCAGTAGAAGTAGACTTGTCATTTTCAGAATGTAAAGCTGTTAACCTCAATATTACAACCTGAAGACCCCACCAAAACAAAACTGCCAGTTCTTTTCTGAATTTAGTCTTGCGAGTCTGGCCAGGTAATACATTTCTGGCAGCCTCTTTGTATTGTAGTGATATGTTACATTAGGGCTGGTGATTATATTCTGTTTTCAGGCATTAGTAATTTCCTGACCAAATGTTGTTCCCAGGCTTTGGGTGAGGAAAGGACATTTTACCCATTTCAAATATTGGTAAGTACTTTTTTAGTCCTGGTTATCTTTTTTGTCTGTGTCTCACAATTGATTAGAAAGGGAATTGGTACTAGGAGAAAAGGTCTTTGTATCAGATACTACTGTTAAGAGTTTGGTGTGCAAGCTATACATATATTTATTTATCTATTTATTTATTTATTCATTCATTCATTCATTCATACAATTAACAAATATCTAGGACCAAAAGCTATTCCTACAGTAGGCAAATAGTCAAAGGATGTGAACATTTTTCAAATAGAGAATTGTAAGCTAGTAACAACCATGTGAAAAAAAAAGAGCTCCATATCACTCATAGTAAGAGAAATGTGAATCAAAGCAACTCTTTGATTTCACCTCACACCCAGCAAATTAAGCAAATATGACAAAAGATGGGAATAGTCATTGTTGGAAGAATTGTATAAGGACAGCTTATCATGTGGAGTTATCAACTGTAAAAACTAATCTGGAAAGCAGTTTGGAATTATTTCTCTCCTCCTTCCTTCCCCCCACCAAAAAAAAAAAAAAAAGACAAATATTCATTGCCTTTTGCCCAGAGGTTCCATTTCTAGGCATCTACTCTGAGGAGGTCTTTGACAGAAAAGAAAAAAAAAAGTCCTACGTACACCAAAATATTTATAATAGTACTTTTAATAGCAGGCAACTGGAAACCAAGTGGATACCCAATGGCTAAACAAATTATATATAAATTAATGGAATATTATTGTGCTCTAAGAAATTATGAATATAATAAATATAGAGGAGCATGGAAATACTTCCATGAACTGATACAGAATGAAGTAAGCAGAGCCAGGTAAACAGTGTACAGAAGGAGTAAAATTGTCAACTAATTGAAATTGAGATGTTGCAAAATTATAACCCCAAAGAAGAATTATGATCTCTTCAGATCTCCAGTTTCTTTGCAGAGATGGAAAGTTGCATGTCATGTATATTATTATTTTTCCCCAAGGAATTTTCTCATACTTTGTTGTAAGGGACAGTTCTCTGAGACGGGAAGGAATATGGGCGAAATCTAGGTGATGTAATTACAAAAGTTATCAAAAATCTGATTTTATAAAAATAATGATATTGTTAAGTCACAGTATGTTTCGCTATTTTGAACTTTACAGGGTGGTCAGTTCCCAAGGGAAAGAAAGAAATGTCATAAATTTTAGCTCAAATAAAATTCATATAAATTGCCTTAGTCAAAATTAAAAAAAAAAACTTCCTTTTTATGACATTTAACAGAATTAAATGTTATTATGTAATACTTATATGTAGAGACATTGTTTTAATTTTTTATATTAAGTTTCTAAAGAAATTTTGTTTCCCTGAATGGACATAAAATCTACAGTATTATTTAGCATAGTGACTTTGGTTTACATGCTCGCTGGCCTTTTCTTTCAGAAGGCTCTTATAAAGTGTGATTTCAAATCATAGTTTTCCATTATCTGAGTATTATGATGATCTCAACAAGTGTCATGAAACAAAATTAATTTTATAAGTATGTGCTATATAATATTTGGAAGGGAGGAAATGGGTGAAAAAATTAGTATATCCAATAGAGAGTTATAACTCCAAAATGGCAGGGAACTTTTGTTGGTGTGACTTCATTTCCCTGGGTTTTTTCCTTTTTGTTTTCTTCCCCCTGCCCCCATTTTGTGTCATTTGGGTATCATCTTCCAGTCTTCTAGCCTTGATGGAGCAGGTAGGTGTAGAGTAGAGTTAGTTCTCCTAAGTATAGTGAGTCAGTAAGACCTGAGTTATCTTGCCTTAGACACTAACTCTGTGACCCTGAGCAAGTCACTTAATATCCCTCAGCTTCAGTTTCCTTACCTGTAAAATGAGGATAATTATTAGCACTTCTATGTTAGGATGATTAAATGAGATAATAAAGGTAAATCACTTAGCAAATCATAAAGCTATATATAAATGTTAGTTAATAGTAGCAGTAATAACCTATAGTTTTACAGGCAACTCCTGTAAAGCTTATTGTTGAATCAACCAAGGGATCCCTGGTAATTGTGAAGTACATAGATACTTCCTCAGTGCTTTCAGAAAAACTTATGAGTGCTTCAGTTTTCCCATATGTAGAATGGGGGCAGTGATATATTTTGCCTGATTGCCAAGAAATAAAATGAAAAAGAATAGTTAGCTAAAGGACTTGTAGCTCTGGAATGAGAAGAGTTAGAGAAATGCAAAGTTACTGCTTTTACGTAGAACAGTTGTTCATCTGTCTCTGGAAGGGACCTTTATTGTTTTCCTTTCCTTTGCATTAAAGAACATTAAATAAGTTTAGGAGCAAAAGCAATAAAAAGAGGGGGTGAAACATACCACATGCCCTCCAGTGTGGAGTCACAAGGGAGTACCACTTTAATGGCTTTCTTAATATACATCCCATTGTGCTAGGTATTGAAAGACAGACTTAGGAGTTGTTTCTTTCACTGTGAATTTACTTACTTTCAATGTCTTCCATAATTAGAGCTTAAGACTTTTTAATATATCTTAGGGAGTGATAATAGACCTAAAAGCTGTTCCTTTTAAGAGGCATATTATTATCAGTGTTTGAATGATAAGACTAAATTAAGCTATAAATTAAGATATAACATTTCCTAAAGTCATTTTGTGTTTTAATCAGTGCCAAGTAGATAGAAGATAAATAGTTACTAAACTAGTAACAGAATGAGGAACATGAGCAGGTGTTATTACTTAATATTATATAGGAAAGAAGCAATTACTTGTTAAATGGAAGTAAATAAATACTGGCTAATAGGAAATTGTAAAATAGTATAGATTTCACTGCCTCAGCTCTTCCATTTGAGCAATATGGCTTCACTATTGCCTTGGCAGTACCCACACTACTGTTATAACACCTTTTATTAATATGATGCCTTTCTGCCAAGGATCTTTTGCCTTCATATAACATTAGTAGTATTTCACAAAAGAGTATTTCTCTGTGTTTAAGGAAAGAGATGATCATAAAACGCTTTGTCATATACTTAGCAGATTTTTAAGTTGGTGCTTTTCTCACTGCTCATCTAATTTCCTCCTGCCTTGTCTCCTTCTTAGGAAATTCTTATCTAATATGACCATCTTGAAGAACAGAGATTCTTAACCTGGGGTCTAGTTGGTAAATGTGTGTGTGTGTGTGTGTGTGTGTGTGTGTGTGTGTGTGTGTACAACTATTTAAATATAATTGGGCATCTAAGCAACCCAGTGGATATAGCACTGGGCCTGGAGTCAAGAAGACCCGAATTCAAAATCTAGTCTCAGATATTTACAAATTCTGTGTCCCTGGGCAAGTCAACTTAAACAAACAAACCAAAAAACAAACCGCTTTCTGCCTCAGTTTCCCTGTCTTTAAAATGGAGACAATAGCATCTACCTCCCAGGATTGTTGTGATGGTCAAATGAGATAATATTTGTAAAACCTTTAGCACAGTGCCTGGCACATAATAAGCACTATATAAATGTTAGCTTATTAATCATTGTTATTGGTAGTAATCACTATTATTATTAGTTTCTTTTGTAATCCTGTGTATTTTGTTTCATACATTTAAAATCATTCTAAGAAGTTCATAGGTTTCACCAGACTACCACAGCAGTCCATGATACAAACAAAAGTTTGAACCTCTGCTCTAGAGCAACCACTCACTTTATTCCTCTCCAGTGATTCTACTTCATCTCATCCAATACCTTTTTTGTTGTTTTATTTTTTTTAAGTATTTCTGTTTTTATTTCATCCGCCTTCCTCTTAACTTCTGCAAAAATAAACAAACGATAACAACCAAAAAAAAAAAAACACTGTTCATAGGGAGAAATTTTAAGGCCAGTAAGTTTGATCTTGTTCATTCTTCTTAATTGAAATCCTTGAAATACTTTCTTGTGATCTCTCCCTTTAAGTTGATACTGTCAGTGAGCAAGGTGTGGGATGGAGAGAATTTATAAAGATGTATAAGACATGGACCACTGTTCTCAAAGGACTTTAAAGCCTTTCCTTTCATAATATTTACCTATAGTATTTCACAAGTATTTTCCTTATTTCGAGTGGCTTGTTGGCATAATGGTTTCCGATTACCTGAAACAAGCTCAAGACTTTTCCCTTTCTTCTTCCTCCGCTCTTGTCATCTCAATATATGATGCAAACTATTACACTTATGAACTTTACTTCAGATGTGATTCATTAAACCTATCGGATTTCAGCCTGAACTTCTTTAACCCATCACTGAAACTAAGTGCAGCTAACATATGGATATATTCATTGTCTGTGCATAAAAATGGCATATACTTAGCAAACTTTAACATTTTAATTTGAACAAAGTCTGTAGATCTGTTGTATGGTTAGCCACTCTTCCTACAAGATAAAGTGTCTTGATTATTTACAAGGATATATCATCCTGTTTTAGAAGGACATATCCAAGTGCCATTTACTTTTTCTCTCTATTCTTCACTCTTTAACCTTTTTACTTAAGTACAGATAGAAGAAGAAGAAATGACACTTCTATTTATCATTCTGAAGTGCTAAGCCATAAAGTATGTGTACACTTGTGGGATTTTTTTCCTCACCATGAACAAAGATTTTTCTAATTCCGTTGTTCAGATGTTTCTTATGCAGTAATTATACTGGGCAGTGCTCTGTATTTTAAAAATACATCTGTTAAAATGTTTGTTATATTATTGTGTCTGTAATGGAAATTTTAATAAATGTAATGACCTGAACTTCATTTGCATATTTGGTTGATGGTCTCCTAGGTTTGATTTAATCCATGCTGAGGCAATTCTTTTCATTACTAAGAATAATACACTGTTGGTCATAGTTTTATTAAATAGTTGTTTTATTAAACTATAATTATAATATCTTTGAGCAAAACCAAAGGCAACAAAATGTCTACAAGCTCACCTCCCCTAGATACACAGATTTTTTTTTTTTTCCCCCCTTCGGTGACTACCTCAGGCCTTGGATAGATGAGGTATTCACTTCAGAAAGAGTCAAGAAACCTCTTTATCTGACTTCTCTCTAGTTCTAAATTTCTGGGATTATGTTTTTTTTTTTTCCCTTCACCTTTTTTGCACCTGACATTCCTTTTTATGGTCCATAATGTCATCCTATTAATTGTGGACTGAGAAACTGTTCCAGTTTTTCTAAATCTAGAGCATCTCAACCTTTTCTTCTTGTCTGGAGCAACTACTTGTACTGTAGGTCATTCCTTGTTGGAAAACTAAGAAACTATTCTTTGTGACCAAGATGGGATTTTTTTAATGTAGCTGTTGTAGCATTCATTGTCCAACCAGGAACCTGGCCATTCAGATCATTGTCCTCCCCACTCCTTATATTTGTGAACTTCCTCCCACCCCACCTCCTACCCCCAAGTCTTCAGGCACAACTGAAGAATGATAGAAAAGAATTTGGAACCAAAAACACATTGTTCTAGTCAGTTGTTTTTTTGTATTAACAAAAGACTAAAAGCAAAGTGAACTGCTCATGAAGGTAACTTTAAGTTTCTCTCCCCTCCCCCACATTTTGTTCTCTGTTGTCATCTAAGGAAGTATCTTAGAATCATAAAATCATAACATTATACAAAGATTCGAAAGGTTCGCCCCCTATCCCCTTAGCCTAACCTTCTCAGACAGATGAGAATTGATCCTGTTTTTTTCCTCCTTAATGGAAATTTCTGCAGGAACCCATTTCTACCCCTCTCAGCAGTCCTGATTCTTGGAGAAAGTTCTTTCATATATCCATCCTAAGTTTATTGTATTGTGTTTGAAGCCCATTTCTTTTTATTTTAGCCCTGGTGAAGACAGAACAAATAGAGTGACTACTCCTTCACAGAATGTGCCTTTATGGATTTAAAAGTTGTTAAAGCCTTCTTTTCTTCAGGCTAAAGTAATCCTAGTTCTATTAACCTTTCCTTATAGATCTAGTTTTCCAGTGAATTAATTGTTTTTATGGCTTTCATCTGATCTTTCTCGTGACCTTCTGTTATTGAAGAGCCTAGAGTAGGACATAGTATTCTAGTAAAGAATATGTCATTATAAAATATGCTGGCTGTTGGGCAGGGGGCATGGTTTTATGCATTACGCCCTATTTATATATCTTCCTGTGTTATGATGTTTTCTCATGATCTCCTCGTTGTTTTCTTGTGATCCCACTCTTGTGATACTATACAAATCCAGTTTTCCTGCTTATCCCCATGAATGCTCTTCAAGATATTTTTGCTTTGGAGAAGGAATTCTAGAATTGTTTGTATATGTAAAATTGGTAGATGGTTCTTATAGAAGCCTGAACGTCAGATGACACAAGCATAGTTCTCTTTCATTGGTATAAAATGACTTAATTCTAGAAGCCTTGCTCTTGATGTAATGTATTGCTCTTTAGCAGACTATGCTACATTCTTGTTAAGCAGTGAAACTGATAAAAATGATTAATCTTTTTGCTTCAAAGATTAGGAAATAGAAGTGAGGCAGTTTGTCGATGGTCATAAAGAATGTGAGGGATCTAAAACTTTCCCATTTCCACTTCACATTTGATTCCATGTGTCATGATGCTGATTGTTAAAGATCCACTGATTGTCTCAACATCAGAAAATAAGTTTAAACCATTAAGTGGATTTTTGTTAACTCTGCTTTCCTTCCCTTCAACCACTATGTATTTTGTAGTTTAGGGTAATGGATTTGTAGAGTTGTCTGTGATCTTTTTGATAAGGGTGTTCCCACAAATGATACAGATTTCAGTTCATCCTCATGTGACTCTTGTCCAAGTCATCTCATGCAAGTTTACTGCAGGTGTTCCACCCGTTGTGCTGGTGGCTTTCCTAGCTTTTTCTTGAAATATCAAGGATAGTAATGGAGCACACAAGGTAACATCTAAAATCAATAAATAGGGGAGCAGAGCCAAGATGACTGAGTGAAGCCAGCATTCTTTCCAAGCTCTCTTACTACATGCACCCTTTTTACCCATTCACCCTTTTACAACTTAAAAAATGGGCCAAACTGAATGCTGAGCAGGAAAGCTAACAAAGAGTCACAATGAGCATTTTTTTTTTCTCCAGCCCAGAGCAACTTAGGAAGACAGAAGGAGAGGTCTGTGGACGCTGGGGTGGAAAATGGCTGGGATCAGGTCACAGAAGCCTTGATGTGGGATGGCAGGAGCACCCAGGGATTATAAGGACTCTTGAGTACCTGGTCAGAAGGCAATCACAGGGGATTCCCAGACTAGCACAAGGTGTAGGATTGGGTGCTATTTGGCAGTTTTGTCACCTGTTTCCCAGTTCTGGTTTACAGTTCCAGGATGGAAAGGAGTGGTTGTACTTATGAGGGAACAGAGACCCTACTTGTAAGAATTAGAACATAGTCTAGGACAGAGACCAGACCTCTGCTTAGATCGTACCATGTTGGAAGTACCAAAAACTTAGAAGCACCCACTGAGCTATGAATGCAACAGAATATTCTCAAGATATATCCCCTCCCTCCACATACACCCTTATATTTGAACAGAGCCCAACTGTAACACAAAGTCCAAAGGCAAGAAATAGGCTGGAAAAATGAGCAAACAACAAAGAATCTGACCATAGAAAGCTACTGTGGTGACAGGAAAGCTCAAGACAGAAATTCAGAAGAAGCATGAAAAGGTAAACAAGAAAGAGAAATCATAAGGGACTTACTAAAGTGGAACTGTTTTGCTTACATTCCTACAAGGAAAGATGATGTGTGTAATTCATGAGGCCCTTCTCAGTATTAGGGTAGTTGACGGGAATATATGTATACATAGACAGAGGGCACAGGATGAGTTGAATATGAAGGGATGATAATCTAAAAAAAATAAAATTAAGGGATGAGAGAGGAATATATTGAGAGAGGGAGAAAGGGAGAGATAGATTGGGGTAAATTATCTCACATAAAAGTGGCAAGAAAAAGCAGTTCATTGGAAGAGAAGAGGGGCCAGGTGAGGGGGAACAAGTGAATCTTCTCATCAGATTTGACTTGAGGAGGGAATAACATACACACTCAATTGGGTATCTTACCTCACATGAAAGTAGGGAGAAGGGCATAAAAAGGGGGACGATAGAAGAGAGGGCAGATAGGGCGAACAAATAATCAAAAGCAAACACTTTTGAAAAGAGACAGGGTCAAGGGAGAAAATTGGATAAAGGGGGACAGGATAGGAGGGAGGGAAATATAGTTACTCTTTCACAACATGACTGATTATGGGAGTGTTTTGCATAATGATACATGTGTAGCCTGTGTTGAATGGCTTGCCTTTTTAGGGAGAGTGGGTGGGGAAGGAAGAAGGGAGAGAATTTGGAACTCAAAGTTTTAAGAGCAGATGCTCAAAAAGGAAAAAAAGGTTGTTTTTGCATGCAACTGGGAAATAAGATATATAGGCAATGGGGCATAGAAATCTATCTTGCCCTACAAGAAAGTAAGGGGAAAAGGGATGAGGCAGGAGGTGGAGTGGGGTGATAGAAGGGATTGCTGACTGGGGAACGAGGCAGTCAGAATATGTGCCATCTTGGAATGGGGGAGGCTAGAAATGGGGAGAAAATTTGTAACTCAAAATCTTGTGGAAATCAATGCTGAAAACTAAAAAATATCAAATAAAAAATCATTAAATCTAAAAAAAACCAAATATTATCTCATTTAATCCTTACCGTAGCCCTATGAGGAAGAAGCTTTTGTTATTCTCATTTAGTAGATAACAAAACTCATGGAGTTAGAGATTAAGTGTCTTGTCCAGAATTACACTGAATTTGAACTCAACTCTTCCTGACTACAGGTCAAGCAGCAGACTCAGTCAAATCCCACTTTAACCCTTCAGAATTTTAGTGCTTTATCAGAATGATTGTCAATAACTTTAAAATGTATTCCTTCGATTGTAGAAAGTGTTTGTAAATCAGGGGAATCACTGCTTTAGTTCATAGGATTATAGATTTAGACTTGTAAAGGACCTGAAAAGGCATCTAATTCAATGATCTCATTTTGTTTATGAGGAAATTGGGGCTCTCATTTGAATACACCAGAGCTTCATTTAAGTCTTTATAAATGAATATTGTGACTTGTTGGAGGAGATTGATGAAACCTAAAAAGTACTCTGATTTATTCTCCTAATTTTATTAGTATGAGAATTTCTTTACCTCGGTTTAGGATTAAGATTGTGTTAGCATATCTCTCTTTCTTTTTTATATTATCCTCAAGTAGTGTCCTGTAACAACATATCATTTTGTAGAAGCTTTAAAATCCGTTCATCAAAATAAGATAGATTATAAAGCGCTTTGCAGACTTTGAAGTGCTATATAAATATCACTCTTAAAAGCTCCTAGAAATTGATAATTTTGTTGAGTTATATAGGGGGAAAAGACAAAGGGGACCAATAATGTTTTCTTAATTATCCCCCTCACAATTTTGGAAATCTCACTGACTTTGCCAAACCTTCTTGACATAGGCTTTTGGTAGAAGTTTGAGGTAGCAGTGATGGGTGATAGGTATCTAGGAGTCAGTGTGGTAGAGCAACAACTTGGTTCTTTCATTTGTCAAGACTGTGGTAAAGGGAGTGGTCCAGGCCCGTTGGCATTCCTCAGTATGGAAACTGATTAAGATTGGCAACTACCAGGGATGTGCAGTGGTTAAGTTACTTGTCAGTGGTCACATGGCTAGTATTTGTCCAGGGTAGGACTTGAACCCATATCTCCTGAGTCTAAGTGTGACCTTTATCTGTTACACCATAGTACCTTTGATTCTTTCATTGTAGCCCACAAATAGTTTTGGGAATAGTCTAGAAGCAGACTGATAAATAGAGTAAGTCGTATTATCTGGTGTATATCACTGACAGGCTGTATGCCTTTTGGGACAACTGTCCACTATTCTCAAACCTTGTCAGTCAACCTATCAACAAAAATATATTCTATACCCACAGGAAAGGCGCTGTGATTGGTGCTTTGGAGGATACACTGAAATAGAAACAACGGACCTTCAGGAAGATGAACAGATATATACATGAAGATAATGATATGTAGTGATATGTAGCATGAATGCCTAGTGAATTATGTAGGCAAGAGATATTATTAGAATTTGGGGTGTGGAGTGGGGCTAGATAGAATCACTATTGGCAAGAATCAACACAGAGGGCTATACAGAGGAAGATGACAAAAGCTAGTACTTAAAGGCTGGTTAGGACTTGCATAGACAGAAGACATAGACAAGTACCCTCATTGGGTATTTTATGTGCGAGAAAGTGGTATGAGCCAAGACAAAGGCAGGGATGCTCAAGTCTCATTTGGAAGACAGTAAATAGATTAGCATGTCTAGAATACATGGTTCATGTGAGATACTAGTTTAAGGTAAGTTAGAATTAAATTATTGAGGATATTTATTTTGTACTCCAAGCATTGAAAAGGCTTTGAAGGTTTTTTTTTTTTTTGGTTTTTTTTTAATCAGAATAGTGACATATAAGTATAAAGAATTTTGTACTGAAAGGAAGCCTGGGTATCCTTAAATGTAAAATGAAGAACTGGACTAAATGAGAACTTTCTACTCTAATATTCTGTAATGTAAAAGTGGTATTTTAGAAAGATTGACTGTTAATATTGTGCTGGATGGATTTGAAAGAATAAAAGAATCGAAAGTGGGGAGATGAATTAGGAGACTGTTTTTTTACTCCAGATGTGATGGAGACCTACAATAGTGGTAGTGATGATGGAAAGAAAAAGACATATATGTGAGAGACACTGTAGAATTTTGAAGGAAGAGTCACAGCGTCTTGGCAGTAGTAATAAGGGGGAAAGAGGAATCAAAGATGATTGACTACAGTTCCAAGCCTGGACTAGAACAACAATTCCTTTGGCACATATAAAGAACTCAGGAGGATGAGCTGGTGTAGTAGAAACAGTGATGACTGAGATTTAGAGGAGATATGTTAGAGGTGAAGGTGCAATACAGAAATAGAAACTTCTGGCAGTAGAATCATTGGTTTCTCATCTACATCTAATATTCACTTTCCATCTCAGTACTTTTGTTTGTGAATGTGAAAGGTCATATTTTATTTTTAGATTCAGATTCCAGTCTCCTTGATAAGTATTGATGGAGTAGACATTATGAAAAAATTAAAAAACCATAAAACAAAGTAAGACATCTTTTTTTTTTTCTTAAAGAACCTGTTCTTTTAAAGCCAAACCTGTATATGATCTTGTCTTTTCATGTTATGGATCTGATATGTTATCAGGGAAGGAATAGAAATGTGAACTGTGACCCACCAGATATGTAGACCTTTTAGAACCACATTTCTATAGAAGGTATGCATATCTAAAACTATCCCTGAGTTACTTCTTTTGTAGTTTTTGGTTTCAGTATTTAGACTACAATAATTTTCAATTTAGATTTAAATAATTTTAGATATGATATTAGAATTAAATTTGGAGTATGATAGATACCAGTAGAAACCAGTCTGGATATTTATCTTACTGGTTTCTAAAAAAAATTAAAATAAGAAGCTATCTTGTGGTACGTGAAAACATTTCACAGTAGGGCCAAAGTCTTCTTTATCCGATCATCAACTCATTCTGACACAACTGTATTTGCTGTTCAGAGCTCTGGAAAATGTTATTTAAATATTCCTAACTTATTGTTTCATGCTGAGTTTTATGGAACATAAATTTCTCTTTAGTTCACTAATTTACAGTAGAAATTTGTTACTAATATGACTGCAGGCTCCATCTATCGAAAAATATTGCTCATAACCTATGCTAAAAATATATTATGTATTTGCACTGTACGTAAACAGCATAGTGTTTTATTAGTATGCAGTGCTCTGTCTGTGGAAATGTTGATATTATAGTATATATTTAAGGCATATGGGACCATGAGTTTGGTAGGGAGACTGTAGACAAGTGAAATCCCTGCAGAATAGAATTGATGGAATTCTCCGAGTCCTTTGCAGGAAGTCTACATACAATGAACACTTTATATAGTGAAAGATTTGGATCTTGTAGAATGTTCTAGGAAGCTGCCTATGATATTCTTTGTAAATCCCATATTTCTAAATGGTTTATAGAGAACAGGAAGTGCAAATATATTCAGTCAAAAACAGATAGGCATGGTCTCAGTGACCATCCTTTTTATTTCTGAAAAATATTTGTTAAATTGACCAGAAGTCACTGAAGTGCCAAACAGAAGGATTCATTTTTTTCCTGAATATGTGTGCGCACACACATGCAATAAAAACAGCCATATACATACCTACACACACACATACACACATACATACATACATAGCTTTGGTGGTAGAGAAATGTTGCTTTGTGGAATAACATTTCTTCTGTTTGCCCTTTACCTGTAGGGAATGATTTGTAGGATACGAGTCTGACACCTTGATTGCTTGATTTGGGACATTTTTCAGAGAATTATGTAAAAGATCTCGTGCTAGGACAATGTGGTTACTTCAAAATAACTAGTGTTGTGCTCAAATCTTTTTTATGCACTTTACCTTTCTAAAAGCCAGAATTTGTTCTCAGAAATTAGCACACTCAAAGAATATTTTCTCAGGCAGAAGTACCATGAATTTCACTAACCTCTATTCCATTCCATGTACCATTTTCTCAACATTTTATACAAATATTCCTTTAATTACACAGAACTTTCTGAATTTGGACATTCCTGTTCATCTATCTTCCCTTAAAGACACATGTGTAGCTCAAGAGAACAAGAAATATCTTCCTACCATACTGTGATTATTTTTGTCCTTGTGAACAAATATCACATTGCAATTTTATAATTCTTCTTAATGAACAAAAAGAAACGTTAAAATACAGTTGAGGTAAATTTTTAGATGCATAATTGCAGTTGGAGAATTCCAAGAACTTTTAGGGTGGGGGGACAGGTACTTTACATATGCATCAGACTTAATCTTTACTGTATTGTTATCTATTAAATGCATCTTGGATATATTGCTTATGTAAAATGCCATTTTACTTGCCAAATAAGTAAGTGTGGGAAAGTGAACTAAACCTGCGAGTATCTTCATTAACATATTTTTTTATGGTGGGAAGAGAAGAGTGTATTTGCCCTCGTAAGGAGTCATAGGCTCATAGTTCAGAGTCAGAAAGGGTTGTCTTGTAATCTAACTCTTCATTTAACAGATGAAGAAACTGAAGCTCAGAGAGATTAAATGACTTCATAGGTACAAAGGAACTATAGTGGTTTTGGGCTGACTGGGGTAGTTTATGTAAAATATTCTAACTGAATAATATATTTGTAAGTCATTAAACACTTAAGAAAAAGATTTATTGAGCCATAAAAGGAAAAGACATAAATACCAGGGATAGGCATTGAGGACACTCTGAGGTGATTAAGCTGAGGGTAGCTCCCTTGTCTGAGCTGCCCATCAGGGTACAATAAGCGTCAGAATACCTGGAGCTCCATGTGACTATTTTGCATTTAGGTGACCTGCAAATAATGTCAGTAGTCTGAGCCATTAGTCCCCTCAGTAGAGTTTTGGAGTCAGTAAAGTTTTGATGATGTTTTTAATACCTTTTAAGGAAAAATTACCCTAACTTGAATGAGGGGAATTGGTTATGATGTTGGGACCATCACAGTAGCAAGCTCAGAATTCAAACTGAGCTCCTATGACCCCAAATGTATTGCTTCTTCTACTCCTCCTCCTCCTGCTTCTCCTCCGACTCCAAATGTAGTGCTTCTTCTTCTTCTCCTCCTCCCCCTCCTCCTCCTCCTCCTCCTCTTATAACTCCAGATGTAGTGCTGCTCTTCCTCCTCTGACTCCAAATATAGTGCTCCTCCTCCTCCTCCTATGACTCCAAATGTAGTGCTTTTTCTCCCCCCCCCCCCATTTCTTGTCTTTGAACTTTATATTAAAATTGGGCCCTGTTTCTGGCTTGGGATGGGGGAAAGAGGGAAGGGCACTGTTCCAAGCTTCAGGCTTTTTCTTACTGTTGTTTTCAGGGCCAGTTCTGGGAGTGTGGAAGTTTTTGATGCATCAAAGTTAATGTGATCTGGGGAGAGATGTGGTCACTGCTCTCCTGTGGTCTGTATTCTTGTCCTTACTCAAGAAGGGCCCCTAATCCCTTGGGATTGCAATCGATAGTGCTTCTCCTGCTCCTCAAGATCCCTGATCCCTTATGACTGAAAGTGATAATGCTCCTCAGGGCCTCTGCTCCCTCTTGACTAGAAATACTCCTCTCTGCCCTTTAGAAGTGGGTATAGGCAATGGAGTTTCCAAATAGCGTCTAGTTCTGTGTCCAGTGCTGGCACAGGGGTCCCTTGTCATCTCTTTCCTACCAGGTGCCAGGTCACCTTACCTTCTCTGGCTTTAGAGTTCCTGAAGTTGCTATTGCTGCTTCTGTCACCACTGCCTAGCCTCACCATTGGTGTTGCAACCATGTGAACTCCAGGCTAGTCATGTTACAGATCTCTCTTTCCAACCTCTTATGTTATCTTGGGTTGGAAGAATGTCTTACCCTGACCATTTGTTGACTGTGCCATACCAGAATTTGTTTTGAGGCATTATTTTTAAATTGTTTAGAGGGTGGAGCTAGCCAAGGTGGTGGAGAGAAGACAGTGACTCACTTGAGCTCTCCCCCATACTCCTCCAAAGACCTTTAAATAACGCCTTAAAACAACCTGTAGTGGCATTACCCACAAAAGGACAGGGTGGAAAAAATTTCCAGCCCAAGACAACTTAAATGTTTGGCAGGAAAGGTCTGTCACACTAGGGTGAGAGTGGAGCTCAAGCCAGTATAGTCCATGCCAGCAAACCAGGAGCAGCAATTGGGAGTGAATGAATCAGCAGCTTGCAATGGCTGCTTCCAGACCTCTCAGCCTACAGATGGTAAGGGGAGTCAAACAACTGGTCAGATGGATATTACAGGGGTCTCTTTGATGGCACTGGTGGCAGTGCTGGATTGTAGTTCTAGTGACAGTCCCTGTGTGAGGAGGAACACTAGCACATCAGAGCTTGTGGCTGTAATGCAGCAGGGAACCTCATCACAGTTCTGAGGCAGAAAAGAGTACTTCTGGTCACTCACAGACCAGAATTAAGTCCAGGAGAGTAGTAAATACAACTCTCCTTAGATCATTCCACTTTGGAAGAACTAAAAACTTACAGGTTCATAGAAATATCTCTGAAAAGAGCTGTACAAAAACCCTGAAGCTTGGGATAGTGTGCCTTCCACCCTGGAAGCAGAGCCCCACTTTAGTTAAAAAGTCAAGAAATAGGCTGGGAAAGTGAGCAAACAACAGAAAAAAAAATTCTGATGCTAGAAAGTTACTGTGGTCACAAGAAAGCTCAAAACACACACTCAGAAGAAGACAATAAAGATAAAATTCCTACATTCAGAGGCTCCAAGAAAAATATGAATTGGTCTCAGGCCAAAAAAGAATCGACAGCTTGGTAAAGGAGGTACAAAAAATACTGAAGAAAATAACGCCTTAAAAAACAGACTAGGCCAAATGGTAAAAGAGGTACAAAAATCTAATGAGAGGAATGCCTTGAAAAGCAGAATTGGTCAAGGGGAAAAAATATACAAAAATTCACTGAAAGGAAGAACTCCTTAAAAAGCAGAATTGGCCAAATGGAAAAAGAGGCACAAAAATTCACTGAAGAAAAAACTCCTTAAAAAAAACAGAATTGGCCAAATGGAAAAGGAGGTACAATGCTGAAGAAAATAATTCCTTAAAAATTAAACTGAGACATCAAGAAACAATAAAGCAAACCCAAAAAAATGAAAAATAGAAGACAACATGAAATGTCTTATTACACCAACACTGACCTGGAAAACAGATCCAAAAAGAGAATATAAAAATTGTTGGACTTCCTGAAAGCCATGATTAAAAAAAAAAAGCTTAGAAATCATTTTTCAAGAAATTATCAAGGAAAACTTCCCTGATATTCTAGAACCAGAAGGTAAAATAGGAATTGAAAGAAACCACCCATTACCTCCTGAAAAAGTTCCAAAATGAAAAGTCCTAGAAATGTTATAGTCAAATTCCAGAGCTCCCAGATCAAGGAGAAAATATTATAAGCAGCCAAAAAGAAATAATTCAAATATCATGGAGCCACAGTCAAGATAACACAAGATTTGACAACTTCTACATTAAAGCATCAGAAGACTTGGATATCATATTCTGGAGATTGAAGGAGATAAGATTACAACCGAGAATCACCTACCCAGCAAAACTGAATGTAAGCTTTCAGGGGGAAAATAGACATTCATTGGAATAGAGAACTTTTGAGTATTCCTCATGAAAAGACCAAAGCTAAATAGAAAATTTGACTTCCAAATAAAAGACTAAAGAGAAGCACAAAAGGTAAATAGGAAAGGGAAATCATAAGGGACTTAATAAGGTTAAACTGTTTACATTCCTACATGGGAAGATGATACTTGTAACTCATAAGAACTTTTTCATTATTAGGGCAGTTAGAAGGGGTGTATATATAGACAGAGGGAACAGGTGGGAGTTGAATATGATGGGATGATATCTTTAAAAATAAAATTAAGGGGTGAGAAAGAGGAATGCACTGAGAGACAGGGAAAGGGAAAGTTAGAATAGGATAAGTTATGTCACTTAAAAGAAGCAAGAAAGAGCTATTACCGTGGAGGGGAAGTTGGGGGAGGTGGCGAGGAATGCTTACTCTTACTGGAATTGGCTCAAAGAGGGAATAACATGCATACTCAGTTGGGTATAGAAATCTGTCTTACCTTACAGGAAGGTAGGAGGGTGGAAGGATAAAAGGGGGTGGGGGCGTGCTGGTGTTCATAGAAGGGTAGGTACATTTGGGAAGGCAGTAGTCAGAATCAAAACAGGATGAAAAGAGAGAAAGAGAATAGAATAAATGGGAGAAATAAGATGGAGGGAAATACAGTTAGCAATCATAACTAAGAAATTTACTTTTTAAAGCAAGTTTCTCTGATAAGGGCCTCATCTCTCAAGCATGTAGAGAAATGAGTCAAATTTATAAAAATAAGAATCATCCCCCAATTGACAAATAATCAAAAAAAATTGGTTTTCAGATGAAGTAATGAAAGGGATCTATGACCATATGAAAAAATGTTCTAAATCACTATTGATTGAAGAAATGCAAATTAAAACAATACTGAGGTATTATTACCTCAAACCTATTAGAGTAACTAATAGGACAGAAAAGGAGAATGATAAATATTGGAGGGAATGTGGAAAAATTGAGACATTAAAGCACTGTAGGTGGAGTTGTGAACTGATACAGCCATTATATAGAACCATTTGTAACTATGCCCAAATATTTATAGCAGCTCTTTTCTGATGGTAAAGAATTAGAAATTGAGGGAATACCCATCAATTGAAGAATGGCTGAACAATTCATGTTATATGATTGTAATGGAATACTATTCTAATACAAGAAATAATGATTTAGATGCTCCCATAAAAACCTGGAGAGTCTTATGTAAAAGTAATGCAAAGACAAATGAGTCGAACCAGGAGAACATTGTATACAGTAACAGCAATATTGTAAGATTATCAACTGTGAGTGACTTAGCTGTTCTCAGCAATAGAATAATCCAAGACAACTCTGAAGGACTTATCACGAACAAAAATACCCATCCCCAGAGAAAGAACTGATGGAGTCTGAATATAGATACTTTTTTTTTACTCTCTTGCTTTTTGTTGTTTTTACTTTGGTCTATGTTTTCTTTTACAACATGACTAACATGAAAATATCTTTTGCATGATTACATATATGTAACCTATATCAAAGTGCTTGCCTTCTCACTGAGTGGGATGGGGATGGAGGGAGAGAATTTGGGACTCAATTTTAAAAACTAATGTTGAAAATTGTTTTTACATGTAATTGAGGAAAAAAAATTTTAAAGTTGTTTGGCGAGGATTGGTGGAAAAGCTCAGCTGAGCCTTTCCTCTGCTCCACCATCTTTGCTTCGCCAGTGGAGGCACATTTTATCAGCCTTGCCCATCCCTAACTTGGCAGTGGGCAGCACTGTTCTGTATTTTTTGAGTGCTCATTTAGATTTGTTGACTGACTTAATCAAGTCATTGCCTTCCCAGACAAAGATTAATGATTATACTCTTTGAGCCCTTTATATGAATTTCTGCTCTCTTCTTAAGAGGTATTCACATTTAAGACCTATATCCTGTAATAGAACGTCTTAGCGTTGATTTTAAGCTTGTCTTAAAAGGCATTTAAAAAATTAAGCCCATTGACGTATGTCCTAAAATCTCAGTAATATGATAAAAAATATCATCTTGAATTTGCACATTTGACAAGAATCCTAAGAGCCATTATTTGAGGTAAAAATTTACAAACAACTTCTCTCCCTAAAGAATTTTCCTGCAGAAATGAAAGAAACTTGTAAGACTGCTTTTAAATTTGTTACTTTGTTCAATGAATATTAAAGAAAGAGCAGTGCATCTTACAAATAATAGGTAAATGTGAAGGCCTCTGAGATAGGAATTTTAGATTAATACCCATTAGAACCTTGATCCATTTGATTGAAGCAGGAACTCATCCAAGGCTCCCATTTTTCTTTTTCTTTTATTCTTTTTCTTTTTTTTTTTTTTGTGAGGCAGTCGGAGTTAAGTGACTTGCCCAGGGTCACAAAGCTTCCATTTTTTCAAAAGTAAAATAAATGGAAAAAGGCATTTTAGTGAAGTGTACTGATAATATTGATTTGATTGTAATCCTTCCTTACCTGGAATCCATCCATGCTTCCTTCCTTCCTACTCTCCCTCTCCTTCTTTAACTCCCACTCTTTTTAAAGGAAAGAATAATAACAACTATAAAACTCAACACTGTAATTACAATGACCAGTCTTGGCTTGGAAAAAGAGATGAGAAGGTGTGCTACCCTCCCTGTCTTTACAGTGGTAAGGGTGAGGGATTATGGATGTGGAACATTGTACATACTGTTGGACTCATTTGATATGTCAGTCAAATATACCAAACTGCTTTTTCTCCTCATTTCTTCTTATTCTTTATAATAAGAGATGACCCTCTGGTGTAAGAGGTAAGGGGAAAAAAGTCAAAACAAAAAGAAACTAAAATCATTCACATTAAAAGATGAAATATTTTAAATCAATTAACTATCATTGTATCAGAATAAATATGATGAAGGTATGTAAGTAAATAGTGCCTATTGGCCATAGTAGTGTGAATGCAGCAGTCTTTTCCTAAGCTTTTATCAGACAGTTGATATCATTCTTGCAATCACCCACAAAATCCACACCATCTCTTGCTATCACCCCTGTTTTCAAAATGGAGCAGTTCTTTGCCACCATGGTAAACCTGTTGCCAACAGTGGTCATCTTAGTTTGTGAGGGTTGGCAAGACTGCACAAACCTATAGTGGTGGACAGGATGATATATGTTTAAATTGTATTACATTTCATGACCAGGTTCTCTGATTTGTCATTTTCTCCTTTCCCCGGGTTATTTTTCTATTTTTATAGAAGAGAGAACAAAGCCAATTTAGCAACTGCATAGCACACAGTCTGCAGAGGCTTTAAAGATTACTAGCAACAAAATATATTTATGTCTTTAATAAGGAATTGAAATTTACCACTCACTAAATAAATTTCCTTCCTCTGTTCCTTCCCTTGGAAATCATCAGTGTTGGATGAAACATTTTGGCTTCCACAGCTATTGCTCTATGTCCCTTCTTTTACTAAAGAAGCATTTTATTACATTATACCAATAGTCAGATAATTAGAAGTGTCTGTGAACATGGACATTTTTTGAGTAAAATATTTAAATATGTCTAAATGTTTTCATGGAGTCATGGCCCATCAGTTCATAAATATTTATTAAGCACCTACTAAGTGGCAGTGTGGTGTGGACAGCAAGCTTGGTTTGTTGTCAGCATTCAAATTCTAGGTATGTCGCTTTACTGTCTTTCTGATCTTGGACAAGTCGCCTAACTTCTTTGGGCATCATTATCCTCATGTATGAAGCGAAGGGGTTGGACTAGAATTTTAGGGTTATAAATTCTTTGCCTTTTTCTTGATCTCTATGTAGCTCCTGACTTTCTTAATACTTTTTTTTCCTGTACATTCTCTCATCACTGGGATTTTGTGATACTATTCTCTTTTTCTCCAGTGCTTAGGAGGGTGCCTAACACATAGTAGACACCGAATCTAAATGCTTTTTGATTGGTTAATAGGTTGATTGGCCCTCCTGTCTCACTGGCTTCTTCTTCCTTGCCTCATTTATGTCTTATACCCTACTTGTGGGTGTTACTCAAGGCTATTTTCTCTGTACTATCTAGATGAGCTTATCAGTTTGCATGGATTCAATTATTGTTTCTATGTAGATAACTCATATGTGGGTGGATCTATACATAAAAGTTCCTATTTAAAAAAGCAAATTTATTATTTATTTTTGGCATTCATTTAAAAATTTTTTTGAGTTCCTATTTTTCTCTCTCTTGCCCCTCCTGTACCCATTGAGAAGGCAGTAAATGCGATATCAATTATACATGTGAAATCATGCAAAATATATTTCCATTATAGCCATATTGCAAAAAAAAATGAAAAGAAATTTAAAAGTCAAAAATTTAGACTTCAATCTGCACTTACACTTTATCAGTACTCTTTCTGGAGGTAATCCAGAATCCTTTTCATTCTAAGCCCTTCAGAATTGTCTTGGACCATTGTATTGATCAGAATAGCTAAGTCATTCACAGTTGATCATCTCTACGTAAAATTCTAATCTCTTTCCTGGCTATCAGTTCAACATTACCACTGCCAGTTGGACATTTGCCGATGGATGTCCCCATACTCATCTCAAACTCAGTATATTACACTAGTGATCTGTTATTTGCCAGGTCTGATGGTCTTTTTCAGTTTTCATCCTTCTGAACACATCTATTCTATGTGGCAGTATTCACCACCCACTCCTCCTGGATACTCTCTCCTCTCTGGACTTTCTTCTCTTGGTTCTCCTCAGTTTCCTATGCTGGTTCATTTTCCATATCATGTCCCCTGAACCAATGCTCACCAAGGCTCTAAGTCCTCCTCATCATCTACACTCTCTGTCAGTGCTTTTCTTACCAGGAGAGTTTTACATACATTTTGATGCTCCCTGAAACACTTAGCATTCCCACTTCCTCAACCTACTTATTTTCCATAACCTACTCCTCACCCCACCTTAGCCACTAGCAAAGGTGATCATAGCTTTGATCTTGCCATCATCTACGAATGTACCAATTCCATATTTAAGATCTCTACAGTTCCCTTATCTGATCACAATCTACTGGCTTTCTACTTCTCCCTCTGTGACCTCCAATCCCTTGGATCTCTCAGTTCTCTCCCAGGCCATTACCCCTGCACTAACCACATTCTACTCCTTTTTCCATCTTGACCCCCGGTGAACCAGTTCAACTCTACAGTCTTCTTTTCATGAGTCCTTTATTTCCTTATCATATTATTGATTGTGCCTTGCCAAGCCTTAGCTTGTATCACTTCCACCATCTGCTGCCTTTTCTCTTACTCAGAGGCTGCTCAATGAAGGTCGAGAAAATCATGCAACCTCTCTGAATATGTTCACTACAGATTTATGTCACATTATCTCAATGGGCCTTCATTGTTTCTAGGCAATCCCACTCCTTCCTAATCAACTCATTATCCTACTCTCCACCTTAGTTCTTCCTTTTCTCATCCTCCTCTCTCATTTATCTTCAGACTCTGTCTTGTGGCTGCTTCCCTACTGCTTTATCAACATACCATGGCTCTCCTATTCTGAAAAAACCCTCACTTGATCTTTCTATCCTTACTAGTTCCTATATCCCATTTCTCCTCTGACTTTTGTAGCTAAACTCCTTAAGAAGGCTATCCACGATAGTTGTCTCTACTTCCACTCCTCTCCGTCTGTTCTTAACTCTCTATAATCTTGTTTCTCATCATTCCACTAAAACTGCTCTGTCCAAAGTTACTAGTGATCTCTTAATTGCCAATCCTATGTCCTTTTCTCAGTCTTCATTTTCCTTGATCTCTCTGCCACCTTTGATACTGTTAATCCCCCTCTTCTTGATATTCTTTTATCTTATACCTGGTCTCACCTGGTTCTCCTCCTACCTTTTTAACTGCTCTTTGTCAATTTTCTTTGCTGGATCACCATCTAGGTCATGCCCACTAACCATAGGTATCCTGTAGCACTCTGTTCTGAGCCTCCTTCTCAAGTTTCAAATCTCTTACTATCAGACATCTTGAACTGGATGTCCAGTAGACCTCCTTAAACTCAATATGTTCAGAAACTTGGCTCATTGTCTTTTATCCTTCAACTTCCATATTACTATTTTAAAAATTTTATTTATTTTTAATTTATGGAATAAAATAAGCATTTCCATAACATAGTATAATAAAAAGATGACTGCACATGAAACTGTAAATCTACTGTGTACATAAGATGTTCCTTTTAATTATATGATGAAATTATCATGTAAATTTCTTTTTCATTTTTTTTTCTTCTCTCTGCCTTTCCTCTCCCATGGCTACCCAACAAATAATTGGATGGAAAGCAGAAAATTGAGAAAAATATTTATTGACAGTTTCTCAGATAAGGGTCTTATATTTCAAATATATAAAGAACTTTGTCAAATCTGTGGGAATACAAGTCATTCCCTAATTGATAAATGGTCAAGGGATATGAACAGGCAGTTTTTCAATGGAGAAATCAAAACAATATATAGTTATGAAAATGCTCTGAATTATTATTTATTGGAGAAATGCAAATTAAAACATCCATGAGATATCATTTTGCACCTACCAGAATGGCTAAAATGATTGAAGGAAAAAGCAACAAATGTTAGAGGAGATGTGGAAAAATTGGGACACCGATTCATCATTGATGGAATTGTGAACTGATCCAATCATTTTGGAGAGCAATCTGGAATTACGCCCCAAGAAGTATTAAACTGCCTATATACCTTTTGACCCAGCAATACCACTATTAGGTCTATTTCCAAAGATGATTAAGGGAAAAGGAAAATAACATATGTTCTAAAATGTTTACAGCAGCTCTCTTAGTGGTGGCAAAGAACTGGAAATTGCAGAGATGCCCATCATTTAGGGAATGACTTCCTTATTACTATTGAAGATGGCATTATCTTCCCAGGCCCCCATTCTCCCAGCATAGGTATTATCCTCAACTCTTCACTGTCTCTCATCCCCTATATCCAATCTTTTGCCAGTGTCTCAGTCTTACTTTTGTAACATCTCTGAATGACACTGGCCTACTTGCTATTTCATTCCAATAAACATTTATTAAGGGCCTAATCTTTGCCAGGCATTGTGCTTAGTGCTGAAGATACAATTAATATAAAGATAGTCCCTCCTCTCAAGGAGCTTACAATATGATGGGGGTTGGGTAGGGGAGGTCTGACAACATACAAAAGGAGTTTGGAAGGCGGGGTGAGGGATGCCAGGGGATTCTTGGCCATTTTCTTTGATGGAGTTGAAACTAGGCAGAGCAACATAGGCAAGCAGACTGAGTCCAGTGTCTCCTCTCTGTAAAGGAAGGCATTGGGAGGAACTTGGTGCTCCACTTCCCAGCCCTCCAGTCTCAGGGGAGAAAGGCCCCGAGAGAAGTGGTATCAGTCAGGGTTTAAGTTTTCTCTGTGGTGATGAGATTAGAAATAATGAGCTTAAGCTGAGAGGGGCATCTTATTCCACTGAGTTGAAAGCAACACATGCAAAACTGAGTGTTCCCTGAATAAGATACTCCACCTCTCAGCTCTGGCGTTTTCTCTGGCTGTACCCTAATCCTGGAATACTCTCTGACCTCATCTCCATCTTCTGGATTCCCTGGCTTCCTTCAAATCCCAGCTAAAATCTTACCTTCTACAGGGAACTTTTTTCTAGTGCCTTCTCTTGTTGAACATTTCCATTTTATCCTGCATATAATTTGTTTGTATATAGTTGTTTACATGTTGACTCCCTGTTATAGTGTGAGCTCTTTGGGGTAGGGATTGTCTTCTGCTTCTTTGTATCAATGCTTACCTGGCATGTACTAGGTACTTAGTAAATATTCATTTACTTGTGGCTTTGTATGCCCAGCATTTACTACAGTGGCTCAGCACATAGTACTCACTTAAATGCTTTTGACTGACTAGCTGATTTTACTACTTTGTTTTTATTCCCTTATTAATATTTTTCCTTCTTATTTCCCATTAGAACAAAAACTTCTTATGAATAGAGATCATTTCATTTCTTGTATTTGTATCCCTAGCACAGTGCCTTATTAAATAGGCACTTAATAAGTACTTGGTTATTGATATGTCCAAAACAGAACTCACTGACTCACCACAAACCCCTCTCTTCCTACTTCTCTGTTTTTGTCAAGAGCTTCACCACCTTTCTAGTCATCTTGCTTTTTACTCTCAGAACCATCACATCAGAATCATCTCTTTCTCTCTTCCCTCACTCCCATATCCAATTATTTGTCACATCTTATAAATTTTACCTCCACATCTCTGGAACATTTCCTCTTTTTTCCAGTAACTCAGCCACTACCCTTCTTCTGGCTTTCATTATCTTTCAGCTGAACTATTACAGTAATCTACTATTGCAGCCTCCCAGTTGAACTTGCCTTACATATCTCGCATCTCTATTCTATTCTCCATACTGCTCCTGAAGAGAAATTCCTATTTTTATTTTATTTTATTTTATTATTTTTTTTATATGTTTAGTTTTCAGCATTGATTTTCACAGGAGTTTGAATTACAAATTTTCTCCCCATTTCCACACCCCCCCACTCCAAGATGGCGTACACTCTGGTTGCCCTGTTCCCCAGTCAGCCCTCCCCTCCGTCACCCCACTCCCCTCCCATCCCCCTTTCCCTTCCTTTCTTGTAGGGCAAGATAAATCTTATTTTCTAGATGCATGAAAAAAAAAACTTTTTTACTTTTAAACATCTATTTTTTAAAAACCTTTAGTTCCGAATTCTCTCCCCTCTTCCCTTCCCATCCACCCTCCCTAAGAAGTCAAGCAATTCAACATAGTCCACAT
>CM053627.1:198623472-198652962 GCA_028646595.1 Phalanger gymnotis
GCCCCCTGAAGAGAAATTTCTAAGGCACAGGTCTGACCTGCCCAATAAACTCTAATGATTTCCTATTGCCTCTAGAATAATATAGAACCTCCTGTTTAGCATTTATGGTCACTTACAAGCTGATTCCAACCTACCCTTCTGTCCTTAATAAATATTATTACATATGCCCTCTTCTTTTCTCTCATTTTCAAAGCCCTTTGTTATCACCACTATCCTCTCCACCTTCACTTGCATTTTTTCCTCCAGTCTCTTAAAAGGTGATGGCTCTTCTAGCCAATATCAGTTCTTCTACACCTGCACTTGATCTTGTCCATCCCCTCTTACTGTCTCCTTCAGTCATTCTCCTCTCTCTGTCATTATCAGGCTTTCTGTATATACTGGTTTCTTCCCTATAGCCTTCAATGCTCAGTTCTCCCCCATCCTTATACAACCTTTACTTGTTGAGTCATTTCAGCCATTTCTGATTCTTTGCGACCCCATATGGGGTTTTCTTGGCAAAGATACTGCAGTGGTTTGCATTTCCTTCTCCAGCTCATTTGACAGATGAGGAAACTGAGGCAGACAGGGTTAAGTGACTTGTCCAGTGTCGCACAGCTAGGAAGTGTTTCCCTGTAATTATCCATTTATCTCTGTCTTCTCTTTCTCAAATTTCCAGGAAAAAGAAATTGTATGCATCTTTCGTTTCCATTTCCTCTCTTCTTAGCCATTGCTCAGTCCTTTCCAGTCTGTCTTCTGACCTTATCACTTGTCTGAAACTATTTTCTGGCGTTACTACCAGTCTTTTATTTGCTAAATCTGACCTCCCTCTGTCCCCTCTTCCCCCGCAGTCCTCATATTCTCTTCTGCATTTAATATAATTGACCACTCTGTCATCCTGGATACTCGTTCCTCCTTAGATTTTTTGGAACATTGTTCTCTCCTGGTTATCCTCCTACTTATCTCTTCTTTTACAGGCCCATCATACCATATCATGCTCCCTAACTGTGCATCTTCCCCCGAGATATTGGCTGTGTTTTTCTCTTTATTTTCTTGTTGACCACATCAGCACATACTAGTTCAATTATCATGTCTATGAAGATAGCTCCCAGATTCATTTATCTGGCCCTAATCTTCCTCCTGAGGAAGCCAGTGAATGTCATGTTGGCCTCTTAAACTTTATATTTCCAAAACAGCTCATGTCCTTCCCTCTCTTCCCAAATTCATCCCTTTCCAAAGATCTCCATTTCTGTCAAGGACAGCCATCCAACGCCCTTTTTCACATAGCTACCACCATAGTTCAGGCTCTCATCTTTTTTCACCTAAATTCTTACAGTGACTTCTGATTGGTCTCTGTTCCTAGTTTCTTCCCACTCCATTCCATCCTACACATAGCAGCCAAAGTGATTTTTCTTAAATTTAATTCTAACCATGTCTCTTCTCTGGTCTCTCAATTCTAGTGGCTCTTTTTTTCATGATAAAATATAATCTTTGATTTTTAAAACTTTTAACAGTTTGGTCCCGACCTATCTTTCCAGGTTCATTTTTCATTTGTCCCACATCCTGCATTCTGGCCTTCCTCACACATGATACTCCATCTCTTGGTTATCTGCCTTTGCGCTAGTGGCTGCCTGCTCTCCCCCACCTCCCACGCCCTAACCATTTCCATCTTGTAGAATTCCTCACTTCATTCAAGAAATAGCTCAGTCATCACCTTCTATAGGAATCCTTTCCTGATTCCTACAATTCCTAGCGTCCTAACAATTTAACTTCTTGTATTAATTTTGTATTTGGGGTGTGTGTGTGAATGAATTTTTTGTATTTATATATGTACATATTTGGGGCAGCTAAGTAGAGCAGCAGGTAGAATGCTGGGCCTCGAGCCAGGAAGACTTGAATTCAAATCCAGTCTTAGACACTTACTAGTTGTGTGACCCTGGGCAAGTCACTTAACTTTGCCTCAGTTTCCTCATCTGTAAAATGAACTGGAGAAGAAAATGTCAAACCCCTTCAGTATCTTTGTGAAGAAATCCTCAAGTAGGGGCACAAAGACTTGGACATGACTGGTAAATGACTGAAAACAATATATATGTATATGTCTCCCCATATGGAATATAATTTCCTTGAGAGTATGGATAATTTCATTTTTTGTATCTGTATCTTCATCGCCTGACACAGTGCCTGCCACATTTGTCAGTTAATAAATTGCTGTTGATCAAGTTACACAATCCTTGGTCCAGTCTGCTTTCTCTTCCTCAAAAGTGACATATCTTTTCTCTTTTTGGCTTTGTACAAACTCTCCCATGTGCCTAGAATGCTCTTGATTCTCACCTTCACTTCTTAGAATATTTAGCTCAAATGCTACCCCCTACATGAAGCCTTTTCTGATCCCCTTGCTGCTTTTATCTTCCCGTACAATTTACCTTTTATTCATTTTGTCTTTGTATATACTTAAACATGAAGTAAAGGACTATTTTATTTTTGTCTTTGTATCACTACCAGCTAGCACAATTTTTGTCTTTGTTATAGCTACCAGTTAGCGCAGTGACATTTTGTAGATGGTTAATAAATGCTTGTTGATTGATCTAAGGCCCCTTCTAGCCCCAAATATGCAGTCCTTTGAATCTATGTGATAAATTTTGATATGAGAGTTTATTGAAAGGTCAAAGGCATGGCAAAAAATTCAGGTAATAAATTCCAAGGTGAAAATTGAGCGATTGCTTGTAAAAATCTCCAGTTAAGATTTCTCAGATGAAATGGTCATATCTGCTGCATGTTAGGCCTCTAACAAAAATCTCCATTAAGAGTCTGGGAGCTTTTGAGGCATTCAAGTCAATCAGTATATTTCAAAGGTAGATTTTGTGAAAAGATAATGATAAATTCTCTGATTTTCTTTTCTTCCTTTTGTTTTACTCTGAAAGGATAGATAATTATTTATTTTGCATTTGAATATTAACAACCTAGAAGGATTTTCAGTGGAATGTGGTGATCCCTGTTAATACTAATCTGCTTGATTTATCTCTGTGTATTGTATGTATGTATGTGTATATATATATGTATATATATACACACACATATACATATACACACACGCACACACACATATACATATATATATATATTCACTTATTGATCAAACTTCCAGTATTTTCAGTGCACTTCTTAATTCAAATGAATCTTGAGAGTTCTTTAAGTAATAGTAAGCAAATTGATCTGTAAGGATCTTTTTAGTTCAGAAATTCTATGATTCTATTTTCAGGAGCAGAGATATTTTCATGTATCATTACTTGAACACCTTCTCATCCAAATTTATTTGTTTTATTTGTCTATGTGTCCAGCCAAAAAACAATTTTCCTGGAGAATGAAAAAGAGTAGGAACCTAGCCACCTTTCTCTCTCTCTCCTATTCTCCCCCACCCCCCATAATTTACCTTAAATGCATAAGTCCTGTATAGTAGCTGTTATTAGTTAGAGTATTTTGTCATTTGGTGTTTTTGTGTTCAGCTTGTATTCCTAATTAAATATATAAAGTCTCTTTTGGTTCGTACAACCCTAATTAAAATATTCTATGCGTCTTTATAACTTAGAGAAATCTCACAAAACACTGAGACTCATTCTTTAGTGCTCTAGTTTTGAAGATCATTTCCCTACTCACATCTTCTTAGAGGAAATTCAGATAGAATCACAAAATATTTGAGTTGATAACTTAGCATTCCAAGTAGCAATTTGGTCTAATCCACGTCCAAACAAGAGTCTTCACTATGACCTGCCTGATAAGTACAGGCAGGACTCTGCTTGAAGAGCTCCATTGTGGGGGAACCTGCTACTTCCTATTTCACCTTCCATTCCTTCTTCCTAATATTTCCTTCTGGAGCCAAATAGAACAAGCTAATCTCTCTTCCATCGACAGCTCTTCAGATACTCAAGACAGCTACTATATGTGTCTTCTCTTCGCCAAGCAAATAAACATCCTCATTTTTTTCAACTGTTCCTCATAGAGCATAGACTTAAAGCCCTTTATCTTCCTACTTAACTGTCTTCTGGACACTTGACAGTTTAACAGTGCCCTTCCTAAACTATGGTTCTCCAAACTGAAGACAGCAGTCTAGGTGTGGTCTGATCAGGGCAAATTACAATGAAACTTTTTCTTACCTCCTTATTTCTCTAAAGTATAACTCATTTAGTGAAGCCCTAGATAATATTAGCTTTTTTGGTGGGCATTTTACACAGTTAACTTGTATTGTGCTTTCAGGCCCTTAAAACTCCCAGATCTTTGTCAGAAAATTGCGGCCTAACCATGCCTTTCCTGTCTATACTTGTGAAATTGATCTTTTTGAGCCCAAAGGTAAGACTTTACATTTATCCCCATTAAATTTCAGATTATATTAGATTCAGCCCATTGTTTTAGCCTGCCAGAGTCTTTTTTTTTTTTTTGCAATAGGGTTTTGTCATCATCTCCAAATTTGATAAAGGTATCATTTTTACCATTTTGCTTTAATGAAGATGTTAAATAGAATATGGCTAAGCACATCCCTGAGGCTTTCTTTTAGAGGACTTAGTAATACATTCTAGAATTTTTCCAGGAATCACAATTAGGTTCATTGGCCTATTATTTGCACACTCCATTTCATTGTCTTTTTTGAATATTGGAACATGTCTGCTTTTCCATTTAATGTTTTCTAGTCTCTGTGGTCTTTCAAATATCATTGAATATTAACACGGCAATCATATCTACCATTTATTTCAGTACCTGAGAATATAGTTCATCTGGGCCATCTGAATTTATCCAGAGCAATTAGGTGCATTCTTTATTATCTATTTATTTATTTATATTAGATATCAGTTTTCTGTTAATCATTTTTCATCTGCCTTTTCTGGTCCAAAGATAATTTTCCTTTCTGTAAAAAACAAACAAAACAAGAATTAAGCCATCCCATTTTTTTCCTTCTCTTTTTAGTTATCAGTGTCCTATCTAGGCTATCTTTTGTGTAGCCTTGCTTTACTGCTTTCAGAACTTGAAGGTTTGTCCAGGGTTGCTTTGTCTGACTTTGAATTGGGAAAGGGCAATCTTTGACTATAAAATGGAACTTTGTGTTACTATCCATGCATATATGTAGTTCCACGTATCCCATAGAAACAAGGGTGGGTCTTGGTGGGGTTCTGTTGCCTGAGGAAGGAGAAAAATACCTTAAAATCAAAAATTTAGCTGTTTTGATTTAATCAAAATTATAAAAAATTATTGGCAAAATTATTCAATTAAAAAAAGTTGTAGTTTTTTATCCTGATTTAAGTGGCAGGAAATTCCACAGGCATACTTTCCATAAGCCACAATTTTTTTTAAATTTGGAATGTCCCATCATTCTTAGAATAGTAAATTCCATTTTTCTTGTTCTAAGAAGTCAATTCTCAACTTCAGTGTGCATTAATGATGTTTAGAATCAAGTAACCCAAAATTCAATATATTGTCATTGTCCTGGATAGAGAGGAAATGGTGGGAGGCTGTGGGGAAGGGGAAGAACATATGGAATGGATAGGTGTTTTCTCTTTTTCAGATACTACTATTTGATGAAAGTAACATATGTTAGTTTGATAATGGAGGAAAAAAAGTCCTTTAGGTCTGGTGGCCATTTTCTTTTGATAATATGTCCCCAGGACATTCTCCCTTATTTCTTAACAAGTTAAGTGCCTGCTCCCAATCTTTCTCCCATCTTCTGCCATCATATTAGGGGAGTCCACCATAAATGTTGATGCTCTCTACATACACTTCACCTCAGCTGTGCACAGAGATGGTCACATCTTTGATTTTACCATCACTGGCTAGCGTTCTTCTTTGTTAACAAACTTTGAAATTCTTTTATCAAAGCACAAATCTCTTGTAATTACATCTTTCTTAGTGTTTTATGATCACTAATCCTGTTCTTCATCTTCACTGTGTCCTCCATTCAGTACAGACTTCAGCTCTTTCCCAAGTCATCATCCCTACACTGGCTGTACGTTCATCACTCTACATTTGTGGAGGTTAGGAGTGCAGAACCCCTCCAAATGTGAAAAACTGCAAATAACTCTAGGCCTTACCCCAAAATCTTTATCTTAATCATTCTGATAAGATTTATTTAACATACAAAACAAGTAAAATAACACAGAGCCTATAAAAATGTTGCAGTTTTTACGTGAGAGATTAGTATCTCACACACTATGTAGTGTCAGTACAGCAGCTGCTGGCGTAGCTACAGTGATTGAACTGCTTCATGGATTTCCTTCTCCCAGAAAAAGCGCAAGATACAGTGTTCACCGTTGGTAAAAGTCAAATGACTGACTCTGGATGTTAAGGAGACAAAGAGGAGGCATTCCCAAAGAACACGTAGCCCCTACAAAATGAGTTTTTTCAGAATTTGTTTCTTGTAAACAGCATATTGTAGGATTATAGTTTTTAATCCATTCTGCTCTCCGTTTCTGTTTTATGGGAGAATTCATCCCACTCACATTCACAGTTATGATTACTATCTGTGCCTTTTTCTCCATCCTATTTCCCCCGTTTGTGCTTTTATTTCTCCCTTTCCCCTTCCACTCCTCCACAATGTTTTGCTTTTGACTGCCGCCTTCCTCAGTTTACTCTCTCTTGATTCCCCTTCCTAATCTTACCGTTTTCCACTTGCTACTTCTTCCCTCCCTTCTGACCACCCCCTCCCTTTTTTTCCCCCTTTCCCCTCCTATTGCCTGTGGGACAAGTTAGATTTCTACACTTATCAGGGTATGTTATTCCCTTCTTGAGCCAAATCCGATGAGAGTAAAGCTCAGATACTGCTCTTCTCGCTCCCTTCTTTCCCTCTACTGCAATATGTTTTTGTGCCTCTTCATGTGATGTAATTTATCCTTTTCAACTACCTCCTTACCTCTTTTCCCATCTATGAATAACCAAAAGCCACAAATAGAATGTCGTAGGATGACTGTACTTTCTTCCTTTCTCTACGTTAATCCCTTGGTGAACCAACTCAGTGCTACAGTATCTTCTACTCTCCAATCCCTTGTCTCTTTGCTTTATTAGTGATCACATGGTGGCCAAGCTTCAACCATGAATTATTACTAGCATCTTCCTCCTTCACTCCTATTCATGAAGCACTGATTGTATCTACTGTGTTTTGGGATGGTCTCATTAGTATTATATGATAAGATGCTTTGAAGAAGTCCCTGAATAGATTGTGATAATAAGTAATTAAAAACAAAATGACATCTGAAGAATGTTAGCAATCACATACATCATTGTATACATTGTATACAAGATACATCATTGTAACTGTGATAAGTAAAATGAGTAAAATAAGTAAAACGACTTTATGATGATATCATTTGAAAAGCACCTAGTGTAGAAGATAATGACCTTAACCACAAACTAAGTGTACATTTGTATCGTGGATCTTTATCAAGTTTCAGACCCTCCATTCACCAAAACAGAGAACAGTTGTGTCCTCTCTCAATATGAAGTAACTAGATTTTTGTATCTAGTTAATAGACACTATTTAGTGAAAATTTTGTTTTTGTAAAATTTAAAATGATTAACAAAAATATGTCAGTTATCACAGGTTACAGATTTTATAGCTGAAAAGTACTTTAGAGATCACTTAGTCTATTCCATTAATTTTTATAAATGATAGAATGGAAGTACTAAGAGGTTAAGTGACTTGCCCAATGTCATGCAGATATCAAGTAGCAGAACTGGAATTCAAACCCTCTGCTTTCTCATTTTCATTTTTTAAATACCCTAATTCATTAATACAGAGTAGGAGATTGGAAATAAAGTAGATGTTCATTGATAATTGAATTGCTCAATAAATTGTAGTATGATGCATGAATGTTGTTGTTTGTCCTTCTTTCTTGAAGAGGACCATGACGTTAGGAACGTGGTACCATGACTTGCAAGTGACTTGGATTTAAGTGGGGGAGGGCTATGCAAAGTCACCAGCCTCACTTTCTCCTTTGGAGCCATCTGGGTCTGTTGGCAAGATATAGGTCAAGGATGACTGGAGATGGTCCTGGATGCAGTAAGAGACCTTGGCCTTTGTAAGCTATTTCCCAGGTTTCAGTTTGACTGAGGCAACACCCATTCAGTGACTAAGGTCAGGTAAGAAATGAGGCAGAGAATGGATTCTTTTACCTAGTCAAAAACATGTAAATGGAACACTAAATGAATATAGAAAAACATGGGAACTCTTATATAAAGTAATATAGATTGAAGTAAGCAAAACCAGGAAATAATATGCAAGTTAACTTCAAGTAAAATAATTAAAGTTATTGATGTATATGGTACATATTTTTTACATATTTAAAAATTAATATGTGATATATCTTTTTGTGGCAGTCATTTATTTGACATGATTTAGCTTGGAGTTCTCAAGATTTTGCCATATTTAAACTTTTTTCATTGTTAAAGTACACTTATATTCCAATATTAAACATACCTTTGTTGAATAGTCCATTTTTCCATGTCTAGTATTGATTGCAACCAGTAGATTTTCTTTTTTTTTCCACCCTCCTTGTAATAAACATACATAGTCAGGCAAAACATTCTGCCGTATCCAAAAGTTTATATCTCATTCTACACCTTGAGTTCAAAACCTCTCTGTCAAGAGGTGAGTAGTATTCTTCAAATTTAGTCCTCTAGAGTTGTTGTCAATTATTGCACTCTGACTTCTAATTTTAACATCATTGATTTTCATTATACAAAAACTTTTCAACATTAGGTAATCAAAATTGCCCATTATTCCCTCTGTGATCCTCCGTATCAGTCATCTCATTATGAACTTTCCCTCAACCATGTTGCAATGTTTTTTGAAAAATATTTTCTCCGTTGCTCTTCTAATTTGTTTAAAATTTCGTATCTTAAACAAATGTCTTTTATGTCTAGGTCATATATACATTGAAGTTTGTCTTTTATATGACATGAAGTATTAATCTAAACCTAATTTCTACTAGACAGTTTTGCACCTTCCCAGCATTGTTAATTAGATTGTTAAATAGATAACCTTTGGATTTATCAGACACTATGTTACCGTGTTCATTTGCTTCCATATGTTGTGTATATAAACTCTTCCGATGATCCACTAATACACTTTTTAATCAGCAGCAAATAATTTGGATGATTATTGCTTTGTAGTATAGTTTGAGATCTGGCACTTCGGGTTCCGCCTGCTTCTTTTCATCATTTCCCCTGAGAATCTTGAACTTTTGTTCTTCTGAATGAATTATGATATTTTTTTCTAAAGTAATGTTTGATATAACAGAAAATAAAGAGATAGTACTGTCATTTTAATTACATCGGGACAGCCCAACCATTAACAATTAACAATGCCTCCACTTAACTTAGTTCTGTATCTCTTTCCATAACAAATGTTTTGTTGTTGTAGTCATATACTTCTTCAATGTCTTTGCAGGTGGACTTCTAACTATTTTATACATTATATGGTTATTTGGCAGGAAATTTCTTTTATCTATTTGTGCTAGGTTTTCTTCATGTTATATAGCCAGGCTAGTGATTTGTGTGGATTTATTTAATTTTCTTCTCCATTGCTAAAGTAATTGTTTCAATTACTTTTTTAGTTGATTGTAAGCTGCTCTTAAGTAGAGCATCATATGCTCAGCAAAAAGTGATCTTTTTGTTTCCTCTTTGACTGTGCTTCTCTCTATTTCATTTTCCCGCTTTTATTACTATAGCTAGCATTTCTAGCACTATGTCAAGTAATAGTAATGATAATGGACAACTTTGATTTACTCCTGATGTTACTGGAAAAAACTCTAATCTTTATTACATGTACGCTGTTGGCTCTTGGTTTTAGAAAGATACTATTGACTATATTAAAAATAGATCCATTTATTCCTGTGCTTCTTAATAGTTTTAACACAAATAGGTTTTATATTTTGTCAGTAGCCTTTCCTGCATCAGTTGATATAATCGTGATTTTTAGTGTTTAAAAAATTAACATAGTTTGTTATGTTTGGAATTTTTAAACTATTGAACCTACTTTGCATTCCTGGGATAAATCCCATCATGTAAAATCTTTTTGATATGTTCTGTAGCTTCTTTGCTAATATTTTATTTAAAATGTTTGTGTTGATATTCATTAGGGATATTGGTCTATAGTTTGCCTTATCTTTTTTTGTCTCTTCCTGGTTTAGGTATCAAGACAATATTTGTATCAGAGAAGTAATTTGGTAGGATCCTTTCTTTTTCTATTTTTTCAAACAGTCTTTATAATATTAGTATTAATTGTTCTTTGAATGTTTGATAGAGTTCAGTTGCACATCCATCTGGTCTTGCGTTTTTTGTTTTTTTGTTTTTTTTACTTTGGAAATTCATTTTTTAGGTTTTTTTTTTCAGTTTCTTTTTTCTTAAATTTCATTATTTACATTCTCTATTTGTGTTCATCTGGATTTTTTTTTGGGGGGGTAAATATTCATCCATTTCATTTAAATTTTAAATTGTGTTGTCATTAAGAAAAGTTGCTTCTCATTTTTTCGTTGTTGGAAATTCTCCTTTTTAGTTTCTTATATCAATTTGTTTTTCCTCTTAAAAACATCAGACTTAGCTAATGGTTTCTCTAGTCTTTCTCCCTCCCCTGCCCCCAAATGATCTTCTAGTTTTATTCATAACTTTGTTTATTACTTTACTTTAATTTTTTTTAAAAAATCTCTTTTTCAAATTTGTTGGCTTCTCAGATTTTTATTAGTTACATACCAGTTCACTCTCTTTTTTTGATATCTTAAGAGATATAAATTTTCTTCTCTTAACTTGATTACATCTCAAAGTTTTTTTATGTTGTCTTGTTATTTCTGTTGATAAAAATGTCTTATTATTTCTGTGATTTGGTCTTTGACCCACCAGTTCTTTAGGATTAAGTTACTTAGTTTCCAGTTCATTTTTAATCCTTTCTTCAAAATCTCTTTATTTAGTGTAATTTTTATTGGATTGTAGACAGTAGTGGATGTGTTTAATACCTCCCCTTTTCTTCATTTGTGAAATTTTTATGCCTTAGTATGTCGTCAGTTTTTCTAAAGGTTCCATGCATAGCTGAGAAATAAGTTTATTCTCTTCTGTCCCCATTCAGTAATTGCTAGAGAATTTTTTCTGGTTTTTCCAAAATTATATTCATGTATTTAAATTCTTTCATGTTTACCTTTTGGTTATATTTGCCTAGGTATTAGAGGGAGAGATACAGCAAGATTTTCAACAGTCATTTTACTGTCTTCCTGCAAATTGATTAATGGTTCCTTTAAGTACTTAGATACTCAGTCCTTTTTGTGTACATATTAAGTATTGGTATTAATTTATGGTGCCTTTAAGCATAATGTAGTTTTCTTATTTATCTGTTTTAATCAGTCTATTTTTACTGTTGCTTTGTCTGAGATTATGATTTCTGCCCTAGCTTTTTTGAGTTCAGCTGAGGCATGATAGATTTAGAATCCGCACCTTATTTTAATTGCAATTGCAAATGAATCTTTTATTTTTCAAGTTTGTTTCTTGTAAATAACTGTTACATTCTGTTTACTAATCCATTGTGTGCCTTCAGGACCCTCTCCTTCCTTCTTCAATGAATCTAGTGCCCATCTCCTACTCTTCTTCTCCCTCCCCTTAACATACATATTTGTTACTCTCTAAAAAACCCCAACTTCCTAGATCTCAACTTATGCATTTCCCATTCATTACATGTTCTTTTACCCCACCCTAGCTACATGTGAAGATGTTTATGAATTCTGAAATTCCTTTAATCATTATCAATGGTTATTACACCCTTCCTCCTGTTTTATAACCCCTAACTCTGTTCTTTGTCCTCACTAAGATCCCCAATACCTCCACGCCCAAGTTCTTTCACAGGTCATCACTTCTGCACTGGCTACACTCTCTTCCCTTTCCCATCTTGACCCCTTGGTGAACAAATTCAATTCTGCACTATCTCCTACACTGAAAAACTTTGCCCCCTTACCTTATTGACAACCATGGTCTAATATAAGCCCCACCTTGGACTACTACTACCATCTGCTACCTTTTCTTCTAGTCACATACTACTCGATGAAGCTATGCTGAATGCATCCACTACAAATTTTGTTCCATAATCTCTACTGAGGCTTCCCTGAAGCAAAGCAATCCTTATAGACTTCCTAATACAGGATGTTCCTAAAGTCTGAATGGGCAAAAGTGCATATTTTCAAGAAATGAAATGAATGAAATTTTCAACATTTTATTTAATTGGAATATTAACAAATAACATCTTCAATATGATTTCCATCATTTGTGGTGCAAAGATTGATGCACTTTGCAAGATTCAGGTGAACTCAATGCAATAACTCCACCTTGCCATCAATTTTAGCAATTCAGTCTTTATGCGTTCAATCAAGTGTGTTGCATCTGTGATTTTCATTGAGTACACTTTCTCCTTTAGCATACTGCAGAAAAAGAAGTCAAGGGGGCTAAGGTCTGTTAATATTCCAAATATTTCAATATATGCATTTTTGCCTATGTGTCCAGAGTTTAGGAGTACCTTGTAGATTCACTATCTTCTCTCATTATATCATCTTTCCAAACCTTCTCTCCTTCAGACTTTGCTTTACTTCTAGTCCTCTCACCCGACAACTTTGCTTCACATTTTACTCAAAAAAGTTTGGCTAGTTAGCTTGGATTCACTCTTCTTTTCTTCTTATCTCACCTCACTCAGATGCCTTCCTCTGCTATCTCTTCCCCATCTCTCATGAAGCAGCAGCCCTTCTCCTTGACAAGGCAAAGCCCTCTATTTGCACAAGTCATCCAATTTCATCTCTTTTTCTCCAGCAGATTATCTGCTCTATTATCTCCAATCCCAGTAACCTTCAGTCTCTCTACTGGCTGCTTCTCTGCTGCTTACAAACATGTCACTGATTGTTTAATCAATTTTTTTAAAGTACTCAATCCATCTACTCCTGCTATCAGCTGGCCCCAGGTGACTGGTAAAATTGTTGTTTGCTCAACAAAAATAGGGAAGTTTGGAAAAGAGGAGAGTTTGGAGGGAAAGATAGATAATGACTTCAGGTTGGGACATGTTAAGTTTAAAATGTCTCATCTAGTCCAAGAGACATATATGACTGGAGGTCAGCAGAGAGGTTGAGGTTGGGTAAATAGATCTGATAATCATGTACATAGAGAAAATAACCTGGGAAGATAATACACAATTAACTGCTGTGATCTTAATAGAGACTCAGCAAAGGAGAATGAGAAGGAACACTCAGGTAAGAGAACTAAGAGTAGTGGTGGGATTCAGCTGGTTTGCACTGGTTCAGTAGAAGCTGAACCCAATTTTAGCAAACAGGTTGTTAGTAGGGGTGGGGCCTGTGCCAGCCACATCATCGGCAGTGGTGCCTTGGCTCAGTTCTGTGGAAAACTGGTTCTTAATTTATTTGAATCCCACCACTAAGAGGGGAAATTATCAATGAGAAGAGAGTGATTGACAGTGTCAAAAGCTACAGTGAAGTCAAGAAGGATGAGGTTTTAGAAAAGGCCTCTAGATTTGCTGGTTACTTGGAGAAAGCAGTTCATTTGAATGATGTGACCAGAGAAAGATTCCAGAGATTGAGAGGAAAGAAAGTGGAAGGTATGGATAGAAAAGATGTTTAGCCATGGGAAGGGAGGAGATATATCTATTGATATGTATTTATATAGCTATATCAAGATATATAAATACAGATATAATATTATTGATTTTGTATCTGTATGTCAATATAGAATTTGATAATGGCATAAGCAGATCAATTGAGGTTTTTGTTTGGTTTTTGTTTTTTAAAAATGGGGTAGACTTGGCAGGTTTGTATGCAGTAGACAGGGAGAGACTGAAAGTTAGTGAGAATGGTGATGATAGAGGGGGCACTCTGCCGAAGAAAATGGAATAAAATGGAGCTATGTGTGCATGTTGAAGTGCCTACCTTTAGTAAGTTCATTTATTACTTTCTCTTTCTATAATAAAGATATGATTATATAAGAATTCTCTTAATTTTGTTCATGTCAGTATTATATTTATACACACCAATCACCAACTTCTTTTATGTTCTCAATATTGCTGGCATATAGTTATTTATAAGTTTCTGAGAAAAAATTATTTTCTCTTTATTTACCTTGCTCACTTTTTATTTAGTGAATTTGAATTTCCTTTTAAAAATCAAATTGCTAATGGTTTATCAATTAGTGGATCTTGCAAGAAAACATCTCTTCATTTCATTTATGATTTCTGTGGTCTTATCTCTAATTTACTTTCTAATTTTTAAGATTTCCTCTTTTATGCTTATTTTGAGTTAATTTTTTATTTTCTACTTTTTGAAATTTTGTGCTTAGTTCATTAATCCTCTTTCTCTATTGTTACTTTAATTTTTTCTGAGAGAAGTTTCCATAATGCAGGCTACTTTAGCTGCATCCCAAAAATTTAGAAGATTGTGTCATTGTTATATTTTACACAGTTATCAGTTGTTTCTAGCACTTGTTATTTGACTCAGCCATTATTCAGGATTTTAACTTCTTCTTGATTTAGATTTGTTGTGTTGCTTATAGTCCCCATATTAATCACAAGTTTTATTTCATTATGATCTGATAATTATGTCTTAATAGTGCTACATTTTACAGTCATTTATGTTTTATTTGTTCTCTAACATCGATTTTGAAAGAGTTTTATGTGATACTGGTTAATGTATATTCTTTAATGTTTACACTCAGAAAATTCCAAAATCTTTCAAGTCTAATTTTTCCAACAATATCTCTAGCTCTGTTTGATTAACTGGGAACATTAACATCTCATACAATTGTGCCATTATCTATCTTTTAAAAAATTATTCAGCTTTTTATTTGTCATTTTAGATATCACGTTTTACATATTTATGTAGTAATGCTGATTCCTTCATGGTACCTTTAAATATAATATAGTTGTGGATATTATTAATTTTTCTTGCATTCTTGTCTGACATAATGATTGAAAAACCTCTGACCCTCAGTAAGTTTTGTTTCTATTCCTAATTTTCATTCTTTATGTATGTCTAATTTTTAAATGCGGTTTATGTATGCAACTTATTGTTGGAATTTGTTTCTTTATCCATTCTGCTATTGTTTTGTTTTGTTAATATTCATATTTAATGTTTTAATTGTAAATTTTACCATTTTCCTCCAATTAGTTAATTTACATTATTTTCCCTCAATAATCTTTTAATTTAACCTTTTTATCTCCTTTTAGGTTTCTTTTCACTACTTTGATGTTAATCTTTTCTCATAGCTTCTCCCCAGCTTCCTTTGGTTTCCTGGGCTTACCTCAAAGTTTTGGATTTTTTTTAACTTTAAGGTTACTCAGATTATTGTCTTTGTTTTCATTAATTCATTTTTAAAATTTGTTGTGCTTTTTTCTTTTCTCTCTCCCTGTCTAGATAAAAATTATAATTTGGAGCCCTCCTTGATTTTCCTACCCTTGAGCAACATTCATCTGTGTCATCCTTCTCTGAGAAATGTTAATTTACTTTTTTATTCATGTTTCTTTCCGCATGTAGTCAATTCAGATAAATCTGGCCTCTTGTTCATGTGCTACACACTTACATATTCTTTATTCTTTTTTTTTGTATTTCATACAAAGGGGGACTTTTGTGACGATAAATTGTTCTTTACTATTTATGTTTTTAGAGGATGCCCTGTCTTCCCTACCTCATTTATACATTTTTTTTCTTATTTTTAATGGGCTTTTTATACTAAGACCTTGTCTCCCTCTGACCTTTTAAAAATTTTTATTGATAGTTTTGTTTTTACGGCATCTTCACTTCTTAATATAGCCTTTCCCCCTCTCCATCTAGTGTGCCATCTCTTATAAAGAAAAATAAAGAGTAAAGAAATCAGTTTAGCAAAACTAATTGACATGTCAACCAGGTATGAAAAATATGTTTTACATTGATTGTGTTTCCCCTTCTCTGCAAAAAGGGAGAAAAGTGTGTTCTTATATATTTTCCAGTTTAGTAAGATCTTAATTCATGAAGCATACTTTTTGTTCTGGTCAGCAGTCTTTTATGAAGTACTTCCTGTGTGCCTGGTACTGTACTAAGGGCTAGAGATAGACAAAAACAACCCTTGCCCTCAAGAAGCTTACATTCTAAGGGGGAGAGGCAATGTACGAATAAGTATGTGCATACAAGCAGTCTGCAGGGTAAGTTGAAGATATTCTCAGAAGGAGGACACTAACATTAAGGGAGACTAGGAAAGGCTTCTTGCAGAAGGTGGGATGAGAGTATTCCTGGGGCCAATAAAAATGCAGTGAGTCAGAATACATATCTTTTGTGAGGCACAGCAAGGAAGTCAGTGTCACTGGATCATAGAACACATGAAGAAGAAGGCATAAAATCTAAAAAGACTGGAAAAGGGACCAGGTTATCAGTAAATGTTCACTGGATTAGAGAACATGTGGAAAGGAAGTAAAGTGTAAGAAGACTGGAAAGATAGGAAGAGTCTGGGTTATGAAGGGCTTTAAAAGTCAAACAAGATTTTTTATTTTATCTTGGAGGTAATATGGAACAACTAGAGTTTATGGTCTTGTGAAAGATTCTTAAGTTTCCAGATTAGGGTTCACTTTACAGGATAATCTTTTTTCTGTAGAATCAGAGGTAAAATTCTCTTTCTGGCCCCAGTCGCGTAAGGTAATCTAGCGGGGTGGGGAGGGATAATTTCTTAAGAGTATATTAGTGATAGTCACATGACCAAGTGTTATAAAATTAGGCTTTTATGGTACAATTTATTTTTGTTATGTGTGGGACTACCAGACAATGATAATAATACAGGTGTCCTTCCAGGAAGTTACTAAAGATTTTTATATACATATACATAGATGAATACATACATACATACATGCATACTTATGCATATATATAATTACAAGTAGGAACTTTGTCCACTGACTATAACTGTTGTTCTAAGATCTGCTGTTTGCATTTAATTGTCTGCCTCTTGGATCTTCTGTCTCTTATTACACACATAGGGTTTTTTTGTCTCTCAGTCTGCTTGTTTCACAGCTGTGCTTCACCATGTAAAAATCTTCCTTATTTTGTTCTTATAGTGTTAATTTGATTTTTCTGCTCATTTTACTCTTAAACTTCCCAATCTTTTTGTCCATCCTGATGTCATTCTTCTTCATTTGGTCTTCTCAGTTCACTAATAGGTTGGGTGCTGCCTAGAGAAGATATCTTTAGGTGACTAAATGTTGCTAACAGTGATGTATATGTTTTATCACTGGCTGGAAGATTTGAGCCTAACCTCTCTCTTGAACTCAGGTATCAGATCTGCAGCTGTCTGTTGAACATCTAGAAATGGATATCTCATAAAACTTAACGTATTATTTGTCACCCTCTCCCCTGAGCCTTTCTTATTCCTAACTTCTTTATTATTGTTAAGAATACCAACATCCTCCTAGTCCCTCAGGCTTGCTACCTAGGTATTGTCTTTGATTCCTCACACTATCCTGACCCCTATATCAAGTCAATTGCCAAGTGCCGTTGTTTCTACCTTTGTAACATATCTCAGTATGACCCCTTCTCAGACACTGCCGCCAGCCTAGTACAGGCCCTTATCACTTCATATTTGGACTGTTACAATCCACGTTGGTTTCCCTGCCTCGTGTTTCCTCACTATATGTAGTTCATTCTTCGCTCAGCTGTCAAATTGATTATCCTAAAGTACAAATCTGACCTTATCACCCTTTTCCTCCAGTGAGTAAACACCAGTGGTTCCCTTTCACTCCAGGATGAAATATAAAATCCTCTGTTTGATTTTTAAAACTCTCCATAACCTGACCTCTTCCTACTTTTCCAGTCCTTCTGTACAGGACCTTATAGCCCTCCCACATACTCTGTAATCCACTGATACTACAGACCTCCCTGTTACTTGTACAAAGTTTCCATCTCCTGAGTACATGCGTTCTTACTGACATTCCCCCCATATTTGGGACTTTCTCCTTCCTCTTCTGCAACTCATGGCTTCCCTGTTTCCTTCAAATCTCAGCTACAATGCCATCCTTTTGCAATAAGTCTTTCCTGGTTTTTGTTAATCTTAGCGCCTTCCCTCTGAGATTTCCTTGTTTAGCATGGCTATATTTTGTTTGTACACATTTGTTTGTTATTTTCCTCAATAGACCTGAGCCCCTTGCAGGCAGAAATTAGTTTTGCCTTTCTTTGTACTTCAGTATTTGATGATGAAGTTCCTGGCACATAGTAGACCCTTAGTGTTTGTTATTTGTTAGCTTGATTTGGATGATTATCAAAGACAGGGGAGAGTACGTGGCCACAACCACTATAATTTTTGTATTGTAATTTGCTGAACTATTAGTTAGCCAACTTCATTTCATTTTCTGTGTTAAGGTGTGCGTCCAGAAGAGCAAAATTCAGCTTTTAGCTCCGTAAGAAAGACCAATTCCATTGTGAAATGCCGGTTTCCTTTGGACCTTCCTTGATGTTTTTCAGGAAGATAATACATAGTGCTCTCCAGAAGTTATTTGGTTTGGTTTACTTTTTACGACATTTTATCAGTTGTTTTGCTTTTATTTTTGTATTTGCTATTTTTCCTACCCTATAAAAACCATCCTTGTAACTGAACAGGTAAGCAAATGCAACAGACACATGAATTCTGTTTGACTGATATATTCCACACCTTCATGTGGAAAGGGGTGAGGTGTGTTCCATTGTTTCATCTTCTGTTTTCTGGAACCAAGATTTGTTGTTCCAGTATATCTGAATCCAGCTGTCTTTTAGTGTTGTTTTTATTTCTGTTACTGTCTGTTACTGTTTTGGGGTACACTGGACCCCCATTCTCTGTAATTTTTATTCCCTTATATTGGTTTCTCTGGTTCTCTGTAGTTCTTGTTTACTCTTGTTGAAATGAAAAATATTTGCTTTCAGTTTTATTTTTGTTTGATTGCGTGTTTTCATCTTGACGGTACATTATTGTTGAAAATTTCCTTTTATATTAGTGATATTTTTCAAAAACTACTGTGCAAATATTACTAAGATGTTTTGGAAGACTTTTATTTATTTACATGGGAGATGAATGCATTTCATTGGTTTATGACCCTGCATTCTCTATATGAGCATTAAACTTTTTAACATCAGCAATAATTGCATTATCGAAGTATTTTTTTAAATTCCCTTCTAAAAATATGCTACCCATCTGAAATAAAACAATTGTCTACTAAAGGGCAGAAATGTTTTAGTTAGCATTTCTCAGACTCCAGTTATTAGATTAACTTCATTAGTTTTTGTTGCCTTCCATTGTACAAATGTTACATTAATTACTTGAAATTTAGACATGCTTGCTTAAAGAATCTTAATTTGGAAGCACATTATAGGATCATTATTCATTGTACCTTTTGATTTCATTTGAAAAATTTATCCTTTTTTTTTCCTGCTGTCTTTCTCCATAAGAGGGAACCATCTTTTGTCCTGCTAATACTGAGCTAGTATGTATGGAATTTCCAATTTGAGTGCATATCCTCTATTTTTTTCCAATTTTTTTCAATTCTATTCAAAAAACTATTTCCTTTATTTTTGTGTCAATTATTGCCATTGAAGCGTTTCTCTTTACTCTTCTGTCATCTCATGATATGCAATGAATTAGCATCACAGAATTGCAATGTTTGTTGCATGAGAAAGTTTTGAAGATCCAGTTGTTGAATTGAGCGTAGTAGAAACCATTCTCCATATAAGATCCTGATTGCTGTGTCCTAATAACAGGATCTAGTTATTATTCTGTTTGTATATTCATGACTGTGGTGTTGGCATGTGCCATGTCATATTATTTCCTAGAGAACTTATCATTTAAAAATTATAAAACCAAAGATTTAAATAGCTGTGTAGTTCATTTTGCCAAGCTTTACAACAGTTGTTTTTATTTTATAGAATGCTTTTCAGGAATCCACTGTTAATCGTGTCCTAACTCTGTAAAGTATATAACAAACCATTGAATAGAATAATGACAGTAGAGACAACACAGTTTCATTTGAATTCATGCAAATGTAGAGGTTTCCCAGAAAGCCATTTTTAAAGTAGGAACTACATTTTGAAACTAAAACAAAGAATAAAGTCTTAGAGTAGAAATCTGTAATGAAACCCCATAGTAGCTGAAAGAGTACAATAATTTTTACAGAGAGTTTTCCACTTTCTGTTCCTTTTCAAATTCTAATACTAAACTCTATTAGTAGTTACTATAAAATAATGAGACATGAAGTCCTGCTGGTGTAAAATTATTACTGATCTGTTATTTTGCATAAATTTTCACTCAGTTGATTGTCTATAGTCTTCTCATGGAAGGACCTGTTTTACGATTTCTTACTGAACAAACGAGACCTATTAGCCATCTCCTATGAATGAATAGTGCTGTAATCTGCAATGCTTAAACTTTTTAAGGAAAAAGCAATCAGAAGGTACAAATTATATGATGTAGTCTTTGCTCCCATTAGCAACCAGTTATATTTGTATGAATCAGAGTCCTGCCTATCAGTCTTGAGAGATGATAGCAATTGATACTATTCTTTTCATCATCTCAGAGCTGGAATGTACCTTGAGAGGTCATCTAGTGTGCCTTCCTGCTTCCAGATCCCATTCTCACTTTAGACCCAATACATATAAAATTAGTTTCAGCATTTTCTCACTCTCCCCTTCTGTACCTCCTTCAAATCACATTAAGTTTGGAGTCACATTAGTTTGGAGATCTGAAATCAAATTTTGTTTCTTCTGTTTACTTCCTTAATACCCTTAGGCTTTTTGGGTCTCAATTTCTTTCTCAGTAACATGAGGGTATTGGGCCGCTTTTATTTATCTTGTTATTTATTCAGTATTTCACCAAGTCCTCTTCTAGCTATTGATGCTATGAAAACCCCTTAACAATAACAAAAACTGGTACTCCCTCCTCATTTCCCAGGCTGTCTCAGTCATGCAGACCTTAAATCTGAGTCATCTTTGTTCCTCCCTTTTCCTTGCTCCTTGTATGCAATCAGTCCAGTGCAGTTTTCCTTCATAATACTTTTACATATTTCTTTCATTCCATTTCTACAGTCACTGCCTAAGTCCAGAGACTTATAACTACATGCCTGGATGATGCTAATCGTCCTACTGATTTGTCCCTTCCTCATTTTGTGTGTGTGTGTGTGTGTGTGTGTGTACGCACACACGCACGCACACACATGTGTTTATATGTATGTAAATTCAATATTGTCTCCAGTGAAATAATATTTGTAAAACATTTAGCATAGTGACTTTTCTATGGTTTATAAATGAGGTTGGAGGTCAAAGCTAAATAAGTAATTAATGAGAGTATAATTTCTATTACTATATAAGGAAATATTGGAACATACCCCTTGATTTCCTTAGAACCTGAGTAGAGAGTTAATAACGAAATGAGCCAATAACGTTTAAAGAGTATGTTGACCCCAACATAAGCTACATGTGAAGTCATTGTCCCTACACCTGCTACATCAGTTATTTGGGTAAGGCATATTTATCACATTTGCACATGATCAATCTATGAGGAATAGCTAGCTTACTAAATGACAAAGCCAAGATCCAAAAACGCTTAAAAAAAATAAGCTAGAACAGTTAGCCAAATCTAGTGGTATGAAATGTAATACGATTCTACCAACATTTATTGAGCATCTACTATATACAAGGCATTGTGCTAAGTGTTAGGGTTATAAAAATACATACCAAAAAGTTTCTGCTTTCAAGGAACTTAACCACCTCCCAGTGTAAAGATACCACATGTGCAGAAATAAATATAGTAGAAAGAAAAGTTATGAGGGAGAATACAATGGTGGGGCTCAAGGTATTCTTTATGGAGGAAATAGCACCTAAGCTAAAGCCTTGAAGAAGGATTCCAAGTGGGAGAGATGAGAAGTGCATTCCTGGCAGAGGTGGGGCATAGCTTTGTAAATATTTGCAGATTATGGCACGTTTGTCGAAAGGTAGTATTGCTATAGTAGTATGAAATAAGTCTGGGTCACTAGGCATGTTGGCTCATATCTGTTATTCTTGCTCAGGAAGATTTGAGCAGGTAGATTGTTTGAGCTCAGTAATTCTGAGCTGCACTGGACTAAGCCAGTCAGGCATCTGCACTAAATCCAGCACCCATATGGTGAGCCATTGGGAGTGCATTTCCACTAGGCTACCTTAGAAGAGGTAAACCAGCCACGGTCAGAACTAGAATACTTTGAAGTTTCCATGCAAGTTAACCCTGAGTTTGGGCGTGTGAGTAGCTGCTGCACTTTCCCTCTGGATAAAATAGGAAGGCCTGGCTTTAGAGGAGAAAAAGGAAAAAAAAAATAAATTTAATAAAGTACATTGGAAGTCAGACTATGAAGGTCCTACGTGTCCAACTAAGAAATTGGTGTTTTATCCTGTAGCTAACGAGGGGACTCTGAAAATTTTTAAATAGGAGATTGTCATGGACATGCTTTAGGAAGATTATTTTGGCCTGTGAAAGGTGAATTGCAGAGGGGAGACACTGGAGCAGAGGTAAACTGGGAAGCTCTTATATTAGTCCAGGTAAGACACAATGATGGCCTAACCTAAGGCTTGGCTTTGTCAGTGGAGGAGATAGAATAAATGCAGTAGACATTGGTGAGATGGAATTGACAAGCAAGCTTTAGGATCGTTATTTATTCCTTCAGTGAAAGCACATAAACCATCACAGTAATTTATGTTCTTTTATACAGCTGTCTTTAAGGTAACACTGTGACTGAAAAGTTGGATAATGAAACAGTTCTTCAGGCGTTCACTCTTAGCAGATTGAAAATGTAGGTAGGCACTGTGTGGCTAGGTGACTTGTTTTCAAACAGGATACAGATCCATCAAGCTTGTCTTTTCATGCTGGATGTACTTGGTGTTGAACATTACCAGCACTGTGCTAAGCTGTATGACTACAGAGAAAAGCAAAAATAGTAGCTGTCCTCTAGGAGCTTACATTCTAGTGGGGGAAACATGTAAATAATTAGGTATATACAAGAGACCTACAGAATAAGTACAGGTAGCACAGCACAGAAGACTCCACCTGCTAGGGGAGCTTTTTAGGAAACAAGTGCTATTTATTTCTATTTTTCTCATCCCATTATTGACAGCTCAGTTGTAACAAGTTACTGAAACAACTGACCCAGTTCTTTAATTTATGGGTCCTCCTTCCAATAAAGTGTTCTATAAACAGCAGATCTTTTCTGTAGATTCACTCAGCCTGTTGACTTAGTGCTAGAAAACTTACAGATGAAGCTGTTTCTGTTTAATATATTTTCCTGCCTTCTGTTTATATATTGAGGATGAAAATCTAGGCATTGATAGAACATTTGACAAGGTAACTTACATTGCCGTTCATAAAAAAGAAAACATGATCTGTAGGGGTTTGGTGAGTTCTAAACCAAAGTGTTTTTGAGGATCTCTTTGTCTTCTAATTAGCCAGGTGCAGAGAAATTTTACTTGTGTCATTTAATTTGTTTAATTTTATGTGTAGGATTTGACTTTAGGGCTTAGAAGAATGTGATATAGACCCTGAGAAAGAGCCCAGGTTTTTCATTTCTTTTATGACAAATATTCATTGAACATTTTCATTTTTCAAAAGTCCTAAATGCTCCAAAGTCTGTGCCTTCTACAGATTCATTCACAAGGCCCAAGGACCAGGTTTTCTTTCAGTGTGGATTTTATTTTATATTTTAAAGTCAGCAGTCATCTAAAGTATTTTCTTTGGCTGTTAATTTTGCATCATCTTATCCTCTATGTGGTATATGTACCTATTTATAATTTCAGTCATTCTTCTGCGTAGTGAAAGAGATAATAATAGAAGCTAGCGTTTATATAGCACTTTAAGGGTTACAGTGTGCTTTCATCTATCGTCTCATTTAATCTTCTTGATAGGCTTGTAAAGTAAGTACTTTTATTTCCCCCATTTTATCAGTAAGGAAGCCAAGGCAGAATGTTTAAGTGACTTGTCTAGCTCACACAGGTAGTTTAGTGTTTGAAGCAGAATTCACACTCAGGCCTTCCTGACTCCAAGTCCAACACTTTATCTATTGCATTACAGATAACTCAAAACTTTTGATAACTCCCACCCCAAATATTTTGATTGGGAATATTTTCTATATTTACATTTGAATAGGACTGGCTGTGTTTAGTGTCCTGGGAATTTGTATTTCCTTTAAAAAAGAAAAAGTCTTGATATGGCAAAGCCACTGATTGACACAGGGTGGGGAACCAAGGTCCTCAAGTACAGTCCTTTAGCTGAACAGAAGCTTCACAGAACAACAGAACAAATCCCCTTAGGAAAAGGATTTGTTCTGTAAAACTTGGACTCAGTGAAAAGGCCACACCTAGAAAACCACATGTGGCCTCCAGGCTGCAGGTTCCCCACCCCTGGACTTAGGGAATTGTTTGTGTAATCAATAGAAATGAAGTTGGGAAAGAAAGTTTTATGGAAAGATGAGTCCAGTTTTGGATGTGCTGAATTCCAACTAAAACCTAGAAACCCAGATGTAGGTAACTATCAGGAAGTTTGAAATACATGAATGGAGTTTAGTAAAGATCACCATGTATAGCTAGAAATGTAGATTTTGGTCATCAGCATATAGGTGATTACCTAGAGAGAGGAGGATGAAACACAGAAATTTGTTGTGCAGTGTTAAGGGCAAAAGGAGATAGAAATCACAGTCAGAGAGGTAGGAGAACCACAAGAGTGCAATTTCAAAGGAGGAGAGAGTATTAAAAAGTAAAATGATAGTCAGCAGTATCAGCTGAAGAGAGGTCAGGTAGTTTCATCAAGGATGAAAAAATCCATGTATTTGGTGATTAGATTATTAATTATCTTAGAAAGGACAACTTGAGTACAGTAGCTGATATTTAGCAGTATTGCATGTGGGTAATAAAGAGTCCCAGTAAATGGAGACAGCTCACTCTAGACATGTGGCAGTGAAAGTTAGAAGAAAAAGACCTGATCCCCAATAGGAGATAAGAGAAATATGAAGAGAAATGAACAGATCTATCCCCTGACTTTAAGAAGTCTTCAGAATGCATTTATGAACTCTTACACTTTATTAATTTAGTATTTCCTTGATTTCTTTAGTGTGAGTACTTACCTTTCCATACACCCTTTTTATATAACTGGTCCATATCCTTTTCTGGTCATATATGTACTCCGATATTATACTGTATATTACATTATACTGTATATTATGCAATATATTATGTACAAGTCATATTAGTAAATATGCTGCAACTATATGACTTTCCTTTTCCATATGGGTCACCTTTAGTTTTGATTTGTAAAAGATCATAGCGTTCCATGATTTGTAGTCATAAAGCATCACTTGGTGATGTTATTGGTGTTAAAAAAGGGGATGGACTTTGGTGGCAGGAAGTACTTGTAGTTTCCTAGGATCCCTTGCAGTCTGAGTAGTGTTATCTGTGAATAGAAGAATCAGAAGAATGTCACCATCTATTGAGAATCTCTCTTCTGTTTAGACTTTGCAGATGACATCCTCCATGTCATAGCCCTTCTCATGACCCACAGTTTAAGAAGTACTGCATGGAGTTGTGAGTGGAAAAAGTTTAAGAAGCCCTGCTCCGTGACACTCGCAAACACCTTTGGTGTACCTATGCCTCTCTGCATGTTTCCTCACGTGATATGGGTAATCACTGGACTGTTGGATAGAATTCTTAATCATTTAATCTTTTAAGCAATCTTAGATAATCTTAACACACTGGAAAGAACAATTGTTCCCCTTTGTGTTACTGTGTACTGGAACCTTTGTGTCCTTCTAAAATATGTGTCTTGACCTGTCATGAAATAAATATCTACTTCCAATGAAGAATGGTATTTTCTTACATTAAAATGTGTACATTTACAAAAAGTAACATTGAAGCGTCCTCTGTTATATGTGCCTTCCACCACCACTCCACAACCTTACGTGGTTGCCTAACAAGTCCAGGATCTGCATCAAATACACACACACACACAGCAACCTGTCCTGTATCCTGTATCCAAAAAATTTCAACTGCGGAGGCAGAAAACCAAATGAACATCAGGTAGAATGTATTTGGAAAGTCTTCATCTCCTTCATGTTTAACTGTGTTACCTCTGTCCAACTAGTCTTTCAAGTATTAACAAACTGTTACAGTGCTAGTATTTGCCTTTCTTTACTTAGAGGGCACTTATTTGTAAAACTCATTATTAAAGCCTCATTATATTCTTGTTCTATTTATTGTCATGAGTATCTCGAATACAGTTAGTGGCAAAAGAATATCTACCAACTGGGGAAGTCGCTCATGGCCTTTTGTTACACCATCATACTACAAAAATCCATTTATTTGTCAAGGGAATATTATGCTTCATAAGCAGAGCAGATATATGGATAAAATTTATATAAACATAACATTTATTTAATCTCATTTCCAGCCCTCCTCCCTCCCCACTATCCCATCCCTAGGAAAAAAGAAAAGAAAAACTAAATCCTTATATCAAATATACAGTCAGGCAAAACAAATTCTCGTATTGGCCATGTCTAAAACTTTGTGTCTTATTCTTCATATTTAGTCTTTTACCTCCATGTTAGGAGTTGGGTAGCGTGTTTCATCATCAATACTCAAGTATCATAGATGGTCATTATATCTAATCAGAGTCCTTACATCTTTCAGAGTTATGCATTTTTACAGTGTTGTTGTTATTGTATAAATTATTCTCCTAGTTCTGCTTATTTAATTCTTTATCATCAGTTCATACGGTCCTTGCAGGTCCCTTTCATCATTTTTTGTAGCACAGTATTCCATTACCTACCTATACCATAATTTGTTCAGCCAGTCTCCTATCAATGGGCCTTATTTTTCTAGTTCTTATCCATCACAGAAAGAATGACTATAAATATTTTTTGTACATATCAGTCTTTTTTCTTTGATCTCCTTAGAGTACTGAGTGTACACAGTTTATAACTTGTTGGGTATAGTTCCAAGTTGCTTTCCACAATTCACAGTTCAACCAACAGTACATTAATGTTCCTGTGCCTGCATTGATTTTTACTTTGTTCTATTCAGTATGCCTCCCTCTTCTGGCCCTGTATTTTCTCACATGAGTCGGTCAAAACATACAATGAAACCCTGCTACCCTTTTACCTTTACTTCCTCTGAATAACTTAAGTTAAACCATTCCAGATCCGTAATCAAGTCATGAGTCTCATCTAACAGAGTTTCAACAATGCCTACTGTATCAAATTTGTCTCCTTAAATCTTCTATTAGTCCTGCCTGTTAGTCATACTTTTAACATTTCTGTATAGAAATATATTTGGGGCCATCCGTATATTTGAGACAGTGGATTTTATCACTGGCTTCTTTCTTAAATCAATTCCTGAGTGTTTCAACTGCTTCTCCCCGCCCCCTGCCTGTGCCACATCTCCACCCTCCCTGCCCCAGCCCACCATTGCTACTTTCTTTGGCATATAGTTTCCTAGATATTCATAGATAGTTTTCAGTACTTCTTTTTCAGTTTTTAAAACCTTTTTGATAAGGTTAGCAGGACTAGTCAAATACATTCTTACAGTCCTTGCTAGATATACTCCATTTCTGGACAGGAACCTGTCATTTCTGGTAGCTTAAGCCATTATCCAGAAACCCAGATTCTATTCTCAACCATCTTCTTTCAGTTTACCTTCCTAAGTTTGCTTTCCTTTTCTGTATCCCTTGCCTTTGATGGATGGCATTGGTGAAAAATACTGCTTCCGCTTCAGTGATCTTTAGCAGTGATTTCTGAGTTCCTTTTGGCAGTATCAGGCAGCATGAAGCAACACAGCAGAGTGGGAAGAAGCCTGGACTTGGACTTAGGAAAGTCTGGGTTAAAATCCCTTCTTATTCACTTTCTAGCTTTGTGTCCCTTGGCCTGTCCCTTAACCTCTCTGTGCCTTAGCTTCCTCAGCTGTAAAATGGAGACAGTAATGGCAACTACATTAGACGGATGTTAGGAAGACCAAAAGAGATAACGTAGTAAATGCTTTGCACACTTCAAAATTGTATCAGCTGTTTTACAAATGATTTTTTTTCACACTTGTGCTCATATGAACTACTGCAAGTGGGTAGTAGTTATCCATTTTGCAAGTCTTTGGAGGTTCTCTTTTACATGCTGTTTACCTGCCCTGGGAAGACGGCTGACATCTCTCTTGTTTTCAAGTCACCAAGTTTCAGGTCACCAAGTAACTGCTTCATTACCTCTCAGCGCAATCACCAGTTAGTCTCTTCTTCCTTTGACACTTCCTGCATGATCTCTTGCCTCATGGCACCTGCACTTGTTTTTCTCATTAGTTGTAAATGTTAATTGAATTCCTAATTAACAGTAATTTTACTTAATTTTTAAAAAATACTAGTATTTCAGAGAGTTACTTGTCTGAGATGGCCCACATCTCCTATGAAACACTGTCTAGGAAAGTTTGAACTACTACAGGCCTCTCTCTCTTCACAAGCATGTATTAGGTATTAGGTATAAACTAAAGTAAAGACCGTCAAAATGATTAGTTTCTTCAAAAATAAACTGTTCAACATTTAAATACTTGAAAATATTGCTAAAGACATAATTGTATGGATTTGCAGCATAGGAATCTCTGGAAACTGGTGTTTTTCTTGATCATTCTGTGTTTGCCTTTCTCCCCTTTTCTCTGTTCCATTTTGAAGAGACTTTGAAAACCACAAAAAAGTTAGCTTAAAGAGGGTTCCTTGAGGGGCAGCTAGTTGGCGGAGTGAGTAGAGCACCAGCCCTGGAGTCAGAAGGACCTGAGTTCAAATATGGCCTCAGACACTTGACACGTGTACTAGCTGTGTGACCTCGGCCAAGTCACTTAACCCCAATTGCCCTGCCTTATCCCCTGCAAAAAAACAAACAAAAAACAAAAGAGGGGGGCAGAGCCAAGATGGCGGCTGGAAACCAATGACTGGCGTGAGCTCCCCACCAAGTCCCTCCAAAAACCTATAAAAAAAATGGCTCTAAGCCAATTCTAGAACTGCAGAACCCACAAAGTTGCAGAGGGAAGCAGGGCTCCAGCCCAGGTCAGCCTGGATGGTCTGTGGGTAAGTTCCCGCAGGGAACTCCCAGCTCCCAGCTGAGGGGAGCAGAGCTGAGCCAAGCAGAGCCCAGCGTGTGTGGAGCGGAACATGGACTGACCAGACCAGGAACCAAGCGGAGAGTGCCCTACAGCCCTGAATTACTGAGCTGTGGCATTTACCAGACCTCACAACCCACAAACAGCAAAGACAACAGAGCAGGTTAGTGGGAAAAGCTACAGGGAGTGAGTTTGCGGTTCGGCCACCGCCCTGGGGGCAGCAGAGGTGGGGCAGCTTTAGAACCACTGCTGCAGTTGCTTCTGGCCCCAGGCCCACCTGGTGAGAGGAATTAAGTGGCGGATCAGAGCAAGAGTGAAGAGCCTGCTGAAGATTTAAGCCCAGTCTGGGTAGGGGGTTCTTGGGGAAGGAGGAGTGCTGGTGAGGCAG
>CM053627.1:198653462-198668517 GCA_028646595.1 Phalanger gymnotis
AAAAAAAAAAGCATTCAAGATGAAACATGCTATCCAACTCCAGAGAGAGGAGAAAGAATCAGTGTAAACTAAGCTACACATACATATATTTATACTTGTATATGGCTAAAGCACTAATTTTTTTTGCTTGACTACATGTTTGTAAAAGTTTCTTTTTTTCTTTCTGGGAAGGGAAAGAAAGAGGACTTTTGCTGATTGAAGAAATTTAATTAAAAAAAGTAGGGGGCAGCTAGGTGTCACAATGGATACAGCACTGGCCCTGGAATCAGGAGGACTTGAGTTCAAATTAGGCATCAGACACTTACTTGGAGTATGACAAGAGATAGATAAGTCACTTAACCTCTACTGTCTCCGCCCCCCCCCCAAAAGGAAAGAGAGACACAGAGAGACAGAGGGAGGGAGGGAGGGAGGGAAGGAGGGAGGAAGGAAGGAAGGAAGGAAGGAAGGAAGGAAGGAAGGAAGGAAGGAAGGAAGGAAGGAAGGAAGGAAGAAAAACAATATTTGGTTATGGAAATATTATGAACTTGATAACTTTCAATAAATGTTTGTTGAAATGAATTGTGAGGATGTTTTTCTTAGGAACTAGCAATGAATGAAGACTCTAATCTGGGTGGTGAGTAAAGCTCAGGCTCTTATTTAATGCTGAATAAATTACCAAAGATGTTGATTTGTTATGTGACATTTCCTTGTATTCAGAGGACTTCCAAATCTACTTCTCTAGCCCTAGTCTCTGTTGAATTCTACTATTACATTTCCAACCAGATAACTTATTAGCACCTAAAATCCTATCTTCCTTTATGTATTTAACATTCTTCTTGCATTCAATTCTTACTGCCATAAACCACAGCTCAGATTTTAAGGTTTAAATGACTACAATAATGTAACCCTTTAACTGGTCTTCCATGGTTCCTAACTCTAGCCCTATAAAGTTATCCTGTAAGATACTACCAGCTTCAAGAGTACTTGCTGATTTTGTCTCTCCCTGAAAATATTAAGTGGTTTTCCAATGTCTACCAAATAAAATACAATAATTTATAAAATAAAATAATCTATATTCTAAAATTCAAGGCCCTCCAAAGTCTAGTCACAATTAATCTTTTAAGCCCTACCTTCCCCATGCTGTAGCCACTCTAAATTACTTGCCATTCCTTTAATATTCACTGTGTTTGCTACCTCTCTTCATGAGCAGAATAATGAGAAAGGAATTCTGAGTTCATAATGAGAAGGAAGCCCCTCTAAAACAGTCCTAAGTCACTTTCCATATGAAAGTCCTTTAAATTCTTAAGGATAGTTACTATAACTATTGAATATTTTCTTTTTGTAAAGGTTGGTCCATGGCTTATGGTAAAGTTATCTTTCCTAGCATACTGCTTTGAACTAACATCTTAGGATCCTTCTCACAACTTAATAGGCAGCCTCGAGACTGTTCAATTACACAAATCAACAAACATTTATTAATCCTCTATTATGAACAAGTTCAGTTCAGTCATTTTTTTAACTTGTGTCTGATAAAGATGCTAGAATAGTTTGCCATTTTCTTTTCCAGCTCATTTTATGGATGAGGAAACTAAGGCAAAAAGGGTTAAGTGACTGGATCTGTGTCATACAGTTAGTATCTGATGACTGATTTGAACTCAGGAAGATGAGTCTTCCTGATTCTAGGCCCAGCACTCTACCCACTGCACCACCTAGCAGCCCAATCATGAACAAGGTGATGTTATAATTTAGGCTAACACTATTTCCTTCTTTATCACCCTACAGATTTAGCTGCTTCTTCCCACTCAAGTTTACATCTCTTGGAAGATCTGCAAAATTTCTTCTGTTCCCTCTGACAAGAATGTTCTCTTCTCATAAGCCCTTACTAAAATACTACATGTTCTTAAAAGCTCAACTAAAATGCCACTGATTTTATAATCTCTGCCCTAGATCAACCTAATCATTTATGATTCTTCTTTATACTCTATACTGCTAACTATACCTTGTTAATACCACTTGCATAGGATTTATCAGATAGAGTCCTTTATGGCAGCTATTTTCACATAAGGCACTTCACCTCATATAACAGAACTGTTTTGTACATAGTAAAATTTGTTGCAATTATCAGCACTCCTGAAGATACTTGTACAAGACACAGTCCCTGAAGTGAAGGAGTATACAATTTAGAAAGGGAGATGACATAAACAGAAATGACTAAAATCAAAAGGTCATAGACATAGAGAGAATTTCAAGAGGCCATCTGGACTACCCCCTGCTACCAGGCAGGTAAACACTTGAATCATCCCATGGATAAGCTGTCTGACCTTTTTTGCAAAGTTCTTAAGGTTGAGAGAATTTGGAAACTGCTTTGGAAGAGAATTCTAGTATTAAATCACCTAAGCCCCTAAAAATAGCTTGGAGTCGCAGAAGGACATGAATTTAAATCCTGCCTCAGAAACTTAATAGACAAGTGACTTCTCCCAGGCTCAGTTTCCTCATCTGTAAAATGTGTTTAGACTCAGGAGCCTCTAAGGTCCAATCCAGTTCTAAATTTATGACTTTGTGATTATGTTTTATAGCAAATTAGGTGAAATTCCATTTTTTAAAATTTTGTTTATTAACATTTTTTGTTTTTAAATTATGAGTTCCATATTTTCTCCCTCCTTCCTACCCCCTCCCCAACCCACTGAGAAGGCAAGCCAATATAATATCAAGCATACATATCAAATCATGCAACACATTTTCATATTACATGAATTCCAAAAATAAAAAAGCAAGAAAAAATAAAGTGAAAAAATTATACTTCAATTTGCACTGAGAGTTCACCAGTTCTCAGTCCAGAGGTAGACAGCAATTGTTCACTATGAGTCCTTCGGAATTGTCTTTGATCATTGTCTTGATCAGAATAGCTAAGTCTTTCACAGTTGATCATCACTACAACATTGCTGTTACTGTACAGAATGATCGCCTGGTTCTTCTCACTCCACTTTACATCACTTCATATATGTCCTGCCATGTTTTCCTCACCACCACTACACCCCCCAATCATTTCTTATAGCACAATAATACTCCATCACAATCACACGCCACAACTATTCAGCCATCTCTAAATTGATGAATAACCCCATGAGGTCCAATTCTTTGCTACCACAAAAAGAGCTGCTAGGAATATTGTACATATATGTCCTTTTTTTTTTCTTTGATCTGTTGGGGCTATTGACCGTGGTATTGCTGGGTCAAAGAGCATGCAGTTTTATAACACTTAGGCCTAGTTCCAAATTGTTCTCCAAAACGGCTGGACTAGTTCACTATTCCACCAGCAATTCATCAGTGTACCAATCTTTCCCTCATCCCTTCCAGCACTTGTCATTTCTAATGGGTATGAGGTGATACCTCAGTGTTGTTTAATTTGCATTTCTCTAATCGAGAGTGACTTAGAACATTTTTTCATATGACTATAGATAAGTTTTGATTTCTCCTTCTGAAAACTCCTGTTTATATCCTTTGACCATTTATCAATTGGAGAATGGATCTTATTTTTATAAATTTGACTCAATTCAATACTTAGAATGTATTTGAGAAACAAGGCCTTTATCAGAGAAACTTACTGTAAAATTTTTTGATTATTACTTCATTGTCTATGGTACCTTTTAGCAAAATGTAGTTTCTTTGATTATCTTTCAATTAGGTCTATTTTTGCTTTTGATTTGCCTGAGATCACGATTGCTACCCCTGCTTTTTTACTTCAGCTGAACCATAATAGATTCTGCTCCAGACCTTTATTCTGACTGTGTGCATGTTTTTCTCTTTCAGTGTATTGTTTGTACACAATCTATTTTTGGATTCTTGTATCTAATTCACTCTGCTCCCCACCTTTGTTTTATGGATGATCTAATCCCATTTACATTCATAGTTATGTTTACCATTTGTATACTTCCTTTATCCTATTTTCATCTGTTTAACCTCTTTTTTTATCCCATCCTTCCTTAAATAACTGTTTTGCTTCTGACTACTGCCCCCCTTAATCCACGCTCCCTTTTATTATCCCTCTTTTCCTCCCTGTTGCATCTCCACATATCTCTTATCCTCTTCCCCTCTTGTTTAGGTATTGGGCAAGCCAGATTTCTATATCAAACTGAGAGAGAGAGAGAGAGAGAGTGTGTGCGTGTGTGTGTATGCCCATTCCCGATGAAAGTAGGTTTCCAGAACAGCCCTTCTCTCTCATCTAATTACTCTGTGTCAGTTCTTACTCTCAAACCTCATTTGTATAAAATAATTATTCTTTTTAGCTGTTCCTAAATGGTTTTACTTTTTAAAGTCATATCAAACTCAGGTCTACCCCAATCTTTCTTATGAGCTACCCAATTACTAATCACAATCTTAGTCCATTAACATGTCCATTTTTTTAAAAAAAATTCAGGATCATGCTTAGCTTTGCTGGGCATGATATTTTTGTCTGGAAACCTAGTTCTTTTGCTTTTCCATATATAGTGTTCCAAGACCTGTGGTCTTTCAGTGTCACTGCTGCTAAGTCTTGTGTGATTCTAATTGTGGCACCACCATATTTAAATTGGTTTTTCTTTTTCCCTTGGTGCCAGTAATATTTTATCCTTGAGCTGGAGGTTTCAGAATTTGACTATAATACTCCTATGGGTTTTCCTTATAGGATCTCTTTCAGGAGGTGATGGATGGATTTTTTTTTTCTATTTCTACCTTCTCCTCTTGTTCTAATGCTTCAGAACAATTTTCTTTAAGTAATTCTTGTATTATTGTATCACGATTCTTTTTTTGATCATAGCTGTCAGGTAGTCTGATCATACTTAATTTTTCTCTACTTGATCTGTTCTCCAGATCAATTGTTTTTCTTATGAGATGTTTCACATTCTCTTCTATTTTTTCATTATTTGTATTTTGTTTTATTATTTCTTGATCTCTCATAATGCTGGCTTCCCCTTGCCCAATTCTGATTTTCAAAGTCATTTTCTTCCTTAAGATTCTGGATCTCCTTTTTTAACTGGTTGACTTTCTTTTCATAATCTTCTTGTTTTTCTTGGATTTTTTTTTTTTAGTTTTTCCTCACCCTCTTTCATTTGATTTTTAAAGTCTTTTTTAAGTTCTTCTATGAATTCTTTTTTGAGCAGGTGACCATTTGACATTACTCTTTGGAGTAGAAGAGAGTTTCTTTCCTCGGTATCCTCCTCTGAAAATGAACTCCAGTCTTTTCTATTCCCACAGTAACTCTCTTTAGTTACATTCTTTCTCCTTTGCCTATGCATTTTTTTTTGGTAGTAGCTTTATTTTTATAATCACCTCCAGTCCTGGAGTGTGTGGGGGGGTGCCTCTGCCCTCAGGGCCTCCTTCAGTTCTCTGCTCTGGCCTGGAACTGAAACCAAGAGCTCCAGACTCCTGTAAGTGCCCACAGCCAGCAGGATCCCTGCCCCACTGCTTCTGCACTCACCAGGCATGTGCTGGTTCCTTCTTGTGTCTGCTGTGCTGCCACAGCACAGTTCATTCTGTCATTCTTTGTCAGCAGAGGTTCCTTCAATCTTCCTAGGCTTAGATGCTTAGATGCCCTTTGAAACCTGAAAGTTTGGTTGAAGGAAGCAAACAAACTAGGTGATAGAAAAATCCATGTTGTTTATTATTTTCCCTTAAAGCATAGCTAAGCTATCTTACTTGTACATACAGGGAGCCAGAGCACAAGCTCTGGCTGCCTGAACAAAGGAATGAGAAAACTTATATACGTTATTTTAGCAGACCCAGCAAGCCTGTATTACTTCATTTTTATGACCCTCATGCGTGTTTAACCATGATACTAGAAGATTTTCCTTAATGTGATAGGTTTGTAAAGAATGTTGACAACTGACGTTAATATTAAGCAAGGTAGTCTTTCTTGGGGTTAGGGTCTCATCCTTTAATGGCTAACAGGGGTAAGAATGTCCTTAGGTCAATCTGATCTGGCCTTGTTGACAGTGGTAAGGGTATTTCCTGAGCAAACTCTAGGGAACAAAGAAGCCCAGGTCCTGGATCTTCTTCCAGTTACTCATTAATTCAGGCTCTGGGTCTGGTTGAAATTAAAAATGATATAAAATGGTATAAAATGTTCCACACCCCTCACCATCCAGTGGGTAAAACTTCCTGTGGCTGAGGCCAAGGCAGCTGACCAACCTAGCTAATACCAGGGTTTGCCTCTGGTTGCTTAAGCAGACCTGAGACCTAGCCTGGAGGTGTTTACTCTTCACAGGGACCAAACCTAATCAGAGGACTTTTCTTCATATCTTCTCTGATTATCCCAGGAAGATCCCTGTTCTGTCCCTACTCTTATTTATTTTTACCACTCTATGTTCGGCCTGAGGCACTATTTCATTTCTTTTGTAGGGGAAAATCTTGGAATTTTTTGAACTACTCTGCCATCTTCTCAGAATCCTCCCCTCAAACTGTGTTTCTCTTAAGAAAATTTGTAGATTATTTAGTTATTTTTTTACTTCTAGGCTTGTGTATTGGACAGCCTCGGTACCTCTGTTCACCTTGAGGGATTTTTTTTTTATTAACTAATTTTTCCAGCCTTATTCTTGAATTAGAGCTTTATTATTATAAGGCTTTTTGCATTTCTAGAGTGTACTCTGCATTTGTTTAGCTTTGCTGTATATTATCTGGGGATCCTACTACTGCTTTCTTTGGGTACTGAGTGCAGCATTCTTCAAAGATCACTTACAAACTTTCAGTGAGCCTGTGTGGCTTAAGGCAAAATCTGATCACTGCCCTCCGGGTGTGAGTTTTGCAGGCTCCTAACTCTAGTTTGGGTCTGAGTGACATAACTATAGGCTTGCTCCTCACTGGAGATCTAGTAGACTTCTACTGGCTCCAGATCCTATTAGCTTGCTGGAATGTTTCACAGTTTCAGAGTAACTGAACAACATTGGTTTCTGATGCCTGCACTTGTGATTCAGTTGCACGTCTCAGACTGGTTTAATGGCTGAATGTGAGACTTTAATCTAGAGTCAGTGTCACACAGTTGCTGCTCATTTCCTTGTTTGTAGCCCAAGGCCAGGTCTGACCTTACACAGCGGATGAGCAAATACTCCTTGTCCTGAAACACAGTCACATATCATCCCCATGCATAATTTCAGGTGCCTTCCTAAGTCCACAGTGAATCCACAGTTACCATAGCCTTCCCCTCTCAAAGTAAAGCTACTCTGTAAATATGTTTTGTATGTATCTAGCTATTTACCTATTTTCTTTACCACTGAATTATAATCTCCTTGAGGACAGGGATTGTTTTTTGTCTTTCTTTGTATCTCCAATGTTTAGCACATAGTAAGTGCTTATAAATTCTGCTGAATGAGAAACCTCCCCTCCACGCTAAAAGATATTAGCAATATTATTTGGGTACAAGATGATGTTCAATCAGATGCAAATCAGGATTCAGTTCATATTTCATTATTTGTAAGGATATCAAAGACCTTGCCAAATATTTTAATGAAATAAAAAACTCACTAGATGTCAACAACATTTCTTCAATCTACCAACCTGGTAACTATATCAAAAAATGAAATGAAGTTAGTATGGCCTGAAATGTTCTCTAACTGAACCAATTTTGGAACCTGCTAAGTAATGCATTCTTTTAAAAAATGTTTACATACCATCTGTTTAGCAATCTGTTCTAGAATTTTGCTTAAGATCGATATTAGATAGTTTCCAGAATCTAGCCTCATCTTCTCCTCAAAAAAATCATCACATTAGTTTTTTATTCAATCCAATGCATACTTATCTCTTGCCTACTAGGTTCAGTGTACTAAGGCTACAAATATTAAACAGCAGTTCCTCCCATCAGTGAACTTAGAGCCTAGAAGAAATGATAACATAAGAAGAATTCCCGATACTGTTCTATGTAAGAGAGATCCAAACACAATGGTAAAAGAGTAAGACATTTACTGAGTATTGGGGGTGAATGGGAGAGCGAGGATAACAGATATCAAGTCTGCCTCAAGATGGCAACTGAGCTGGGTCTAGAAGGAAGGGAAGGATTTTACTAGGCAGTTACGTGAGATCATTCCATGAATCAGATATGAAGTATGCAAAGACACAGTGATGACACATAGGGAATTGTGAATAGTTTGACAAGAAGACAGTGAGCAAAAGAGAATACTGTGCCTTAATGCTGGAAAAGTAAGTTGGAGGCAACCTGTGGACAGTATTAAATTCCAGGTTAAATTGCTTGTCTTTGGTCTCTGGGCACTTCTACACAAATTTCAAAGACTGCTGAAATCGTATTTGTCAATCTTTCAAGTACTTTGGAATATAAAGTTTGTTTTGCCCTAAGAACATGAATTCATTTAAAGTGGGTAGGAACTCTCTTATAAGATTTTCTCATTTATGCTGAGCTTAAGTTTCTAGTTTAACTATGTTTATTTTACCTGTTCTAGTTTGAAAATCATTCTTGATGGAGAAGATAGAAGTAAAACAGTAGTCAAAAAGGTTGGCCTTCTATCTTAACATGAATCCTTGATCTCATTCTCTCCAATTTCTCTAGTAGATTATCTCCACATTCCCTCTCTTATTTCAACCTCTGTCTACTGAGTCTTTCTCTGCTACTTACAAATATGTTAATGTCTCACACATTCTTAAAATACTCTCACTTATCCCACTAGTTATTGCCCTATATTTCTCCTCCCCTTTACAGTAAATTCCTTGAGAAAGAAGGATATACTAGGTGCCTTCATTTCTTCTCCTTTCCTCTAGACCCTTTAAAATCTGACTTTCAACCCAAATATTCAATTGAAAAGGCACTCTCCAAAGTCATTTATGATTTCTTCATTGCTAAATCCAATAGCCTTTTACCAATCCTTATCCCTCTTGGACTAGGCAGTATTTGACATTGTTATTTACCTTCTCCTTCTGAGTACTTTCTCATGACTAGGTTTTTATGACATTACCTTCTCCTAGTTCCTCTCCTATCTATGTAATAACAGCTTAATCTTCTTTGCTGGTTCTTCATTCATGTCATGCCCACTAGCAGTGGGTGTGCCACAAGCCTCTGTTTTGGGCCCTTATCTAATCTCCCAGGGTTATTTAACATGGCACCTGTGAACTTTTTTTTAAAACAATATTTTAGTATAATTGGTTTCCCTTGTTATCTTAGGTATCTGATTTTACGCATAAAAATATTCTGAGAAGGGCTTCACTAGATTACCAATGATACACACATATGAGAAGAGTAAGAACTCCTGCTCTTTAATATCTTGCTTGGTGATTTCTTCAGTTCCCATGGATTCATTTAGCACTGCTATGCAGATGATTACCACGTCTATATAAAAAGTCCTGGTCCCTCTACCGAGCTCTACTCCCATATTACCAACTAGTTTTTTAGACATCTTGAATTAGATGTCCTACATTAATAATGAATAATTAATTTCACACTAAATAATGAAGAGCAAAATGAGCAGAACCAAAAAAAAAAACACTGTAACAACAGTAACAGCAATATTGTTTTAAGAACAACTTTCACCGAATAATTTTTTTGGACTATTATAAATACCCAAATGAACTATAAAGGACACATGAAGAAAGATGCTATTTGCATCTGGAGGAAGAACTGATAAATTGAAGTATGTGTAGAACAATTTTATACACACACACCTACTTGTGTCTAATGGTATCCATCTCTAGGGCAGGAGTGGGGGAGAATTAAAAAAGAGGGGAAAAAAGAAATTTACATAATTTTGTTGCATAATTTGAAAGGAATAGCAAATAGTAAATTTGCACTTTCATGTGCAATCGTCTTTTTATTGTACTGTTATAGAAATGTTTGCTTTATTCCATAAATTAAAAAAAACTTAAATATACACAAATGAATTCATCATTTTTCCCCCAAATCTACACCTACTCCAAAATTCACCATTACTACTGTGTGTACCACCATCCTCCCTGTCACCAAGGTTCACATTGTAAGTGTCACACTTGACTCCTCACTTTCACATACCCCACATATACAATCTATCAGTGAATACTGTCACTCCTCCCTTCACAACAGCTCCTGTATGTGTCCCCTTATTTCTACTCAAACAGCTATCACTCTAATTCAGGACCACATCATCTCTCACCTAGACTAATGCAGTAACCTTCCAACTGATCTCCCTGACTCAAATGTTTCATCAGTCTAATTCACAGGTCTGACTATGTGATTCCTCCCCACCCCCACATTACCTCCAGAATCAAATATAAACTCTTTTCTTGGCACTTAAAAGTTGTCAATAACCTGACATTTTTCTATTTCCAGTCTTCTTACAGTTACTTCGCTCCACTCACTCCACAATCCAGCAACACTAGTATACTTACAGTTCCTTGAACCAAATCTAGCCTATACACAGCTGTTCTCCTGGAATGCTTGAGGCTTCATTCAAGACCATCTGCCTCCTCCAGGAGGCCTTTCCTAGGCCTCCCAGCTGCTAATGCTCTCCTCTCTCAGAATACATTTTCTCCTGTGTCTCTCTCCCTCTGGTTTGCCTCTCTCTGTCTGCCCTTCTCATCTACTTAGTTGTTTATATGATGTCTGTTCCATTACAACATAAGCTCCTTGATGGCAAGTAATGTCTTTTTTCCATTTCTTTGTATACTTGTATACTTTGTATACACAGTGCCTGGGCACATATCAAGTGCAAAATAACTATTTGTTGCATTGACTTGATTAAGTGCTAACTGTTCTAGGAACTGTGCTAAATAGGCTGAAGAGGTTCTCAAGGATCATACATTCTAGCCTACCTTGAACATAGCAATGGCAAAATTAATAGCAGCTAAATTTTAGGTAGCAATATAAGGTTGGAGAATTTGTTCATATATATTATCTCCTTTGGTCCCCACAACCATCCTATGATATTGGGGCACCATTATAACCTGTTTTACGGAAGAGGAAACCAAGACTTGAAAAAGGTTTACTGACTTGCCCAGGGTCACACAGCTAAGGTTTGAGTTGGAATCTGAATGAGTGTTCCTGATTTCAAGTCTAGAATCTATCCACTAAGTGAAAGTGCCTCTCGATGTCTTTTTTCAGTGCCTCCTTTTCTCATACCTCACTGCTATTCAAGTCCTGAGCACATTAATTACATATTATCTTACATTTCCCTATAGTTGTTTTTCCCTTCATTCATTCAACACACATATAAAGCAAAAATAACCAGCTCACTACTATTCTCTCTGAAAGCTAGAGAAATTCACTCACTTTTCCAATCTTGCTTTTATTTACCTCAGAAAGATGCCCTGGGAATTAGTCAAATATGATATCTGAGTTCCTCAAAAGAAAGGCATTACAAAAATCCAGGCGTGACAAGTATGAGAGATAAATGATAAGCCAACTATCATTACCCCCTACATTGTTAACATTGAAAGGCTGAGAAGAGTTTTAAAAATAAGAGAGACAAAGGCATGACTCTAATGAGTCCTAGGATTCTATCCCTGCCAGAGTGGGGTGCTAGTAAATCACTTACCACCTTTTTGTAGTGATAGAGAACAAGTTCACAACAATATAAAAAAGAAGGTATGGAAGTGGATGTGTCATAAGTATCTTTTTGGTTCATTTCACTCCTTTTTATATTACTATTAAATTTTGCTTCTATTCAACAAATTGTATTAGAATAAATATAATATCTGTTCTCCTGGGTTTATTATTAAGTCCTTGGAAAAGAAGAACGTCTTGGGAAAAATTATAAAACTCTTTGTATATGTTTTCTGATGCAATTATCTTTAATCTCATATCTAGTATTATCTATCTTACTGCATAATGTTATGTGAAGAGTAGGGTTTTTGCTCCACACATAGTTCAGGCAGAGTAAATATAGAATTATGACTACTAATTACAAGTAAAAGACCAAATTGTATTATATGGTATTATCCTAAAATACAATCAGAAGGTAAGGAAAATGTGCAAGTGCAAATCCTTGTGTATTGAGCTTAAACTGTTTCTGGCCTAGGTGGAAGATTTTGGCAATAACATAAGAAGTTACGAGGAGTAGCAAGAAGACAACAGAGGCAGCAATGACTGGGGTAAAGGTGAACATTTCTGGAGAATGCCTAGCTTCAAAGGGTAAAGACTAAATGAGAAGAGTAGTGACAGCAAAAGATGTATACTAGGGATAAAACAACCTTTCAAAATCCAAGTGCCAAGCTGCTCACACTGTTCTTCTGGTCCTTTGGGGGGAAAGGAAGGAGAGGTGACACCTGGGGTAGACAAAGGGTATCATAAAGGCTCCTGCTGAAATATCTCTCCCACAGTTTGTCAGTTAGATATTTATTTGGTCTCAAAGTTGTCTTGGCTAAGTCCTACTTTACATTTGCTAGCTGTATGAACATGAACACTTGTCATAACCTCTCTGAGCCTAAATTTCTTCATCTATAAATGAGGATTATGATAATTAAATTACCTACATGACAATGCAAGCTTTTAGTTAAACAAAGGTCCCATATAAATATTTTCTAGTTTATTAAATTATGAAAAGTATGTTATGATCTCTCTGGTCATTCAATATTAGTGAATCTGAAATATTTTTTGAGATAACCAGATAGCTGAGGAGATAGTAGTTTCAATCTGAGAAAAGTAATAGATGACAGGAGGAAAGAAAGAAAATTCTGGAGCATAGGATACTTCAGGGAAAAGGAAGGCTAGAAATTAATATAAGTGGAACAATAAAAAACAATTCATATAATGACCATATTTGTGAAATACAATACTACATTGGAATTCAATCAATTATTGACCAAGCTTGACTCCAAAGACAAATGAAGCACATCTTTTTCCTTCTGATATGTGGTAGACTACAGATAGAGAATGGGGTGTGTGCTATCAAACATGTCTGTGCTATTTTGTTTTGCTTAACTTTATATCTTGGTTGCAAGAGGTGAGGGGAGTTATTAAAGGGCTGGTATTGAGAAACACCAAAAATGTGTCTTTTTTCTTTATATAATTTATTTCTTAACCTTAACTATATTTCCCAATATATTGCTATCCCTGTTACTTCTAACGGCATCCCCAATAACAAAGAATAAAAGGGGGGGGAGTCTATACGTCAATACATCGAAAAAGTGGGCCATTGCATTCAATGTTCTACACACATGGTTCCCCAGCCATACAAAGAAGGAGACAAGATACCTTCTTATATGGGGGGGCAGGCTTGGTCTTCGCAAGCATTTCACAGCATTCTGCTTCAAGAATTTTATTATTGTTCTTCCTATATACATTATTGTAGTTCTTCTGTCCTCTGTTTGCTTGTTTCTGGTTACTTTACTTTCTCTTCATTCTTACGTCTTCATTCTCTGTATTCATCTGTAACTTGCCTATCCATTTCCCACTGGAAGGTCTCTACTTTATTTTCAGTTATTTGCTACTTCCAAAAGTGCTGACCTCTTTTGGTGTATATAGGGCTGTTTTTTTCTCTTTTAACCTGACCTCCATGGTATTCAGGAGTGGGATACCTGAGTCAAAGGATATGGACATTTCAGGTTATTTCTTTTAAGCATATCTATAAACTGCCTTCCAGAAGGATTGGATCAATTCAAAGCTCTACAACAGTGAATTAGTGTGCCCGTCTCTCCACAACTACATTTGCATTGATTAGGCTTATCTTTTTTCATCTTAGCCCATATTCTGGGTTTGTGGTGCAATGGCAATTACTTTGATCTAAATTTCCCTTATTAGGGATCTGGAGCTTTCTTTCACATGGCTGTTACAATCTGCAAACTTTTTGACAAATATTTGTTCATATCCCTTCACCAACAGCATTATCTTGTTAAAGTATTAATAAAACATTTTAATTTATTTAAAGAAAGAAAAGGAAGGCTGGGTTAGGTGCCAAACCCATTGGCTTTGGGCTGCCAATGGGTACTATTAGGACAATGAAAAACTAGGAATAAAAAAGCAAGACTACAGGAAATGAGAGGAAATGAAAGATAAATTTAAATTAACCTGTAAACGTTCCTAGAGTCCTGAAAACTTGTCAGAAGTGCCAATAAAAATCACAAACCTTCCTACTTGACCTATATCTGGCTTGAACTGTTTAGGATTAAGTGTTATAAAGGAATATTCAGAGCATGAGTTTTAAAACAAGCGGAGAAAGACAGGCGGATCGTAGAAAAATAAATTTAAAGAAAGAGTTCAGAGGAGGTAAAATGGTTAGCTTTTTGTTTGCATTACGCCCACAGAATAGAAAGATTATAATATTGACTTGATCTAGTACAAATTATTTGGCAAATTTTTATGGACTTCCTATCTTTTGCTATGTTCTGTTTGTTGTTCAGTTGTGTCTGACTCTTTGTGATCCCAATTTGGGGTTTTCTTGGTAAAGATACTAAAGTGGTTCACCACTTCCTTCTCCACCTCATTCTCACATAAGGAACTGAGGCAAACACGGTTTAGTGACTTGCCTAGGGTTACACAACTAGTACCTGTCTGAGGCCAGATTTTAGTTCTTCCTAATTCCAGGTTCAGGACTTCATTCACTAAGCCATGTTGCTGCCTCTTTGCTATATTTAAGTTACAATAAAAGAATAAAATTGAAGCACTATGTTGTAATGAAAAAACTTCCTAAAATTAGTGTCAAGAGATACCTGGATTTGAAACCAAGTTTTGCTGCCTTCTAGTTGGCTGGCCATGTAAGACATTGCATCATAAATGTAGAGTTGAAAGGACCTGCAGGTCATCTAATCTAAGCCTTCTGGTTTTTTTTCCTTTTCTTTTTTTTTTTCTAATTTTTATTTTTAGTTTGCAACACACGATTCTACATAATTTTGAGCTACAGATTTTCTTCCCTCCCTCCCCCGGCCCCTCCCAAAGACGGCATGGAATCCCATATAACTTCCATGTATAACTTGGAATTGAATTAATTTACACACTAGTCAAGTTGGGGAGAAGAATTATGACCAATGGAATGAATCATGAGAAAGAAGAAACAGAACCAAAAATAAAACCAAAAACACGACCCAACAACAAATACAAAAGAGATAAAAAAAAGGGGAGAGGGAGAAAAGGCGAACAAGAAGTGTGCCTCGATCTGCATTCATACTTCATAGTTCCTTCTCTGGATGTAGATAG
>CM053627.1:198677827-198745981 GCA_028646595.1 Phalanger gymnotis
CTGATCCTCCACTTAATTCCTCCCACCAGGTGGGCCTGGGGTAGGAAGCAACTGCAGCTGTAGCTGCCCCACCTATGCTGCCCCCCAGCGGGGTGGCTGAACCACAAACTCTATCACCCTGTTCCCAGCAGCTTTTCCCACTAACCTTCTCTGTTGTCTTTGGTATTTGTGGGTTGAGAAGTCTGGTAACTGCTGCAGCTCACTGATTCAGGGCTCTAGGGCTGGCTCTGCTCGGCTCCTGGTCTACTTGGTCCGTGCCGCCCACACTGGGCCCTGCTCCACTCTGTTCCCAGATCCATGCCGATAGACCTCACCCAGCAACCATCCAGCCTGTCCTGGGCTGGAGCCCTGCTTCCCTCTGCTATTTTGTGGTTTCTGCAGTTCTAAAATTTGTTCAGAGCCATTTTTATAGGTGTTTGGAGAGTCTTGGGGGAGAGCTTTAGGCACATCCCTGCTTTCTAGCCACCACCTTGGCTCTGCCCCCCTTCAAGCATTCTTTGAGTTAAGGTGACAAAGATTTATTATGCTTTATAGCAGGCAAGAGTTCTTAGGGAACCTGCAACCTTGCAGCGATGCAGGAAATTTTTTATATGAGATTTGGGGGTGAAACATGTCAGGTGTTTTGGGGTGGGATTAGGGAGTGGTTAAGGCTGCGCCTTAAAGGAACTTACACTTTCTATATGTACTGCACAGTTATCTTACCCCAGAGTTCACTGGGAAATAGCCCAAAGTGAAGGTGACCTGGAGGTGTGGTTTTTGCCTTGAACATCACTAAGTCAACTAATGGTCAGGGCTGACTGGGAATATACAGGTGGCTCTCATCAAATGTTTTGTTAGACAAGATGAATGTAAGGGAGTATACATTTGACTATGTCTAGGATATATATCAGCAAGGTCGGTAAGTAGTAAATATCATTATGGCCCAGTGCACAGCCAATTAGCACGTACACAGGGAGTCCAATAAATTCTGTAGGTGGAGCTGGCTGCAGTATCAGGAGGAGAGATAAGTGTTTTGCTAAGGCATACTGCCCTTGAACTGGAGAGGGGCTGCCTGAGACAGTATTTTGAGGCTAGAGAGAGATGTGATTTTGGAACTGGGGTCCAGGCACAGGAATCCAAGCAGAGGCTAAGGAAAAATGTTAGAATTAGAATCCAAGCACCCCATCAATTTGAAGCTGTTTATTGACTCAACATAGCAACTTTTAGTGTTTTTTATTTTGTTTTTGTCTAACTTCTCCATTGTCAGAGCTGTATTGTCAGTATTAAACTCATTCTTATTTGAATTCCTATTTTGGACAAGTTCTAAACATACCTTGTCCCCTTCTCAGTCTAGAAAGTTTTTTTTCAGTACTGGATCTGTTATTAATTGGAATTGTGCTAGAAAGCATGAACCCCATACAAGCAAAATATTGGTCTTGAAGACAGGGTCTTTAGATACAAACTTAAGGTTTATAAATCTCCCAGAAAAAAGTGAAAAAAAAACCCAAACATTATAGTGTTTATATGTTCATGGTGTATGTATACAAAAAATAATACAAGAAAACTGCCCAGAACTTTTAACACAGAATACAAAATACTAATCGAAAAAATCCACAAATTGCCTTGAGAGGAAAAAGAAAAAAAAAACAAAAGCTGCAAACTCTTAAGGCACATAATAGTTAAATTTAACAATTCTATTGAGAAATAACAAATTCTACAAGAGACCAGGAGAAAGATCTTCTGAAATATAAAAGAAAGGAAATTTGAGTGCGAAGACTATTCTGCCCCCCACCAGAAACTGGAAGGGCAAATGAAATAATGTGTTTTGAAGAGCAAAGGAGCTCAGGATGCCACCTAAGATGATCTATTCTGCAAATCTTAGCAATAAAATGAGACAGATGTCCAATAAAAAAAAGACATTCAAAACATTTCTAGAAAGAAAATCAGACTTAAAGAAATTGTCTACTTCTTAAATACCTCACACGACAAAAATACAAAAAAGGGTTAATAAAAACAGAGAGAAGATTTTGAGAATAGAGTTCCTTCAAACTGTACATGAGGAGATAACAGTGAAAGCAGAAGTCAAATAGAAGTGATGGTGGAGAAAGAGACCTGAAACATCATTGGCTATAAACCTTACCACACTCTGCCTACAGGTGAATCTTTTTTTTTTTTTGGTGTGTGTGTGTGTGTGTGTGTGTGTGAGACCTCATTGTAGAATGGCAAGGCACACAAAAGAGGAAAGGTGAGGAAAAAGAAAAGAAGGGAATGTCTTATATACCCTAATGAAGTCAGAGTATCTGAAATCTTGGTTTACACATACAGTGGTTCAAAGATTTTTTTTTGAGTTTAGTTTAATTCATTATTTGATTTTTATTGTTTTAAGAGCTGAAGAAAGGTGCCTCATAAAGAAATATTAATCCAAATAGAATGAGTGGCCCTGTTTACTAAATTAGTTATTTTTGGAATACTTATTTTTTCTTTTTTTACCCAGCTATTCAAATTTTTTTGTTGAAAGTAGAGTAGTAAATTTTCATCTTCCCTGATGTCAAGATGGGAGCATAGTTATTGGTGATGAAGTCCCAGCTCCAGAAGGTAACATTTCTGTTAGGGGAAATGACATTGAGTTTGATTCCAGATGCATGGATAGGTCCTGTTTTCCTGGTGGTAGAAGGCCTTCATTTGCTTCTAAGCTGTCCAGGGAGTTGTGGGTAGTGATGGGTGGTGGGGGGTGGGGTGAGATAATTCAGAACAGTGCTAGAGACCTGAGAGAGTTCTATACTTGGCCATCTAAGTTTCAAACCCATCAGTAGCAACAGCCGCTACCTCTACCTTTCTCTTCTCTTGCTCTAGCACCTGAAACTTGCTTCCATTCTCACTGCTATGCCTATCCTCTTGGGCTCTTCTTAGGTACAGAATCTCTCAAAAATGGCAGAAGTCTCCCTTCCCTTTCTGATTGAGGGAGTAGAAAGGAGTCTAGTTGGGGAACAATAAACAGCCCTCTCCCACCCTCCAGGAATCATTTCCCCCTTCCACGATAGTTTTGCCATTCCATCCTTTCCTCCATTGGATTCCATTTAGTGTGTCCCCACTCTCTTCCAGGTTGGGGAGTCACATTCCATGCATCCTTCCCTGAGGGTGAACCTAAAAGGGAAGCAGTGTCTGCCATTTCTGTTCCAACTTGGGCTGTCTAGTAAAAGGGTAGTTTGAAGAATATAGGTCTTATAATAGAGAAGCTTTTTATTGCTGCTGTAATAGACAGGAGTATATTGGGATGGCCAGGGAATGCTTACCTGCCCATCTGGAGAGGAGCACCCATGGCTAACCATACAGGATAGCCCACACTGAGAGAAGACATAGAGAAGGAACTAGGACCTGGCAGGGCATCATAGCCTACCCATTGATCTGTCTGTCTATAGAGGAGTTTATGTGGTTCATAGTCCAGTACAGCCTGCACTGGTTCTAACTAGGAAGGAAAGAGAACAATTAAAGCAGTTGGCAGTTATAAGCCCCGAAAGTAATTGTGCTTTTCTCAGTTATATCTTCTTCACTCCTGTGGGTTGTCTTATTTATCCCATGGATTGTAATGTGCATTCTACTTGGGAAACACCAATAATTTCTTAATTGCCATATCCAATGGCTTTCTCTTAATCTTAATTTTTTAAAAATTGCCTCAAACAACAGCAAGAAACTCTAGAGTGCCTAAAAAGAGAAATAAAACTTTTAAAAGAAAATATTAGGTTCGATTGGAAACCAAAGTTCACAAAACACTATTAAAGAACACTGATCAATGGATACAGAATTTAAAACAGCTAAAAAAGAATCTATCCAAGGAAACAGAAGCTCTTAAGAAGATAACTTATGCATCATGATTCTCCTGGAAGAACAAGCTAAATCAAAGCACTAGTATGCAATAATTAGGAAAAGACATGAGAAAATTGATCAAAAGTTTTTATTAGAACCAACCAGATACCAATCATTCAACTCTACAGATTTCCAGAGAAAGACTCCATGCTTGTAACTCCCATTTAGATATTGAATAAATTTCATAATAGCAGAGAACAAATTTTTCAGTCAGCCAGGAAAAGGCCATATTCTGTAAAGGAGTGGCCTTTCAAATAGCCCAGGATTACTTCAAAGTCATGAAAAACCAGAAAAAAGAATAAGGTAGATCCTTCAAAAAAAGGAGTTCATCCTACAACTTAAAATGTACTGAAAAGTCTATAAGAAAAGACAACCAATAAATGAAGCATTCTTGCCCAAGGAATTAAAAAATAAGGCCAACAGAATATTTGGCTGACAAAGACGTTTTAAAAAAAAAAAAGAAGAGCACAAGAAAAGTAGGTAAATACTGTTTGCTAGAAAATACTTAATAATACAACCCATTCTTATGTTTATAGATTTTTTTAAGCTATTGAATTGAGAGTTAAGGAAGTTCAGGGACCAAAAGGACTTTAAGGTATGAAGGTTTGAAGAACCTTGAAAATCAGAAGGGAAAGGGGAAACACCAAATTTATCTGCTATGAACTATAATTACTATTCTACTGTATAAGTGAGTCATCTTTTGTAGAAGAGGTGACACAGTAGGAGAATGTGAAAAAGAAGAAAGGAGAAGTGGAGATGTACCACCTCACAATCTAGAGGTGAGCAAAGAATGGAAAATAATACTTGTTCAGTCTTTCAGCAACAGTGGAGGGGATCTGGTAGAATAGGATAAAATCCCTACAGGGTAGAGTTTGGAATATAGAGTGAAATAAGATTACTAAAGAAGTTTCCAGTTATAGGGAACTGTTTTTTTTTTAAGAGAGAGGTGCCTTTATAATGAGTTTTTTCAGGAGAAACTGTTCATATTAGTAGTCCATTTCCCCTAAAAAATTTATCTCCTGCTACATCCCATTCAATAGAAAAGAATTGTATGAATCACTACAGTTAGCCAACACCCAGGGGGACATAGAACCAGAGACAGGGGAAATTGTCCTTAGATGTGCCGAGTAATTGATCATAGTAAGGGCAGACAATAGTAGCAAGCCTCGTTACTTGGGACACAGAGTAAGTCCTACCTCTCAGTACTGCTTCCTTCTTGAATTAGAATATCTACAAGTAAGGCAGTGCAGGTTAAAAAATGGGAATGGGATGAGAGCTACACTGGCAATAACTTATAAGTAAAATTCAAAAGGGAGTTCAAATTTGGTATTCAAGAAGTTCTCTCATGAGGGACAGAATAAGAAGGAATAAGTAAGAATATAATCCATAAACCGGGCATTAAAATTCAAAATAGAATACCAGAAGGGAGAACAGAGGACAAAGTAAATGAAAGCTTCATGTAAAGGAACATTGCAAACAACTTAAACCAAGAAAATTTGCAAGATTTTGAGCTATATGTGGCCAGCTGGATGGGAATGGGAACTGTCAAAAAAGGGGGAGAAGAACAAATAAATAAGAATGAAAATAAAATAAATAATCAATTTAAATAAATTCATGTAAGTTGTTGTCGGACAGATAAGAGAAATGGGGACAGAACCTGTGGGAATTGGCTGGCATTAAGTAGCCTAAATAAAATGAACATGAGGACAAAGTACTATCTTAAAAGAGAATAAAAACCACCACACAAGGAAAAATGAAAAATGGAAACCTATCAGCTACATATAAGAAACACATGTAAAATAAAGATATAAAGAATGAATGTCAAGGACTTGAACAAAATTTACTATGCATTAAGTTACTTCAAAAATATAGGAAATTCAATCATGCTATCAGAAAAAGAAAAAAAAATCTTTAATCCATAATATCAAAAGAAATAACATGGAAAACATTATGCTTAAGGATACCAGACAATGAATCAATATCAGTAGTAAATATTTATATTTCAAATGGTATAGCACCTAATTTAATACAGGATAAATTAACTAAATTGCCCAAAGTGATAAGAAAATAATTGTAAATGTCAACATTTTTCTATATTAGAGAAAAATATAACTGAAGGATTATCAAGAACATAGAATTAAACAGTTATTAAATTTAGATCTGAAAGACTTACGATAGCTTCTTAGTAGCAGCCTTAAAGTACTTTTATAAAAATGTGTCAGGGAAATTATAAACAAATGTTTAAAAGCAGAAATATTAAACATATCCTTTGTAAGCAATAACACAATAAAAATAAGTTAACAAAAAGAATACAAGCAAAAGAATATAGTGCAAATTGGAGATTTAATAATGGCATCCTGATTAATGAGTTCATAAAAGAACAAATCATAGAAATAATTTGTAACTATATTAAAAATTATGATGATGAGACAACATGCCAGATTTCGAGAAGCACTAGAAATATATTGTACCAACAGGAAAAATTATATTTCTAAAACATAATAATGAAATAGAAAAACAGGATTAATTAAATTAATTTCAATTAAAAAGCATGTTAAGGCATTAGCGCATTTACAAACTCCTAATAAGCATAAAAGAAAAAAATCAAGTTACAGAAGAAATCAGTTCACATTTATTGAGCACGTGTTATCTACTAGGCATTGTGCTAAGCACTGGGGTTATTGTTGTCATTTGTCCTTCATTCTCAAAGAGGACCATGACATCAGGGAGGTGATGCCATGACATGCAAGTGAACTGTATTTAAGTGAGGGAGGGCTGTGCAAAGTCACCAGCCTCACTTTCTCTTCTGGAGGAGGTTATCCCAGATTTCAGAGGATTCCTAAAGTTGTCTGGCTTTCCCTGTGCAATCTGGCCAAACTGCTTTCTGATCATACTTTCCTCTATTAACCTTTCTCGTTAACCAGAACTGCATTATATCTTTCCTTTTATGATTTCCTTCTCCTTGAGTCATTTTACTGCCCACTTTGATTTGCTTTCTTGTCTCTGGTTTTTCCTCTTCCATTGCTGGGATATGGTCCATATTCTTTCTCTAATTTAACTTTGTATGTCATGGGTTGTCTCCTCTTGCTACTGATTGAGCTTAATTTCTTTCCCTGCCTTCCTCTGCAGAATACATTATGATTTCTGAGACCTCTAACTGGTTTGGCTAAATTGTGTTTCACTCTCAGTAAGAGGATGTTCAGATGATGTGTTCTCTTTATTTTATGTAATTCCCCCCCCCAAAGAGATCTGTCCAAGAAAGAAAGTGATGGGCCTACAAATAGATTGTCTGCTATATCCAAATCTTAACTTGAGTGGCCTGTTAAAATAGAGACCAGTGTCAAAAGTGAAGAATAGTTTTTGTGGATTTTGAGCAAGTCGCCAATCGATCAGCTGTCGGTTAACAAGAGAGAAGCATTGTAAAAGGAACAGCAGTCCATCTGCCTGCACTAGAGCCACCTGCTTTTTCTTTTTACCTCATTTTCCTGCTAACGAAGGGACCAATTGGTTTAGAGAGATCAATGCTGACCTATTAGGAACAGACATTGTTTTGGCATTGCCAAAGCAATTAAATTCAGCAGAGTGAGGATTAGTGAAAAAGAGAAACATGAGACTTTGACTTTAGTCTTACCACTTTGATGTTAGAGAACTTTGTGTATGTGTTGTGCATTTTTGAGACTGGTTAACAAAATAATCATTAACGTAGTTTATTTCCTAAATATCAGTAGTTAGAAGATTTATTGGCATTTGTCCTTGCCACATTGAACATGTGGGGCTCCAGCTCTCTATACAGATCTATATTTGTCTTCTTTCTGTTTTTGAAGATGAAAGCCTTTTTCTGTGTGGCTTTGGACTAACTATTGAAAGAGGACTTAGACAAAATTCACAGCCCATTAATAGCTTATTTCTCATACCATTTTCTTTAATTAGTCAATTAACAAGTATTTATTAAATTTCTTCTGTATGCCAGGCACTGTCCTAGGAGATGGGTATTTAAGACAGTAGTGAAACAGCCTCTTCTTTTAAAGAGTTTATAGGCCAACCAGGGGAGACAATGTCCATATAGATATACCAGAATAAGTACTGGTAATTGTGGGGTGGGGGTGGGAGTGGGGAAGGCACTAGCAGCTGAAGGAAATCATGAAGGCTTCTATAGAAGGTAGCATTTGAATTGAGGACTGAAGGAAATTAGAGTATCTAAGGGGCAAAGATAATGAATGAATGAATGAATGAATGAATGAATGAATTCTGGGCATGGAAAATAGCCAATGCCAAGGCATAGAGATAGAAAATAAAATTTTGTATGTGAGGAACAGCGTGGAGGCTACAGAGTGTGTGGAGAGGAGTGATGTATAAATAAATCTAGAAAGGTACAGGGGGGCCATGTTATAAAAGACTTTGAGTGCCAGCCAAAAGTATGGTATGTATTTGATCTGATTGCTTTAGTCTAAGATTGAAATGGGTAGTCACAAGGTTAGACTTGCACTTTGAGAAAATCATTTTATCAGCTGTGTGGGGGATAGACTGGAATGGGTAGAAACTTGAGCCAGACAGGATATTTAGGAGAGGTGATTGATAGTCCAGGTGAGAGGTGAGGAGGATATGAACTAGGGTGCTGACTTTATGAGTAGAGAGAGGATGTTTGGAGGTAGAGCAAGGTCTAGGAACTATTTGGCTATGTAGCATGATTAAGAGTTGAGTGGTTGAACATAATATCAGCTTTATGAACCTGAGTTATTGAAAGGATAATGGAGCCCTAGATATAGAGACATATGGAAGAAGAATTGGTTTGGAGGAAAAGAAAATGAGTTGTTTTGGCCATATTGGGAGTTTGGTTCAGGATATATCTTTTTAAAATGTGAAAATGAGAAAATGTTATAGAATCCTTCTTACAGTATTTATATTAGTCAGTATCTTATAAGTTGCTCTGAATTTCCCATCAGTCGAGAATAGTTAACAGATCAGTAGTTTCTTCAGGGCTGAATATGTTAAATATTCTCAGGTCCTTAAAAATTGTTGATCAGTTTTTGAAGGAGCTGTATCAGTAGTGTAAAGCTTTACTATATCGTAGCTCTGGGGTTTAATTTTTGAAAAAGGAGAGGACAATGTATCATAAAACTCAATTTATATAACCCCTTTAAAATGTCTCTTTTATGATGACATTTTAATATTTCAGAAGTCATGAAGGTTTAACTTAAAGTTCCATTTTAAATGTGTCTCAGGTTTTTGGTAGTATTTATGAGAAACTAAGCCATTTCAAGGTTAAAGTTTAGAAGTTAAAATAAATGTCTTCACTCAAACACACATGCCCTTTTGAAATCATAACATTCACAATCCCAAAGGAAAATGAGACTACAGTTACCAAACACTTAATTTGTAAAGGACCACATCATATTGTGACTAAACATACAGAATTCTGATGGTATCTTCTTCCTGCAGATACAAATGCTCACAGCACATTATAGAGGCAGAGAAAAGCTAATATAATATGGGCTAAATATATATGTTTGTGAATTTGTATAAACATATACGTATATGTGTAAGTTGTTATTCCAAAGGAGCCTCTTTTCTTATCTTTAGTGAAAAAATCTTTTAAAAAACAAGTTACTTTAATATTATAAATATAACATTTCTTGAAACTAGTCAAATATATCCATGACCATAAAGGTTTTTTAGGTCATTTTTATTTTTGCTAACGGTTTATTTTTGTTGTTCTTTTTATGAGTTCCTAATTTTCTATGAATAAAGACTGGCTTGGACCAACTAAACTGTGATACCATCAAGTCATTTTATTACAGTGAGCTTTTAGTTTAGGTACAATTCTACTATGAAAGGGGTTTCTTTTCACAAAGTCCATGTCTTCACACTTAAATTCAGATATACTAACAGATGCCCATTGAGCTGACGGGATCATAAAACCAGATTCCGTTTGAGTGAGAAAAATCTTTTACCCGTTATTTTTTATTTTTTTTGTTTGAAGATTACATTTCACTTTAGACAAAAGTCTTATGGACCTCTGAGAAGGATAGTTAATACCCTATCAATGTGGTATGAATACCTGCATTTTCAAAGCAAAAGCTACCTGGCCCAGATGAAATATGCCATTAGTTCATCTCTGTTGGTTTTTTATTCCCTTCACTATATCTGATAAATTCATATTCTGTCTTCTCTCCTATGATTCTGTGTAAATCTATTTGACTTCTGAGCAGGTTCCCTTCTTATTTTTTAATAGCATAATGCTTTCTCTGCTGGCTAGTTTCTCTGTACGTACAGATGGGTCAGAACAGGTGGGACAAAATGAACATTCGACTTTCAGAAAACTTCTCCAGAACATGTATGTTACTTCCTTTGCCCATTGCTCACTATTTCTGAAGAAATGACCAGATGCCAGATCCTGAATAATGCCTACGCAATCCCTATAGTGCCATTCCAGTATACAATTTCAGTTTATAGTATTGAATAGTTTAAATGTGCCTTCTTTCAACAACTATCAAATTCTCATTCAAGCACTTGCCTTATTATTTGAATAAGAACATGGCCTGGCTATTTAACCAATCTTCCTGCTCATATGAAAGTCACGATGTAAAATTTGGTGAATCATTATTATTATGTTAAAGTTTTATACTCTGCTAGCTGCAAGTAGCCTTCCTTCCAATGAAGGCGGAAATACAGCTGTTGCTCAACTCACTCAGCAGTTGGTTCTCCCTGTCCCCCTAACATCCATATTAGAAGACAGAAAGTGATATGAAAACAACCTAGGTTTCAGATCAGAGAACCTCATTTTCTATCCAGATTCTCTTGTTTTAATACTTGCATGACCTTCATCAAGTCACTTAAATGTAAAATGAGAGGGTTGCAAGCTGGATTAAGATACTTGGACTTGCTTTAGGGCAACAGTATCAATATTTTTAGGGAAAGGACTAGAACTCCCTCTGAAACCTGTGTGCTATGTTCCTTATCCCCAGAAAGTTCTACTAAATTGTCCTTTCTCTATTTTTTTTTTTTGTATGAAGTGCTAGACTACTTTGGAACAACCAAACTCAGCACAGTTGAATTGTTTTTGTTTTGTTTTTTTTTTTAATTTAAAACTACCAAGATGATCTGTTTTCCTCCCTTATCATGGGCTTGTTAATATGCTTGTCCTGATGAACATCTAACATAATCTTTTTGGTAATGAATTATTAAATAATATAACTCTTGTATTAGGTACAAACCTTTGTTGATTAAGAAGCAGTTTGCTTATGTAGAAGAACCATTTGGGAAAGATACAGGCTGAGGAGAAAGGTAAAAAGGGATTTATATCTGACAATAATCTTTGTCTTTTTAAATGTAATTTATTGAATCCTTAATTAGGTAAAACTACTAAATGAATCTAAGGGTATACAAATTAATTCTGGAGAGTCTGAGTTGTTTTTCATTTGTGTCCAGCTCTGTGACCCCTTTTGGGGTTTTCTTGGCTAATATACTGAAGTGGTTTGTCATTTGCTTCTCCAGCTCATTTTACAGATGAGGAAATTGAGGCCAATAGGGTTAAGTGACTTGCCCAGAGTCACACCACTAGCAAGTTTCAGAGGCCAAATTTCAATTTAGGAAGAAGAGTTTTCCTGACTCCAGGCCTGGCGCTCTATCCGCTACCTCCCTCAGCTAGAGAGTCTAGTATATTTGATATTACAGCAAAGTAGCAGTAAAACTTTATGTAATGTAATGTGTTTCGTTTTTATATAGCTTAATTCATAGTGTCACACAGTGCTTTGCAGAGACGACCAGTTGAAATCTTAAAGGAAAAAGGAAACTTAAGGTGAGATTTAAGGACAGGGATATACTGTAACTTTACACTTAACACACTACAAAGTCAGAATCCCTATACCTTGTGTGTTGCTATTGAAGTTAGTCTGCATGTTCACTTCTGAGCCCTTGATTGCCAGGCTGCCTAGTGAGTATTGTGTGACTAAGAAGGGATGTCCTCTTTCTGCACCACTCTCCTGTTGCTCAGAAGATAAGATAAACCCAATTGATTTCCTCTCCTCTGCTCTTCCTAACCCAGTCATCCCTTGGCTTATTCCTGAAAACCCTACCAAAACTTCACACCTGTATAACCGTCCAACCTTTCTGTTAAGCCATAGGATGAAATTCAGCCTCATTTTATCCTATTCAACATATTTCAGTTGGGGGGAAAATCCTGATAGTGAATGAAATGAAAGAAAGAAGCCTTTTATTTTTGTAGATACTTAACTAAATCCTGTCCTTATTCCACTTTGATCTGCTGTCTTCCTTGGTACTTTTGTTTTCCTCACCCTGATTGTTAAAAGATAGATGAAAGAGCCAAGGTAAATGTACTTCTAGCAGGCAGGGGCCACAGTCTGTAGAAGGACTAGTGTCTGCTTAAAATGGTTTAGCAGGAAGGCATTACATGGAGTAGCTTATGTAGGAAATGACTATTACAAGGCATTCTTAGTGCAATATTACTATGAAGAAAAAACAAAGAAAGGCACATTAATTTTTGACTCTTTTCATGCATTGATTCCAAAAATGTCTAAAGCAGTCAAAACTGGATGAAAGCGTGTGAACAATAGAGTTCATAGGAACATAAATTTAGAGCTGGAGAAAACCTTAGAGGCCATCTGCTCTAAGGCCCCCATTTTACAGATGAAAGAATTGAAAGCCAAGGAGATTACATAGCCGATAGGAGGACATGGGTCCCCAGAATTTATTCTTTGATTTAAAAAAAAGAAATTCTTCAACATATTGAGAAACACAATACCAGCATAGTGATTAACTCTCTGGATGCTGGTTTTCTTCGATCTAGACTGTAGGAGTCTATTACCTTCTGATATGGTGAGTGTAATAATAAATAATGCCATATATTCTTTCATCTCTAAAAAAACAAGTGATTATTTCATTAATCTATGAGTAATAGCTTTCATTGAGAAAGCTAGTTTTAGCTTAGCTGTAGCCTTCCTGTTTCTGATTCCATTTCTCCATGAGAATGCTATATTATACAGCAGTGAATAGCTACATCTGAATTATGTGCTTTTTAAGTGAATAAAAAAGCTACATATGTAATGTGTTTACCTTTAGCTTATCTATATATCAAAAACAAGTTCAACCAAGGATTTATGGGCTTCCCAAACAAAATAGGATAGTGATTTAAAAACAACAACAAACAAACAAACAAAACCCTAACAGATGGCTCAGGTAACTCAACCTGATGAAATAATGGAGAGCACAGACTCTGAGTCATCAGTGGTTTGGATAATAAGGAAGCTGTACTTTGGGAACTTATCTCTGAACTGGAGAGCACCTTTAGTGTTAAGGGTTGAGTCACTGTGTAGAATAATGCACATAAAGGAAAATATGATACAAGCTGATATATTCAGGTCACAGTCATTGTAATTCTAATTATCTTCTATTCGGATGGCCTTTTATGATTATAACTCCAAGGAAGGACAAATATAAGGTAATAACCATACAGAGCTATTGTGTCTCTAGAGTTGATGTGTTAGCTTGAATGAATGATATCAGAATACATCAGCTCATCTCCAATTTTCTTTTAACACAATTGCATTAAATTTGATATGTATTGCAGAGGGTTGGGATGTTTTGTAGTGGTTAATGATTTGGTTACATACCGTTCATCAGAGAGTTAATACTGCCTCTGTCTCTTGATTTAGAATAATTGGATTATAACTTTCCTTCTGTTAAACTTAAATGTCTATTCAAGTACATGCCTGCATCATTTTAGATATTTGTGTTTTATTCATTTATATCCACATGTAGTACTTCTACCGCATTGCTTGTGGGATCATTCTACAACTTAATAAGTTCCCATATAGAGAAGGTTGTTCTGGTATTTAGCATAAATTTTTCTTCTCATAATTTCATTTCTGTTTTCCCTTCACTCCAAGTCTCCTGCCATGCTAAACAATTCCTCTTCCTCCTTGGAACACCCTTCAGATATTATTTATAGAGAACAGGTCTCCGCTTAGCAGTCCCTCAGCAAACTGTACATACTTAAATCTTTTAATCTTTCTGCCTAAATCATTCCCTCCAGGCCTTTCATCATTTGCGTTACTCCTTTCCTTTTATTTATGAAACACCTTTCTTTTTGTAAATACTCATAGTGAAAGCCTGTCCCTTAGGTAACTTCCATTGTAATTAGGGGGCAGTCTAGGTTTTTGCTTTATTTTATGAATCCATCTTTACTTAATTGAAGAGTTCATTTTGTTTTACTCTAGTTATGTCCCTGTACTTTTATTATAGCCTTAGCCCAAAGGTTAATTGCTCTGGAAAAGTTTGATTTAAGCCCATTTATTCATCTTTGAGTAAAAAACTGATGTCATAAACATCCACTTTAAAAGAGACACGACTGTATGTGAACTCTTTGGTAGCAAAACCACGATAGATAGTCACCAAGTCCACATTTTCTGATGGCATTTAATGTTATGATCAGGTCAGTAATAATACAGCAATCTGAAAAATGGTTTTTTTAGTTTCACTTCTCCAGCAAGCATCTGATACCATCAACTTCATTTATCTGCTATTCCTCCTACTTCAGGAATACCTCCCAGAACTTTTGTTGATAACATTTGTGTAACAATGATTTACATCCATTATATACCCAAGGGCTAGCCAGGAAAACTCTTTGAAAGTAGGGAACTCACAGTCTTTACGTTTCTTGTTTTACCCAGCCCTTGGTGCCGGTCACTTAGGAGTTTAATGCATCCAGTGCAAATGCACATGAGTCATCTCAACTGGCTATCTGTGTTCATTGTTGAGAATTACTGTGACCAAATGTATGACTTAGTGTTGTTCTGGTCACTATATTCTATAGTGAAGAGAAATCACAAGTAGAAAACTCAGCTTTATCTCTTCTTGTACCTTTCTGCATTCCATCTGATCCCGGCACATTCATACTTCATATTTTCAACTTCAGTACTAATTTTGTCAAAGGGACACAGTATCAGGAATAGAGGGAGCCTCAAATTGAGAGGCCCTTCAATCTATAACCATACCTGAGAGGTAATTGGCTTTTTTCATGTATAGAAAAAGTAAGGTTACATCACACTTTGCCTGGATACTGGAGCCCCCATGTGGATATTGTGTTCCTGAGGTGGCTAAACTGTTATAGTCTCTGAAACCCTTTCTTTATGCCTCAGTGATCAGAAAGAAGTCAATGACATTTTTCCAAGACACTGTTGTTGAGTTATTTCAGTGGTATCCAACTCTCCATAACCTCATTTGGGGTTTTCTTGACAAAGGTACTGGAGTGGTTTGCCATTTCCTTCTCCATTCATTTTACAGATGAGGAAATTGAGGCAAACAGGGTTAAGTGACTTGTGCAGGATCACACAGCTAGTAAGTGTCAGGTAGGATTTGAACTCAGGTCTTCCTGACTCCAGGCTTAGCACTGTATCCACTGTGACACTTATCTGCCCAAGACAACAGTACTCCATAAAAGGTACTCGTTTTTCTTCCTGACTCCAGGCTTAGCACTGTATCCACTGTGACACTTATCTTCCCAAGACAACAGTACTCCATAAAAGGTACTCGTTTTATATTGATTTCCATTCAACTCTCAATCTATTCAATATGTATCAGTGAGATTTAAAGTCAGGAGAGACCTAGGTTAAAAATATGAGCTGTGACATTTAATAACTTTGGGACTTTTGCCATTTTTATCTCCTCAAACCTCAGTTTTTTCATCTTTAGAATGATAATAATAATAAGACATACCTTATAGAGTTGTCCTAAGAGAAGAACTTTGAAAATACTATCTAAATGAGTTGTGTGTATCTACATATACACATATTAAGATGTATGTGGGTTGGGTTTTTTGAACTGTAGGCATTTTACCAATCTTTTCACTTGAATAATGATATAACTAGGGTAAGAAACATGCCTTCTCAAGTCTGGACATAAAAGTAAAAAATGCTTTCCCAAGTACAGCCTTGATGAAAACAAGAGCTGATATGTGATCTAGTGTCAGCTGGCTGGCTCAATGGATGGAATATTGGGCTTGGAGTAAGGAAGACCTGAGTTTAATTTCTTTTAAGACACTTTTGATAGAAAAGTCAAGCCTATTCTCAGAATGTTCTAAAATGTGTTAGACACTGAATCAAAAGTAAGCATTATTTGACTTGATATTTACTCTCTTTACATCTCATTCACATTTATACTTAGTACTGACTTTTAAAATTTGAATGTTAAACAGAAAATATTGCTGAATTTCATTTGATATCCCAAAATTCCATTAATGGAACAAAAAAAATCTATCTTCACATTATTTATGGCCTTGTTGGAGGAGAGAGAATGTTTTAGCCTGATTTCAGAGCTATTAGAGATCTAAATGAAGGTAATAAGTATTTACAGTGTTTTGTGTTTTAAGGTTGCTGACTGCATATGTCTTTGGCAAGTACTTTTCTAAATATTAAACACTTTTAGGAAGTCTGTCCTTGGTATCATTCGAAATTCTGGAAACCTGTTATCAAGTACTATTTATTGAATTCTTTTGGAATACTAAATTGTGAGCTCCCTGACATATCAGGTACTATATTTATTTTTCTTTATATCCCTAGCATTTGTTATAGCACATTCCACTATTGTAATCATTTAATAAGTGTTGAATTCATGAAGCCATTACTTTCCATTCAATTCACCAAACATTTGTTAAGAGCTAACAATGTTCAAGGCATTGTAGCCTTGGGTATACAAAAACAAAAATGGAGAAATATTTGCCTTCAGGGAGTTTGCTTTCTATTGGGGAATATAACATGTAAACAGAAGATTATTTGAGAAGATAGACAGTAGTAAAAACAAGGAGACACACAGCAAAGCTTTGGGTAGGAAGTAATGCCTATGCTGACCTTTGAAGGAAGCTAAGGATTTTAAGAAGCGAAGGTAAAGCGTAAGGAAGCTGTAGAGGGGGACACACTGTACAATGAGCCAGAGAGTAGGGGGAAATAGATTGCTGGGAAACTTGAAAGGGACTGCTTTGATTGAAAAACAGAGTATGTGAAGGATAGAAATGTACAGGAACTAAATCTGAAAGGGTGGGCTAGAGCCAACAAGAAACAACTGAAGATTTTTGAGCCAAGGAATGACGTGAACAAACCAGTGCTTTAGTTAGATTATTTTAGCAGCTCTGCAGAAAATGGATTGAAGCTCAGAGAGTAGATAGTTAGAATGGTCCTGGAACAAGTGAGAGGACCCTGAAATAGGACAGTGGCTGTGTGAGTGAAGAGGAGAGAAGAGATACAAGATGTTGCGGAAGTAGAGTAGGTAACACTGCCTTCAGGAAGCTTGTACTCCAGAGTCAATATATGAAGGCATATAACAGACTCATACAAAGCAAATACAAGGTAACATTGAAGGAGAAGGCACCTAATTCCAAGTAAAGTGCCCCAGAAGAACATTTTCTTCTGAAGAACTAGGTTTCTATGAGTACAAGATGCAGAAAAGTTGAGAGGAAAATATCAAAGATGAAAATAAGTTTTTTAATGCTGTTCTGTTCTAGAAGTTCCAGGAGAGACGCAGGAGAAAAAGGATGAGATAGTAGAGAAATAGCTTGAGAAAGAAGTTTTCCCAGAGCAGAAAGTGACTCTGATCACAGAGATTAAAAGAGAATAGGAGCTGGACTCTCTGGCCACACAGGGCAGGGAAATAAATAACATTTGACTAGGACTCTCATCCCTAAGGGTATTATGATGACGGAGGGCAATTTGTTTTCTCCCAAGTACCAGATATGAAGAGAAATTTAGGTCAGCCTTCTGGGTCAGTAAGTACTTACTTAGGCATGACTGAACTCTGATTCAGTGCCAGCTCTTTGCCTTATCCATAGATGATGGGAAATGATACAGTTAGAAGATACCTTGGATGTGCGTTAGAAAAAATCATTATCATTATCAATCATTCTCAACTTCTGAAAAGGGTAGGCTACATTTCACTGATTATGCTTCTTTATCTTGCATCCAGTATTAACTCCTTGCAATCTCTTCTCTAACCCCACCACCCTTCTAGTGACTTCAAAGGTTACCAGTGACCTTTTCTTAATCATCATTCTTCTTGCCTTTTCTATAGCATGTGACACTTGTGTTTCTTTCTGTTCCCCCCATAAATGTTTCCTTCCTTTGACTTTTATGGCACAGCTTTCTTTTGGTCCTCTTCCTACCTATCTTGACCATCCAGTCCCAGTGTTGTGTTCTGGATTCATTTACATATACTCTTGAGGTTCTGATTCTGGGTCTGCTTTCCTTCCCACCCTCACTTATTCACCCGATGTGCTCTATTTTCCTAAGCAGGTATTATGAAGGGCTTAGAACTTTGCATCTTTCAGGCCTCCGTCCATCATTGTCCCCCAGACACCAGAACTGGTCCATGGTGGATGGTACTTAGACTCTAGTCTAACAGACTAGACACCTAGGCTTGGGAATACCTACTTCTATTTTGTATCATAATCTACTTTCCCCACACTGCCTCAAATCAAGGCTTACTCTAAGGGTGAATCTAAACCTTTAGGAAGTCATAATTGGATGTGCAAATAAAGAGAAACAAAAAAAGTCCTTTTAGCATTTTTTGACTGATTCTGGTAGAAACTTAGCATATATGCATATATCTTGGGATATTAATATGCATAATTTGTTATTATCCTAATATGTCTAGAGAGAGCAGAGGAGAATAGAGAGACAGACTTTGTCTTCACTTAGATTAGACTTCTTATAAGAGTTGAAACTTTTATGGAAGAAAAAAGAATGCTACCACAAGTAGGAAACAGTAGGCAAGGTACTTGGATTGAGAAAATTGTTTGAAAAATCAAATTGAATGAGGTTTGTTTGGATAACGTGGAGGATACAGGCATGTTGAGGATGTTGAGAGAAACTAGGTAGTCAGAGACACCTTGTTTAAAGGCTGGAATAGCAGAATATGTGGAGGTATTTGGTCTTGGTACTGAAAATTGTTACATCTTATCCCATAAAAAATAGAAATAAGAAACAGATGAAATTATTGCTTTTGGTTCCTTTTGGTTGGCTTTGGTGCTGAAGGGTGGAGTTTTTCTCTATCTCAATGGATAAACAAGACGTTTTCTTCATAGATGCTGCAGTACTGGTTTTGATTTTCAGAAGCTATGTTATGTCAGTCTATGTCAACCTTCAGTGACCTCAAACCAGAATTGCAAAAATAGCCTGAAAAAGTGACAAATTAGTGCACCTACCTCATCACACTGTGCGATCAGTCTTGATGTCTTTTAATAATGAATGTGATGATATGTGGTAACAGAATAAACAGGCAGTTTTTAAAGAAATATGATTTCAACAGAACTTGAAACTTTGCTTTGGAGACAAGTACCAGAAATAGCTAGAAATTCAGGTGTTCAAGATTCAATTGCTGGTGACATTTTTGTGATTGATGGCCTCAAAGATAATGAATTATGTACCTTGAATGATTTACCTGGGATTTATTGTCAAAGGTTAAGTCAAAGGTTATGCTAAGTAAAATTTACTTCTTCATAATTGAGTGTTATTTTAAAAATTATGAAAACATAGGTTCTTGAGCTAGAGGGGACCTTCAAGGTCCTGTAGTCCAACACTGCCCATGGAAACTAAAGCCCAGAGAGGGGAAATGACTTGCACAAAGCCACACAGGTTGCGAGTAGAAGAGATTTGAACCCAGATCATCTTACTCCCAGGCCCAAGTGCTCCTGTTTCAAATCCTTGCTCTGCCCCTTAATACCTGTATGACTTTGGGCAAATCACTTAATCTCTGGCTTAGGATAAGATCACCTCTGAGGTGTCCCATCTGGCTCTAAATCTAAATCAAACTCTTTGATCATTAGGTTATCATCAAGTAGTCAATTCTGATTCTCCTTTCAGATGTTTGCAAGATTGATTTAGAAATTAGAAATAGCATCTAAAGCCACAAAAGGCATACATATAAATTGATTTCACAGTTTTGGTCAAAAGGCAGCCACTTTTGTAGGATACTTTTTAAGCCATTGTTGCATCAAATTTAATTGGTAGATGATGTATTGTATCAATGAAGTAGCAACTGGGCAGCTGTATTGTGCAGTAGAGCTCTGGACCTGTAGTCAAAAATAACCTGAGTTCAAATCCTGCCTCATGCTGTTACTAGCTGTGTGACCCTGAGCATGTCACTTAAACATCTCTGCCTCAGTTTCCTCATCCTGGGGTTGTTGTGAAGATCAAATAGGATATTTGTGAAGGACTTTGCAAATCTTAAAGAGCTACATAAATGTTAGCTATTTTATTATTCCTATTGTTCCATTAGATAATCTTAGTCATGTCATTTTCAGTGTGCGTATGCACAGATTGCAAAAAGATAAGGGAGTTGTTGAGATTTATTGTGTATTGAAGGCAGACAGTAAAATATATTGCTTTAGAAAAACACAGCTTAACGCATCCTTTCTCACATTTGGTAATCATAGAGATGGAAGGAACCTTGAGAGAGCATCCATCTCATCCATTCCTCTGCCTCCAGATAGGACTGAAACTGACATATTCAAGCAGTCCACTGTCTTTCTAACACATCAGTGATCTTGACCAGTCATCACCAGATCTTTTTAGAATTTTAGATACATAGTCTGCTTATTTTTTTGGACATGGGCAGTAGGAGAATTAGTTTTCATGACTGTATGTTTGCTACAAGGCTTTTTTTTTCCTTTTTTAATTGTGGGAGGAAGGGCATGAGACAGAGAGAAAATCAATTTTTTATTCATTGAAAAATCCGTAGTCTGCTGCTAGTTTAATTTCTACATTGTGCCCCAATTCTTGAGAATACTTTCAAAGTTTAAATGTTTCCTTCCTAGGAAGAGATCCAAAGTTAAACTTTAGCAGAAGTATACAATGAACAGAATGGTAAATTGTCACAAGCTGACGGGTAGCCATCCATTAAAGTGAGGAGGGTCTGCCAAGTATTCACATCCCAGACTCATCAACTTGTTTTTTGCTGACCAGTCAGTCAGTCAGCAAGAGCAGTGCGATAGGTCCTGGATGATAAACACAGTTGTGTTCTAAAGAAAAAATGGATCATGGCATAGAAGAAAAAATGTTTCAGATGAGAGAAATAAATACGAAGAGCAAGGTCCTGTTAGATTAGAGCAGGTCCTTTCAAATTTGAGAGTTCCTTTCCTAGAATGGTGACTGACCAAAAGAATTCATGCTCCTAAACACTGAAACTCTATCCTGAAAAGTCCATAGGACTTTGTGGTTAAATCATTTGCTTTATGTTTTCATCATGTAGAATATTGAGGCCAAAGGTCTATGCTTACTTAGGATATGGAATGTTTCTATTGCAGTGGAACACAGACCTCCTATTAGTGGGAATTTATTGTGCTGCTATAACATCTTTATTATTTCCTTTCAAATACAATTTGATTTAAAAATAACTGGCAGTGTGATACTTACAAGGTTGAATCTGATATGATATCCATTACAGAGGAATAACCCTGTAAATAATTTATGCCTTTTGTCACTTGTGTGTGGCTTCTTTTAGACCTGTAGTAATTAGCAATAAGTTCTGGAGTGAGCTCAAGATTTAAAGTACTAGAAAGTCATGTAGGTTAGTGAAGTCCTATTGATTCCTTGGAATATTCCTACAGTAATGACCATGAGATAGAAGCCAGTATTTTCCCAAGTCTGATTAATAGCTGATTTAATTCATAAGGCATTAAAGTTCAAAGTCACAATTCATTTGTGTTTTCATTTTTAAATTTTATGGGTTTTTTTTTCTGAAGGCTAAAGCATTCATTTTATTTAAATGAGGTACATTTATGGCTTCCAATATGTCTGCCCCTTTGTGGAATGTAATAAAGACATTAAGAGAGTCAATATAAGTGACCAAACCTGAACTGTAGATGAGAAGTCAGGTGACTTCTGTTTTATAGCTGGTGTTGTTATGGATGATATCACATCATCATGTATCACGTGATATTTGTGATAATAATTTCACCTGATTTATTGCTGACAACCATGTTGTCCTCATCTTGCCCTGTCCACACCAACTAATATATTGAGAGAGCTATTCTCGGTGAGTAAAATTATGGGAAACTGCCCAGAATACTTGCTCTTCAGCTTTGGTTCTACCATTCTGTCCTGCCACACCAACAGGTAATAAAAGTTAGATAAAGCTCTACATATATATACACAAGTTTCTCCTTTATTATTTTCTGAGTTCGTTAAAAAAAAATACAAGAAGTTGTACTTAATTTTGCTAACCTTTCTGATATTTTCTTCTGATGTGAATTATTGGCCTCTGTTGGGGCTAAAGCTGAGAACAGCAAATTTTGGAGGGGGGAGCAAGATCAGCAGGTTTCTGGCCACTGTGCTTCATTAGGTCTGAAATTGTTTGTGTGCGTTAACTGTTTTCCAGAGCTTTTGCTGCTGTAATTTTGCCCACGTTGGTGTGAGCTTTTTCATAGATTTAAGGTTATATAGTTCATGGAAGAAACGACTCTGTCCTATGAACCTATTTTTATCTTGAAGTCTTCTTACTAGGAATGCAGCCATTTTAAGTATCTAGAGTCTGTGGCATCAAGACTCCAATTTGCCAGTTTACTTTATAGCTGAAGACAGACTCCAGATATCATACCGTGTCCCTAGAGCCTATCAATCATTCCACAGGAATTTATTTAAGCACCTTGTGTGTTCCAGGCAATGTGCTAGGGAATACAACAAAAATTAAATAGCCCCCTACCTTTAAGAAGCTTATATTCAATTAGAAAAGATAAGATAAATAAAAGTATATATTAGGTGTCCCAAAAGTCTTGGTGCAACTTTCAGCCGTTAAGGCTTTAAACTGCACTAAGACTTTTGTCACACCCTGTACAAAATAAACACTATATGGATTGGGGGGAAGTGCAGACACGTGGGGGGATCCAGTAAATGTTTCACATAGAAGGTGCTACCTGAGCTGAGCTTTGAAGGCGACTGGGGATTCCGAGGTAGGGATGATACATACCAGACATTGTAGTAGTAGCCTGTGCAAAGATGTGGAAACAGAAGACAACATGTCATGACCAATCTGATTGAACTGTAGAATGTCTGAAGAAGAGTAATATGTAATGAAAAGTAGGATAGAGTCAGGTTATGATAGGTCTATTGAAGGATCAATATCCTATCAGTAGGAGATACCTGGGATATTTTTAGACAGTAGAGAAGGAAGCAGTAGATAGGGAGAGATTGAAGATTAGAGAAAAGTTGACTGTGAGAGTAGTCTGCTAGAAGAGATGGGGTTAAGACTACAGAGATAAAGAAGTTGGCCTTATCAAAAAGAAGAAACACCTCTTCTTCAGAGACTAGGAACAGGTAAGGGAATGAAGGATGATGTCAAGAGTTTTTGAGATATAGGGAGCACATGGTAAATGGCCTCTATTTTCTCAGTGAAGTATGAGGTGAGTCCCTCAGCTAAGAAGTTGTGAGTAATCAGCCTAGTATAGAATGCTTGAGGAGAAGAGAAGGCTTGAAATTACAGCTGTAAGGAATACACTAAAAGGTTAGAAAGTAAAGAATTACATTGCTGCAGTGAGGGCCCAGTTGAGAGTTTTAAAAATCTGATTCTTATGATTTTATTTTCAGCATAATGCATGACTTCCTACAGCATCACCCAGTAGTATATGAATAAGAGCAGAAGAGTTGATGGTGGAGTTAATCCAGGAATGGGTTTTGGTAGGGCATGAGCAGTGAAGAGGACAAGGAGGTCAAGGGACTTGAGACTTAAAGGATGGTGTAGTATGGAATTGCTTGGCTATAGGCTCAAGACTGAGGAAGGGAGGAAAATGAGGCCATAGCAGAATGGTGTCCTGGGAGATTGCTGAAAGATAGAGGGACTAGTGGTCATAGAAAGGATGAAGAATAGGTTCGAGAGGACTGAAGCACAAGAAGAGATGGAATAATTGGTAGTGAAGAATAATTTTTGATCATGGAAGTGAAACAATTGTAAGTGATGGAAAAAATTGAGGTTGATGAGTTGGAGATGAGGCATAGAGGGTTCCATTCTTACCTGGGTCTTCTCCCTATGGGTAACAAACTCCCACCACCTTTCACTTAGTCCCTGTAAAAAAAGTTGTTAAATACTTATTTTTAACAGGAAATATAACTCCCAGGTGAGTCAACTAAAAGTATATTGTCCCTTTTTTACCTTTCCTCCTAAAAACAACCACCCACCTTTCCAGAATAATCACTATAAATGATTACTTCTCTCCCTTGGAACTGATCATACTTTAGTCATTGAGAATATGTATCAAGCATTTTGTATCCTTAGCAATTTTCAAAATGTGTTATATTTTTATTTTAACAGTAATAGTAAACTGACAGTCTTTTAACAGTTTCCAAAGCCTGTTATCCATATAATCTCACTTATTCCTGAAATAACTCTATAAATTGCCTATAGTGGGTATTGTTCTTATTTTACAGGTGAGAATGCTGAGGCTCAGAAAGGTTATACCTTGTTTGTATTCCCAGAGTTATTAAGTGTCAGAGGCAGGATTCAAACCCGTGTCTCCTGAATTCAAATCCAGTGCTCTTTTATGGAATATGCTGTTTCTCAGTGATTCACATTTACATAGCACATTAAAGTTTACAAAGAATCCTGCTCAAAATAATCCCATGAGTTAGATAGGACAAATAGTACGTCTCCATTTTTCAGATCTCATCTCCTAAATTCTGATACTCCTTCTCTCTTTTTTAAGGGGAGTAAAGGTCTCCATTAAGTGTACTATTTTATTTCTGCCCCAGAATGAAGTATACAGTATTATTTATTTGACATGCTTTGGGGATACAGCTTCTCTTCAGAAACTTCTTCTCATGTCAGTGAACTGGTACTTGTAGTGCTGGGAAATGAAGTGGTTCCTTGGTGACTCTATATTGCTGTCAGAATTCATCAGTAAGTAGGAAGAGATTTTAAGTGAATGAAAATAGGAGAAACTACTGAGTATTGCCTGCACATAGTTCTAAAAGTACCATAAACCTCCACCCCTTCCTACTAAGCCCAATTTATACATTTAAAATATGTTGGGGGTTTTTTCTTAACCTGGAAACTAGATATTTTTCATTGTTTTGTTGTCATTTTTAAACTGTTTTGTGGATGGCCATGTTGAAAGCATTCTTTACCCTAGTGGACAATCTTCTGGTGATATGCTTATTTACATCTTTGGAATCTGAGTATACTGTGTATAGAAATGGATCTATCTCTTATTTCTGGAATACTTGCATCGTCATTTTCACTATTAAGGAATAATTGGAGGCACGGGAGAACTAAGGTAACAGCATAGGTGAAAATGGTAGTCAGAGTTAAGGCACTATCTTCATTTTTTGGTAGATATGTTAAACGTTGCACTTCATTTTAAGATATGTAATTTCCCGGTAAAATATGAAATCGAGACACTGTTCTCTCTATTCCTTCTAAAACTTACTTGTAAAAGATCTCTAGTTTTCTGGTGTAATTTTGAACCATCTTTCCATTTTTCTGAAAATCTTTTCTCCCATATGTCTTATATTCAAATTATATATCATGGATCCAAAATGGTATTTTTATTTGCTGGGTAACATGGCTTTTATTTATCTTCCATAGCTTCCTATAAGTCTTATCCCTAGTGGAGTAGCAAATGGTAATTTCTGTTATTGTGTATACCATTTTTTCCAGCACTTTCAGTCTTACAACCATATAGATTATCCTAGTTCCTTAGTCCCAGGGCCTACAGAAAAGCAGTAGTGGTGGTGGTGGTGGTGGTGGTGGTGGTGGTGGTGGTGGTGGTGGTGGTGGTGTAGTAACTGATTAGCATTTTCATATCACTTTATGGGTTTGAAAGCTCTTTGCATATATTATCTCACTTGATCCTTATAACAATCATGTGAGATAGATGCTATTATTACCACCATTTCATAGATTTTTTTTCTCATTTTACAGGAAATTGAGAATGAGAGAAGTTAAGTGACTTTCTGAGGGTCACATTGTTAGCAAGTGCCTGAGGCAGGATTTAAACCCAATCTTCCAAACTCACAAGTTCAGCACTCTGTCCTTTGTACCACCTAGCTCTCTCTGAATCATTCTCTACAATTGGCACTGTTCCATTCTGGATACTTTAATTCTTTTTCATTAACTTCATCATTGCCATGATGATTTAAGCATGTGGACCTAGATAGGGCAGTATTGACCCACTCTTAAAAATGCTTACAAGCCAACACATACATACAAAAAACAAAACAAAAAAACTGTGGAAGGCTGAGATGCTCAAACTCTTCATTAAATATACCATAACTATAAATTGCCTATAGTGGGTGTTGTATGAGGCACAGGTAGAGATGGAATAATTAGAGAAAGATTGACTGTGGAAGTAGTCTGCTAGAAGAGATGGGGTTAAGACTACAGAGATAAAGAAGTTGGCCTTGTCAAAAAGAAGAAACACCTCTTCTTCAGAGACTAGGATAACAGGTAAGGAGATGAAGGATGATGTCAAGAGTTTTTGAGATATAGGGAGCACATGGCAGATGGCCTCTATTTTCTCTGTAAAGTATGAGGTGAGTCCCTCAGCTAAGAAGTTGTGAGTAATCAGCCTAGTATAGAATGCTTGAGGAGAAGAGAAGGCTTGAAATTACAGCTGTAAGGAATACACTAAAAAAGTTAGGAAATAAAGAATTACATTGCTGCAGTAACTAACATTCTTATTCTCATAATAATCAGATGTCACTTGCCGTGAAGTAACCTTTTGTTCCATTTGAGCTAATATAGTTCTCTAATGAAGAGTTCTCATCTCCTTCCAAGAGTTACTGTAACTTTACTTTATTCATCAACTCACCTGGCCTTTTTGGCTTCTTTTTCTGTACCATGATATATATCAATTTTTAATCAGTAATTTTTTTTTCCTGATAGAGGGAGAGAAAGAGAAGTTAAGTGATTTATTCATTTATATCATGACTTATATCATGACATGACAGCATGACTGAGAGCAAAATTTCCCATTCTGACTTCTGATTTTTATATTCAGCTCAGTGTAACTTGTCCATGACTAATCCAGTGAATATGCCTTTATTATAGTTCCTTCTAAAATCAACTTGGAATAACCATTCCCAATGTTTATCCGTTCTAGAGCAAATAACTTAAATGGTACTATCCTCTCACCCCTTTCTCACCTCTATAGTCTGGCTTCCAACATCATCATTCAACTGAAACTGCTGTCTTGAGAGTTACCAGTGATCTGTTAATTGACAAATGTAATCGTCTTCTCTCAATCTCCATCCCTCTTGACCCCTCTGTAGCTTTTGAACCTGTCAGTCATCCTCTTCTCTTCAGTAATCTCTTCTCTCTAGGTTTCTGTGACATTGCTTTCTCTCCAGGTTCTCCTCCTACCTGTCAGACTACTCCTCAGTCTCCTCTGCTGAATCTTCATCCAGGTCACCATCAAACTTCTATCTACTTATATGTAATAACAGAAATAACAAACAGCACATGTGTCATGATGTCTTCATCACTGTTGAGAGGCGAAAGAAAAAGAAAATCCTTTGGGGGCCTGAAATTGAAACTCTTCCCTGGGGGACTTTAATATTTGTCCATAATGCTTTTTAATGGGGAGTCCAATTTTTTTCTGATACTATGCTTAATGTTAGATAATTGAAATGACCAGACTTGTATCTCTTACTGGACAGTGTAACACCTGACTACTTTGGACCCACAGGGGCCATTACCGAAATCAGACCTCTGCTTGTCTTTGGCTAAGCAAACTGCTGCTTACCTGAGAGGTGGGTAACATAACTGGCAGTTTTAATTGCTGTATAATATATAATAGCAACACAGGCATTTTATTAAGAGAATATTATTACTATTCTCCAAAAAATTCTTCCACACTGAAGTAGAACTCATGCCGAGAAAATATTGCCTGATATACAACCTAAATTTACCATTTTCTTAATTTCTTTGCATTTTTCTTGGTTATATAAACAATTTTACATCTTTTCCCCTCCTTATATCTGGTTACCTAGACTGCTTTATTTCCTCACTTTCCATTGTTTTTAAGACTTATTTGCCTAAGATATTTATAACAAGCACAATAGTGCCAATAAAAATCAAGTAGATCGTATTTCTGTTTTTCAGATGTTTTTGAAGTATTTCTGTAAATGATTGACATCAGCTAAGAACCTAATTGATGATACACCACCACAAAATTAGCAGTTTATACTCTTCTACACCAGTAATCAGGACAGTTTTGTTCATTGGTCCATAGATACTTTTTCTTTTTTGTTCTTCACTCATTTTACTTTGATGTTGAGGCTTTGCCGCACTTTATAGTAAGAGAAATACTTTCCTTCTGGAGAGGATTTTTGGTACATAGGAAAGCCACGCTGTAAGATTCTAGAGCAATTGGAAAGTAATTCAATTATCCATCCTGACCCTTAGAACACTTTCCTACATGCCATTCTATGCTGAAAATAGCAAATGCCAGATCTCAGACTTAGTTCTTATAAGCATCCACTCCTATACTGTTTTTAAGTTGTTTGCAGTTGTATCCAACTCTGTGACCCCATTTGGGATTTTCTTGGTAGAGATACTGGAGTAATTACCATTTCCTTCTCCAGTTCATTTTAAAGATGAGGAAACTGAGGCAGACAAGGTTAAGTAACTTGCTCTGGGTCACACAGCTAGTATTTGAGGCCAGATTTGAACTCAGGGAGAGGAATCTTCCTGACTCTGGGCCCAGCACTCTATCCACTGGACCACCCAAGTCCTCCCCCAAACTTGCTTATCTCTTCTTTGTTCCACTTGTTTCAGATTGGAGACGCAAATAGGTGTTCTCACCATTTCTACCACCTCACTCATATTCTACACTCTTTGGAGTTTAAGATCCTAATCCTAAATCAGCACTGAAAACTAACCTAAAACACAAATGATGGTTTGGACTACATTGTTCACTCCCTAAATTCTGTGTATTTGTTTCACTCTTTCCCTGGGTTATGGGAGTTAATTAGATGGTATTGGACACTACAAGGAGAAGTGAAAGTAAATAAAACGAGGGAATAGTATCGAGAAAGGACTATGTCACTTACTCTACATAATCGTGCTGCTAAAAACGTGAAAGTAAGATTTGTAATAATCCCACATAATGAAATCACTTTATTAAGACTTTATATAACTTAATTTGGTATAAATACCCCATAGGAGTCGGCATCATTTCTCATTGTCTCTGGCATTTGTTAGAGAACTAGCTTTTAGGGTTTGGTGTTTTGTTTTGTTTTTGTTTTTGGCCCATACTTGAGAGTTGACTTTGCTACCACTGGAAATAGAAAGCAGGAGTTCATCTTATTAGGAAATCAGCAGAGCCTGAATAATTAAAATCAAAAGATAATCCCCCAAAACCCCTTCAGTAAAGAGTTTGGAGCCCCTCCCAATCAAATCTGCCCACAATTGGTTAATTCTCATCCTCTCTCCAACACCCATCTGCCTTTTCCCTTCTTCTGTTCTTTGCTTTCAAGCAGTAAAATGGCCGCCGTGGCAGCGGCTGGAAGAAGGGGTAAGAGTAAGGAGTCTGAATAATCCACATACTGAATTATTGGCCCCCAGGAATTTGAAATTTCTTGGGCCTTTTCTCCCTTTCCAGGCTTTGATAAATTTTAAAACAAATGAGGGATTCACTGATTCTGTAGGCAGAGTTTCTGCCATGAGAGTTTTTGACTCAGCTGTGTAAGCTAGAAGGATTGTGCTCCTGACAGGGACTGCTCTGAATGACATCGTTTCCTTTTCCACTGAGAGTGAAGCAGAGAATGGCCTTTTAGTGCCCTTGTCTGTTAGACTGTACAGTCTTATAAGCAGAAGAGCAGAGTGTGGCAGGGGCAGCTCTGGAAGATAAGAAAGGTAATGATCAGAATGTGAATGCTACTCCATTTTTAGGAGTCTTTCTCTCTCTCTCTCTCTCTCTCTGCTATGCTCACAGCTAGTCTGAAACTTCATTTTAGATCTTCAAATCTTGGCGGCTTCTCTCTAGGATATGCTGGCCTTTGTTGTTAAAAAAAAAAAAAAAGAAAAGAAAAACCAAAACCAAAAAAGTATTTTCCTGGAATTGACAGCAAAAAAAAAAAAAAAGAATTGTTGATATGAAATTGCCCTTCTTCACTTGTGACTTCCATCTCACTTTCTTGGTTTAGAGCTTAGGGCTACATTCACCATATCTACACAGGCTACTTCGACCAGTAAGGGGATCTACCATATATACACCTTCTCTCATTTTGGCACATCCTACCTGTGGCTCAGTTCAGATGCAGCTGGCAGAGCTACGATATTAGGAGGGCCCCCCCAGGTTCCACAACTGAATCTGTGGGATCTCTGGCAGCAGCAAAGAAAGGGTGTAGTGCAAATGGGTAGGAGAAATACCAGATGAATGTGTACCTGCTCCACAGTGTCTAAATCATTCTATCTACATGTGGAGTGTGATGATTGTTCTAGTGAGAGAGATAAAAGAAAGGAATGGTATTTTTCCACAGTTATCAAGATGAATCAAACAGTCTATGAAGTCCGTACAGCTGTTTTGGTGTTCATGTTAGATGAAGGGGTTAGGGGAGTGTGAGAGCAAAGCTCTGAGTTATTTTCTTTTTGCTCAGTGGGAATTAATTACTGATTTATTATTTTGACACTATAGCGAACAAAAATCATTCAAGTGATTTGAATCATCTGGGCTGTGTGATGATTGGTTACTGGATTGTCTAGACTTGTATTTTTTATTAAACAAGAAGCCAGTCTGGAAGATAAGAGGACCTGAGGGGGCCCAGATTTGCACATGAAGACTGTAGAAAACCTAGGTAAGATAGGAGAAAGGGTTAGAACAAAAGAGAGCTAAAAATATTTTTTTGAAAAAAATTTTGTCCTAGAGAGTAAAATATGTTTAAAATAAAAGGTTTTAAGCTTGAAGGGCCAACAGTAACGGGATTAGGACCATGAAACCCAAAGAAGTTAAGTAATTTGCCCAAGGTCACACAAGTAGTAGTATCAGCAGTAAGATTGGAATCCAAGTCCTATGACTCCAAAAACCACTGCCCTTCATTTCACCACACTGTCTGCTCTATATAGACCGATTGGCTAACTGATGGAGGAAAGTCATAGACCCATTTCCATCAAAGCAGCCTTCATACCTGAAAGATAGGTAAAAGAAGTAAGTCAAGAATGGTTTTTATCCTCTGTGATATTTATGTTGAATACTGGATGTTATATGTATTGCAAGGCTGAGCCCAGCTATCCAGAATCCCCCTCAGAACATGTGCTGAATGTCAAAGTGCCAGTGGTGCCAGCAAAAAAGGAAGCTAGGCAAGCATCCATCCACACAGAGCAACCATAGAGGTGCAGTTTCTAGGAAGAAATAGTTAAGTGAGTAATTAATTTGTTAATAAATGTATTAGCTAATTTGGTTGAATGAATAGGTAAATGAATGAGTACATATACACACTGCAGTCATCTAAATAACCACATATCACAGCATTATATTAGCAATGACAATTTGTAAGGTAAAGGTCTTTTCATGTTTGTTTAAAAAGGAATATCCTATCTCACAGAATATACACTTTAGGCTGTGTCCAGCCCACGCAGGCATTTTCCTTTTGGATGGTTTATATAACAAGCCTAGGAATTGACATTTTCTCTCCGATCACTAGCTTACCACTAATGTCTGGCTGGTTAAGTCCGGGTTATGAATGCCTGAACTCTAAAGGCTTTTTAAGGGGAAAAAATACTCAGTGTTCTCTGCCTTCCAGGCTACTCATTAATTCACAGAAATGTGGAGTAGGGATAAGTTGGAGAATAGAGCCAGGTTGATCTTTAAGACCACTGTAAGTAATACCAAGGGGTATAGACCATAATGCTGTATTTTAATACAAGTTCAAGGTATCCAAAAAAAACATGTTTCATTCAAACCCCGATCCTTTCCATTCCCTTCTCCTGCTCACTTGAGCCTTAGCTCCATAGCCATGTGGGTTGCCTTTCAGAATAACATCTTGCTTTTTTTCCTTTCTTTTGGTTCTAACATAATGACGGATTTCAGCAGCAAAATCCCTCATACCAATAAAGTTGAAGATTCATAATCCTTCATGCCATTTGAAAACTGGAGTACAGGCTTGTAGACAATATCAATCATATGTTTCCAGCTTTAGCAGCTCCTGAGATACTACATTACATATCACATCCTTCATGCCAATTTTGGCGCATAGAGTAGAAACGAATGTCTTCTCTCTGTCTTTTCCTGTTGTTTCCATTTCTTTCACTGGTAAGGGAGGATCCTTCTCAGGTTTTCTGTTTGGAATCCTCACTTACTCACAATCTTTGGGTTCTGGTTAACAACTTTATATCCAAATCAGTGTAAATTTGTTTGAAAGATGTGTAGCAAGTTCATGGATCCTTTAGGTCACAGAATTTAACCATGGTAACAGTACTGATTTTCTGAAGGAAAATTCTGTGAGCCCTGAAGTAGGAGATGACATTTATAAGTGTGAGTTTCTGTGTTTGGGTTTGTTTTCCCAAAATACATTACATTTAATTGTCTGAGGAACTTGAACATTTCTCCAGAGTTCCAATGCATAGAGATACAGGGGTTTAGAGAGTTTTATGTACTATGAAGTATCACTACTTTCATTCTGAAAATCAGCTAATGCTTCAAGAAACTCATTCGGCTTGAGGTCTTCTTTTATTCTTTTGTATCTTATCTTCGTATCATCAGTACCTAGCACAGTGCATCATACATAGTAGAAACATAATAAATGCTTATTGAAATGAATTTCTGATTACTCCAAACTCTAAAATCAAGGTTTATTATTTCCTTATTTTTCATGCTTTTTTCTCAGTCCTCACTAGCCTAACAGATTTAGATATGTAAAGGACCTTAGAAATCATAGAGTACAACCTCTTCATCCTACAAATGAGGAAACTGAGACCCAAAGCTGTTAAAGGATTTGTCCAAGTTCACACTAGTAGTAAGTATCAGAGAAGAGATTTTATCTGCTGTACTCTAGCTCCAAATCCAGTGCTCTTCCACTCCACCACAACTCCTCTGTTTTGCTTTTGCCTGCAACCCTCAGTCCTATTCTCAGTTCACCTAGGACAGTCCTTTTCAATAGGTTAAATCTCTGATGCCGAATGTTAACAGGATAGGAAGATTTTTAAGATTGTCTGTAGGAAAAGCCAGAGACTAGCTCCTTTCACTGCCCTGCAAAAACCAAACAAAAACATGATACCAATTCACTGGATCAAAAATAACAAAGAAGCGTGCCTACTAAGATTTTCTGTGCAATGAAGAGAAAAACTTTCTTTAAGTACTGAGATATTAGGCAGATTTGTGGTTACAGGCCGTATTTGGTTTTAAAAAGAGTTCTTTAAAATTCCTAGAGAAACTCACTCATTTAATTTTCCCTACCTTCCTTCTACTAAAAATTCTTTTGGATTCATTTTTCTATTTTCTTTTTAAATAATACTTTATTTTTTGCCAATTGCATGTAAAAACAATTTTTAACATTCATTTTTAAAAATTTTGACTTCCAATTTCTTTCCCTTCCTCCCTCCCCTCTCTACTCCCTGAGATGGCAAGCAGTTTGATGTGTTATACATTTAAAATCATGTAAAACATTTCCATATTAGTCATATGGGGGGGACCACATAGGAACCCCACCCTCGGTTTTGGGTGGGCACATAAAAAAAATGAAAAAAGTGAAAAGTAGTATGCTTTGATCTGCATTTAGACTATATCAGTCCTTTCTCTCAAGGTAGATAGCATTTTTCATCATGAATCCTTTGGAATTGTCTTGGATCATTGTATTGCTGAGAATAGCTAAGCTATTCACAGTTCTTCATCATACAATATTGTTGTTACTATATATAATGTTCTCCTGGTTTTGTTCACTCTACTTTGCATCAGCTCATGTGAGTCTTTCCAGGTTTTTCTGAAATCTTCTAGCTTTGCCATTTTTTTGGTTTTCCGTCACAATCATATATCACAATTTGTTCAGCCATTCCCCAGTTAATGGACATCTCCTCAATTTCCAGTTCTTTGCCACCACACAAAGAGCAAATACTTTTGTACACATAGGTCCTTTATCCCCCCCTCTCTCTAAACAAATAAAACCTTTTTGGGATACAGACCTAGTTGTGGTGTTGCTGGATCAAAGAGTATGCACAGTTTTATAGGCCTTTGGGTGTCATTACTCTCCAGAATGGACCACTGGGGCATGTGTCCTGATTTTCCCACATCCTCTCCTTTTCCACCATATTAACCAGTCTGATAGGTGTGAGCTGGTACCTCAGAGTAATTTTAATTTGAATTTTTCTACTCAGTGATTTAGAACATTTTTTTTCATATAACTTTAGATAGCTTTGGTTTCTTCTTCTGAAAACTGCCTGTTCATATCCTTTGCCCATTTATCAATTGGGGAATGACTTGTATTCTTACAAATTTGGCTCATTTCTGTATATATTAGAGATGTGAGGCCTTTATTGGTGATACTTGCTGTAAACATTTTTCCTCCAGCTTTCTGCTTTCTTTCTCATCTTGGCTGCTTTGGTTTTGTTTGTGCGTTTAATTTAATATGATTAAAATTATTCTTTTTATGTCTTGTAATGCTCCCTATCTCTTGTTTGGTCATAATTTCTTCCTTTGTCCATAGGTCTGACAGGTAAACTATTCCATGCTCCTCTAATTTGCCCATGGTATCACCCTTTGTGTCTAAATTGTGTGCCCATTTTGATCTTATCTTGGTATACAGTATAAGATGTTGGGCTCTAAACCTAGTTTCTGCCACACTGTTTTCCAGTTTTCCCAGCAATTTTTTTTCAAATAGTGAGCTGTTGTACCAAAAGCTTGGATCTTTGAGTTTCTCAAACATTAGATTACTATGGTCATTTACCACTGTGTATTGTGTACCTAATCTACTCCACTGATCCGCCACTCTATTTCTTAGTCAGTACCAAATTGTTTTGATGATTACCGCTTTGTTTAACATGGTCTGAGGTCTGATATAGCTAGGTATTTGTATATTTTCTTAGAAATATACAATCTATTGCATTACCTGGAGGGAAATAGCCCAGTCATTTTAAAGATAAAACTTTTTTTTTTTAAATTCTCAGAATTTTGGGTTGGGGGAAGTTAGTAAAAAATATGCAAATATTGAAATTTTAGCAATTTAGTTTTATTCCTTCAAATACCTTTGGTGTTAGTTTCAAATATTTTATTGCATAATAAAACTAATCTTAGTCCTATGTAAGAATTTAACATCAGCATAAAACAGTAGCAGAAATTATTCTACTCTTATTTTTTTAACCTTCCCTTTCTCATGATAAGAGAAATATTTACATTTTTTCATGTTAAATCTTCAATGTTCCATTTCTTTTTTTATAAGGCACTGCAAATTATATTATTCTCCCTCAAAAAAAATACCTATTAATAGGAAAATTAACTAAATGGTAAGAGCAGATTCCAGACTAATTCCTCTCTTGGCCTTTCATAACCTGCTTATTAGGGGCTTCACTTGTGTTCTACACCTATAAGCAGTATAGCTTTCCTCCAGCTCAGAATCACTTAAAACAAAGCCATGATCCTAGGAAAAATTCATAAAACTCTTCTTATGTGATACTCTGAGCATATCTATAATTGGATATTGTGCAACTGAAAATCCCAGTGTTTGTCCTTCAGACCTGTTAGTAGTTTGCTACTGTAATATTAAGCTAATCAAATCAGCTACCACATATTTTCAGTCTTACATCAAGTTAAAAGATCATTTTTACTGAACGTATTTTACATTTTTCACAATGATATGATCACATACTATGCAGGCTTCTTCATCTTGGGCAAGGTTTATCCATATTCTTCCATATATCCTTCACAAAGGATCCACCCTATGTAGCTAAATCTTTCCATTAGGTCTTTTTTGAATTTTGTAGATACCAGTTGGAGCCCTTAAGCTCCCCATCTGTATTACATGTAGCTTTCTCAGGCCTATCATGTGTCTCTGGATAGTCCTTTGAGTCACCTCAATTTAATTCTTTGGAAATTACATTTTTCAGATTAATTTAAAAAGCATTTATTGAGTGCCTGCCATGTGTCAGACACTGTGTTAAGGGCTAGGGATACAAGGAGAAAAGTAAAATAGTCCCTGCCCTCAAGGAACTTACATTCTTCTTGGGGAAGCATTGTATACTCTGATAAATAAATAAATAAATAAATATGTAATATACAAAGTAATCGAAGATTCACAAGAAAGCATTACCAGGAGAATATCTGTGTTTTCCAAAAATGAGGTTTTTTTTCCAGGGAGCAACTTGGGGTCACCAAAAGCTTCGTGTAATTTCTCAAATTTATTAAAGCCTGCTTTCTTCCAATTCATTTCTTATCCCAATTCATTCTTCTGTGTTGCCTGTCACAGATATACGTGCATATATAAACAATATACATATATACACATATACATATGTACATATATATCTATGACATTTATATGTAAGAATACATATATATGAGTATATGTACATACGTATATTTATATACTGACTCACCAACTCAATGGGCTAGTTATCTAATAGCATGTGTTATAATCTGAATAATAGTCATTTTTCATCTATTTTCTTATTACTGTCTGGACTATTAAGCCAGTCTTTTTTGAGTCATGATGGAGCTCATTTAGGAAGCCCTGTAATGTCCTTGAAGCAATCAGCCTGGCTTCATCCAGAAACAAAGGTATCTAGAGGACCTTAGTCTATGGGGAATCTCTCTTCTACTTGTATTCTGTTCAGGTCATTCTCTGTGACAGCAGTGAACACCATCAGTGACCATACATTTCCTTGTTTCTTGCCCCACCTTATGAGGTTAATATTAGAGTGTTGTTGAACATAGTTACATGCGTGGCTGTATTTATTGTGAAATCTTACCTGGCTCTCTAAAGCCTCACTCCAGAGCTTTATTGTGATATGGAGGTAAGCAGCGTTCTCAAAGACTGTGCTGGAAAATCATAACCTCTGACACTAGTGACAGACTGAGTCTGCTGTCTAGGAGCCAACCTAGCCACGATTATAGGGAGGTTCATTACTAGTAGGGTGGCCATGAGGTGAGGAATCCTTTGATCATGGCAACCCATGAAACTGACCCATTTTGACTGGCTCTGCCTTGTGTCACCCTTTTCCATTTACACAGCAATGACAGTGGAATAATAGTAAAATGATGGTAAGATGATGCTAAGAATTAATATAGCTTTTAGACAGCCTAGAAAATACAAATGAAAATATATTTATTAAATATTGTTTAAAATCAATTAACATTTATGAAGTACCTCTTACTATGTGACAGGCCCTGTGCTAAGCACTAGGGATACAAAAAGAAACAAAGGACAGTCCCTGCCTTCAGGAAGCTTAAAATCTAATGAGAGAGACAACATGCAAACAAATATGTACCAAACAAGCTATATAGAAAGTAGAGAGGAAATAATTGACAGAGGGAAGGCATTGTAACTCAGAGGAGCTGGGGAAGGCTTCCTGTAGAAGGTGGATTGTAGTTGAGACTTAAAGGAAGCCAGGGAGATCAGTAGTCTAAGTGGAGGAGGGAGAGCATTCCAGGCATGTGGGAGAGCCAGAGAGAATGCCCAGAACTCAGAAATGGAATGTCTTGTTCATGGAACACTCAGGAGGCCCCTGTCAGTTGATCAGACTACATCTTGGGGAGTCAGGTGTAAGAAGACTGGAAAGGTAGGAGACGGCTAGGTGATGAAGGACTTTGAGTGCTAAACAGAGCCTTTTGTATTTGATTCTGGATGAAAAAGAGAGTTACTGGAGTTTACTGAGCAGGGGAGGTGTGGGGTGTGTGATGTGTCAGACTTGTACTTTAGGAAAATCACTTTAGTGACTGACTAGAAGATGGATTGGAGTGGGGAGAGACTTGAGGCAGGTAGACCCTCTGGGAGGCTATTTGCAATAATCCTGGTATGAGGTGATGAGAGCCTGCGCCACAGTGATGGCAGTGTCAGAGGAGAGAAGTGGGTGCATTTGAGAGACGTGGCAAAGGTGAAATTGACACTGGATGCAAATAAAAAAATAAACAATCGGTACTCTCAAGGAGCACATACTCTGCTACATTAAGCTTTCAGGAGGTTTCATCTGCAAGTAGATGAAAAGACCCTGGGGTTCTTAGAGTACAGCAGCAAAGCAGATGGTAATACATCCTCTTTAATGTCATTTTTATTGGTCAAACTATATCCATTCCTGATGTTGAATCATCTGATGGTACCAAGGACTTTTGTGTCAAGAATTTACTTTTCTTGGTCTTTTGTGTCTGTGACTGATGAGGAAGTTGGGACTACAGCACCTACAGAAGCAGTTGCCAGGTCACATCTCCAAAATTGGTGATTTCCTGGATAATCGCTGCATCCCTCTCTGTGTAGAGTCAAGACTGGTGTTCTGGAGGACCTCACTACTATCTAGGGCTCTTGAACTCAGAGTCCTTGATTATCTCCATTCTGGGTCTGAGGAAAGTCGGTGGTCAAGATAATGGTGGTATTTTGACCCACTTTATCCTACCTTCTGTCTCTTTGTCAGGATGCTTGGCTACTTCATCTAGGCCGGATTGCTTTGTCTGCCCTGTTGATGATGGTTGGCAATTGGTGGTAGTGGTGTGCTAGGCTTTTTCTCTATATGTGTTCTCCTAGACGATGGCTTTGGGGACTGGGTTTTGAAGCAAGGCTGGTGGTCTGAGTGGTGTAACTATTCCCAAGACTCTTTATATTATCTGTCTATTTGTCATTTGGTTGGCAATTGATATTCCTAGATACTGTAAATGTGTCTTTGTCAATGACCAACAAATTGACTTACTGTTATAATTAGACCACATGTGTACTCAGAATCATAGAATTACAGAATTTTAGAGTTGGAAGAGACCTTAGTGGTCATCTAACCCAACTACTTGAAAAGGAGTCCCCATGATAATATATCCAATAAGTAGACATTCAGCTTCTGTATGAAGATCTCCAATAAGAGGTAAACTACTACCTCTTGAAGGTAAGCAGTTTTGATTTGGGATAGCTCTAAATTATTTAGGAAGCATTTTAGATAGTTTCATGGTAGAGTTATAGAGGTCTTTCTACCTAGTTATTTACATTTTGTTTCCCCCATTAGAATGTAGGCTCCTTGAAGGCAAGGAGCCTTTTTTAGTTAGTTTTCTGCCCTTTTTCAAAAAAGTACTTATCACAGTATGTAGCACAGAGTAAGTAATCAGTGCTTAAAAAAATGCTTGTTGACTGATAAATAAAATCAGAAGACGAAAGAAAGTTGAAACTAAATGTATGGACTGCATATAAATCCTTACTCAAAAGAGTGGGGCTGGGAAGGTGCTTGACAATTTCATGGTGTCCAAAGGCATAGAGAAACAGCATTCTATAAGATGCTTTAACATCATCAGATCATAAATTTTAGCCCTTAAGGAATGTGGAGATCATCTAGCCCAACTCCCTCATTTTACATATAAAGAAACTGAGGCCCAGCGAGTTCTGGTGATTTGCCCAAAATTATGCAAGTTATAAGTGACAGAGCTGAGGATGAACCCAGGCGCTCAGGCTCCAAATGTAACATTCTCATATCAAGAATTAGCTGTGTCCTTTTCTTGTCCAAGACTACAATCTCTCTACTTTGTCATCTTGTAGTACTTAGGATGAGAATAGGAAAAGGCCACTGTGAAATAATTTCATATGCACTGAAAATGTTCTATCGCACAGAATGAAGATTTGGAAAAATCCTGCAAAGAACTTGACAATATCTTCCAAAAGAAACTGTCCTAGACTTGGTGATGTCTCTCTGTTCCTAGTGAAAGGTGGTGAAAAGAATGATGTAGAAATATGTTTAGATTTGAGAAATGAAAGAAGCCAAAAATTGTAAATAGGACTCAGAAGCCTCATGTCTTTTAATTATTAATACTTTTTTTTCAGAAGAGAGAAGGTATTGAATTTCTGACAAGCATGAAATACCATAATTTATAATTAAAAATACAAATTATTTTCATAGCAAAATATCACTTAAATCTTTTATTATCATAGAGTTGAGTCATGTAGTGATTTAAATTAGCCATCCTCTTCACACACCAAACTCAACTATTTGCTTCTAGAAAACAAGAATCTTTGTCATTTCAGTTGCCTTTCAATTTGGTAGTAAATGTATACTTGAACATGGTAAAACACTTCTCAAAGCTAATGGTCATTTAGCATTTAGGCTATCATTTAAGCCAGTAACCACTTTGGGCTGACTTTGGAACAGTATTTTGAATCCCTCAATTCCTCCTACAAAAAAACCGAATACTTCTGAGGCACTTTGTTGCTGTTACTAGAGTAGTCATCACTGGAGAAGATTTTCTTAGAAAAAAACAAATATTTTCTGTTTCATTGTGCTGTTCCTATTCTTTCAATAAATAATTTTCTACTTGCTGCCCTAACAACAGGACCAATAATTATTCCCACTTCCATACTTTTGGCTTAATAATAACATCACTAATAATGAACCCTGGACCGTAGGAAAAAACCTGAGGAGCACAGTATATGACTCTTGGGAAAAAGACTTTATTTGCCATTGAGTATTAATGGACATTTTTAACTGTTTGTGGGCAGTGGGCAAGTAACAAATATTGGCAATTATAGATCCATACCCCAGGTATACAGCATTCCATCCATTTTTTCTGTATCTGATATATCTGATGTACCTTAAGTACCTCATTTTGACCATAGCAAAGACCTAGTTTTCCTTCTGGCTTCTCTAGGCTTGTTATCTGGATATAGTCACTTGATAAAATCTTATCCTAGTGGCCAATCTTAAACTATCTCTGATATTTCCAGAATCCCTTACTGTCACTTAGATTACTACACTTTGGCATCTGACTTTGGTTGTTCTTATTTGAGCTCATTTAAAATACATCTCACTGAGTTAAATTTTGTTTTGTATTAATATTTTTACTGACGAGATTCTAATAGGTAATTACTTAGGAAGAAGACTTTAATTACGTGTGTGTGTGTGTGTGTGTGTGTGTGTGTGTGTGTGTGTGTGTGTGTGTACTCTAAAGTCTAGAGACTGGAGACTACTGAGGCATTAAATTCTGAATGTATATTACTACCTTTCTTCAACCATTTTTCTTCTCCCTCTCCTTCCCCCACCCCAGGATTCTTTACATTAAATGTATATCATATTATGACTTGAGGGTGAAAGCTTCCTAAAGGCAGGAGGAGATTGAGACGTGGGTTAGGAACTTCTGCCTTCCAAGGACAAATCAAGTAACACTGAGTAACATGCATCTGGATGAAATGATAGCACTGCTTAGAATATACTCTCCTTGAGGGCAGGAGCTACCTTTTTTACGTGTATTTATATGTCTGGCACTTAGCACAGTACTTGGCACCTAGTAAGCCTTTAATAAAGGCTTCCTTACTTACTGACTGACATCATTTTCATGTAACAAGCAAAAGAAAAAAATAAATTGAGGGCAGTGTTTTCTGTTTCCTTAGATTGAAGACACCTTTCGGTCTCAGTAAAACCAACTCCCTCCCTGTGTGTTGCCAAGGGTCCTGACCTCTTATAAAGGGAGGGTTCCTAGGAACTTCCATAATTAAACAACCGCTTCTCAGACTGCATTTGAAATTTAGCCTTCACTGGAGAACAGAAGATGGCCTAAAGTTGTCAAAAGGAAAAGCAAAGGCAAGGTTGAAAACAGACTGTTGCACAAGGGCTTCCTGCCTGGCATCCTCATCAGAAATGGCCAATCTGTTGCATATCTGCCTTTCTCAGCACTGTTTAAGTTTTAATTATCTTCCTACTGGCTAAGCTGGTGTAGAGGGCCTTAGAGAGAACAAAGAATGTCTATTATATTTTTCCAGCAGTGTCCCTCTACAGTCTTGATAAAACCAACTGCCAGCAATACTCTTATTATCAGTTTAAATCTGAGGCTAGCTATACATTTGAGAACTGATGTTGAAAAGAAAAAAAGGAAAGGAAAATAAAATCTTAAGCTTTAGCTTTTATTCAGAAATACTTGTATGGAAGGACATGTGTGTTATCTGCTTTCATTGTTTAGGTCAGATCCAGACCCAGAATGATTTTTTTTAAGGCAAGGGAAAGAAATAAATACCTCAAAACCTTTAATAACTTGCATCTCTGAGCCGCCACAATATGTATTTGGAGTATTCCAAACCAGAGAATCATCACTGGTTTGACTCCATCAGGAAGTGTTGCAGTTTGAATTTTAGTAGAGAAAGGGGCCCTAGCTGGCTGGGAGGAAGGTAGGGGAAAGCACTGCCTCAGTCAATCTTTCCATGATATTTTTGTAAACTATTCAGCAACCTTATGGGGACATAGAGATTATTACAGAACTGGAGTAATTAAACTTGTTCAGGGTGTTATATTTAACAGGCTAATCAAGAAGTGTGATTTACAGCAGTAAATTGCTAATTTGACCTCAGGATTATGCATTGGAGATAACATATTCTGCATTTGTACAGCACTTTAAAAAATCTAATGATGTCCCAGAGTGTTTTACCAACTGTATAAATCTGTTATTGTGTTTACCATAATCAGCTTTAGGGTTGTAAAGTAAGTCATTTTGGCAAACATTTTCCTTTTTAATTGATGTTTTCCATTCCCAGGTTAGCTGGTTATTGTCAAGGAAAAAATTGACCCATCTTTTCAACATAGAAGTCTGGTTCAGTTTTGTGTGAAAAAAGGCAGAGTGAGCACTGGGGAGAGGGATGCCAGCACAGGAGTACTTTAATGAGAAACTGAGCAAGGACTTCTAGGCCTTGTAAGGTCACGTAGACCTTAGACCTAGCGGTCTTTGTCCTAAAAATTAGAAAATTTCCGTATGAGACACTAGCCCCCAAATAACTTTATATGAAGAGTCTCTACCTGGTTCATCCCGCATTGCTGGTAAAGTGCTCTGATCTAATTCCACCAAACCCCTCCCCTGACTACGTATGGGTTGCTGAGAGTGGCACTTCCACACTTTGTCACTGCTATATGCAGTTGAAAATTTGATGATGGTCGAGTTGCTGTGGGTTGAGAGAAATTTACAAAATTAGATTCTGAACAAGGTGCCAAGTTTAACACCCCTTCCCTTCCAGAAAGCTGCCAACGGGATTGTCACAGCCAATAACGGTTGAAATCCTGCACTGCTTTTAAAACTCAGCAAAATAAAACCCCCAGACCCAGTTAAATCAGCATAGTTACTTTATATCCTATTAAGGCTGACCTCCTCCTACAGCCAGATCCAGTAGCTGCCTTTGACTCTCTACGGAAAGAGTGGTGTCTCCCTGCTGTGTGCATTAGCCCTCAAAGCTGCATGTCTAAGAAATAGCATTTATATTGATTGTGTTGATGAGTGATCAACTCATATTGAGGAACAGATGGCTAAATGAGATACACAGGGAATGCCCCAAGATTCAGGCTAGAAGTGGGAGTTGGGGTAGAGGAAAGAAGAAATGAAATAGCCCGTAGTATAAAATCTGGAATAAATCTCCTTAGAGCTTTAAAAAAAACCCAACATTTATATTATAAAATTAACTTGGAATAATGAAAAATGAGAAAATCACTGAATTACTGAGCAGTATTAACTTGGACATATAATTTTATCAGCAAAATGGAATGTTGTTTTATACAGCAGAGGATTTTACAAAAAATTTATCCATTCTTCAATTTCTTCTTTGAAATCTGTTCCTTTAATATGCACCTGCCTTCATTGTGGATACTAGATAATTTGGGAGAGAATTATTAGTTAATCAAGTTATTTTCCCTCAGTATTTAAAAAGTTCCATTGAGACGTGTTGTGCTCCACGTGGGATTGTGTAGCACTCATAAGAGTGAATTTGTCTGTTGGTTAACCTGTGAACTATCTTCTCCTTTTGGAAAGTGAAGAGAACAGGCTGATCCAAGGTTAATGCTTGTTTGCTGAAGGTGAAGCCTTCAGGGTAATACAGAGGGTGAAGAGGCCACTGTATTCAAAAGCTGCTCAATGAGATTGTGCAGATGCCAGTTCTGTGCAGCAGAGAGGGAAGTCCAAAGAAAAGAATGGAGATTGCAAAGCCTAGACTAGCATTGATAACCATTTCTTGTAGTCAGGAAAGGGTTTCAGCAGGAATGAAGTTGGTGTTTGATGTGAGTATAAGGAGTTAATTTTACCAATAAAGATTTTAAAATGAAATTAAAAGACAAGGAAATACATGGTTAATTTGAGGCTTTTAGTTTTAATTTTGCTTTTCTTTTAAATAAGAAAGCAACATTTATTAATTGTTTATCTTCAGTTAGTAGAATCCTTCATTATGTTTGAAAATACATGACTTGGTTGATTTGGGGGGTAGGGGATGAAAGTATGTTTATGTCTATATTGGAGAATTGGAGGCATTCTTGCCACAAGTGGAGCTAAGAAATTATTTACAATTTTCAACTGCAAATGACTTCTAGATAGGTAGTTTTATTTGGCATTCCAAGTTTGAATTAGACAGGAACCTTTGGTTTTCTAGGTATATCAAATTCAAGTTCTAAAAAATTGTCAGGAAAGTGACATTTCTTTAATTTACTGTAATTCTTTTTGGTTCACTTGGAGCAAATATGAGGTCTAAAATCAAGTACATCTTCTCCTTTACTCTTTTTCCCTTATACATAGTTGTTTTCTATGATATATTTACCAAGTATATCTTATTCAGTCGTCCTTAAATTGGTGGTAATAATTCACTGTTTTAAACACATTTCTTTTTCTTGCTTTTCCTTCAGGTATGTTCGAATAGTTGGAACACACAACACAGTGAACAAAGTTTTCCACCTTGTGGCTTTTGAGTGTATGTTTACAAACAAAACCTTTACTCTTGAGAAGGGTCTGATAGGTAAGTGGTACATCTGCATTTTTCTTATTTAAATTATTTTCAAATATACAAAAATATTGCTTCAACTTTTCCTAACCCATCTTTTTTTAGTAGCTTTGAAGTAGTACCCAGACACTCAATGGAAATTTCTCTATTCAGTTCTCTTGTTATGTGACTGAGTGACTTGGGAGTTTAGTATTATAAATAATCATAATAATAATTGTTACAATTATTCCTGATAAACTTTTACAACAAAGAAATTCCTATATCATACTAGCAAATGGGGGTTCAGTTTACTGATTTATCATTTATCTGTATTTGCTGTAAGTAGGCTTACCTTTGATACATTAAAAAAAGCCCTTTATGATAGATTTTTTCTTTATTTCATTATAAGTAAAGCTAAGAAGGAATTTTTTTTTTGTGGAATTAATCATATTATTCATCCCTTCTCAAGCTACTCAGGACATGATAAAATTTGGCTAGATAGATAGATAGATAGATAGATAGATAGATAGATAGATAGATAGAGTTTAAAGGTTGAGTAGACTGCTGCCTGACACATTCCTTGACACATTCCTTTTTCCAGGGTAAACTAAATTTTGGGAGTTCTATGTAGTCCATATTGGTCTTTGTCATTCCAGAAGTGTCTTTTCCCATCCAAACTGGACCTTCTCTAAGTCTTCCTACCATATATTCATCATCTTAATACCAGATGACAATTAAGACTCCAAATATGCTGCTTTTAGGTTGGTTCCTTTCAAAGTAACCCATTCCTTTCCACTATTTCCATAGGATCTGCAGTAGGTTAGAGTTAGATGCTTCAGACAGTTCAAGCCAAGAGAAGAATTATTTGCCTTTACTTCCCAAATATTTGTCAGTACCTAGATTTGGGCCATTGCTTCTTGTTATAAGATAATATTTTAAAAGCTAGAAAATGGAAATGTGAGTGTGATTTGTAACTATTTGCTATTTTTTGTTATGGTCATGTACTATAAGTTCCCTAACAGCTGCTCATTTGAATACATTCCAAAGGGATAATAAAATGGGAGGGCAAGAAATATGACATCCCAACTTGACCCTTGTAAAAAAAAAAAAAAGTGGTTTTTTTTTTTGTTTGTTTTTTAGCAGTCTAAAATAAGTAGAATCTTAGAACTCTGGGATTTTTTTTAAACATTTATAACATTTATTTCTGTGGAATTTAAATGCTTTGGGTTTGGAACTGCTACTTCTTACATTAAAAAACAAAGTTGTTGTCTGGTTGGTTGGTTGTTTTTTGTTTTTAATTTTATAGAATGCTTAGATTTGAGCAGGAAGGAGTTTGGTTTAAGGAGAATTACTTGCTCATTTCTGACCCAGGTCTTTCCCCTACTCTAACTCTCACAGTATGATTTTGTGGTTAGAGGACTAAACAACTAAGTGCCTACTATGTGCCAAATACTTTACTAGATGCTAGGAAAGGTACAATAAAGATAAGATGTGAACTTTGCCCTCTTAAAACTTCCAAAGTGTGAGAGGGACACAAAACCTAAATTTAGATTGAACACAAGTGAGAGGCGGCATAGTGTGATGAATGTAAAACCAGCCTCAAAGTCAGGAAGCCTTAGGTTCAGGTCCTGATTTCAGTACCCTCAGGCAACTCTCTAAGACCTGAATTGTAGTACATTTGCTGATGTGCATTCGTAGAGGGAGGCAGTTTCCTTTCAATAATAATTCCCTAAGTCAACAAGTTGCAAGTCTAGACCAAAAAAGGTTTAGTAACTATAGATTATACTAAGAATTTAAAATAGGTTACACAATCCTATGCAAGACTGAATGAGTCCAGTACAGACAGAAGGACAGAAATGTTAAGTAATCCAAAAAGGTGAAGAGGGGTCAGGTAACCTCCTGAAAGAGTTTGGAATTCTTCCTTAGGTAGTAGATAGCCATTGAAAGGCTTTAAGCAGGCTGATATGAGATCTTAACCTGAGGAAGATTGTTCTGGCAGCTAGCTAGCTGAATGAAAGAAATCTTAGGGATGGCTAAGGGTGGGGAGACCAGTTAGCAAGGTGTGGAAGTGGTTCAGTCTAGTGGTAATGAGGACATGTACTAGGGTAGTAGTGGGACTAGAAAGAAGGGAAGGCTTTAAGAAATATCAAAGAGGAAAAACAAACAGGATCTGGTCATTGATTTCTTTTAAGAAGAGGGACAAAGCAAAGATAACATTGAGATTTCAGGCATAGGTGACAGAATGAATGGCAGTAAAGTAGTGCTCTTGGCAAAAATAAGAAAATCTGAGGAATCAGTTTTAGAGAGATAGTCATTAGAAGAAGGTCATCAGGAATCAACCTTCTTTCCATATTTAAAAACATAAAGAAATGATAGTCATCTACTTTTTCTCTGTATATAATATTCTCAGACATAATGCATTAAGAAGTACCATTTACTCATTGACTTGAAGTTATTCCATAAATTCCTTGGGATGTTGATGCAGATACTTGTGGAAATCATGATTATCAAAGAAGTAGAGTAAACAGAACTTCTCTGGCAGAAGGTTACAGTAACAAAAGGAAGAAAATTGTAACCAGTCACAGGGAGGAACACTTTACTAGTCAACATTATTGGAGGACTGATAGGCTTTGGCCTATTGCAGGTTAGAAATAAGGTCTCAGCAATCCAAGTTCTTTGGGTGGCTTGTGAAACACTATTCTCCTGGACCTTTTTTTTTGTTGTTGTTGTTGTTGTTATTGCTTTTTGGTTTTTTTGTGAAGCTGAAAGGATTGATTGAAGTTAGCTCTGTAATCATCTGCTTGTCATCATCCCTCACCCAAATAGGAACAGTGGTGCCGGTAAGCAGAAATGTATGTGCACCCACTGGCAGATGACCTGCATTGAAATCACATCTGTCCCTTGCTTTTTAATATTTTCTCAGATAAAAGCTGCCCCTGTACTGGGCGGATGGGGAAAGGTACTGTGGAGGCATCGTGCCAACTGACATTGCTACTCTTTAGTGATATGTTTACTTAGTTTGAGATGTTCTGTGAATGAACTTAGGTATATATATATACGTACATACATACATATGTGTGTGTGTGTATATTTATGTATGTATGTATATATGTGTATATATAAAAACAGAAATTCTCCTGCCTTCCCTGTACTTACTGTTCATGAACCCTCTTTCTTGTGTTATCGAGGAGCTGGGGTGTAATGAGTGTTATTTTTGTGTTGCTGTCAGTCTGTGGTTGAGATTCTTTTTGAGGATCTCATCCTGCCAGCAGAGCTTGGAAGAGATACTAAAGTAATGCTCAGGGTCAGTGATGTTTATGATAGACCTCCTAATCATAAAAAAGATAAATATGACCAAAAATCTTGAGTGCGATATGAAATTTAATGTCATGTGGGTACTATAATCTGCTTGTTGGCCTCTCAAAAGATGTAGTAACCTTTTTTTTTATTCTACTTTATCTCTTTTTTAGCTAAATCATTTTTAAATTAATCTTTTGGTCAATCAGCAAAAATCTGCTTTCACTGTCTCTCACCCCACCTCACCACCACTGAGAAAGAAAGAAAAACAAAACCCCGATTACAGACATGTAGAGTCAAGTAAAACAAATTTCCATGTTGGCCATGTTCAAAAAAAATTTGTGTCTCATTTTGCAGTCTGAATCCTTCACCTCTCTCTGAGGAGGCTGTTAGAAAATTTCGTCCTTGGTCTTCTGGAGTCATGGAGTCAGATTCCAAAGGACAGTGGGATAGGTAGAATATGATGAGATTTGAAGTCAAGAGAGACCTGTTGTTCTCCTGGTTCTGCTCACTCACTCTGGATCAGTTCATACAAGCCTTCCAGATTTCTCTGAAACCATTCCCATCATTTCTTACAGCACAATAGCATTCCATCACACTTATATACTATAACTTGTTCAATTGTTCCCCAGTTGATGAGCATCCCCTCAGTTTCTAATCTTTGACACCTCAACAAGAGCTATAAATATTTTTGTACATTCTTTTTCAGAATTTGTTTTGATAGACAACCCTCTCTTATTCTCCGTCCCTCTAATTCCTCTTTTTCTCTTTTCCCCTTTCCCTCCTTTTTTCCCTCTTGAGTACAGAAATGTATTATTCTCTCTGTGTGTGTGTGTGTGTGTGCGCGCGCGCGCAGATGAGAGTAAAATTCAAGTGTCAGCCACTCCTTCCTCCTTTTTTGAGTATACTTCTTGAATATACCCTGATTCTGAGACAATCAGAACCTTCCTCTCCTTTTCCCCTCTAGTACAGTCCTCTTCCCTTTGTAGTCTTTTTTTAAGATCATCAAAATATAAGATGATCCATTCTTGGCATTGTAATTAAATTCTTTCTATGATTTCTGATGATAATAGGATAGTACAGTGGATAGACTGGTCCAGATAAACTCTGGACTTTGAGTTAGGAAGACCTGAGTGCAAATCCACCCTTAAACATTTACTAGCTATGTGACCCTGGGTAAGTTACTTAATGTCTGTCTGCCTCAATTTTCTCAACTATAAAATGGAGAAGATAATAGTGCCTACTTTGCAGGGTTATAAAGATAAAATGTCATGATAAATTGTAAAAAGCATTTAGCACAGTTCCTGGTATACAGTAGGCACTTAACAAATGCTTATTCCCTTCCTTTCCACCTCTCTATATTAGAATGTAAGTAGTTTATTTTTGTTTAGTCTCTTATAATTGTTCATTCATAGTTACTTTGTCATGTTTCTCTTAATTCCTTTGTTTGAACTTCAAAGTTCCTATGTAGCTCTGATCTTTCATCAGGTCTGCTTGTAAGTCCATTTTCTCTTCTTTGAGATTATACTGTTTTGCTGGGTAAGGTACTCTTGATTGTAAGGCTATAGCAGGGGTGGGGAAACCTACAGCCTCGAGGCCACATGTTGCCTTTTAGGTCCTTGGGTGAAGTCTTTTGACTAAATCCAAGTTTTACAGAACAAATCCTTTTATTAAGGGAATTTGTTCTGTGACGTTTGGATTCAGTCAAAGGGCTGCCTTTGAGGACCTAGAGGGCCACATGTGTCCTTGAGGCCACAGGCTCCCCAGCCCTGCATCCTATTCCAGGCTGTCTGCTCCTTTGCATTGATGGCTGCTAAGTTGTGTGTGATTTGTACTGTGGCCCCTGGGTACTTGATTTTTTTTTTCTGCTTATAGTATTTTTTCTTTGATTTGAAAGGTCTGGTTTTTGTCTACGATGTTCCTGGGAGTTTACATTATGGTATGTCCAGCCTGGTCCTGATGCTGCTTTCTTGGGGGTATTGAATCATTCCAAGATCTCAGAGACTTGCAGATTTTCAGTGCTCCTAAAGTTGTCCAGTCCAGGGCAAGTCTTACTGCTACCCTTCTGATCTGAGCTCTGCAAGTTCTTGACTTGGATGTAGATCTGGGCTTGTTTCCTTTGAGTTTCTATTATGCCCTCATCACCAGCTGGATAGCTCTTCTGGTTTAGAGTAACAGAACTATAATCTTCCCTTTGGTCTAGGATTCCTGCCGTGATTATTCCTCTGCAGGGTACATATTGGGCCAGAAGTTGGAAGTGAGGTCTCATTCTGCTTCTAAGTTCTGAGCCATGTAACTGCGGTTTGCTGCTGAACTTAGTCCTCACTCAGTACGCAGCCTACAGCCTGTGGCCACTCCTTACCTTGGAATACCACCACACGTAGGTGCCCTCCTCATTCCACCTTGGATCTGACCTAACACTATGTAGTGAGAGGCAAAGCTGACATTTGGCACCTATTCTTATTCCTGCACAAGATTGTAGTGCCCTAGTATAGGCCTGGGAACTCTTCCTGGCACAGCCTCTGTACTCTTTAAGAGGTAGACTGGAATGCTTCTCCTCTGGCCACCCTCCTGTCCAGACCCTGAGCTTTGTCTGTAGACCCCCATCTGCCTCTCTCTGCTAGCCTTGGTTGGACAATGGTACTCTGTGACTTCTTGGATTTACTGATTAGGACTTAGTCTGATGAATTTTCTAGATCTGTCTTGGAGGAGTTTTGTAGGAAGGAACTTACTGAACTTTTTCTCGCTGCTCTTCTGCCATCTTGGCTCTACTTCCTCAGCAGCTTCTTTTTAGAAAGCTGGTTCCCCGGCTCTTAGTACCATGCTCAGCACATAGTAAGCACTTAATGATGCTTTTGTTTGACTGCCTTTATTTTATTGGTTGGTCTAAAAATACAAATTGATCATAACTCAGCAATTGTTTCAGCCATACAAGAATGCTATTTTCTTCAGTTTTAGTTTTGGCAAGTTTTTAGAGATGTAGGTGAAAAATCAGCACGTGCTTAATTCTGTCAGGTTTTTCCTTACTAACACCTGAGTATTTTGCCAGTGACTGGCTGCATGACCTCAGTTGGGTCATTACACCTCTCTGCTTCAGTTTTCTCATCTGGGAAAGTAAGAGCGCTGGAAGGGAAGAGATACTATCCCTTTCAGCTCTAAAATTTGACTCTCCTCTGAGTCTTGCTTTATAAACTCACAACCAAGATGCAGTTTAGCAATCCTTTCTTCTGTTACTTCCATAAAGTCCTTCAGAATCTACCTTTAGGGAAGGAATGTGAGCCAGTTGAGGCTTGTGTTTATTTAGCACAAACATTAAAGTACTTGCACAGACATTAAAACATCCCTATGGAGGCCTTACCTCATAGATAAAAAAAGACCCCCTATCTTATTATCATCAGTTAAAAACATTTATTAAGTGCCTTCTGTGTGCCAGGCACTATGCTAAGCCCTGGGGATGAAAAGAAAGGCAAAAGACTGTCCCTGAACTGAAAGAGATCACAATCTTAGGCAGGGAGACAACATACAAATAACTGTATGAAGACAAGCTACTTGTAAGACAAGTGGGAAATAATCCACAGAGGGAAGGGATTAGAAGGAAAGTGTAAGCTATCTGAGGGGGAAGGGAATGAGGCTGAGCACTTTATGGCTATTTCATTTGACCCCTCAGATCATGCAGAAAGCACATATTGTCCCTTCACCCCAGACCCACAACTAAATTCATTACATTAGCTTTAGAGACATTGAGCGAAGCCTGAGTCTACTATACTCAAAGCTTAGTGTTCAGTTACTATCCCAGAAAATCAGAGAAGAATTCCATCATTGACTTTGGTCCTTTAAGATTATTATACTAGCCACTTGTCCTTCCATAAGAACTCCATTGTGTTAATGGTGGGAGGGGGGGGTGGGAGGTGGGGGGGAGCAAAGGGGAGTGTCTGGCTCTTTACTAATCACTGGGCTGTGTCTACCAGTTATTCTGGTATTTAAGCACTGTCTTGTTTATTGAGCACCTACCAGTTCAATGACATAGTACTGGGCTCTCAGATATTAGGAAGGTAGATAACAGAAAACCTAAAAACATGGTCGTTGTCTTCAAGAAACCTAATCCTATTTTGAGGACATATAAGTACACAGTTAAAGCTCTGAAATGTATGTATGCAGATAATATGTACACGTACGTGGAATGATTCACCAGTTAAGTTTGGCATCTCTCGCTTCATCCCAAAAAAAAGTATTTTAATTGTACTTCAAAGGATTCAAATCCTATTAGGTAACAATGAGAAAGTGTTTATTTTATATGGATATAATAAACTTGTGGAAATGGTAACTCTATAAGGTAAAAAAAACTGAAACCATAAACAGATTCCAAAAAGTTTTAAATAAATTAGTAGAGAAAAGCCATAATGAATTAAGGGAAAATAGAATGACTTGAAGTATAGCTAACCTTTGAGTTTGTTGTCCCTCAAAACCTTCCTTGATACCACAAATACTGGATTACATGAAGCATGGATTTGACTCAGGCTGAAAAATGTTATATCCTTATGACAATCAGATGATGTACTGGCAAGATCGTATTGTACCAGATGCTGCTGAATTAGCTTAAGTGGAACCAAGCAGATAGCTATCCATTAGGCAAAATCTGAATTTGTTGGCATGCTATTTGTTTCAAATCATGGTACCCAGCAATTAGTAGTGCTGACTTATAGGGGAGAAGCCGACTAAATAATGCTATCATTGATGTAATCATGGCATCTTGTCGTATCTCTTTGCTTGTTCCCCAATATGGCTCATAGAGTAAAAAAGATGTTTGAGGAGGGATCCCCTCCCCCTGCCAACAAAATGTAGTCATTCTCTTGGTGACTACTGAATTATCTGGAATTTCTTGAGAAGTCATCTTAATATTGAAGGTTCATCAAAAGTTGATATTAGGAATGTAATCTGTTGATAATGTTTCAAACCAGCTCTTTAGATATCACTGTCGTATTACTCAGTTATCCAGAGATTAATTTGGCTTTCCTCTGACCATGTATATTATTGTTTTCAGATAGTAGAGTAGTAATTTCCAATTTATCCACTATAGCTTATTTGTGCATAGTTATTTGCATGCTGTCTCCCCCATTCAATTATGACCTTCTTGAGAGCAGGGACTATCTTTTACCTTTCTTTGTACTCCCACAGTTTAGTACAGTGCCTAGAACATATTAGATACTTAATAAATGTTTATTGACTGACTAACTGTAACCTTTGGTTTTGAAGGCTTTGGGGACACATAATCCAAATGTGTCTTCTCCCAGCCCCATAGCCCAGTGTGACGGGATTTGGGTGTGTTACTTATTGATGTGAGTAAAATTTAATGATCATATTTCAGCTTGTTCCTAACAAGTATATCAGTCTGGGAAGCAGTAATCTTTTGAGGTTTACTGGCCTGTTAACATTGGAAAGACTTGTATGTTTCTTTTATAGCAGCATTAGATAGTTAAAAGCAGGAATAGGTGCAGTGCTTTCAGAAAGTATACTTGAAAATCACAACATTACCTGTGGTAAAATTATCATAAAAACTGCCTGGTGCTCTTACAGGGAATTACTTGAATGCTGCCTGCCTAATGACAGGAAATGGCAGTCTGTGAGTTTGTTTTCTAGGAGGCCATGATAGAACCAACTAAAATTTGTAATAAAGTGAAGTGTAAAATGTAAGTGACTCTAGCGAGATATAAAAGTGCAGAAGGTGGCAGAATGTTCAAAGCAGAGTCTTTTAGAAATGATTTGTGTGAAATACTAGAATGCCTAAGCTAGATGCTTCCAAAATATGAATTTACTGAGTTCTAAATACAGAGCAGTGACCAATGCAGATAGGTCCTGTGACTTAATGGGAGACAAAAAGAAAAGGAAGAGGACCTTCTCTACCAAGAGTAGTCCGTGAGGCAGTGGCTCATATTTTTGCCTGTGCAAGGGAAACTGAAAGGTGATGGCACCTATCCTGGGGGGCAGCAGCAGAGTAGTGAAGGGTCCTGACCTCTGCAGTTTCCCTTTTCTTACTCAGTCAACCCAGGAAGCCAAACTACCCATTGAGAGTAATCATTTTTTTCAAGTGGCCCTTTGGTGAATTAATGTACAGTTGATGTCTGTTATAAAGACTGCAAGCATGGTGCAATAAAACCTTCTCGGTGAGCTGTGGGAGCACACTAAAAGGTGTATGATTGGAGAGACTTCGATTTTATCAGAATAATTTTAATATTAATGATGTATTCAAAAGAACACTGCAGTGTTACAGAAAAAAACATAGGATGAGGAGTCAAAAAACAGTGGTTCTGCTATATACAGTAACAGCCAGTATTGTACGATGATCAGCAGTGAATGGTCTAGCTGTTCTCAGCGGTATAAAGATCCAAGACAGTTCTGAAGGACCAATGATAAAAAGAGAAGAGCTGATAGAATCCGAATGCAGATCGAAGCATACTTTTTTTTTAATTTTACTTTTCGGGAGTGGGGGGGAGGTTCTTTCACAGCATGACTAATATGGAAATATGTTTTGCATAACTGCACATATATAAAACCTTTATCAGATTGCTTCCCTTCCCAAGGAGGGGAGAAATGAGGGAGGGTAGGAGAGAATTTAGAACTCAAAATTGTACAAATAATAATAATAACAATAATGATAATAATAAAATTAAAAATGAAGGTTAAAATTATTTTTGCATGCAATTGGAAAAAATATTAAAATAAAAAAAACCCTGGTTCTGTTTTGCTGTTTCTTTTGTGTAATATTGGGTGGGTGACTTACCTAACCTCGTAAAGCCTGCATTCTCTTCTCCATAAAGGTATTTTACTAGTCGAACATGAAGTTTCTTTCCATCTCAAATTCTTTAATTCTATGACTTACCAAAGCTATGAGTGAGTATAAACACCACATGGGTTGTATGGATTAACCAAGCAGAATTAGCACATGTTAGAGCTCCAGAGGTCAGACAGATGCATAACTGCTTCAGAAGCAGAATGAGTCCTGAGGCATTTCCTTCCTTTTCCTAATGATAGAATGATGACCTACTGTCAGACAGTTGTCTTCAAGTGTACTAGATAACTGTTTGCATCAGTCCAGTTGCCAAGCTGAAGTTTAGCACCCGGCAAGTGTGAATTTTAAGTCCTAAAGTGAAAAATCTAAAATAATGTCAATAATTCCTTTCTTTCCTTGACTTACCTCTTCTACAGTGAAGTCCATTGTTATCCTTTATTTTATCTTTCCTTTCCTATTGCTTCTTTCTCTTTCCTCTGTGGTTTTCAACATAGTTCAGTTCGGCAAACATTTATTATGTGTGAGGCACTGTGTAAGGTTCTAGGAATGCTAAAATGAAAAATTACAGAGGCCCTACCCTCAAGGAGCTCATATTCTAGTGGGCTTTGTCCACACTGACAGGGAAGCAATTGAGGTACAACTCTTGATCTTGCTTACTCCTGATAGTTTTCTGAACCTGGTAATTAGAGTGAAGGCAGAAAATGTGAATGTAGCCAGGAGAGAGGAGGTAGAGGGAAGGAGAAGAGGAGGTGGCCTTGCCCCAGCAGTTGTTAAAAAAAATAAAATAAACAGTGATATGCTGGTGTATCAACAATCTGGCTAGCAGCTGCTGTGAGGGTATAAAGCCAACAACAACCCGCTCACAGAACACTGCAAGCCCAGGTCCTTTTCATCTCCTTTATTAAGGAAAGCAACGTTAAGGGGTTAACAGTCTTACTTTAATCCAGCATACAAATAACATCCACCTAGTTCAGGGGAAAAAGCCAGCACCCTGAATTACAAACCAAACACATCTGGGTGTACAGCCGGGGAGCTCATTAGAACGGCCCGCCCAGAGTCAGGAGCCACTGCTGCTGTGGCTCAGAGCTCTGAGAGACAATGCTAACCTCTGTGCTTATATATCTTGTTCATGGCCCCCAGGGCCTAGATCTCATCCAGGCTGGGTGTGGAGAAGTTCCCTACCCCCAATATCACATCAGATACAAATCAATGGCTCCCAATTGTCTCAGTGCTGTGAAATACAAAAACATCCCACTTTATCTGCCCCATTCAAACAAAGGCCAGAATCATTAAAGGTCAACAGCAAAAAGTCCCACTTTAATTACTGTTATAGCTGGTGAGGAAAAACCCTGGCATCTCAGACTCCTGACTCACCAGAATACCAAGGACAGAACCTCAACTTCAAGAAGAGAAAAATCATGTCCTTTGGCTCTGTCATTTAGATCTCTCTGACTCCATACTGTGTGTGGTTTTGTTTTGTTTTATTTTTAATTCTTCATAAGATCATTTTTCAGTTGTCTCATGAAGCAGTAGATGCAGGGTATATCATTTGTCAGAGCCATAACTGGTATGCACAGTCCACATGTCAGTTAAGCTGAGATTAGGAGCCTGAAAAATAAGCAATAAAAGCTATAAGGCATGATTTCTTGCTGTAGATTGATTATAACAATTTTATGTCACAGTGTTTTACATATTGATGTTTTGCATAATAAACAATTAACTGCCTGCTTTTGACATTTGAAAGTTAATGTGAAGAGAGATATAAAGCAGATATTGTAAACATCACTCAAAAAAAAGAGCGTGTGGCTATCGGTCTTTAGGAGGGTAAGACCTAATTATTCCTTATAGTGTACTCCTCGCCTTTTCACTACTACTTTATGGTTCATTTTCTTGATAAACAAGATAATTGATATAAATGAATGTGATTATGTAAAATTGTTCCCCAATTGCAGATTTTTGTGCTGAAGGTCTAATTTTCCTTATGGCACATTATGGTTAATCTCTGAATGGGCAGGTTTGATAATCTCTCCTCTACAAGAAAGATAGTAGGTGAGTTATCCCTTGTCAGAGCTGATACAAACAGTAGGACACAGAAGGAAATGACTAGTAACCATTTTAATGAACAATAGCATGTGAATTTTTTAGTACCTTTAAACATATTTATATTTGGAAAAGCAAAAAAAAAATATCTTTGCAAATAGAGACCTGGGTCAGCAGGAAGGCTGTGTGTGTCCAGTGTTGCTGTAATTGGAAATTCTCCAACACCATTTCCCATCCCCCCAGCTCCCTGATAGCTACACATACAAAACCCAATAAGCTAGCTCTACATCCCTAATAGACAAGTGAGATTAGAGGAATCAGAGATGGAAGGGACCTTTGAAATCATCTGGGATAGGCCCCTAATTTTAAAAAATGAGGAGATTTGAAACCCTTAAAGGTTAAATGACTTTACCAGAATCATAATGGTTTGCAGATCTAAGCTTTAAAACTAGGTCCTTTGACTTCAAATCTGGGACCCTTTTCACTCTGCCTATCAGTCTTCTTTGCAAAAAGAGACGTTTTAGGTTCAGGAATCTGATGTGCTTCTTTTCTGTTGATGGGAGCCAGGAGTTTATTGAACTTCCATTATGTTCCTGGAGCTGATAGTCAGTATTCTAAAATCCTCCATACAACCTGACACTATTGAAAGTCTCTCTTTAGAAAATGTCAAGGACTCTGCAAGCAAAGGGGGCTGAGTAAGTCTGTAGCCTGCTGGGAGGCCTAGGACGAAATCATGGCCATCTGATTTGAAGAACCTGTCTTCTATGATGTGTTTATCTCTATCGACACTACTCTGTGCTGTACTTTCTTTCCACTTCTACATAATATACCAAAGGAAAAAAGACTGAAATGGATAAAGATTAGAAGAGGATATAAAAAATGGTGTGTCCATGATTCTCCTCAGGAAAGTATTGTGTACAACATATCACCCGGAACCTATGGGGAAATTTGTGTGTGTGCATGTGTGTGTATGTGTGTGTGTGTGTGTGTGTTTTAAAATATAATTAATAACCATTTACTTTTTCTGGCACTCTAGTACTTTTTTAAAAAAAAAATTGCACAGTAAAAGAACACTCAGTGAAATGAAGAATTTTCCCAGTGCTGTTATCTTTTGCCATTTTATTATACAGAGCTTTTTTAAAAGTCCAGCACTACAAAGGTGGTATGCTGTCCAGTTTAATGTCATCCCTTCACTGAATGGATTGGTTGCTGCTTGCCCCCCCCCCCGCCTTTTCTCTTTTCCACCTTTTGAAAGGTTAGCCTTTCTCGAAAGCAGTACAGGTTTTCCCAGCAACATCTGTCAGCTTGGCGGTGAGTACATCCTAAGGAAATTATGAACATTTCAAGATCATCTAAATACTATTAGGACTTTCCTTTTCCCTCTTCTCCCCCTTCTCTCACACCCCTGTGAAGAATGGAACCACTATATGGTCAGTTCTCTCCACCCCTGATCATTTCACTTCAGAATTGAAGGCCTATTTGAAATTGTGATTTGGGGAAGAGGGGAGTGGTGGAAGGAAATAACTTGCTTACTCCAGTGCAGCAGCACAAGGTATCCTATTCCCAGAATAATGCAGCTATTCCAGAAGGCAAGCAGTGGGTGGACCTTTTTGTTCAACAAAGGAGCTCCATAACCACTGTGCTGTTAGCACAGAGTCTTCCTTAGCCTAATGACTCAAATGATCTTGATCTGATTCCGTGGGTTAGAAATTGCTGTCCCCAGCAAATATCGACCAGAAGGAACTGCCTTCTCTTTTATTTTGAATTAGCCAGTTGCATATGACAGTAGCAGGTATTAATAGTTTTTGCAAGTCAGTTGAAATGTTGCTCTTTATCCTTTACAATTATAGCTGTGTTGGGAGGAAAATCCCCTATCTCTTCATAGCACCTATATCTCTGAAATGCTGATACCACCCCATACTTTTCTGATGTGAGGGGAAAAAAGCGGTCCTTTATGAAACACCTTTTCCCAGAAGATCTCCCAAGTGTTTTTAGAGACATCATCTCATTTATTTTCTCAAGATCTTTAGAAGGTAGGATTATTCTCCTTGTTTTATAGATAAAGAGACTGAGGCACAATAAAGATAAATAGCATGCCTGAAATCCCCTACAAAATAAGCTGTATAGTTAGCAGTATGCCAAAAATCACATACCAAATCCAGCTAAGACTGGAATCTAGATTGCCAAATTCCCAGTCCAGTGCCTTGCCAAGTGTTATTTATAGCCTGGAAAAATGGAAAGGAAGGAAAATACATTGTAGGAATTCTTTTTATTCAGTGAAAAGGGAGCTAGAATTCAAGAACAATAGGCATTTCCTAAAAGGCAGATATTTATAGTAAAATGTCATGTAAGAAGTACTTATATCTATTTTTCCATAGCAGTAAGTATAAACCATTATAAGAATGACTAGCTAATTTACATGTCAGAGGAGTTTCTTAATTTTTATTGCATCTTAGAGAAGAGGCGTTTTAACAAATTTATGATAAATTTGTTTTAAAAAATTGTATGTTTTCTGATATCACAGCCTGGCAGATTAACATTGGCCTTCAGATTGGTGCATGAATAGTGTTTTACTGATTTTTTATTCTTATAATGAAATTTCCTATGAAATATGATTGCCATTATTTCCAAGTCATTCTAAAGAAACTTATGGCCATCTATCTTTAAAGCTTTGTGGCCTAGTTTCTCCAGATACTACTGAGCCCTTCCCTAAGGAGCTCCCATCATAGAATAAGGGATTGCTCATCTTACATATAACTAGTGGTAAAATATAAGTTTGCAGAAGGAATCTTTCCTATCAGGTAACTTATCGAGCACTCCCTCCATCAGAAGGCAAAACTGACCTCTTGTTTTACAGACACAACTTTCCCACAAACTTTAGACAGAATCTCCTGAAATTCAGTCTGTCACTTGTGTCAGACACTATGATAAGTAATGAGGATGCAAAAAAAAAAAAGGCAAAGGACAGTAAAGACAAAAAGACATTGCAAGTTAAGGAGCTTGCAATCTAACAGGAAAGACAAGGAGGAAATGAATAGAAATGAATAAAGAGTACATCTGATTAAAATAAGGATTCAAGCTCAGGAGGAGATAGTGGGCACATGCATTTGACATTTAAGGTAGTGAGACTAGGTAACCAAGATTGGGAAACCAGCATTATAAGGGGTACAAACAAACTCTATCCAATGTTAGTAGGAAATAATTAACAGAAAGAAGGCACTAGAACTAAGAGGGATTATGTATGAAAGGCATCCTATAGGAGATAGGATTTTAGTTGGGCCATGGTGGAAGCCAGGAGACAGAAATGGAGAGGGAAAGCATTCCAGGCATGAGGGAGAATACCTGAAACCAAGAGATGGAGGGTCTTGTTTGTGGAATAGCCAGGAGGCCAGTGTCACTGGATCAAAGAGTATGTAGTGGGGAATAAGGTGTAAGAAAACTGAAAAGGTAAGGTGAGCTGGGTTATGAAGGCCTTGAGCATCAGATTCCCAAGTGTGATTCTTTAACTGTCTTTCCATTTAACCCAATGAAACTTATACGGGACAAAACACAAGAGAATTTGGTCTTTAAGAATGTGTTATGGTACCTGAATGCTATGGTGCAAAGATAACTGAAGATATAATAAGAACAAAATTGTTCTCAGCATTATGGATCCCATTCTGTTGGCCACTAGTTGAAAAAGATCATGCCTTTGATCAATCAACAAGTATTTACTAATGTTTACTGTGTGTTGGGCATTATTCTAGCAATACAAAGGCAAAAACACTAGTATGGAAATATTCTCAGCTCAGATCCAGTTGTGAGCGGACCATTTGCTGTTCCATGGACAAAAGTTATATTGTATTTAAGCAGTTTGGCTACAATTAATGTTTTAAAGAGAAACTTAACTTTTTTTCAGTTATTGATGCATTTTTAAAGGAATTGTTGTTCAAGGCCTTGAGATCAAAGAGTTACTGCTTATCCCAAAATCAGTCCACACTTGAAATTGTTAAAAGTTTGATAAGTATAGATTCTAAACTAAACTGGAATCAACTAAGTTTTTTTAAGTCCCCAACTTAAATACTAAAATATTAAGAAAAATACACATGAAACAAAAAGTAGGAGTAAGTAAAAGCTATACTTTTTAAATAATGCTTGTAATATCATGGTCCTTTGTTCTTTATGTATTTCTAGTTAAGAAACAATATTCCCAAGCTGTATTGATGTCTTTGATAATAGGAATACAGAACTGTTTTGGCATAACAGGACCTATAACCTAACGGCATGGAGCATTTGTTCATTTCAGTATTGTTCACAACACAATGAAAACAATTCCTGTGTAAATCCCACGCCAATAAAAAAAAAGAATTCTAATTATGTTACCCACATTTAAATTCTTTAAGACATATACCAAAGTTGGCAAAACCATGTCCCTTAATGACTGAATTTAGTCCTGAGTTCCATATTTAAGCTATATGATTCTTTTTGACAACTTGTTATGTCTTCATGGGGCAAATTTAGAATCTCATTTTTCTGGCAATGTATATTCAGAGATAAGGATATCAACCCAACCATAAGAGTTGGTAGGTTTTATTGTTTGTTTGTTGGGGGAAGGGGGAGGGAGTGAATATCTGGAATTTCTCTGTTGCAGCCTTCAAGGCCTGAATAGAAAAAAAGAATTCCGTTAAGCAACAGTAGAAATGACGTTTGTAGAAGGGATAGATATAGGAGGAAAGTTACATTCTGTTTTTGATATGTTGCATTTGAGAAAACAACATTGGAATACAGGTATCTAGTAGACATCATCAATATAGGATTGAAGCTTAGGGAAAATATTAGTGTTGGACATACAGATTTGAAAGTCATCTTTAAAGATACTCATTGAACACATGGAATCCACTGATGTCACTGAGAGAAGATATTTGGCTAGAGATATATTGGTGTGATTGTTCTCCCTATTTAGAGTGGCCTAAGAGGCGACAGAATATATCTATCCTTCCACATAGTCTTCTCTAGACCCAACAAAATGATTATCAATGGGAAATCATGAAGATTAGTCACATTTACTGTTAGGATTAAGAATGTCATCAAGCATCCTCTGTAGTCTTTTTCTGCCTTCACAATTACAGTTCAACAGAACTCTCAGCAGGGAAGAGACAATTTTCTTAAATTAAAAAATCCAGTTATGCAGTATTTTAGAAAGAGGAATAGTACGGAAAAGGAGGTTAACCCATCTTATCTAAATTTCAGTCTTTGTAGTCACTCTAGTTGAAGAACCTTGCTTGTAAGAATTCTAATGTGTCATTAATAAATATGGGGTAATAATATATGTCATAGGGGTGTGTGTGTGTGTGTATAAAAACAAAACAGGTTAATAAATTTAAAAACAAAAAAAAAAAATCTCTACTGTCCCTATCCCAGGTAGGATGAGAGACAGTGTTCAAGATTTCCAGTATTCTCTACCCTCTTAGAATGCAAAGGCTTTGGTTTTTCACGTTTATACATTTGAATCCTTGAGAGTTCCTCAGTTATAGTGACTCAGAAAGTAAGTCAGTCATCTATCACAAGCAATAGAAACTTAAGGTTAAATGTCATTACCTAATCAACTTGTCCTTGGCAACAGATGAATTAGAGTGGAGAGAGACTTGAGACAAAGAGACCAAATCAGAAGACTATTATAATAGTTGATGCAAGAGGTGATAAGGATGATACCAGGGTAGTGGCTATTTGAGTGGAGAGAAGGGGATGTGACTGATCTTGTGAAGGAAGAAATGATAAGATTTGACAACTTATCAGATATGTGATGGAATGTGAGTGAGGAGTCAAGAATGACACTGAGATGAGGAGCCTGGGGGCCTGGCAAAATGATGGTACTCTCAGTAGTCAGTATTTATTAAGCACCTGCTGTGTGCCAGGCACTGTGATAAGCACTTGGGATACAAAAAGAAGCAAAAAGTAATTTCTTCCCACAGGTACTCACAATCTCATGAGAGGAGACAGTAAAGAACAAATATATACATGCAAGCAATATACAGGATAAAGAGGAAATAATTAAAAGAGAAAAGACCTCAGGATTAAGGGAATGTGCTTGCTATAGAAGATGCTTTATTAGTTGGAACTTAAAGGAAGCCAGGAAAGCCAGTAGGGGGAAATGAAAAGGGAGAGCTTCCCAGGCACGGGATAGCAGGAGAAAATACCCCTAGCCAAGATGGAATGTCTTGTTCATGGAACAGCCAAGAGGGCCAGCATTGCTGGATCAAAGAGTACATGGTGGGGAATGAGGCACTAGAAGACTGGGAAAGCAGGAGAGATCTAGTTTGTGCACGGTTTTTAATAAGAGGCTTCTTGATTGACTAGTTAATTTCATATTTGATTCTGATAGTACTAGGGAGACACAGGTGTCATAGTAGGTACTGGATATAGAGTGTGAGAGAAGGTGAGGAGTCTGGGAAGACTCCTAGGCTGTGAGCCTTTGGGACTGGGAGGGTGTTATGTACTTTGTGGTACTAAGGAAGTTAGAATAGGGGAAGATTTAAGGAGAAAAATTATGAATTCTGTTTTGGATTTTCTGAGTTTAAGATACCTATAGGACAGCCAATTAAAGATGTCTGAAAAGCAATTTGGAGATGTGAGACTGGAGGTCACCAGAGAAGTTAAGTCAAGATAGTTACATTTGAGAATCATTAGCATAGAAATGGCAATTAAATCCATGGAAGTTGATGAGATCACCAAAGGAAGTAACTTTAGAGGGAGAAGATGGCCCAGAACAGGTCCCTCAAGACACCTACAGTTAGGAGAGCATGCCCTGGATGAAGGTCCAGCAAAGGAGACTAAAAAGGTCAGATAGATAGGAGAATGAGGAGAGAGTGGTGTTCTGAAAACCTAGAGAGAAAAGAACATCAAGGAGAAAACAGGATAATCACTACTGTCACAGGCTTCAGAGAGGTCGAGGAGAATGAGCATTGAGAAAAGGCCAAAGGATTTTTCAAGTAAGAGGTCATTGATAACTTTGGGGAGAGCAGTTTTGGTGGAATAATGAAATCAAATCATTGTAAAGCGGGCCTGCACAACATACAGCCTGCAAAAGGATTTTGGATGGCCTGGGAAAAATGTAGGGTTGCCACTGTGCACTCTCCTGTTTGTCACATGACTCACGGCAGCCAACCATCCTCAGTGTGTCTCTAGTCTAATCTGTCTGCTGCCCAAAGATGGACTAATCCTGAAATAATCTATTTTAATTTTGGCCCTTACCTACTGCCAAGTTGTGCAGGTCTGTTGTAAAGGGTTAAGCAAGAGAGAGGAAAGCACATTAGATTGTGAAGTCCCTGAGGGCAGAGACTGTCTTTTGCCACTTTGTATAGCTAGTGCTTAGCATAAATGTTTATGATGACCGACCTGTTGTAGATGGCCTTCTCAAGGAGTTTAGCCAGAAAGAGAATAGATAGATGATAGCTGGAGTGGGAGGAATGGGGGAGACATGGGTGTATTTGTAGGCAGCAGGGAGGGAGCCAGTAGACAGGAAAAGATTGAAGATAAGTGAAAGAGTTGCTATGAGAAAGGGGGGCAGTCTGTTGGAGGAGACAGATGGAATGTGATCAGTTGCACATTTAGAGTGATTAGCCTTGGTGTAAGGAATAAGGAATAAGACAAGGTTGAAGGAAGAGACTGGCAGAAGGCACCTGAGTGATAGATGAGAAAGAGGGGAGAAGAGAGAACTCACAGCAAACTCACACCCAATTTTTAGGTAAAATATCAGGCAAGATTTGGAACTATGCCCAGTGGGCTATAAAGCTTTAAACCACTGTATCCCAAAGAGATCAAAGAAAAAGGTTAAGGATCTATATATACAAAAATATTTATAGCAGCTCTTCTTGTGGTGGCAAAGAATTGGAAATTCAGGAGATAACCATCAATTAGGGAATGGCTGAACAAGTTGTGGCATATGATTGTGATGGAGTAGTTTTGTGTTAAAAGAAATGACAAGGGGGATGGTTTCAGAAAAATATGGGAAGACTTATATGAACTGATGCAAAGCAAAATGACTAAAACTTGATCATTGTATACAGTAACAGCAATATTGTAATGATGATCAACTGAAAGACAGCTACTCTGATCAATACAGTGAGCCAAGACAATTACAAAGGACTCATGATGAAAAATGCTAATCACTATCAGAGAGAGAACTGATTAACTCTGAGTGCAAATTGAAGTATAATTTTCTGACTTTTTTTTTTTGCTTTTTTACAACATGCCTAATACGGAAATCTGTATTACATGATTTCACATGTATAATTAATTTCATATTGTTTGTCTTCTCAGTGGGTGGGAGAGGTTCTAGAAGGAGGTTGAGAAATTCTAAAAATGCTAAAAATAAATTATAAATTATGTATTTTTTGATTTAAATGAGGAAAGGTTCTTAACTGAGAAGGGAAGGGGTGCCACAAGAGGGTTGAGGAGGTATGAAAAGGTTTGAAAAAGCCTCCACAGAGAGTGGAATAATGAGTTGATAAGGGAAGTGTAAAAGGATTTCCTAGCAGCAGTGAGTGAAATAGGAATGAAGGTGGTGCATGGTAGAAATGATCCAAGGCTGAGACTTGGCAGGCCATTACTGATAATATGATAAGGGGACCAAACACTCAAGAAAAGAGTTAAACCAGTTCACGATGTGGCGGGAGGGATATCAAGATGGGGGTAAAAGGAGAGCATGTTAAGTACAAGGGTTATGGCCTGGGAGAGAACTGAGGGGTTGAGGGATTAGAGGTTATGATGTGGGGGAAAAGTAGAGTTTTGTAAGGGAAGACATAGGGAAAGGTGAAAATCCATTAGGTTATCATCAGATAAGAAGATGTTAAAATTCTTGAACATAGAGATGGTACATTTGTGGGTCATGGCAACATGAAGGGTATGACCATTTTTGCGTGTGGCTGAGGTAGGTGGAAGGGTAGCTCGAGGGAGATGAGTAGATTGAGGAAATGAGTGGTTAGGGTATTTAAGAAAGAATCAGTATGTTGAAGTCCCCTAGTATGAAAGTAGAGGTTGGAGAGAGAGAAAAAAAAATTTTGAGCCAGATATCAAACTCATTAAGGAAGAAAGAGTCTGTAGACAACAGCCACCAGGGATTTTGATTGGATGGTGGATAAGAACAGCATGAACCTCAAAGGAGGAGAGGTTATTAAGTGTTGAAAGTAGGAAGAAAAACTGGAAGTGGAATAGTAATAGGAAAATTGCAAGAGGAGAGAGTTTTGAGGAAGATTCCTGTTTTGGACATGTTGAACTAAAAATGCCTTCTATTAGCATCAGCACATCCTCTTAGGGAAGGCAGCAAGGATCCCAGCCAAGTGTATTCCATATGTGCCAAAACAGTGATTTCTATCTGTACCAGCACAAGGCAACTTCCACTTCTTTCAGCCAGCCCAATCTTCCTACCAGGATGTGGAGAACCTCTAGTGCAAAGAACTACCTTCCCTTTGACCTCAAGCCTTCTATCTCTTGCTATGCCTATCCTTTGAGGGAAGAGGAAGAATATACTCAGTGGGGGAACAGGACTTCTTTCTCCTGCTGTGCAGGTTTGACTTTAATCTCCTGCTGCTCCCTTTCCTGCCTAACCTCCATGTCTGGGAGAAAAGAGGAGACCTTCCATCTGACTGTGTGCCTACCATCTCATACTGAGCTTGCCCCCAGCTCAATCTCTAACTTTCTTTGAGAAGAGGACTGGTGCTCTCCATTCATTGATGAATATTCTCATACCTGGTCATACTCTTCATATCCCAGTGATTCTGAGTCCTGTTCCCTACCCCACTGCACCATCTGATTCCTCATTCCCATCTACTTCAACCTTCCCACCCTAAGATTTCAACCAGATACTACTCTACCCTTCTATTCTGCCCTTAGGTCTTCATGATGCCAGATCCCATACTGTATCTACTACTACTCTGCCTTCTAGCAGCCAGACCAAAGAGGATTTAAAGGTTGAGCAGGGAGAAGGAGGTAGAGGATTTTTCTTTTTTATTTTGGCAGGTAGTGGGGAATTACTGAACATTCGTGGGTTTGGGCGGGGGGCAGTCCTGACTTGATCAAAGTTGTCCCTTAGGAAAATTGCTTTAGCAACATTGTTAAGTGTGACCAAGACAGTACACTAGTAGTACAGGCAAGAGGTAATGAGGGTCTACAAGTGAGTGGTGGCCATAGAAAGGAAATGAGATAAGTGAGCGTGAGGAAGATTACAGAGTCACTAAAACTTGTAAATAGGAGGGGCAGTTTTTTTGCGGATGAAGATCATGGGTTCAATTTTTAATATATTGACTTTTAAAAACATTAGCAGAACATCCAGGTAGAGAGAAGCTCTCATTTTAGAGAAAATACTTTATATCAGTAGATATTTGGGCAGCAAGAAAGTTCTGTTGTGAAAGTTTCGTGAAACTTAGGAACTTTAAAGAAACCGCTATACTATTTCAAAATAAATTCTAAATTACAGCAACCAAGAAGACATTATTTAAAGTCCAACATGAGAGTTAATTTTGGTAATATTTTAAAGATGACAGTCTTCTAAGTGTTGTTTCATTAAAATAAAATAAAATCCTGCCTCATCTGGGTTTTTTTCCCCGTTCTTTCTCAGAGTTTGTCTCTGAAGATAGTTAAATGATAAGTCAGTCTTATCTTTAAAAATAGCTGGTACAGATGCAAATGGGGGCAGAGCCAAGATGGCGGCTGGAAAGCAGTGACTGGCATGAGCTCCCCACCAAGTCCCTCCAAAAACCTATAAAAAATGGCTCTGAACCAATTCTAGAGCTGCAGAACCCACAAAGTGGCAGAGGGAAGCAGGGCTCCAGCCCAGGACAGCCTGGATGGTCTCTGGGTAAGGTCTGTCCCTCACGGAGCTCCCAGCTCCCAGCTGAGAGGAGCGGAGCTGAACCAAGCAGAGCGCGGTGCGGACCGCGACCGACCAGACCAGGAGGCGAGCAGAGAGTGCCCTAGCATCCTGAATTACTGAGCTGTAGCATTTACCAGACCTCACAACCCACAAACAGCAAAGACAACGGAGAAGGTTAGTGGGAAAAGCTGCAGGGACTGAGTTTGCGGTTTGGCCACCGCCCCTGGGGCAGCTTTAGAACTACAACTGCAGTTGCCTCTGGCCCCAGGCCCACCTGGTGGGAGGAATTAAGTGGCTGATCAGATCAGGAGTGAAGAGCCTGCTGAAAATTTAAGCCCAGTCCTGGTTGGAGGTTCTTGGGGAAGGAGGAGTGCTGGTGAGGCAGTGCATCCACCCAAGCGTGGAACATAGAACTCTTTAGTCTACAAGCGGTCATACCCCGCTGAAAAACTCAAGGGTTAAGTAAGTTGGCTGGGAACATGGGCAGGCGGCAAAAACACACCCAGATTCAGTCTCAGACTCTG